>OY757553.1:7636356-7675506 GCA_963584105.1 Alviniconcha strummeri | reverse complement strand
CATCATGTTTATATGGCGCGTGGTGTGGTGCGTTCATTGTATATCGTCTAAAGATTGCAGAGTTTAGAATCAACACACAAGAGAATTGATATTATTAGAGCTCGAAATACAACATGGCAGACGTGTCAACACAAGGTACATAAACTCCACCCGAGCTACATCCTCCACATGTAGTAGAGTTTAATGTGAACGTACTTATTTCTTTGCTGTTTCATTTTCCTTTAGTCTCCCCCCCCCCGCCCCTCTCCCCCCCCCCCCCCCATCCGAACCCCTCACTGGGCTACCTCGGACGCAGAAATTAAGGTCCTCTTTGCCATAAATTCTACCTTACTAATCTCCGATTTCTCCTTTCATTTAACTTCACTTTTTCCGAAAACTGCTTGAACCGTAAGACGGTTGGGGGGGGGGGGGGGGGGGGGGGGGGGGGGGTGGGGGAGGTGGAAGGGGGGCGTACTTTTAGTTATGATTCAGTGAATTGTGGGATTTTCTGCTTTTGTTTTTACCTAGTACTTTATAAGCAGAGACATTGAATACACGCTGACGAGGTGTGGCAAACGTTTTCGGTCGGTTGTATAGCCTGCATTTCTGTGTATAAATGAGTAAAATATAACTTTTGATCCGTGTTTATCACAAACAGTTTCGACTTGGTTTTGCTGTTGACTGCTATACTCTGTCTTGAATTGTGAAGCATATCTTTACTTCTTATTTGACGACTTGTGTTTCGCAGGTCACACACACACACACACACACACACACACACACACACACACACACACACACACACACACGCACGCACGCACGCACGCACGCACGCACGCACGCACGCACGCTCGCTCCCACACACACACACACACTCACACACACACACACACACACACACACACACACACACACACACACACACACACACACACACACACACACACGCACGCACACAGACACACACTCACAAACACACACTTGCACACACACACTCACAAGCACAAACACACACATACACGCATGCACACGCACGAACACACACACACACACACATGCACACACACACACACACACACACACACACACACACACACACACACACACACACACACGCACGCACGCACGCACGCACGCACGCACGCACAACACACAACACACTGGGAGCACACCATGCCCATTGCTTGGAGCACACAGTACCCATTGCTGGGAGCGCACAGTACCCATTGCTGGGAGCGCACAGTACCCATTGCTGGGAGCGCACAGTAGTCATTGCTGGAAGCACACCATGCCCACTGCTTGGAGCACACAGTACCCATTGCTGGGAGCGCACAGTACCCACTGCTGGGTGCGCACCATGCCCATTGCTTGGAGCACACAGTACCCATTGCTGGGAGCGCACAGTACCCATTGCTGGGAGCGCACAGTACCCACTGCTGGGTGCACACCATGCCCATTGCTTGGAGCACACAGTACCCATTGCTGGGAGCACACCATGCCCATTGCTGGGAGCACACCATGCCCATTGCTGGGAGCACACCATGCCCATTGCTGGGAGCACACCATGCCCATTGCTTGGAGCACACAGTACCCATTGCTGGGAGCGCACAGTACCCACTGCTGGGTGCACACCATGCCCATTGCTTGGAGCACACAGTACCCATTGCTGGGAGCGCACAGTACCCACTGCTGGGTGCACACCATGCCCATTGCTTGGAGCACACAGTACCCATTGCTGGGAGCGCACAGTACCCACTGCTGGGTGCACACCATGCCCATTGCTGGGAGCACACCATGCTCACTGCTAAGAGTGCGTCGTTTGTTGTTTTTCTTAGGAAAACATGGACACTGCATTTTAACGTTCCCACGAACCTTCTGGTGCGTTCCGTGCACATAGCTGACGAGTCTGCACAAGTGTTGAGTCATAGAAGGAGTACAACGACAAATTTTTCGTCACGCTGTCTGTCTTTACCAAGAGTTGAATCCCCAGCAGCTGCTCGAGAAAACTGAACAAATTCTATCAGTCGGAAATGTGAATGTGGTTTTACGCACCTAGAGTTAGATCTGTTTACAGAATATATCTTGTCCCCGTTGCTTATCACGCATGTAATTATTTCTTTGGTCCAGTTTATGATAATGGAACTCGCCATTCTCATTACTTGCTAAATTCATCACCGGGGGGAAATAAAATAAATAAAATATACACTTAGCAGATTAGTAAATCTTCCAGAATGTCTTCATTAAAGCTGGAATGAATTCCCGACTTGTGCTCATGAGGTTTCTGTGTAGTGGTCCTTTAAGCCTTGTCAACAATCTATAAATGTCGGATACCCGGAAGTGTTGGCCGTAGTGTGCCAACAGCTGTACGGGGAAAGTCAGGTAAGCTGAACGTTCATCCAGTTTAATGCAGCCGACTGGCGCTAGTGAGTATGTTAAGACAGAGTAACAACAACGTGAGGATATTATCCACACATTAATATATGTCAACCGTAGGCTCACACTCCAAGTATCGCTTTCCGGCACCTTCCTCCAAACTCTGCCAGAACTGGTTACGCCACTGAAGGGGCAGTGCCCTCCGAAAGGTTTGGGTACTACCAAGACTGTGAAAGCAACAGAGTATCCAAGCACGCACGTAAACATGAGGCGCGTCCCTCCCCAATAAAAAAAGAAGAAAAAAAGAAGAGAAAAAAAGTTCCGTCTTTCAGAACGTCTTCATTAAAGCTGGAATGAATTCCCGAAATGTAGCGACTGATGCAATTAAAAAAAAAGAAAGAAAGTTTTATTTGTGTAAGCGTAAGCAATTTGGGGCGGTTATAAAAGAAATTCCCGATATAATTTGTCTGTTACAAACTTGCTGCCAGTTGAACACACACACACACACACACACACACACACACACACACACACACACACACACACACACACACACATATATATAAACTGTTCGTTATCTGACAGTTTTCCGAGACCTATGGCGTAATGAAATATGGCAGTGGTTGGAGAAAGGATGTCGTAAACCGGTGCTTGGAGTTTGCAGTATGCTAAGTGTAACGTAGGATAACATCAAACGGCAGACCCAGTAACACAGCCGATATAGTATAGTAAGCCAACTTTAACTCTTGTTCAAATTCCCAGACATATCCAATCTTTAGTTCAAAGTAAATAGTTGACCAGTTAATACTCACCAAAAACATACTCACTACAGTTTGACTTCCCGAGTTTAACAGTGTCTGACCTTTTCACGACAGAGAGAAACGTTTCAGTAACAACATACACCACACTACCTCCTCAAACAGACCCGCTCTTTGCAGCGAAAGGGCAGGAAAGCGGTTGCTTCTGTGCATTCGCGCACATTCACCATCACCTGATTGAAACATGCCCTCCATTCAAATTCGCACATTCACCTCCACCCGATTGAAACACACCGTCCATTCAGATTTGTACACTCACCACCACCCGATTGAAACACACCCTCCATACAGATTCGTACACTCACCACCACCTGATTGAAACTTATCAAAATCAACACATAAAGTTAATCGAAAACACATGGACAAGACGGAACATAACATCTGTTGCAGCATGTTTTGTCACCACGTGGTGACACACTGTGCCGAAAGGTTCACTCGCTGCACGTTTTGTCACCCTTTCGCCCTTCGCCAGCAACGCTATAATCTCTCTTTCGTCCTCCCTTGGTGTGTGTGTGTGTGTGTGTGTGTGTGTGTGTGAAACTGATTTTTTTTATTGCTCTGAGTAGACCACAATGCTGTAGCTCTGTAAGATGTATTAAGATAATTATAACTATACAGAAACTGATTGTGCAATTTGATCGTGTCCTGTAGCTATATTTGATGGAATGATCGGTATGGTTTGATAAGGCAGAAGAAACGTGCACTGACTTTGCGTGTGATGACTGTTTTTTGTCAGAATATTTAATTATACAGCGCCTAGTGAGGTTTATAGCTCAAAAGGCATATGTGTCTGACACGTTCTCGATATTATTAGTATATCACACAACACCAGTGACATAGTCGCGAAGCAAGGAAGATCAAATCAGCATTTTTTTTTTTTTTTTTTAATTGTTCAATGGATTCATCAAGTTACAACAACTAAGCAGAGAACAGTCTGTTTGATTGCTTCCGCAGTTCAACGACTTGACACAACTAGCGCTGAACATTTTAATCACTGCACATTATTTTGATTCCTTGATCTGCGTTGCCTGTATACTCTCTCCCTCTCTCTCTCTCTCTCTCTCTCTCACACACACACACACGCGCGCGCGCGCGCGCGCGAGCATGCACAAATAAACAAACGCAAGAAAAAAAAATCAAACCCAAAAGCAAATACACCCCTCACCCCTAACCCCCACACAAAAACAAATAAGGTTGAATGACGCAACTATCCAGCTATTTACAAAAAAAAAAAAAAAAAAAAGTAGCATCCAAGCAGTAACAATTAATCAGTTCGAGTAAATCATTAGTCTTCCAGCAAAAGAGGTTTATAACAATGCCATCGTGCATTAAAGGCATTTTCTTGAAATGAGATTTTCGAGTTATATTCTTCTAACTTATGTCTTAGCTTAAGTTGTTTTCTAAACACAGAGATCAGCGGTACAGATTGCTCAAATTTACCTCGATAAAGGTTCTGCTTTGCCAATAGAATAATGAGGTCAAATATTTTGTCAGTAATAGCTGTGCTGTCTATTCCAAACAATACAAGATTTTCTGTAATCTTAATGTTATACGCAGTTTCACAACTTGTGCTGATAAGATTCTCTAATAATCGCCAAAAGCGTCTGGTAAAGTAGCACTGCCACAAAAAAAATTCAATGTCCTTTTCATCACAGAATGTACATTGTTCACAGTTTATAATACCCATTTTCTTCAGTACAACATTCGTTGCAATTACCCGATGGACAATTCTCATTTGCAACCACTTTAATTTAATGTCGTCAATTTTATGTATTTTTAAAAAGCAAGACTTCCCACACACATTACAATATGACTTTTTTCTCTCTCCATTTTGCACAACAGTTTGGGTTACAATCACTATCGTTCAGTATGTTATAGTAAGCTTTCGTACCTTTTGTTATGGAATATATTGTCCTCAAGGCTACAATTGTATTTGATGGGCTACTGTCATCAACTTGAATTTTTGTTTTGCGAATTATTATTATTATTTTATTTTATTTTATTTTTTTAGTGATAATATCAGGCCTGAATAAGTTACAAAATCCATATAAATGCCGTACTTATTTCTAAACTCTGTAAATGTTAACAGCTTTCCGGTGTTTCCAACAAAATTAGCGAGATTGTAGACACCCTTTTCAATCCATTGTGTGTACGAAATAACTTTGTTTCCTATTTTAATTCGGTCGTTATGTAACACCGGTTCAGCAAAAAGCTCGCTAGTATTTTGGGGTTCAGTTATGTAATAAAGCAGTCTATAAGCCTTAAAAACATGTTCCCAAAATATATTACTTTTTGTCTTTTGGCTATACAAATTTGAACCACATTGTTCTAAACCTATAATAAAAGGATAAGTTACTAATGCTATGTTTTTTCATTTGTGCTTTGTTTGTTTCAGTTTTCTTATCCACATAATCTTCAGGGCTGAAATATATTTCCTTATATCTGGTACTCCCAAGCCTCCACTCTTTACGGCAGTTTTGCGACTTATTTTGTCTTGCTTATTATTCCAGATAAATTTAAAACACATTTTCTGCAGATTATTCACAAAGTCATCTGGTGGGTCTGGCAGTAGAATCCAAAGATGTACAAATTTAGACAGTATCAGAGATTTCAAAATAGCAACTCTTCCAAGTGGGGTAATAAGTCTTTTTGACCAGATGTTGAACAATGCCTTCATTTCAAAAAACCTTTCATTATAATTATTTTTTTCACAGTCTTTCAGGTCTTGTGTAAACCACACCCCTAATATTTTGAATTGATTAGGATTCCAAACTATTTTCAAGTGTGGCATATATTTAATCTGTGACCGTCTTTTGCTTCCAAGCCAGATCGCCTGTGTTTTATCTGTATTCAGAAACAAACCAGATACTTTCTCGTACTTTTCGATTGTATCGAATGATTTTTCAAATGACATTTTATCACCATTATTCATCAATTGTGCATCATCAGAAAATTGCGAAATTTTATGTTCTACCTCATTTATACATATTCCTTTAATGTCAACATTTTCTCTTATCATTGTTGCTAGTATTTCCACGCATAATACGAACAAGTAAGGTGAGACTGGATCGCCCTGCCTACATCCGCGTTCAATAGAGAACCACGATGAAGTTTGACCGTTTACTATCACTGTTGAGTTAATCTTTCTATAAAAAGTGGCTATCCATCTACAAATATCTTCACCAAATCCAAATGCTTTCAATGCCTTAGTCATAAATTTCCAGTCCAGAGAATCAAATGCTTTTTCGAAGTCCAAACACAAAAGCATACCAGGGAGGTTTTTTGAATTCAGGTAATTTATTAGGTCATAGATCAGTCTGATATTATCCCCTATGTATCGATTTAAAATAAATCCAGATTGGTCCTCATTTATCAATAGTGGTAAAACTGTTTTGATTCTGTTAGCAATGCAAGAAGATCCTATCTTATAGACAACATTTAGAAGAGAAACTGGCCTCCAATTTTTTAAAATAAAATCTTTGTTCTTTTCTCCTTTGGGGATGCATGTAATTATGCCCTGCTTCTGTGTTGCAGACAGCTCTCCATCTCTAAATGGTTCATTCAAAGCTCTAACAACAAAATCTCCAATTTGCCTCCAAAAGCATTTAAAAAAAAATCTGCACCAAAGCCGTCAGTTCCTGGACTTTTTCCATTCTTCACATTTTTCAAGGCAGTTTCTGCCTCTTCGAGTGTTATTTCTCCTGCAAGTGATGCTTGTCAGCTCATTAATTTCACAGTCCTCTATGTCTCTGGACTTATATAACCTTTCATAAAAGCACTGGACTTCATTCATAATTACATTGGGTTCCTCGAGAACTGACCCATTTTTATCTACTATTTTTTTCATCTGCTTACTTATAAAGTTTCTTTTTTCAAGATTGCAAAAGTATTTTGTAATTTTTTTCACCCTCAGCAACCCATCTTGCTTTTGACCTCAGTATAACTCCTTCCATCCTTTTTTCTCGTAATAAAATTAATTCTAGATTTTTTTTCTTGTAGCAATTTTATATCTTCTTCTGTTTTTTCTTCTTTTGTTTTAATTTCTTTAATGCTCTTTTCAAGGTTTTGCTCTTTTTCTTGCGTTTTCTTTTTCTTCATACTCGCGTAAGCTATTGTTTTGGATCTAATTTTCATCAACATGAAGTCCAAAAACAGTTTGTCTGGTATACTAAGTTCTATCTTGGATTTGGGGATATTATGCAGAGTAGATCGATCATAGTGATCAGCTGCATATTCTTCTGTTACATTTTGAATTTCAGTGTTCACTTGGTCTAGGTACTCTTTATCTCTAAGCAGTGAGCAATTGAATTTCCAAAAAGTATTGTGCTTTGTATATTTCCCAAATTTGAGCTTGAGCATAACAATGGAATGGTCAGATCGATATCCTGGAAGAATATCTGTGTCATCAAAATGCCACATTAAATGAACTGACAAAAGAATAAAGTCTAATCTAGCTTGCTTCAAAGGGTTTGGTTTTCGCCATGTATAACGTTTACATTGTGGATTGTTCTCTCTCCAAACATCTGTCAACTCAAGCTCTAATATCATATTTTCTACTACTTCTTTGGCTTTGGGGTTATAGAACCTCTTGAATTTGACTTATATGATGCAAAAAACAACATTTATACCCCCACACTGAAGTAACATATTTTTCTCTCTTTTTATCAAAGTGTGTATCTTGTAAGCAATATATTGAGTGACCTTTTTGTTTAAGATAATGAAAAATGTCTCTTCGCTTTTGGAGATTTCCCAAACCTTGACAATTCAAAGATGAAATTATTAGACTATCCATTTGTATGCAACAAAGGTATCATACTACTAAAGCAAAATACCAACAAGCATAGCAGCTCTTCCATAAGATAACACGTTGATGTCGACACAACGCATCTTGTCGTTCATCAACCACACACACAAAAAGTACGCAAGTGTCATTTCGCACCCAGCGCACGAAAAACATTATAAAAAGATACATATCCAATACTAATACAAAAGAATCCATATTTGCATCACCAACCTGACAATAAAAAAGGACAAAAATACAAAGCATCTAAACTAAGACACCCAAACACAACCACACACACACAAAGCCTGGAAAAGGGAAAACAAACAAACTTATAACTTGGTAGATCTGCCAAGGGCAGTGAGACAAAAAAAAATTAATGCTATGCATATATATACAAAGAAGCGACTGAGGCCATAATGTTTATAAATAACAAGCTCAAAAAACAACAACAACAAAAAACAAAAAAAGTGTCAGAACCGCGTTCGTGATGCCAGATCAAAAGCAATAACAACAACAAAAGACAAGCAAACAGCAAAAAGGACTGAAGGCAACGAACAAAAACAAACAAACCATAGGCATCATAATCACACACGCTTTCTATGCTCTTGCACATTGACACGGTCTATACGCACGCAGTGACTCTGTCAATATCCGCGTAAGTCGACGACTCAAAATAACAACGCATTGGTGTCCTTTACAATCAGGTATACAATCAGGTACCTCTCCACCGCCCAACCCTCAGAGTAAGGGAAAAACAAAAACAAAACAAAAAACGGGGAATGAGGAGAAGAGAAGGAGGTTATAGGGGGAAGAAGAAGAAGAAGAAGAAGAAGAAGAAGAAGAAGAAGAAGAAGAAGAAGAAGAAGAAAGAGAAGAAAAAGAAGGATGTGGAGTTCGGGAACAAGAGGTAAAGTCTTTTTCTTATGACGATACTCCTAATCTTAGCTTATGGCATAAACTATGTTCAACAACCCATGAACCACGGTCAGCAAGAGTTACCTTTCCTACTACTACACATGCTGACTTTCAAAGGGTGAGCTCCGATTGAGTTGTCCATAATGTAGTACTGACGATACGTCAGTACTACATTATGGACAACTCAATCGGAGCTCACCCTTTGCACGACTATCCGTGGCTGCACGTGCACCAGTAAACACCGGCACGCTTGATCCAGGTTTAAAGGCCCATTATCAAATCAGACAAACCAACGTACCGGCAAGAGTATCGTTATCGAAAGAGTATTGTTGTCAGCCCGGAATCACACATAACAAATAATATAAATAAAATTAATTAAAACACACACACACACACACACACACACACACACACACACACACACACACACACACACACACAATTCAAGGCCTAACCAACACTCCTAATAGTACTGAGAGAGAGGCAGGGGAATAAGAGCTAGGGAGATATGGGAGGGGTTGGGAGAATGAGAGAGAGAGAGAGAGAGAGAGAGAGAGAGAGAGAGAGAGAGAGAGAGAGAGAGAGAGAGAGAGAGAGAGAGAGAGAGAGAGAGAGAGAATACAGGCGCTCGACTGTAACCAATACGCTTAAAGAAGCCATAATCAAAACAACAAAAACACCAGCGATTCCAGAGGCATCTCCTTCTTAAAAAGTTCATTAATGTCTGCCCCATATTTGATTCTCACCGTCTTACCGTTTTTCAGTTTGGCAAAGACCTTTCCCTGTGAAGACCATGATGCAAGTGTGTATGAATGTTTGTATGCCTCTCTGGCCAGTTTGTAGTTGGCTGCCGTGAGGTCTTCATCCACAGAGACCCCCTTAGCCTTCAGCTTCCTTCGATTGGAAGCGGACAATGATAGGACGCCTCTTGCCCGTCGTGGTCGGCCCCGTCCTGTGCGCTGCTTCCAGATCCTCCTCCATCGTAGGGACGCCGATCAGGTCTGTGAAGATCCGGCAGCACTTCTTGGCACAGTCGTCGGCGGTCTCCCCGGCCTACTCCTCCACGTTATACACCCTCAGGTTCCATCTGCGGTCGTACTGCTGCTGGTCGTTCTGGTCACTGAGAACGCTTAGTATCTTTTGCTCTTGCCTACTCAGCTGCTCTTTCATCTCTGCATTTTCTTTTCTTACAGAAGTGAGATCACTCTTGAGGCTGTCAATTTCCTTTTCAGCATCGAAACACCTCCCCTCTAGTTTGTCTAACCTTAGCATCACCGGAGAGGTTAGTTTGTCAACATCACTCTTGACTTGTTGTGTATCGTCTCTGGTAGCAAGAGTCTGAAACTGCCTTTTGATCTCGTCAAGTGTCGTCTGTATTGTTGCCATTTCGTTCTCACCTTCTTCTTCACATGAATCTGACACTTCGTGAAAAAATCTCTTTTTGTCCTGTCTAATTTTCTCAGTCACTGGTCTTGAATCACTCGATGACGTTGAAGAAGGTTTGCGCTTCTGAGCGATTCTGCTAAAATATTCTGAAATGCTACTTGTCATCGCAGCCACTTTCACTCCCCCACGGCGCAAGGTAAACCATACCGAGCGTAGCACGAAAGTCACAAAAAGAATGCACACACTGCCGCACTGCCCTTATCGAAGCCGTGTCACATCGTTCACAGAGGCCTATCACACTTCATGATTGCTGTCACTTCAATTCGCTGAACTGTCGATTTTCAAAATCCAAGTTGTTTTTGTTTTTTTCCCCCTTTTTTTCTGAACATACACACACACACACACACACACACACACACACACACACACACACACACACACACACACACACACACACACACACACACACAAATCACACAAAAAAAATCAAAAAACAAAACAAAAACAAACAAACTGTAATCAGCACGATGTAAACTTTCCAAAAACGTAAAAATCGAATCAACTTAATCCATTGTCCTTGCTATTTTTCACAATTTTCATCAGAGCTCGTGCTGTCGACTGGCTGCGACTGTGAGCAGATCTCAAGTCCCCATGTTACATGTACTGATATGTAAGTTAAATAGGTACAATAATTGCGAAACATTTCACCATGTCGCTGGTGACAAAACGTGCAGGCATCGTTGCACGTTTTGTCACCTAAGTGATGATATGGGCCATGGTGACAAAACGTGCCACAACAACATCCTGATCGTTAACAATACGAAAACCCTGTAATCCAAATCAGTTCCTCACTTCTTCACTCGCCTCATAAACCCTCCTGGTTAACACTAAAGCTGATTTCTTTGCACGATCTCCCCATCATGTTGTACATTCATCTTCTTCCTAGCATCATTTGCAGATTTGTATCAATGCTTCATAGAATGTAGTATAAATCATCTTAGAGGATGTGTCAAACATTATTAGAGGTTTCCAACCATCCTTGATTTAAATAACGTACACACAGTCTGAAACAATTATTGGGCTGTAAATTCATCTTCCATGTTTGCCCACCAAAACACACTCCATATTATTTATATGCCCAATGAATAAACGACGTAATAATCATTAACACCCAACAACGTGCAAAGACATTATAACTACGCCAGAAAAGAGACGGCAGGCACTCCTAATGACAGCACCAACCTGCAAAACAAGTCATGAACACGTGCTTATACAGTTGTTGCCGTCGTTGTCCTCGTGCTGTTGAAAAGGGCTTCGAGCCCAAAGAAGATGGAATGCTTTAGAAGTCTTCATTATGGTTATTGTAACAGATCAGAGCCAGCGTAAACCTGCTAATACGAGGAGAGAGACACTACACTGCAGTTCATCAACTACACTTTTGCCATAATTATATATACCTATAGTGTAGGTATGTCAATGAAAGCTGTTCTACAAATAAACTGAACTTAAAAAAGAAGAAAAAAGTTTGATATCTTTTTGTTAGCTGTTTGGGGGGCGGGGAGCGTGGGGGGGGGGTGGGGGGGGGCGTTTGTAATAGTTGCTGTTGTTTGTGTTTACTGTTCTCTGTCGGCGTGTGGCACAGCGAGGGACCCACCATGCCCAGACTTCACCATGTCCGGTGCGCGGTCTCTCTGCTGCTGGTGATGGAAGGCGCCGTTGTGTTTCTGCTCCTCGGGCCCCACTTCCCCTCGCACCACTCCTCCCCTCGCCTCATGACCGCTCAACACCGCGCATCGTCAGCACCCCCTCTCAACTGCACAATCAGCCTCGATCACTGCCGTGAAGACGATGACCACGACCACCACGACCACCACAACACCAACTTCGGGGACAGGTGTTCTCTGAAAGAGCTGACGAAAGATTGTGAAAGTTTTCTGAGGGCTCATAGGTACATGGATACAGACGTCCGGAGGGAGGAGAGAGAATTCGCTTTGGCTTTCTCTGTCCGAATGCACCGGTTAGTGCCTTCAGTGTCTTCTCTGTCCGAATGCACCGGTCAATGTCTTCTCTGTCCGAATGCACCTGTCAGTGTCTTCTCTGTCCGAATGCACCGGTCAATGTCTTCTCTGTCCGAATGCACCTGTCAGTGTCTTCAGTGTTTTCCTTTGTATTCCACTCCCGCTTTTCATGTTTGTCCCTCACTTTGTGGCGCACTTTCAATTCCCTCTGTTTGCTCCAAAATACTTATTGAATTTCTGCTTATTTAGCTTGCCATTTCTGGTACCAGGTTAGCGCTAAATATTTCCTGGTTGTTTTGTTTTGAAACTATTGTCTACAGTGAGAGACAGGCGAGAAAGAAATGAGAATGTCATACATGTCTGAACGGGTTGCACGCGTGCGTATATGTCTACATGCGTGTGTGTTTGTGTATGCGTGTGTGAGTGTGTGTGCGCGCGCGTGTGTGCGTGATTGCGTGTAAGTCATGTGGGAGATGAGTGGAGTGGCTTTGTTCTGGTTGTGGTTAATACTAACAGGATGGCGTGTCTCCGTGCAGGATATATCTGATAGGGTGATTGGTTTGCAGTCATCAGGTCGCGTATAATAGGGTGATTGCCCGTGTGCTTCTGTTCAGGTCGTGTTTACATGGTAATTGGCGTGCCACTGTTCAGGTCATATTTACATGGTAATTGGCGTGCCGCTGTTCAGGTCGTGTTTACATGGTAATTGGCGTGCCGCTGTTCAGGTCGGGTTTACATGGTAATTGGCGTGCCGCTGTTCAGGTCGGGTTTACATGGTAATTGGCGTGCCGCTGTTCTGGTCGTGTAGATAGGGTGATTTGTGTGCCTCTATTCAGACCGTGTGTACATGGTGAAAGATGTGCCTTTGTACAGGTTGTGTTTACATGGTTGTAGGTGTCCCTCTGTTCTGGGGTCGTGTCTCGGGTCGTGTTTACAGAGTTGTATGCTTCTGTTCAGGTCATGTTTGCAGAGTGATTGATGTGCCTCTGTACAGGTCGTGTCAGGCGTGTTTATAGAGCGATTGGTGTTCCTCTGATCAGGTCCTGTTTACAGGGAGACTGGTGTTGTCGGGTTTACAAGTTTATTAGTGTGTCTTTACTCCGAATCTACAGGGTGGTCGGTGTGTCTCTATGCCGGTCTACTTTAATGGGTGATGGGCGCATATCTATGCCGGTCTACTTTAATGGGTGATGGGCGCATCTCTATGCCGGTCTACTTTAATGGGTGATGGGCGCATCTCTATGCCGGTCTACTTTAATGGGTGATGGGCGCATCTCTATGCCGGTCTACTTTAATGGGTGATGGGCGCATCTCTATGCCTGTCTACTTTAATGGGTGATGGGCGCATCTCTATGCAGGTCGTAATTATAGGACGGCGGGTGTGTCTCTATGCAGCTCTTCTTTATGCGCGTATCTGTTTAGCTCGTGTTTACAGGAGGTGGGAGTGTCCCTATTCAGGTGGTGTTTTCAGTATGGTGCACACAGAGTAAATTGTCACACACACACTCACACACACACACACACACACACACACACACACACACACACACACACACACACACACACACACACACACACACACACACAAGCAAAATCGGGGCGCACACGCACTCGCGCGCGCACACACACACAGACACACACACACGCGCGTGCGGCGCACGCCTTCACACGCATGCTCTGTGTGAGCAAATTGTCCTGGGCAAATACTGCACACAATTATTGTTAGTTAACTCAGGATTAAGACGGCTATGCTGATATATATCATAAGTTTGAAGCATACTGGGTTATTTTGTCTACAGAGTGGTTGGGGTGTCTCAGGTGGTATGTACACAGTGGTGGGTGTGTCTCGGGTCCTGTTTACAGGGAGGTGAGCGTGTAAGATCGCGTTTACAGGTGTAGCGGGTGTGTCCCAGGTCTTGTTTGCAGGGTGGTTGACATGTCTCAGGTCGTATTCACAGAGTGGTGGGCATGTCTCGGGTTGTGTTTGCAGGTGGTGGGCATTTTTGCATGGTGATGGGAGTGTCTCAGGTCATGTTTGCATGATGGTGGATGTGTCTCAGGTCATGTTCATAGGCGTAGGTTCGTAGGACGTGTATTTATTCAGGTCGTGTTTACAAGGTGATGAGCATATCTCTGTTCAAGTTGTATTTACATAGCCATGGGTGTACAGGTTTAGGCTGTATTTACAGGGTGATGGGAGTGTTTCTGTTATGGTCATGTTTACAGGGTAATGGACGTGCTTCTATTCAGGTCTGTTTACATGATGTGGAGTGTGTCTCTGTTCAGGCCGTGTGTACAGGATGTTGGTTGTTTCTCTGTTTAGGTCACCAAGACAGGCGGAGCAACTACTTCGCGCCATTTACCGACCTCACAACTTCTACTGCATTCATGTGGATGCCAAAGCGGAAGCGGAAGTGTACGATGCTATCGCGGCAGTGGGCATGTGTGTGCCCAACGTGACGGTGTTAAGGGATCGTGTGGTCATCCGATATGGCGTCAAAGGAAACGGTATTGTGCGGGCCGACTTGAAGTGCATGCGGGCGGCGCTGGACAGCGAGGTTCCATGGAAATACCTACTCACTCTCTCCGGAGAAGAGTTTCCACTGAGAACCAATTTGGAAATGGTCAGGATCTTAAAACTGTTTCGTGGAGCCAACGACCTGGAGATGTATCCTCTTCATGAAAGACTTACACGGTGGATCAACGGCTCTGTTATAAGCAGAGGAGATGTGTACAGAAACGGCAAACTAACCCTGAACAGTTCGCCGGATAAACTGCAGTTCAGAGTCCTCAAGGGCAGTGCTTACGGGTCTTTCAGCAGGCAGTACGTCGAAGCTGTGCTGGAAGATAGACGGGCCCAAACGATCCTCCAGTGGTTCAACGACACCTTCGCTCCAGAGGAGCTGGTGTGGGCCAGCATTAATGCCTTGCCGGCAATACCGGGAGGCTACTCTGTGAATGTCAAACACAGCCGCAGCCAGCAGGCGTCACGAGCTGTCGTCTGGCGATGGGACCCATACAAATGCAAGGGAGGCTACAGGCACAGCGTGTGTGTCTTCACTAAAGATGACCTCCCCTGGCTGAAGCAGCAACCTCAACTGATGGCCAACAAGTTCATGGTGGAAAAAGACAGCCATGTCTTGCACTGTCTGGAAGCTCGTTTGTTTCACCGAGCCATTTCTGGACATGTTGCGGTGGATTATGCCTACTTTGAGAGTCTCCCTCACGTCAAGCTGTATAGAGAACATGGTCATTCCATTGTATGGTAGTGGATTATCCCTAATCCACTCGACGATACTGACGATACTGCTGAACATAATTTACTTAAAAAAATCCTTTTCGGCTGTTGTGTTGAACGCGGAGGTAGAATCGTGGTTTTGAAGAAGCATACAGACATAATTAATTGTAAAGGTCTGTTAAGTTCTTGAGTTTGTGAGGTTCTTCTTTGTATATTAATTATGTCTGTATGCTTCTTCAAAACCACGATCTACCTGACTCCGCTGCCTGTTGTTCTACCACTCCACTCCACTACATTTATTTTATTTTAATTTTATTTAATTTTAAAGAGAGTGGAATATACATATATATCACTCTCTATAAAATTAAAATTAAATAAATGTAATGGAGTGGAGTGGTAGAACAACAGGCAGCGGAGTCAGTCGAAAAGGTAGACCACAGCAGGCGTACGGCAATCAGGGTTTGCTGTACAGCAGCAGACAATTTTCAGCACACACAAAATGATCACTTGCACGCATAGATAAGAGAACGGCGCGGGCTGCAAGGAAAACACGCTATCGCTACAATCAAATCGGCCCTCTGGACCACAAAATTGCTGACAATTGTGTTTCCTTGGCCCGCACAAATACAGTTTTCTCTACAATAACTAAACTAATTAAATCATGAAAAACGTCAAATAAAAGCTAATGTTACAACCTTTTAAACCATGCAAACAAAATGTAAAAATAAGTTCCGTCTCGATTCAAACGATTTTGGTTTTATTTGAGCTAGCGTAAACAACATGGTCAGTTATAAAACAAACGTGTGATATAGTCTGAGTTGTTTGTAACAAACCTACTTCTGTTTGAGCACCAACAAAAACTGCTCGTTAGCTGATAGATTTCTGGACCCTATGGCGTAACTAAATACGGCAGTGGTTGAAGGAAGGATGTCGTAAACCAGTGCTTGTCGTAAACCGAGCCTAATAATGGTCCCCATCAGGATCAGATTGTTAGATCACTCCTCTGCTCTTTGTTCAGCTTTGTCAGCCAAAAGTCGGATTCGGCTGGAGAGGGTGGGGTGGGGTGGTTTGAGGGTGGGGGGCTGATACACCCAGAGGTTCTTTATGAAGGGAATAAGACTCTGTTCCTGTCTCTGCTACTCCCCCCCCCCCCACCCCCCACTCCCACCCCTCCGGTCGGATTTACTCTCTGGAGTCTTCCAGATCTATCTATAACACCTCAGCAATTAATTACTTGCTTGAATCTTCCAAGCACCGAACAAGCTGTAAAAACTAAACCCAGACAAGATAGGTCTGTTTTTTTTTTCTGTTTTTCTTTTTCTTTCTTTCATTTTTCATCGTTTTTGACCGTTTATCTGTTGTTTAAGTGTCGTTTTGTGGCTTCATAAAGGGGATTTCCCCGAAAATGTGCATACTGTGTGTCCGTGTTAAAATAAATAAGCATTCGTTTGAACTTTTTTGTGTGTTTGGATCTTGTTTTAGAACGCTAGCAGTCATTCTGTTTCAGACTATTATTATTTATATATATTTTATTACTTGCTTGTTATTTTCTACACTTCGATCTAAAAATAAATTCTTATTCTGTCTCCGTGTACAAGACCTGTCTTCTTTTTTCTTTTTTCTTCTTCCGTTTTCATCTTTTGTTTGCTTCTCTTTTAACACAATTTCTTTAAAGGACAAGTCCAAGGTTAGGGGTGATTTTTGATACGATTTCCGTTAAAGCTCGCTGAGAACTATGATGTAGGTGAAACTGATCTGAGGGTTATAAATGCACGAAAAAAGGCATTTTCTGTCGTACCGAAAGCGTCGCCACGACGCCCAAATCACGTGACCATATGCCTACTACGTCACTCTGGGGAGTCGCTGCAAAATGGCCAACTCGAGCTCCGAAGACGAAACTGATACTTTGCCTGAGAGACTCACAAGGATACAGCCGTATCAGTTTGAGCCTGCCAGGCAGGATTTTGAAAGAGTACCTCCATGGGGTTTGCGAAATCGCACTCACTGAAGTGCTCGCTACACAAATGGGCGTGATGCGGCGCAGCAAGAAAGTCAGATCGTTTGAATTGTATAAATCTAATCCACTTTCGCCTCACTGCGGGTCAATTGCGCGGGAACTGGGGTCGTCTGCGAATTGTTACAGTTCGGGGCAACATAGTAGGCTGGCATAGTTACCTTTTTTTCTCGACCACACGCATACACAGTTTACTGAAGAATCTAAGATGGCAACCGCACTGACTCCCCAGACTGACGTCATTTCCGGGAAGTCACGTGACTGATGGATAACCCGAGACTGTAGTCTCGGCCAGCCTACAGAAAATAAAATCGATTAAAAACCCAATCAAACATTTTTTTATTTTTATTTTTTATTTAATTAAATCTGAAACTAGTGACTCATTTGTCAGTCATTTCGATGGTAATTTTGCATACTTAAAAACCTTGTACTTTTACTTTAAAGTGTGATCGGCCCTATTCATAACATGCAGAACTGATCGAAACCAACGACTCGCAATTAACCAGTGCAAGCTGAAAATCGAAAATGTGCTCGGCTCAGTTTGAAGATTTCTGGCAAACAACAGGCAAGAAAGAAGTGTCTGAAATGTGGAACAGTGAAATCTGCTGCTGGCACTCAGACTACAAGACTTCTTTGTGCAATGCATTCTGCACTTCGCCATTGTTTCCGCTGGGTGAAGTGACGCAAGGGCTACCAAGCAATCATCACACAACCATCACACAACCATTACACACCAGCATTACACACCAGCAACCATCACTCAAACATCACCCAACCATTACAAACCACCAACCATCACAGAACCATTACACACCAGCAACTATCACACAACCATTACACAATCATTAAACACCAGCAACCATAACACAGCCATTACACATCAGCAGCCACCACACACCTGCAACCATAAAACAACCATCTCACATCCATTACACACCATCAGCCATCACACACCTGCAACCATTATATACCAGCAACTATCATACATCAGCAACTATTACACAACCATCATATATCAGTAACCATTACACAACCATCGTTTGCCAACAGCCATCACACATCAACAACAACCACACAATCATTACTCCAGCAACCACCACATGATTACACACCAGAAGCCACTGTGCAAAAGAGTGGGGTCACTCTTTGTATACTATAGAGCTTATG
Organism: Alviniconcha strummeri; assembly: GCA_963584105.1. Classification (NCBI taxonomy): domain Eukaryota; kingdom Metazoa; phylum Mollusca; class Gastropoda; family Provannidae; genus Alviniconcha; species Alviniconcha strummeri. Next base: position 7,656,815 of record OY757553.1, on the reverse strand, counting down.
CAATACGTTTGCGTGGTTAACCGAGAGCGTTGTGTAACTTGTGTCGTAGCCAGTGTGCCTTGACGTGCTAGCTACTACCACAGAACTTACACAACCTGTTGTTCTGTCGTAACCGCTTTCATGTTAGCTGTACGCGCTTTGTAAAGAGTCTTCTACATTACGTTACAACAAGTGTTTCCTATTTATTTCTAAGAAAATGCATTGTGTCCGCTGGTTATTACATGAGTCATCGTGGTACCGATGTTTGAGAGTGAAATGACAACAATACTTTCACTCTTCCGTGTCAGCCGTTTTACGCCGCGCACCTGAACGCACACTATACGGGATTAGTCCAGCATTCAGTGCATTAGCCGTCAGACACATAGTATCTTGTCTTTTTATTGACACAGACAAACATAAAACAAAGAGCACATTTAGCCAACAGAGTTTACAGAAAACGAAGGGGAAAGAATTTCAGACCATTGTTCTGTGCTGTGTATGCGTTGTTCTGCTGACATAAGCGAGAAATCCAACAGCACATGGAACTCAACAGCGATAACAATTGAAAGAGTAGTATAGTAACAATGTTTATGATAATATTCATTAAACCATGACTTCCGCTTCTTTAATTTTCGTGTCTAATTAGTTTTGCCAGCAAAATTAACCTTGTCTCCGTAGAGTGGGGTGTCAAATTGAAAGACGACTCAAGAGCAGCAAAAGTATCACGTGACAATCCTAGCAGACGACATGGCACACGTGACAGCATCAGCAATAGGCAGACGTGGCTGCCGAAGTTGTGTCTGCGTGTTATTTGAATGGGTTGTTTGTTGTTCATAATCAAACAGCATGACTGATTATGAAGTATAGAAATCAGAAAAATGTGGATTGATACAATGTATGTCAGTACAATGGAGATGAGAACCGTCGATGAGCCATTTCAAACAGTTTGTTTGAATAAAGAGCGGAGAAAGAAAGAGCAAGAAGAAAGAAAGAAAAAAGTTGTTGACACCGATATTGTTTACACGAGTTTGTGAGAGTGCTCTGTAGTCGTTTCATCAATGAAGTTTCCTATCAGCCCGATTGTCTGTTTTAGTTTTCTTAGTCTTCCAAACTGTGTCCGCGCCGTTGTTTCATTACTCATCCAAACGACCCTTTGTACTTCTTGGAGTTTTCTCTAGCAGGTCTTCTTCGGCTCCTTCCTCTAATTCCGAAACAAGCCAAGCGTCTTCGCTAATCATGCAGTGATCGTTGTATTCTTACGCCGCTCGTCTTCAGGGACAGTCATAATTATGTGACTTTGAACCGAGTTTAACCCACGTTTTACGTAATCACATAGCGACAAAGTTGTAACCAATTGCGACTCACCCAATCACTTGTCAAAACACGTAACAACAACAACTTAATAATAAATTATTTATAGTGCCCCATCTTGTAACAGACCGATGCGCTTACAAAGACAGAAGAATACGCTCATTTTCTCTCTCTCTCTCTCTCTCTCTCTCTCTCTCTCTCTCTCTCTCTCTCTCTCTCTCTCTCTCTCTCTCTCACACACACACACACACACACACACACACACACACACACACACAACACTACAAATACATGCATTACTGGTGTTCATGGGTTGGTAGAATGAGAAGAAACAAAACGACACATCAGTATCCAGAGGAGAAGAGACGGCTTATGAGAAGAGAGTGAAGACGAATGTCTGACAGAGAGAGGAAGAGAGTTCCAGAGCATAGGTCCTATGTATTGAAAGGATCTCACCGCCAGTGTCCTCCTGCCCACCCTTGGAACGCGGAATATCCGAGTATCCGAGGCTGAGCGAAGAGAGCGAGAGTAAGAAGGAGAGTAGAGATGGAGCCGAGTATGGAGAAGCTGTACAGAGACACTGTGGAAGCAGATGAGAGTTACTTTGTATTAAATCCTGGCTGCTGATTGGTAGCCAGTGGAGATTGTAGAGTAAAGGAGTGACATGGGCAGGTTTAGGAGCTTTGCAAATAAGGCGAGCTGAGCAATTGATCACTCTTTGAATTTTATCGAGGAGAACCGGAGGAGAGCATTACAATAATCAAGCTTAGAGAGAACAAGGGAGGAAACGAGAGTTTTGGTGGTTTAAAAACAAGAGATACCGTCGGAATGAACCGATCCGTCTGATCTCCAGGTAAGCAAGTTAACAGAGTTTGTTCACCTGTTCCTTCAATGCAAACGGGCTGTGAAAAATGACACCAAGGTTACGATCTGCATTGGAAAATGAATGGGATGTCACACATAGTGAAGAAGAAAACCAAGACCAAGAACATGTGGGATTATAATTTGTTCTTTTCCACTACTTTCTGATGAACAAATCACAATAGATTTAAAAACAACATCAACAACAACTAGAAAACAAACAAACAAACAAAAAAACGACGCTCTGAGTCTAATAAAAATACATTTCCTCATTTCCGCGATGCCTGCGTGTTGTAGATGAAACTATGTGTTCAGTGAGAAAGGATAGCCCCGTCAAACTGAACGTTGAATTAATTTCGTGACTGCGCTCTTGTTAAACTGACAGTAAACATGGTGCTTAACGTCCACAGAAACCATAAGGCGGGGAGAAGGGGGGAAGGGGCTATGGAGGTTGGGGAAGAGGGAGATTATATACCTATCGCGTGTCACCACCAGAATGATTCCTGCATTAAAGATAGGCAGCGATGAGAGCCATTTTAATGTTTCAGTAGGAAGTGATGGACAGTCATAAGACAGTGTCCACAAACCACAACCTTTCTGAAGAGAAAGGAGAGCCGAAGCGGTATCGAACCGAGGTCCTTCCGCTTACCAACCTAACGCCTTACCGCTAAGACAAACCGGCTCACGTTAAACTGATAACGTAAGTAAGTAAACATGGTGCTTAACGTCCACAGAAACCATAAGGCTTATTAGGGACGGGGAGAAGGGGGGGGGGTGGCATGGAGGTGGGGGGAGAGGGAGATTATATACCTACCGCTGCACTGTCACCACCAGAATGATCCCTGCATTAAGATGGGCAGCGATGAGTGCCATTTTAATGTTTCAGTAGGAAGCGATGGACAAAGTCACAAGACAGTGTCCACAAACCACAACCTTTTTGATGAGAAAGGAGAGCCGAAGCGGTATCGAACCGAGGTCCTTCCGCTTACCAACCTAACGCCTTACCGCTAGGCCAAACCGGCTCACATTTTAAACTGATACGACTGAAGTGAGATATATAGCTGTGAGAATGAAGGGAAACTACCGTACAGATCATTCTGAGAAATGTTTAGATTGTCTCCCTCAATGTTTGCAGTGACGCGGGATAAGTGCAGCGCCACGACATTTAAACTGATTATGTAAATCGTGACTGAAAGGTGACCTTTTGCTTGTTCACTTCACCACAGGTTTGAGTCACTAGTCTATACTTGTATACTTGACTTTGTTTCGTTTGTAAGTTATTTGATTATATACTGACTTGGTTTATTTGTCCTCTTTGCTGTGTATGTATGTTCTCACAGCAGAGACAACTGTGACATTGCTCGGGTTTGCCGCTGATCCAAGACGTGGAAGTCGAGGCTGTCCATTTGTGGAGGAGACAGATAAGCGCTCTGTTCAGAGGCCCCCACTATCAGTTATCGTCATGTGCGTGTATATTATTACAGCCTATTTGCACCAGTTTAACATAGCGCTGTGGCAGCCTTGTGGTGTGATTCAGCGCGCTCTATTCTAACGAAGTGTTTGAAAAGACTCAACGACGGTTCTTATCTCCATTGTACTGACATACTTTAGCCTACTGCTTCAACAACAGGTGTCGGATGTTTGTCTGGTCTGCTAAAACGAGTGATATGGAGCGTGGTTTGGTGTGTTGTGGTACGCTGCCGTAGTTGGTGTAGTGGTGTGGTACGTGGTGTGCAGTGTGGTGTGGTGCGTTCTGTAACTGGTGTGGTACGTGCTGTAGTGTGGTGTGGTAGGTGGTGTAGTTGGTGTGATACGTACTGTAGTGTGGTGTGGTACGTTCTGTAGTTGGTGTGATACGTGCTGTAGTGCAGTGTGGTTCGTTCTGCATTGTAGTGTGGTACGTAGTGCAGTATGGTGTGGTACGTCAGAATGGTGTAGTGTGGTGCTGTACGTGGTGCAGTGTGGTGTGGTGTGTGCTGTAGTGTGGCGTGGTGTGGTACTTGGTGAGAGTGAGGTGTGGTAACATGATGTAGTATGGTACGTGTGCTTTAGTGTAGTGTGATACGTGGTGCAGTGTGGTGTGAGACGTGGTGCAGTGTGGTGTGATACGTGGTGCAGTGTGGTGTGGTACGTGGTGCAGTGTGGTGTGGTACGTGATGCAGTGTGGTGTGATACGTGGTGCAGTGTGGTGTGGTACGTGATGCAGTGTGGTGTGATACGTGGTGCTGTGTGGTGTGATACGCGGTGCAGTGTGGTGTGGTACGTGATGCAGTGTGGTGTGATACGTGGTGCTGTGTGGTGTGGTACGTGATGCAGTGTGGTGTGATACGTGGTGCAGTGTGATGTGGTACATGCTGTAGTGTGGTATCGTACGTGGTGCAGTGTGGTGTGGTACGTGATGTAGCGTAGTATGGTGCGTGGTGTAGTGTGTTGTGATACGTGGTGCAGTGTAGTCTGGTATAGTGTATGGTAGGCCTAAGTAGCGTATCGCTTGGAATATGGCGTAGTGTAATTGATAGTGAAAACATGGCTTTAGCTGTGTGTGTGTGTGTGGGGGGGGGGGGGGGGAGAGGGGCGGGGGGTAAGTTGGTTGTGTGCATGAATATACGTATGTTTTTAGCTGGACAGTAGTGACTGTATACTTGTTCATGTACACGTTGTTTATTGGCATAGAAGTGCGTGAGTGCAGGCCGGACGTGAGGCCGCACTTCAGAGTGTGTTCCTTGTGCTACTTGCTAAACACCTTATGCGTGTCCTGTCTTCTTTTGTCTTCGCTAAAGAGACGAGCAAAGCGAATTTTCTGATTCTCTTATCAACCTCGGGCAGTGCCCCGAGACTGTGTCACGCGCCTCTCGTCCAGATTCAATTTGTCATACCTCTTCACTCAAATTCACACTAGTCTGCGGGTATCTGTACGGTCACAAACCCAAGGATTCATTTTATCATTCCATGTCACTATCGCATTTTTGCAAGTCCAAGGGACTCAAACTGAAATCGCTAGCGAAAGATTTAAGTAGGGGTACGCTTCCAAACGATTGGGAGGAAACCTGTTACCACCAAACGTTTTGTTTGTTTTGTGTTGTTGATGTTGGTGGTGGTGGTGGTTTTGTGCGTGTGTGTGTGTGTGTGGGGGGGGGGGGGGGTAAGTGTAGTTTTGGGTCAAGGAGAAGAGATTTACAACTTGCTAGCTGCTGTCTCGTTCCACTTGTGCGTTGGTTCACATGCCGAGCAGCGGTTGCCGGAGCAGTGTTACTGGCGCATGGTACCACTCGTCTGCCTGTCACCCACCTGCCATTGCTCCACAGCCACGCTGTCAGGTAGTAGATGTTGGTTATTGCCTCACACTGTATTCAGACTTCTGTCACGTAGAGACTATGATGTACCCGGGTGCATCAGCCAAGACGGAGCGGTCAGCGCAGTGTTTGAGTTCAGGCGAATAAGTTTCTTTCAACTATCTCAGGTAGGCTGCCCTCCTCGCGCGCTGTGACACACTTCCCAATTCTGTCTTCCCAGTTGAGAAATGCTTCATTTTGGGGTATGTGCGAGAAACACTGATAAATGGCGGTTCCGACGGCGGTATTGGTGTGGAAATGGCAGCGTGCAGCACACTTTGCCAAGTGGAGGGGGTGGTGGTAATGTTAAAAAACACTATATATAGCACGCAGGGCAAGGTAAGGGGAGTCAGGGTGTGTGTGTGGGTGGGGAGGGGTGGGGGGGGCGGTGAAGCGAAGTGTCAATGTTCTCCTCCGACAGCCTCGACAGCAGAGTAGTTCCTGCACGAGTCTCAGCTGGTCAATAGTCGTGCACAATCTTGCTGCCTCTCAGTGCAGTGTTCGGTCTGATCCTCGTGTAGGACTGGTTCACCTCACACAGCACGCACTCCCTGAAATATCTGCCAGTAATGCGCTTTCTTTGATCGCTTGGGTTCTGGAGAAAGATTACTTCTGTGTTGTAGAACACGGTGTATAACACCTTGGCGGAGCGATTTAGCTGAAAGATTTGGGGCGGGTTCCTTCCTTTAGCTTACCCACGCCTTTCTGTGCTTTACATGCAGGATTGAAAAAACAAACAAAAAAACTATACCCACGTTTCACACCAGTGACGATTTCATCCATCCATCCAGTTGTCATAAACTTGGACCAATGATTCAGCACACTGAGTCCTAACTCTCTTGTTTTCTTGCGTGAGAACGCAAAAACCTTTATGTGTCCGAGTTTCTCTTTCCAGGTGCTGGAAAGGTTCCCAGATGAAATACCCAGGATCTTGACAATAATTATCTTCCTTGGTCACTGATGGGTCTTCTCAAGTTCCACAATGTTTTTCACAAGCACAACCGTTTTGCCATCCGGTGCAGTTTAAATCTTGACTGTCACTGTTGTCTTCAACGGTCGAACTTGCACGGCAGATCAGTTTTGTTTTTGTTTTCCACCAGTAGCTGGTGGTGCAGGTGGGGAGAGAGGTTGGCTTCAAGCCATTTAGGTCAGCAAGAATGTCCGATGAAGACAGGCTTATTGAGAGCAGCCCATATTTCTATGTAGGGCGTACATCTTTCTCCGAGAACGTCAGGTTCCTGTTACCATGATTTCAGGCAGTGTACAAACCCAGTGCTTAGGTTATGAACGTGCATGTTGCGAAAAAGCGATTCAGTTCAGAAATGAAAATATTTGCACAGAAACGTAGGGGATGTGACGGTAAGCTTTTGAGTGAGCCGACAAAAGACTCAAATAACTCAAAAGCTACATATTCTGAATGCAGTTTTATGCTGATTTCAAATCAAAAGAGTTTTACGATGAATGCTTGCGCATTACTTCAGAAACATTTGATACGAAAAAATCTAATTCTGACCCATTATTCCACCAGGAACGGGTATGGTTAATCTGAAGCAGCTTCTTATTTTTGGTCGTTTTTATACAGCGCTGTTCCCTGCTCTGGAGCCCACTCACTGCGCTTTTGTTGTATGTGATTCTGAAAGGTTGAAATTGCTTTACGTCCACAGAAACCGTAGGCTTATTAGGGACGGGAGCCCAGAGCGGCGACCTCGACTTTCACACAGCTCCTGAACTCAAATTAGGAATTAGCGACTGGAGCCTTTTATAGCGCACTTTGGAAAATCCATCGAAGTGGTGTACTTACAGCGCTGTTTGGTTGTTTCCTGTCAAAGCATGGCTGGATGCTGCTGCCATTATTATATATTTTTCATGCTGATATCAAATCTAGTGAATATTGAATATGATAATAATAATATATTAATTATAGAGCCCCATCTAGGGGCGCTTACACACACACACAACACACACACACACACACACACACACACACACACACACACACACACACACACACACACACACACACACACACACACACACACAGGAAACAAAACCGAAACGTAGGTAGACCCCTACTTTATCTTTTCTATGCATTAGCTCAGTGAATATTCATCGTAGAATCGGTAGGGTTTCCAATGCTAACAAAACACAATCAGGTCATATAAAATGTCATGTTTGCGTAACTCAACCTATGGCGTGACTGTGAGTGAGTGAGATCCTTTCAGTACACCGGACCTGTGATCTGGAACTATCTTCCTCTCTGTTCATGACAGATTTTTTCTTTTCTTTTCATGTCCATCATGTCCATATTCAATCCACCATCGACTACGGATCGACACTGTGGGACTCAGCAAGTGCAAACTTTTGGTTAGTTTACATAAGAGAGCGCTCAAAGCAATTCTTCTAAAAACGACAACTCTAACGATCTCAGACTATAACTTCTATTTGTTCTTCCCCTCAAAGAAAGGCTTAACTACAACAAGAGACAAGTCGCACCCTCTCTTACGGCTAATTTTCCCCTAAACCAATCACGACTTTCTGGAAAACTCAATATACCAATCCCTAGGACTGGCCTTTTCAAGTCTAGCCGAGTCTATTCCGGCAGTGTTCTTTGGAACTCACTCCCTGACTCTCTGTGTAATCTATACCATCCAGCACTGAAACGTTTAAATCACGTTACATGTCATACGTTATGCGCTGACTGGTTGCCCTTGCATGTTTGGTGATCGTAGCCCGCCTGCAACGTTCTGCCTTATTGTTTCCCATTCTTCACGCATTCACCCACCAAATAATGTTTGCTACTGATGATTTCTAAGCCCCATGTATCCACCCCCATTCCCGCCTGTTTCATACAGTCCGAGAGGTAACTTAACCTACCGTACACCCCCCCCCCCCCCCTCTCTAGTACTCAGTTAAACTAGTCTTAAAGTGTTCCTTAGAGTGTGCCAAACACAATACAAATTGTTCCCAAGAAATCGTTTGGGATGCTCCAGAGTTACAGCCCTTGACGTAAGGGTACCGTCTTTCACACCTACTGAAGACGTAAGGGTACTATCTTTCACACTGACTGAAGACGCCAAAGCATGGTTGAAAACCACCTGAATTAAATCACCGAGAAATCATTTTTATTGATCATAATGATTAAAGTCAATATTGAGTGTGTGTTCAAATGCCTTCTGCACTGTCTAGAATAAACAGAATCGAAATATGATGAGGCATTGGTTCACAGTGATGGTGTAACTAAGCATAGAGTACTTGTGGTGTGGAAAATCTTAGAAATGAAGAACATATGTCCTTTCTTTTACTGTCAAAAGTTCTGTATCACACCTTTCACTGATTCTTTGCCTCAGAATGCCACAGCATGGTCTTGGGTTTATTCTCAACCCATTTTTCTGATGCTGTGATGTATCTGGTTGTCACAGTACTGGATTTACCTCCCCTACCACCCGAAATCCAAGACTGTCAGAATTCGTGTTTTTACCCAAAGTAACATGATTTTATTGTTACAAAACCTCATCAATCTAATGTTTTCTTAGTTTAAAACAGAATAATGCACATTCTGAAATACTTCCATCAAAGTTTAGTGTTCAGTTTGTGTACAGATAATTGGATTATGCAGAACTGAGTAAACAAAAAATCTTAAAATCAAACATATATGTCCTTTCTTTTTCTCTCAAAAGTTATGCATCACAGTTTTCACCGATTCCTTGGTTCCCCCAAAGCCCCCCCCCCTTCCACACACACACACACACACACACACACACACACACACACACACACACACACACACACACACACACACACACACACACACACACAGAGCACATCAGTAAATTAAAATAATTTAACAACAAATAGGGGTTAGCGAGTTTGCAAACAGCACCATTAAAACCGTTAAACATGTAGCGGAGCGGAGTGGGGAATGAGGGAAGCAGGTTGGAAGCATGAATGAAGAGTCACAAGTCAGAGGTTGCTATAACATAACGTTTATTATGTACAACAATTATGCATTGTGCTTTAAAAAAATCAAATACAATTCACAAAATGCAGTCCTCACACAGTGATTGATGTATGTTTTGTTTTTTTACATTTTGTTAATGATGTTTACTTTTCAGTTTCGTTAATATGTGTGCTTCTGTGTTTTGAGAGGAAAATAACACTAACTGACAAGTAACTGTGAATAAATCATTAAATGTCTACTTGATTTTTATTACCATTTATGAAAAGTTTTGTTAAATAAGCAAATAAAGAGACTGGCTTTGAACTGATTCTGCTTCCTCTTTCAAAACTGTTCTCATAAAACACCAGCTCAAAAACTAATTTTTAAACCTCTTGCTCAATCTCATCATTTTCTTTATCACTTAACAGTGTGTGTGTGTGTGTGTGTGTGTGTGTGTGTGTGTGTGCGTGCGTGCGTGCGTGCGTGCGTGCGTGCGTGCGTGCGTGCGTGCGTGCGTGAGTGCGTGCGTGCGTGCGTGCGTGTGTGCGTGTGTGTGTTGTAAATCACTCTACACACTCATTTTATATCTTTATTTTTAATATTACTAACTGAATTAAACTTATCATAAATAGTCTATATATTCAAAGTGTTGATATACATCTTTACAAGTCTATAATAATGTGAAAGTGAAGAAATTGCAAATTGTACAAATCTCCGTCTCCTCCTCACCTCCCTCCTCTCTCTGGTTCAGTGTTATGAGGAAAGATCTTTTTCCACTCAATTTGTTCAGGTGTTTAATTGGATCAGTCATAATGAGAAATGTATTGCAAACTATTTCAGTGTCTGGGTACTTGTATTTCTAGTAAACAGTTCAAGTTCCTGGCTTGTAACTTACAAAACTGAATGCAGAAGCAGAAAAATATTGCAATACAGTACATAATTTCAAAATAAATGGGACAGGAACTAAAGGTTCATCTAGTATAGCAGCGGTGTTCTCTGACATTGTACAGTGTACATATTCATCCTTCATGAGAATTTATATAGACAAACTGATAGGCAATGCCATTTGTTAAAATGCAGGCTAGGTTGGCTGTTGATGAATTAACTTTATGAATTAATTTGTCAATGCTGGTAGTCATATGTGATTATTTCTGTCACTTATTGTAAGCTGAACATTTTCCACTCTTGAGTAGCTGTGCTCACTGTCTTTGAAGGAATCACTAGTCAAGCAGCTTAAGATCACATTCAAAAGACTCATAACTTGAGTCAGACAGTGTGTGTGTGTGTGTGTGTGTGTGTGTGTGTGTGTGTGTGTGTGTGTGTGTGTGTGTGTGTGTGTGTGTGTGTGCGTGTGTGTGTGTGTGTCCCCGTTAATTTTACAAATAAACATATGATTTTAAATGTAGTCTTAGTTATTAAATTATACTTGGGATGTGAATTGATTTGATCAAATTGTATCATTAGTTAGGGTGGGGCAGCAAGGTCTTCAGTGCTGAATTCATGAGTAATACTTGGATGTTGCTACAACTATTATGAGTTGTGCCTGTTTCTGTGTGTGTTTAGTGTGAGTACAGCAGCTGTTTACCTGTGTGTTTAGTGTGAATATGCCTGTTGACCTGTGTCTTTATACTTTTGTCTATTCTTATTCTCTCTCTCTCTCTCTCTCTCTCTCTCTCTCTCTCTCTCTCTCTCTCTCTCTCTATATATATATATATATATATATATAATTTTCATCAGTATTTTTATTTACATTTACTTCTACGTTTTCTTTTTTGTTTTCCTTATATATATATATAAACATTATTTACTCTTATTTTCTTCTTCTTCTTCTTAATCTTCCTCTCTCTCTCTCTCTCTCTAAATGATGCCTGTAATTTTATATTTACTCATCAGTAGCTTAGTAAGGACTGGTTGTTAGCTTTTTGACTGAATCTAAACTACAAACCTTGTAAAATAATTTTTTCAAGTGCGAGTTCTCCTCTCAGTCTTTCTTTTTTCTCCCTTTTGAAGCCCGTTTAATAAAACTGCTCCTCATTGTGGGAAAATAAAGTATGACAGATTACAACGGACAAGTTCTGCCTTTGTGACCCTGACCAGCTGTCCATTTTTCTTCGCTCATACTTTTAAATCTAAAACTTAATGATCGTTGAGTGAAATGACCGTGCACTCTTCGCCTCTGTTGAACGGCAGCCAGACGTCCTACTGGCAAGGGGCGATACTCGTACCAAACTCACGCCTCGCTCATGGAGAATGATCAGTAGGAAAGTAAACAGATAAGTTATGACACACAGAGATCTGCACGGCCGCACTGACAAAGGACCCATACTTTAGAGGGATAACTGCATCGGCAAAGCATCACTCAAACTGAACATCCAACAATGGCAACATAACATACTAGCTACATATCAGCTAACCAAGGTTAGCTGCATACATTTTGAAAGCACTGGTTACTTCGCAGCTTAAAATTTCAACACACGAACAATGTACACTGACGCCATGGCGGCTGCAACCAGGCTGCAATCTGACGTCGAAATTACCCACGTGTTCAAGAACCAAAACCAAAAGTAGAGTGAAAGTCTGCGCGCCCAAGACTCGGCCATACAAAAGCTGGATCAAAACAGAAATAACATGTCTCACAGTTTATACAATCACCCATATGCACTAAACCATATTCAGCTAGTAAAATGAACATTCGACAACTATGAAGTTAACAACTTCAAAGTGTTATCCATGATATACTACCGATTTCATGCAGAAAAATAGATCGATAGAAAACAAATAAGCTGTGCCGCGCAGATCCTGTTTAGTTAACTTTGCATCGGCAAAACATCACTCAGACTGAACATCCAACAATGGCAGCATAACCTACTAGCTACATATCAGCTAACTGGGATTAGCTGCATACATGTAGGAAACACTGGTCACCTTGTGGCATAAAGGCTTAAAATCTGAACAAACAAGCAATGTACGCTGACGCCATGGCGGTAATCATGCCGAAATTTCCCACGTGTTTGAACCAAAATCAAGGCACGTTGTGAACATGGTAACATACATCATTTACATCAACACGAAACAACAGAACAATAAGCCATAGAAAAATAACTACTTACAGGCTCTCCCCTGAATCAGACGCATTGGTGCCCAGGTAACGCGCACACTAAAAGGCGACCTGCTTCTGCAAGGATGCTGGGGGAAGAGGACGCGGCTGGCCCAGCGCGCAAGTTTTAACACTTCAGATAAATTGGGGCCATAAAATTCCCTCCCACTGAAAAAAGAAAAAGGACAGGAAAGAAAGGTTAAAGGGCTTGTAAAGGCAGTTTTTGTTTGCAACGGAACATTGAAAATCGACCCAATTATGAAAGTCTAGTGCATAACATGACCGTTAAATCTAATCAAATTTAAATGCCATGAAAGTAAGTATGTTTACGAAGGAAGAAATGCACGCCGATCAGGTCGAATTTCGTCTGCTTGTTTTAAACTCGAACTACGCGCGAGATCCGTGACGTAGTCTCTGACGTCACAAACAGACCACTGAGGCGAATGGCGAAGGAGGCACGTTTTCACCATCAATCGGTCCGCAACGAAAATGCCACGCGAATGTGCGGCCGTGGGATGCGCACAGCTGCAGACCAAAGGGTCGTTGTTTTCCTTTCACACCTTCCCGAAAGATAGCAGTCTAAGGAAACTTGAAGATTCGAACTGGAAATTGTTCCAAGTCGGTTACCCTGTGGACACCCACACAGATATGATTTTTTACTAAAGGGTATCGGTCAGACATCGCCCGGCTTTCGCTAGGTTGATCCTTGGTAGATGGAAGGAACGGTCTCTTCGGATGAAACCTCCGTCCTTGCCAATTCTACAAGGAATATATCCAGACCGACCAGAGGACTCGGAAATACATTTTGACACCTTGGCACCCAGTGCAAAGATTAAAGTTAAAAAAGGGGAAAAAACTTTTTTCACAAGAAACCCTCCAGAAAAAGAAAGGGAAATCAACAAAAGAGGCAAATGAACACACAAATCTTCAGCAAGAATGAACTCGTAATAAATGCAGAAAAAGAAGAAGGGAGAGAAAGATTTTTTTTTTTTTTTTAAATGGACATGGTAAACACGGAGAAAAGAAAGGAAAAACAGGAGGTACAACTACTGAACTACCAACAAATACCCCTGCCTTGTCTAAGAAACAAAACAAAAGCGAGGCAAAAAAATAAATGAAAACAACCGAGAGAAAAGTAAAAGCCGAAAGGTAAACAGAAACTCTGCTTGCCTGTGCACCAACGAATAGTACAGGGCTTAGGGAAAAATAGCGGCACTCTCACGGGGCCGCGCCGAAGCCACGGCACCAGTTGGTCGACATCGCAGTTTGTCCCTAATATGCTCTTTAGCATCTGGGAACATTAAGAAAGAAAGAAGGCAAAGACAGTAAGTCTAGCACGAATGCCTACAGCAGAAAGGGCCGTGTAAGTAAGAAACAAATGCCTGTGACAAAAAAAGAAAAAAGAAAAGAAAAAAGAACAGACCACAAATGCCTATGGCAAAGAAAGAAAGACCAAACCACAAATGTTGATGGCAAACGAAAAATGGCTGCCCTAATCACTCAAACAAACAGCTGACACCAAATGAAACAAACAGAACAGCTGAAACCACCTCAAAAACGCAAACGGTGGCCTACCTGCAAACATAAGGTGGAAAGAAAAAAAAACCAAATCACAACAGTCTAATAGACTACTGTCTGCAACAAATGAGTGGACGACTACATTGACTACATTTGTTGCAGCCATAAGAGCATAGAGCAAAAATAACTGTGCCGACAAACAGATGGAAAGCCAAATTAACCATAACTAACATGAATCTTAACTAACTTTAACTAACCCCTCACTAACCCGGCTTCCATCTAGAAAAATAAAGGCTGCAGACTGATAAAGCAAATCGCTAATCAGGACTACCGATGACAAATGCAGACGAAAAGAGAAATGCAAAATGGCTGCCCTAATCAGGCAAGCTAACAAGCGCGTACGAAATGGCCAATAAACCAGAGATAAAAAAGAAAAAAAGAAAGAACGCATGGTGGAAAAGAAGAGGAAAAGAGAGAAAAACAAAACAACAACACTTTATGAAAAGAAAGAGGAGGCAAGAAATGTCAGCGAGCAACGAGACAAAGGCTGGATACACGTAATCCGTGTACACGACACAATCCATACAGCCGACAACAACACGGCAGGGCAACAGACGCTCACGAACTACCCCACACAAAGAAAGAATGAGCAGTTCGTTAAACATCGAGACTACCCCACTCACTCGTACATCGTAAACGAACGATATAACTCGAGAAACAAAAGGACAAGCCAAGAGAAAAAATAGTGAATGGCAAGAACCGGCAATTAGCCCAAACCCAAACCCTAACCCAGGGAGGCCACGAAATCGCTAGTCTATTGAACTAGAACGAACAAACCTTTTTCATCGTTACATTATGATGAAACAAACAAGGCTAAACTGGGAAAATAAAACACCCAATAAAAGGCAGGCTCCCTGATGAAGTCTAGCCTGTAGTGAAAGCTAGAGTAAATACAACGAAAAAGACCGAAACGCCACGCACCTAACAAGGCTCGAGAAAGATGAAATAACAAGGGGGAATAAACAAAGGCCCAAATACTGAAAAGGAGTTTCATCCCTGTATGTTGTTTTGAAATCCTCTTTATATTATTTGAACTGGACATTTTTCCAAGTCGGTTGCCCTGTGGACACTCACACAGACCCGACTTCCACGTTTGGTTGTTGGTCTGTTTGTGACGTCACTGCCCGACCGTTGACCTTTAGCTTAAAATAGCTCTCGCGGAATCTCGCATTCAAAATGGCGCTGGTTTTGAAACATTCAGTTGACCGTATTTTCCGACCTTTTTGCCAAAATAAACGCATTACAACCTAGTCGAGGCCTGAAAAAGTTTTAAACAAGTGAGTAATAGACTGTTTCTTCTCTTCCAACGATAGTACGGACCTATAAAATTATGTTGTTTTGAAACGATTTGGAGTGATTTTGTGGCCCGAAACTGCCTTTACAGGCCCTTTAAAGGGTCATGGCCCGAAACACACACAATAAACTCGGTTACATTACTTACGTGAAAAGATTAAGTGAAAAAGGAGGAAGAAGAAGGGTAGCCGAAGAGGAATCGAATCAAGGTCATTCAGCCTACCAGCCAGGAGGGTACCTTAATACCGTTATGCCAGATCAGAGAGAGAGGGGGGAGATGCTTACACCTTCTACGTCCGATTTGAAAGCGATCGGTGTCCCAGCCTTGCAACCATTAACAGGCATCAATGTTATGTCCACAGCTTTGCAGCACATTTTTAGGTTTCATCAAGGTAACAGCTAGCTTTCCATAACGCTTGCATCTCGTCAGCAGTACATCAAGGTACTGGCAGGACTGGCCCGTCGCCACGCCACGCCTTCCAACCATGGACTCGTCAGGAATCCACCTCATGTCCTACATCAAGCCCGCCTCACCGGAGGGGTCCGGGCCACCTGCCTACGAAAACCACGCCTTCGAGCTGTCGCCAGATAAGGTTGAGTGATTATTAAATTTTGATAAATAGTTGGTTCAATCAATGACAATTTAATTGATTGGTCAGATGGTTAGCTAGATGGTTACTTGGTAGATTGATTGATTGACCGATTGCTCATTCCGTTGATTAGCTGGTTATTTGGTACATTTGCGATTTGTTGACAGATTGATGCTGGTGAGTGCCTGAATTGTACTGTTACTGTTATTCAAATTCTTGAGTGTCTTACTGTTACTGTTGATGAGTGCATGTTTTACTGCTACCGTTGAGAATGAACAATACTACTATTACTGGTGAGTGAGTGATACCATTGTGATGGCCTGACTGATACTGTTAGTCAAGGCCTGACTGATACTGTTGGTGACGGCCTGACGGATACTGTTGGTGAGGGCTTGACGGATACTGTTGGTGAGGGCATGGCTGATGCTGTTGGCGAGGGCATGACCTACTGTTACTGAAGGCATGACTGATACTGTCGGTGACGGCATGACTGGTACTGTTGGTGAGGGAATGACCTGCTGTTAATGAGGACATGGCTGACACTGTTGGTGACGGCATGGCTGATACTGTTGGTGAGGGAATGACCTACTGTTACTGAGGGCCTGTGTCACACTCTTCACCACTGAACCACTGTTACACTCTATCACTGAACTACTCTTTGCTGTTACTCTACCACTGAACCGCTCTGTGCTGTGTTACGCGCTCTACCACCCCAGTAAACATGCCGGATCAGATTCAGAAGCGTTTTGGTTACGGCCAGTTATGGCCATTACGGTCAGCGTGCAGCCAGAATCGGCCCGGATCGTATATGTCGGATCCAACTTCCCGCATCCGATTCGGTTCCGTTCTTCCAAAGAAGGCCTGAACCCTACTATGCAAAACCGACCCGGATTTGATCTGGATGATCTAGTCAGGTTTTGGCCAAACGCATCTGGTCCAGAAGCAAGCCGGTGTGCAAGAACCGCCGGGCCCGGTTTCTGGCAGAACGCAACCAGCCCGCTGCGTTTCCCAGTTTCAGACTCGGTTGCCTTCTTTCACAGACGGCCCGGATCATATTGTGCAAGACCAGCCCAGATCCAATTTGGTTCTGGCTAACTGTGTCAGGTTTTGGCCAAACGAATCCGGTCCGGAAGCAAGCCGGTGTGCAAGAATCATCCGGCCTGCTTCGGATTTGATTCGGACCCGGCAAGTTTACTGGGACTAAACCACGCTGTGCTGTTACACTCTCTGTCACTGAACCACGCTGTGCTGTTACACTCTGTCACTGAACCACGCTGTGCTGTTACACTATCACTGAACCACGCTGTGCTGTGTTACACTCTATGTCACTGAACCACGCTGTGCTGTTACACTCTCTATCATTGAAACACGTTGTGCTGTTACATTCCCTATTACTGAATCACGTTTTGCTGTGTTACACTCTTCACCACTGAACCACGTTGTGCTGTTACATTCCCTGTTACTGAACCACGTTTTGCTGTGTTACACTCTCTACTACTGAGCCACGCTGTATTCTTGATCTGCTTCACTGGTTGTAGGGAGGCGACACCAGCGTCAGCTCCAACGACATAGACGGTGCTACGGCTGCTAATACGTATGCCAACGCCGTCAGGCCCAGCGACAAACTCAACAACGTTGACGACGACTCCATCCCCACAGTGACAGTAACGACTGATCAAAAGGGCCCCAGCAGTCCCGCTGTCCCACCGACACGACACAAAGATTCCACTGTGGGATTTAGGTGAGCCAAGTCACCCGAGTAGTGATTAATAATGAGTGAAGTATTTACAAACTGCAAAGTCTTGTCCACAGAAACTATTCTAGGCCCATACACGCACACACACACGCACGCACGCACGCATGCACGCAAGCACGCACGCACGCACGCACGCACGCACGCACGCACGCACGCACGCACACACACACACACATTCACACACACACACACACACACAGGCAATCACACTACACAAAGGTTCCACTGTGAGAGTTAATAATAATGTAGACACATATTGTTGCTGTTGTTGTTAAATGCCTTTGTATAGCGCTATTCTCCGCTCTCAAGCTGGCTCACTGCGCTCATGTTGCATGCGATTTTGAATGTTGTGTACTTACAGCGCTGTTTGGTTTTTACATAGCTGGTGGCACGTTAAACTGCTGCCGTCTCGGCGCGTTCTGTATACGCCATACTCCAATGCACATGTCACGTAACTCGTGTTGAAAAATGAATATGGATCGGAAAAGAGTTCCACACACAAGGCACCTAGCATTTGAAAACCTTGCACCGGCGATTATCAGATTGACATGTGTGTCAGAGAGCAGTTTGTCAGAAGAAAATCAAAGGGATCTGCGGAAAGTGTATGAGAAGAGGCAGTCTGAGAGCTAATGGAGCAGTGTGGAGTCAAACGAGTTGAAATCCGATGCGCTGTTTGATGGGGAGCCAGTGAAGTGATATTAGCAAAGGTTTTACACGCTCATTACGGTTTTTACGAAACATTTCACCGAGCTGGGTTGTTCTGCTCCGAAGTGATATTTGAAAAAAAGGAACTGCAGTAATCAATCCGATATTAAACTCGAGAACAGACCTTGGCGATGGAAACCAGTTTACCAATTTTTGCCAAGTGTATTGATGATCGCTTATATAGCGCTATTCTCCGCTCTCTTGAGCAGGCTCACTGCGCTCGCATGTGGTTCTACGTGAGTGACTAGCTTTTTATAGCGCGTTTTTTGAATATCCACCGAAGTGGTGTACTTACAGCGCTGACATGGCTGGTGCCACATGAAACTGCAGCCGTCTCGGCGCAAGTTCTGTATACACCATACAACCATGCACCATGTCACTTCATGCAAATCCACATACGTAAGGTGTATTAGTGTTTAGCTGTAACCTGCCACCTCCACTTTTGGCAGAATGACCGGGATCTTTTACGTGCTACTGCGGTAACAAGGGGGTGGAACGGATACCGAAATAAGAATCAGCACAGAAAGTCGACCCTGGAGAAGAAAATTCTCCCGCCACTCCTGCAAGGATTAGAACCCGCGACCTTTCAATCACGAGTCCGGCGCTGTAACCACTGAGCTATCCCCGCCCCTGTATGCCATCTCTCTCTCTCTCTCTCTCTCTCTCTCTCTCTCTCTCTCTCTCTCTCTCTCTCTCTCTATATATATATATATAGATGACAGTCTGCTAGATTTGTCCATTATTTTTCTCCAATTTTATTGATGACTACTGGTAACACCATCGTGATTCCTTGCCTGTTGGCTAAATTATAGTAGCAGACGATAATTTTTATTGCCGCCCCCCTACCACCCGCCTCCTTTTTTTTTTTTTTTTTTTTTGATTGCCAGCTTTATAGCAGGGTCGTATTTGGTTATACGTTTGCAAACTTCAGAAATTATGTATTTAGTATAACTTTATATATTGATAGCTAGTATTTGTGATGTAGACTTTCAAAATAATTTATAGGAATAGGAACCGGGCTTAGATTAGATGGATTTAAGATTTGCAGGCTTAATCGTTTGCCGAACTTGGAGCCTGGCGCCGAAATTGGTGTTTGTGTTTGTGACCCAGACTTATTTCTTGATTTTTAGGTAGATAAGTAGGAGGACTGCATATATAGTGAATATTTGATGTATTTTAGGGCCATACTTTCAAATCTATAATAGTGTTTAGATAGGTCATGTTGTAGTTAATTAATTTGAGGTTAATTATTACTAATTTGGTTCCACAGCTGAGCTCGCGGAGTTAAATATATTTTAGCTTTATTTGATAGACTAGTAACAATGATAATTGTTGATAGATAATGATCCACAGTTTTCGGCATTTTAAACCGCGTTAAAACGCATTTAGTACTTTGTGAGTCTGGTCCCGATCAAAAGTTAGAAGTAACACAAGATAGTAGTTTGAGGTGCCTCGGACAGCCTGCACAGATTTCGCTGGACAGTGCTGTCCTTGCAGTCCGCCCCGCTATCATAGATAAGAGGCGAGTGCAGCCTGTGGTAGCCATCTTCCAGTTAGCGTTTCACCAGTGTCTGTGCAGTGTTGTGTTTCGGCCACATGTTCCAGGAACTCGCCACGTTGCCACGTGCTGTCTTCGGAGCGTAAATAAATGGTCAGAAATTTATTCTGAGTCTGGATCTGTCCACCACCACCTGTCACACACACACACACACACACACACACACACACACACACACACACACACACACACACACACACACACACACACACACACACATATATATATAGAGAGAGAGAGAGAGAGAGAGAGAGAGAGAGAGAGAGAGAGAGAGAGAGAGAGATTTCAAACGACTTTTTCGGTCCTGCAGTTTCTAAAGAAGAGATCTTTCGTGCAGGCGTGCACAGTTTGATTTGCCTTTGAGAATGCTTCCATCTGACCACATCACTCTTCTGTTTCAATCTCTCCGTTGGGCCCCCAACAAAGAATACAGTACAAGATAAACACTCTCTGCTATGAATG
>OY757553.1:7629486-7636156 GCA_963584105.1 Alviniconcha strummeri | reverse complement strand
TACAAAAGCCGGATCAAAACAGAAATAACATGTCTCACAGTTTATACAATCACTCCTATGCATTAAACCATATTCAGCTAGTAAACTGAACATTCCACAACTATGAAGTCAACATCTTCAAAGTGTTAGCCATAATATACCACTGATTTCATGTAGAAACATAGATCGGTAGGAAACTAAAAAAATAAGTTATGCCGCACAGAGATCTGTACGGCCGCACTGACAAAGGACCCATACTTTAAGAGGGATAACTTTGCATCGGCAAAGCATCACTCAAACTGAACATCCAACAATGGCAACATAACATACTAGCTACCTTTTGGAAACACTGGTCATCCTGTTGCATAAAGGCTTAACATTTGAGCGCACAAACAATGTACTCTGACGCCATGGCGGCTGCAACCAGGTGGCAATCTGACGCCGAAATTACCCACGTGTTCAAGAACCAAAATCAAGGCACGTTGTGAACATAACATTATAAACATACATTATTTACATCAATAAGAAACAACAGAACAACAAGCCATAGAAAAATAACTACTTACAGGCTCTCCCCTGAGATGAAAACACCGGCCACATCAGTAAACAAGACAACCTGCATCTGAAGGGACACTGGGGGAAAAGGGACGCTGCCGATGATGATGATGAGTTGATGCTTAATGTCCTCAGATGTCATTTGACATATTAGGGACAAGCTGTGACCAATGCCGAAGCACGGTTCAATAAAATCCACATACGTAAGGTGTATGCGTGTTTAGCTGTAACCTGCCACCTGCACTTTTGGCAGAATGACCGGGATTTTTTACGTGCTACTGTGGTAACACGGGGGTGGAACGGATACCGAAATAAGAGTCAGCACAGAAAGTCGACCCTGGAGAAGAAAATTCTCCCGCCGTTCCAGCAGGGATTCGAACCCGCGACCTTTCAATCACGAGTCCGGTGCTCTAACCACTGAGCTATCCCCGCCCCCCGACGCTGCCGGCCCAGCACTCAACTTTTAACACCTTAGATAATTGGGCCATAAAACCCCCACCCAATCAAAAAGGAAAAAGACCGGAAAGAAAACGTTATAGGGACATGGCCCGGAACATGTATACACTCGGTTACAGATCTTTCAAACATTTTAACCAGAATGCATTCTTTGCTGATCTTATCTGCACGCCGTTTGATAATGTACATCAACACACGGACCCTAACGAGGCTCAAGCTGTTTATGGATGTAGTCAACAGGCATGCGCCAATCCGTCATAAACGAGTAAAGAACTCCAAACTGCCACCCTGGTTGAATAAGAATATCATTCAGGCCATGTCCGATCGGGATCGACTAAAGAAAGAATGTTCACGGAATATAAAACGGCACGCAATAAAGTAAAAAATCCTGTCAGAGATGCGAAGATATTATATTTTGGTAAAGTTAAATATATCATCAGTTGGGCACGCTCTGGACACTTTCACTAAAGGGACCAGCTGCAGACAAAAGGAAATTCCGCATCATTTCACAGCTGATGCATTTAATGACTATAGTTTCTGTCCATTGCAGAAACCTTAGTTAAACCACAAGACTCACCTGATAGCAATAAGCACTACTCCTGCTCAAAACGCCTTGTTGATTTCTGTCAGCAAAAGACAAAGGGAACTGATCCGTTTACCATACCCTTGATGGCTGTCCATGAAATGGGAAAATATATCTCTGGAATGAACAATAAAAAGTCTTCCGAACCTGACGAAATCAGCAATCATAAGATAAGGTTGTCCATGCTAAAATCATACACGGAAATTTGTCTCTTGCCTGCACATTATTTAACATTAAACTATAGCACACACGCACACGCACACACACACACACACACACACACACAACCACACACACACACACACACACACACACACACACACACACACACACACACACACACACACACTTAATTTACAGACAAGTAGCAATCACATCATGGGATCCGGGATAAAGTTGTTATAACATAAGGGCAATTTAAAAGACTCATAAAATGCATACAGTAAACCTCACATTTCCAAAACACTGTACACATACAAATTGCATAATATTTATCCCCCGTCCCCCGCACACACTCACAAAGTTCACCCCCCCCCCCTCCCCGAACACACACACACACACACACTCCTCTGCGTCCAAACACGCCCTGACATCACGTATGTGAATAGACCATACGTTGTATTATGAAGAAAGTTTAAAGGTAAAGATGTATAAAACTGGCATAAAACATGTTCATGATCATTATAAATTATGTGATATCAAATTAAAGGTTTTGATTAGAACACAAAACCTAAAACCGGTGGTAACCACGCGCACACACACACACACACACACACACACACACACACACACACACACACACAGAGCAGCATCAGCAGTGGCGGCAGTAAAACCCAGAAGTTCCAGAAGGAAGCAACAATACGTAATTGTTTCACACATTAAGATGCTCGTTGTACAGTCTGATGGCTGTGGGAAGAAAGGACTTATGGTATCTGCTAGTCCTCGTTTTCAACGAGAGTAACCTAACTGACACTTCTCTAACTGAAGTCTGGGCCTTGTGTTCATCGTTCAGAGGATGAGTTTCATCAGCCAGGATACCCCGTAACCGCCTGAGGACCTTCCGCGCATATTGTGTGTCACCGTCAGTCACCTCTGAGCCAGTCAGCCTGCTTGCAGTCTTCATCATTCGATGCAGTTTGGCGGCATCGACAATCCTCATGTTATTGAAGAAGCACAAGCTGTTGTACCAGATGATGCATTCGACCGTTGCTTGGTAGAAGGTCTTCAGAAGATCGGGCTTCACGCGGAACGACTTGAGCCTCTTGAGGAAATACTGACGTTGATTCCCTTTCTTGAGCAACATTGTCGAGTTCTCGGTCCAGTCAAGCTTGTCGTCGAGAATGGTCCCCAGGTACTTGTACTGGTGGACAATTTCTACCTGCTGCCCTTTGATCCGAAGAGGGACGGGTGAAGAGTCATTCCTCCCGAAGCCTATTACTAATTCCTTGGTCTTGCTGATATTCAGAAGCAAACTTTTCTCGTCACATCACTCTACTAACTTCTGTACCGCAGTCCTGTAGGCGTTCTCCTCTTTAGTGATCATTCCCGACAAAGACGTGTCATCTGAAAACTTTACTTGTGGTAACCCCTCGGCGCCTTAGCGGCAATCTGATGTGTAGATGATAAACAGTGCAGGTGATAGCACACAACCTTGTGGGGCACCAGTGTTCGTCCGGATTTCATTGGACAGGACCTCTGAGGTGGAGTGTGAAATCCTCACGCGCTGTGGTCTGTTAGTTAGGAAGGAGAAGATCCACCGAGTGACGTATGAGTTGACATCCATCTCCATCAGCTTCTTCAACATCAGGTGCGGCTGGATGGTGTTGAATGCACTCGAGAAGTCCAAGAACAGTAGCTGTACATACGATGTAGGCTTCTCCAAGTATTTGTACACATGATGAAGCAGTGTCAGTATGGCATTCTCAGTGCTTCTGTTCGTGGAGTATGCGAACTGCATTGGATCTTGCTTGAAGCTGGTAGCTGCGAGAAGTATACGCAGAATCAGTCTCTCCATACACTTGAAAGGGATGGAAGTGAGGGCGACAGGGCGGAAGTCATTTTGTACTTTTGGGGAAGGTTTCTTTGGTACAGGGACGATGGTAGCTGTCTTCCAAAGAAGAGGGACGTGGCAAGTGTCCAAGGACTGCTGACTGAAAGCCTCGTGAAGACTGGGGAGTCAGTGCACTGCTTAAGAATAGCACCAGTGACTTGGTCCGGACCGCTAGCACTGTGCTGGTTAGTCCTCTTAAAGCATCTCTAAATCTCCTCTGTCCTAATCTCGACCCGCTCATCATTGTTTTCCCTCAGACATTCCAACACAGTCCTTTGCTCTGCAGAAAAATCAGTCTGATCAAAGTGTGCATAGAATACGTTCAGCTCATTGGCGAATTTCTGAGCATCAGCAACGTCAAGGTGCTTTTTGCTGGGCTTGTACCCGGTCATCGTCTGCATGTTTTTCCACAGCTGCCTCGAGTTGCTGGAAATGAAATTTTCTTCAACCTCCTTCCTAAACTTCTTATTTTCTTTGATCTATCCGTTGATATTCCTCTGTAAAATCCTCACTCCTGCTGTATTCCCTGATTTGTGCATCTCCTGTCTCTGCTTAAGGATGGCGGCAATTTCCGGGGTGACCCAGGGCTTGTTGTTTGGGTATACTTTTACCTCCTTACCTCCGGTCCAGAAGGTGATATATGACGTCACTGCATCCAACGCCTCATCAACGTTGGCTCGTGTGGCCAAACGTGTTGCAGTTGAAGCATAGCATTGGGATGGGAACAAACAAGGCCACCTTCACCTTTAGATAGCCGACCGTGATCTCTTTCGGGAGGTCTGGAGTGCTGAAGGTCAGAAAGAGGGTGCTGATGGAGACCTTTTTAGTATCCTTCTTCACCGTCACCCTGTGGACCTCAACTACACCCTGTTCCTGCAGTTCCTTATTGATTTCCGTCTCCGTCATGCCGGACAGCTCACGGCAGCGGATGACGCCACGTGATGAGTTCAGCGCTTTGTGGATGGAAACGCGTATTGGTCTATCAACGAATCGAGTGGTCTTGAGAAGACCCATCGCTTGTGATTTCCTAGCACACTCCACCAGGAAAGATCCATCCCTCAACCTTTTAATGCTTTTGAGGGTTCCGGCCACCGCCTGGAACCCCTTCTGGACAGCAAAGGACCTACAGTTTACTCAGTGGGAGGTCTTCACTCGACGACTCCACGACCAGAAACCTTGGCCAATTATTACAGGAGTTGTAGGAGTGTTCGTTATCCGAGTACGTGTCCGAATCTTGGTCGTTGTCCCGTAATCTTTTGTTTTTGTTTGTGGGTGCCATGTTGTGTTTCTTAATGATTCATTGCGCTTTGTCCCCACCTGCCATCGAGTCCAACAAGGGGATGCACACAAGCGGCATTCCAGCAAGTGTGCACCAGGACACAAAACGCAATATACTCAGGTGATAAAAACAACAACAACAACATAAAGTTTAATTCCATCCCCTGACTGACCCTGAGCCGCTGCCTTCTAATCGAAATTAGGGCAAAGCACGAACAGCCGATTGATTGGGTCGGGCCAACCCAACCACCCGTCTAGGGGAAGTCCGGGCCGAGGAAGCGTGTTGGACCCCACGGGGGACCTCAGCCACCAGGATCCCATCCTCTCCCGACACAGGATGCAGCGCACGGCAAACACGCTGGGTCTGAAGGTGACCGCATAGAGCAAGTAGAACTACATAAAGAAGAGCTGTGTTATAGATAAATACAGGAGAATGGCCGGTTTTTGGAATGAAATATAGTTGAAAGGACCGGTAGACAGAAACTAGACGTAAGAAAAGAGTGAAAGGGGTGGATCATCTTGGTTTAAACACCCCCGGCGCGAAAAGCCTGCTCCCTGGGGGCTATATAAGAGAGCGCTCAAGGCAATTCTCCTCAAAACCACAATTCTAGACTGTAACTTACTATTTCTTCTTTCCTTCAAAGAAAGACTGAACTGTAACAAAGGAGCCCTGATACCAAAAAAGATGTCAGGAAAAATCCCACCCTCTCTTACGCCTGAATGTTGTTTTTTGTTTGTTTTTGTTTTAATCCAATCACGAAAGCTGAATATACCAGTACTTAGAATTGACCTTTTCAACTCTAGCCTAGTATATTCTGGTAGTGTTCTGACTGGTTATCCTTGCATGTTAAAGTTAGCGATTGTAACCTACCTGCAGTGTTCTACCTTACTGCGTTTTCCATTCTTCTCACATTTACCCAACACTTAATGTTTGCTACTTATGATTTTAAAGCCTCCATTCCCGCCTATCCTATATCATGTTTGATGTCTAAACTTCACTTATTCCAGGTGTATACCTGTGTGTCGTAGCTTAGAAAACATGTACAAGTATAATTAGACCTAGAATAGTCCCTTGTTTGGGAGACTTGTAAAAGAGCATACATGCTTAAGAATAAATAAATTTGTGACCGTCCACCACGAAATGAGTCGCTTGTCACCAAACTTTGATTTTGATGTTTTGATGTTTTCTAATAGTATTCTTTATGCTCTTTTCAATGGTGAAAACCGTTTTTGAATATGTCCATTAGTTTTTCAGCTACACGTCTTGAAACAGGGTTACCCTCAATAATGCAGTTTTGAGAAAATTGCCCTGAAAGTTGTCTTATTGTAAAAAGAAAATTTCCTTAGCAACCAACTATTTATCTTCACAATAAACCTTGCAAACATGAAACAATAATCAATAAAACATATCAAAACTTTGTTGGGAAAATTTTATTTATATTTCTCAAATTATGACTTTTTTTAATGGGGAAAATGAATCATGGAGATCTGCATGTAGTCCTGAACCAGCCATTATATCAACTTTGACTTTTTGCCTGTAACTTAACTGCAGTCAATTCAATTATGTACTTGTGTAAAATACAGCTGTCTGTCAGCTGTACACTCACATCCGACCTTTCGTGAGGCCTGGTGAACAGGACTATGTTTGCTGATAATACTTTAACAAAACAGCGGGTTCTTTTCAATGAAAAATGGCAGAAAACTAAAATGAAAATTTACGTTACACTGAACATTCCCCAAACCTG
Organism: Alviniconcha strummeri; assembly: GCA_963584105.1. Classification (NCBI taxonomy): domain Eukaryota; kingdom Metazoa; phylum Mollusca; class Gastropoda; family Provannidae; genus Alviniconcha; species Alviniconcha strummeri. The sequence goes on along the minus strand of OY757553.1, from coordinate 7,629,510 downwards.
ACATTCTCTTTCATTGCTCAGACT
>OY757553.1:7621986-7626986 GCA_963584105.1 Alviniconcha strummeri | reverse complement strand
GTTTTGTTGATTCTGGGCCTCTTTCTGTTTCAGATTATCATAAACAGGTTGAATTTCATCTGATGCAGCATACCATTTCAACTCTTTCAACATGATGCGACCTTAGAATAAGGTCACGGTCATTTGAATTATGTGAACACAAAAGGCTCAGCATATACTACAGTCGTTTGGTGTTTGTGTAATATGTTCAGATCACTCATTTCGTCAGAAAAATCAATGTAATTGATTGATGTTTGATGTAAGGGTTGTATGTCACGGCTGGCCAGCCATATCTACAAACATATCATTTTATGTGATGCAATAACGACAGTGATGAGAATATTTACAGCACTTTAAAATTCGTTAAAAGGGTTAGCCGTTAGCTGAGTGTGGCCTGTATTGGCGCTGTAAGTGTAAGTTTCTTTTCTACCATTTTTCGAGGACTCCTTTCTTTTCGGTCTGCTGAATTCCACCACCTCGGATTTGTACAATTTCTGTGAGCCACACGCTGCTCTACAGCATTGCCATGAGGCCATCATCGATTTCTATAACAAGCATGCTCCCTTTAAAACACTACGAGTAAGGCACACTGCTAGACCAAAATGGTTCACAACGCCAGTTCAGGACGCCATCCACTGTTGTGACCATCTCTTAGAAAAGGAGACAACACGGTGAGTACAAAAGCAAAGGAACAAAGTTGCATCCCTCCTACGTGCATCCAAAGCGTTTGTCAATATTTTTTATCTTAAATTTTTAAATATAAACCCCTGATCGCACTGATCATGAACTAGCAAACAAATTGCTGCACCCAGTTATTCACACACTAACTTTTCCGACAACGAACTAAACAAGCACTTTTCGACAATTGCTTACAAAGTTGTGTCTGTCAAAAGAACAAAATCAAATGACTCTCTCTCCCTCTCTCATACACAGGCATAGAAAACAAGTCACATAGACGCATGCACGCACATACATACAGGCGCGCTCGCGCGCGCGCACGCGCGCGCGCACACACACACACACACACACACACACACACACACACACACACACACACACACACACACACACACACACTTATAGAGCAACACATGCACGCGCGCTTTCTTTCAAATAAATATATAAAAGCGATCAACAACAACAACAACAAATAAAAGATCACAAAAATGAACATTTTACTACGTATTAGGTACTACTATTATTGCCGGGTGTATGTGCCTTGTATATGCGTGAACATTCACTGTGTGTGTGTGTGTGTGTGTGTGTGTGTGTGTGTGTGTGTGTGTGTGTGTGTGTGTGTGTGTGTGTGTGTGTGTGTGTGTGTGTGTGTGTGTGTGTGTGTGTGTGCGCGCGCGCGTGCGTGAGAATTTGTGCATGAGCGCGCGCGCGGGCGCGTGTGTGTGTGTGTGTATGTGAGTGTGTGTTCGCGCGCGCGCGTGCATGTGTCTGTGTTTTTATCTGCTTTGTTGTTGTTGTTGTTGTTTTTGCTGCTGCTTTCTTTGACTCACACAGATCTTTGATTTTTATTTTGTATTTATTTCATTGAACGTACTGCGAGCCCCTACATCACGTTTTGTTAAATGTACGATGTGAGTGTGTAACGAGATGCTTCTGACTGCTGACGGCAAAGAGCAGCAACTGACAGCCAGCATCAGACCGGAGACGCTTGGTGCAGTCACTAGGAGGCTGTGACAGCGACAAGTCTCTGCTGATGGGCTGGCATTATCGATGTACACTGCACCGCCACATCTTGTGCAGAGCTGGTTCTACCATGCACCGCAAACTCTTGTGCAGCGCTGATTCTACCATGCACCGCAAACTCTTGTGCAGGGCTGGTGCTATCATGCACCGCAATATCACCATTCATCGCAGCATCAGTCTTGTGTGGGACTGGGACTAGAAGTTACCGCAACATGTTGCGTTGAGTTGTAGCCTATAAGTTGTGGGAGCGGAGTAAGTTGTGAGAGTACAAAGTGACTGAGTGTGTCGTTGTAGCCTAAATGTGGAAGAGTAAGCAACTCATTCAGGACAGCGATGAAGAATTTAGAGTAAACGACTGATTCAGGACAGCGATGTAGTTCAAGCAGTAAGAGGTGTCGGAGCACAGAGAATACAAACCGACAAAGTCCTGACAGGGGACATCGCTCTGATAGCAGTATAAGGTGTCGGAAATGTGGGTGAGTACGTCGCAGCGCAGACGATACGACACTTCACTGCTGCCGTCGCGCTGCTGCTGGTCTGTGTACTGCGTCGTTCAGTGCTGGCACATTCCTCTGCGCGGTTTGCGTCAGGCCATGCATGCAGCAGACAGCGGAGACAGCGCCGGAGTTGGATGGTAATTAGTTCCATTGTGTTGAGTGGGTTACAGGTCTACAAGGCCCTAGTCTGCAAGCGCCAGCTCGCTCTCGGGGCAACTCACGGGGTGCAAGCTACAAGCCGGAGGACGCGCAACATTGTGAATGTTGCTGGCCATCATACAAGCTAGCGTGGATGTAGCTTTGTGTGACCATAGTGATACAACCGTGCTGTGTGGACAAGCTGCTACCCCTACGTGTAGCTGTGTGTGATCGTGATACAACTGTCTGTACACTTGTGTCGTCTCTGGCAGTGGCTTTGTATTTGTGTCATCAAGATATTAAAAGCGTATCGTAGGCTACTGTGACCGCCATTTACTCGGGTGCAACCGTAGGTGACCACGCTACTGCCGTATGTGCCACCTTGTGTGACCACGGTAAAAAACGTGTGTGTACCCTTGTCTCAGTGTGACCATGGTGCGTGTAAAAGCCACCCATGTGTAAAAGCCAATTGTGACCATGGTACTACCGCGTGTGTAGCCCTGTGTGACCATGGTACTACCGCGTGTGTAGCCTTGTGTGACCATGGTACTACCGCGTGTGTAGCCCTGTGTGACCATGGTACTACCGCGTGTGTAGCCTTGTGTGACCATGGTACTACCGCGTGTGTAGCCTTGTGTGACCATGGTACTACCGCGTGTGTAGCTCTGTGTGACCATGGTACTACCGCGTGTGTAGCCTTGTGTGACCATGGTACTACCGCGTGTGTAGCCTTGTGTGACCATGGTACTACCGCGTGTGTAGCTTTGTGTGACCATGGTATTACCGCGTGTGTAGCTTTGTGTGACCATGGTACTACCGCGTGTGTAGCTTTGTGTGATCCGCAACACGCTGATCAGTCGTTCACTCCTCTCTGCTTCTCAATGCTCCGCTCTGGGTACGTACACATTTTATTGGTTTTCCTCTCTCTCTCTCTCTCTCTCTCTCTCTCTCTCTCTCTCTCTCTCTCTCTCTCTCTCTCTCTCTCTCTCTCTCTCTCATTAGCCTTTTCGTTTAACGCCAAGTTGTCTCTGGAGAAGTAGCAATGAGGACCGAGATCCCAGGAGGTGGAGGGGGGGGGGGGGGGAACTATACTGGTCGCTACACTGTCGTGACCAGAATGACTCATGCAGTAAGACAGACAGCAGTAGTGTCAGCCATTTTAATGTTTTTCATTCATTGCGGAGGAACAGTCACAATCTGACAACGCCCATGAACCACCTTGTGACTTGAGAGAAAGGAGAGCCGAAGCGGAATCGAACCGACGTGTCCTCTTACCAGTCAAACGCTGGTTTGGGGTTGATGAACCCTAGCTACTTATTCTGTCTGACCTGCGCCCCCACCCCCTACACCAGTACGCATTCATGAACAAACCAATGCGGACAATAATTCAGTTTTCTCAGTACTTTGCATTTGGACAAATATCTAGCATTTCCTTTTGTTGTTTATTGGATCACATGGAAAAAGTGGATTTATTCGTTTGCTGCATTGCACAAGAATTATAGCATTTTAGTAACACAGGAATTAGCATTAGTACTTTGTTGCAGTGTATTAGTTATTTCCCGAGTAACACAGTTTTGTTGTTGTTGTTTCTTTCTTTCTTTCTTTCTTTCTTTTGTTGCTTGTTGATAGTTTTCTGCTCGCTGATTAGGAGCAGCCCGCGACCATCAATCTGCAGCTGAAACTGATGTCAGGATAAAAAATAAAAATAAAAAAAAATCAATTATAGGGTGGCATGGGGGAAATTCGTCCACTTGCTTGGTTGGGGGAATTTCGGCGATCAACTAGATCTACTATCTAGTACGTTGTGTGCTTTTACATTAGTGTGTGTGTGTGTGTGTGTGTGTGTGTGTGTGTGTGTGTGTGTGTGTGTGTGTGTGTGTGTGTTCATAATTACGTGGGCAGAGCGTGCTCCTCCTAATTTTCGTCATTTTGATGACGTCGTTTTTAATGTACGTATTCATTGTTAACATTTATTTACATCAGCTCCTTGTCTGTCCTCTTCTTTGCTTCCTTCTTCGTTTTGTTGCCTATCTTCTTGCACCCGAAGAAGACAACTTTTGTCGAAAGCGCTTGTGATTGTGTTCTGTTGTTTCCTTGTGTTTCGTCGCATTGGTGAGTACATTTCCCTAGAACCCAGGATAATTCAGATGTTTTGTTTCGTTCGACTACGACTCCATCAAATGTGACTGCTGGCATCGTTTTGCTTGACGCTCTGTTTTCGAGAGTGTATCACAGTATGTGTGCCTTGTTTGGGTTGATGAGAGGTCGGTTGTCTATACCACTGGAATACCTTTTCCAGGTGCTATTGCACTGCTTTAGCTCCCTCCTGCCTCCATTGTTGATTTGTACGTCATCTAACAGTGTAAATACACGGCTGAGTCCATTTCGGTTCAGTCTTGCCAGGTCCTTGGTGTGTGCCTTGTGAATTGAGCAGTAATTAACCTTGTAAGAACTCAAGGATTCAAGCAGTAGCCACTGTTCTCTCCAGGAGCCAGGAGCACTGCTGCGATCCACACCCACTGCGATAGGCGACCGCACACACCCCACCCCCGCCCCCCACAAGAGATTCCCCCTTCCTGGATTCACACGGAGTATATCCCAGTGCTGAAGGTCTCTTGTGAGCTTCCTGAAAACGATGCATTGCAGGAGCTTTCCAATGGTGTTGTGAATTGTCAGGATACACTA
>OY757553.1:7565038-7616786 GCA_963584105.1 Alviniconcha strummeri | reverse complement strand
AGACAGAGGTGTTTAGATATTAGAGGTATCTTTTAGGCCTAAAATCTTCTCAGATGAGCATTGCATCTGCGCAAAGTTTATGCTTTAATTTTCAACACAATTTTTGTCAGATTTCTGTCCGAATTAAAAAATATTGTTTTGTGTGACCTAATTGTGGATTTAATAGTAGCACCAGAGCATCCAAGTGTCTGAATGGATCAGCCAGGCCTTACTGGAAAATAATGCTGGTGTGAAAGATCACAAGTGGTGTTGATAACAACAACAAAGAGTTTTGAACCGAAGTTTTGGTGATGCCGTCAGAACATGCAGCATGACCATAGTACATGGCTAATTATAGCCATATGGGGTCAGTGCCAAGTTGTCTATATGTACTTGAAAATGTTCAGATGATATGAATTTGTCATGTGTGCAACACGTCATGCTTTCATGCTTTCAGTATGCACCCTGACATTTGACCATAAGAGCTCCGCTAAATGGGGATCAGTTGTGTGGACATGTTTACGCCCACTCAGCGTGACCCAGTTACAGTAATCACTGTTGCAGACAACAGATAAGTGTATCCTGAGATTAGGAGTATCTTTCAGGCCGAAAATGTTCTAGGAGTAACATTGTATCTGCCCAAAGTTCATGCTTTAATTTCAAAACAATTTCAAAGTGTCAGATTTTACAAGTCCTGGGATTACAAATTTGTGTTTTCCATGACCTAATTACGGATATTGTTTATAGCCTCGGGGAATCCAAGTGTCTGAATGGATCAGGCAGGTCTTCCTGGAGCATAGTGCTTGTGTAAAAGATCGCAATTGATGTTGATTACCGAAATATATAGTTTTAAACTGTAGTTTTGGTGATGCTGTCAGTACGGGTATGTGACATAATTACATTGCTAATTAGAGCCAAAGATGTCTATGTGCCTGAACATATTCAGATAGGATCATAGTACACATGTGCAAAACGTATGCACCTGATATTGTGACCATAAGAGCTCCGCTAAACGGGGAGCAGTTGGGTGGAGACGTTTACGTAGCGTGACCTAATTACGGTAATCGCTGTTAAAGGCAACAGATAAAAGTATCCTGAGATTAGGAGTATCTTTCAGGCCGAAAGTATTTCCAAAGGAGCACTGTATCTGTCCAAATTTCATGCTTTAATTTCAAAACAGTTTCAGTAACATATTTTGAAAGCACTGGGATTACAAATTTGTGTTTTCCATGACCTAATTACGGATATTGTTATATCCTCAGGGAATTTAAGTGTCTGAATGAACCAGACAGGTCTTCCTGGAGCATAGTGCTTGTGTGAAAGGTCACTGTTGATGTTAATTACGAAAACAAAAAAAGCTTTAAACTATAGTTTTGGTGATGCTCTCAGTACGTGTATGTGACATAATTACATTGCTGATTGTAGCAAAAGGAGGTCAGTGCAAAGATTTCTGTGTGCCTGAAAATGTAGATAGGATTATAGCACAGTAGTGCAAAGATTTCTGTGTGCCTGAAAATGTAGATAGGATTATAGTACACGTGTGCAAAACGTCATGCCTTCACTCCATTTTGCAGTACCCACCTGATTTTTGGACCTTAGGAGCTCCGCTATGTGTTGTTGTTTTGGGTTGTTGTTGTTGCTGCCGCTGTTGTTGTTTGGGGGCTTGTGTTGTGTGTGTGTGTGTGTGTGTGTGTGTGTGTGTGTGTGTGTGTGTGTGTGTGTGTGTGTGTGTGTGTGTGTGTGTGTGTGTGTGTGCAGATTTTTGACGTTCTTGCATTGAAGCAGTACTGTCATCCCCCAAAAATATATGACAGCCACAAGATCAATAAATATGTCTCGTTCTCGTTCTTGTAGCTTAGATGTGAAACGAACAAGTCGTGCGTGTAGTGAGCTCTGATCTATAAATAGCTACATGGCTAGTGGCCATGACAGTAACTCCGATGGTAAGCAGCAGCGATGAAGAGGCGTGCTGTGCGTTAGGCAATGTTTGATGGAACATGAACGGGCGTGTATTTACTACTTTTGTCCATCTGGATGAATTCAGTATGCAGTTAACGCAATAGAGAGTTTTGTGATTTGTGTCGTTGTTGTTGTTTTCTTTTTTTATGTTTCATAATTTTGTGTATTTTTTAGTCGCCGATAGAGAGATAAACAGCTTTTAACGCCCAGTAACCTATGGCACACTATCAAGGCGAACTGAGTTGCTGAAGGCGCTCTTCAAATTCCACATTATTAAATAATTATGGTGGTAATGATAATGATGATACAGGGGATGGGGGAGGGACGTAATATTTATAATGAATGTGTCATCTGTGGCAGCAATGGAAGGCCGGCTCTACTGATGTGTCGTTGACAATGTTAGCCATGCTTAAAGTCGGTAATCTCTCTCTCTCTCTCTCTCTCTCTCTCTCTCTCTCTCTCTCTCTCTCTCTCTCTCTCTCTCTCTCTCTCTAGTCACACCCGAGGCCACGCTTTCTCAGTGCCTTTGGCATAACACTGCCCTGGCCAAGGTACAGTCGCTGACCGTCATCACAGGCACAACACGACATGCATTCCACACAACTTGAAATAAGTTACTTGCTGTCACATGCAGTGTACTATGTATTTCCGTTTTAAAGCTTGCAAAAAACGAGGTTCGACAGAAAAACATTTTGCCTGATTCTTCTCTCCTTTGAAAAAAAGAAAAGGAATTATCCCACGCAAGTCTGTCTAAAAACGTAAATAAAATAAATTTTAAGAGAGAGAGAGCTTTGGCATTAATTTTTGTTCTAGGTAAGGTTTTTCTGTAGCATTAATTTCTGCTTTGGCCCTTTTCTGTGGAGGTTTAAAAATAGATTGGGGATATCCCAACGAGATGCAGCTGTTTTCGTAATGCGTATTACGTCATTACATTTTGTTGTTTTACTCACGTCTTTGTAAACAATTGACAATGGCATCGTCTTAGACATGTACTCTGCTCAAGCTTGATAATTTGTCGGGCGACTTACTAATGGTTGTGTCAATAAGTTATGTCTTTCTTGGAATAAATCACTCTCCCTAATATAACTGTAATGGTTGACTGGGTGTAAAATACCAAGTTATAATCGTGCAATGTATTTCTCACTATAGTGGATGAGACCGGTAGCTGCCGTTTACTATTCATGCTCGGCGATGCTCATGCAAGGTGTTGGGTGACGAATTTTCTCAGCGTACTGATCTGATGCTACTCCGGCCAGGAAATATTTAAGAAACCTTTTTTCTTTTTCTTTTTTCTTAATTAAGTAGAAGAAAAACCTACCGGCCGGTGGCAGGCAAGAAACATATTACGCAAACAGGTGGTAGTAAAATATTTAAACGTATGGTTCCGGTAGACGGCTCCTATCAACGAAAACAGAAGTATGACCCTTTCCTTTTAGTTTTGCTTTGCCAGTTTCCTATCGCAGACGTCTAAACTTGTGCACATCTTTATCCACCTCTCCATCTGGTCACCCAGGTTTACCAGCCGCGACCTGTATCGGCGTTGTCGGTCTCTTGCTAATCGAGCTAAGCGTGTTGTTTTTGTTTTGTTTTTTGATCCTCCGAAACGAATAACTCCAAATCTATCTGTGCTTTGATTGCGTAATCTTGAAAAAGCGGACTAGGCAATTTAAGCTTTAATTTCAATATTTTCATGATTTTAGTCGGTTTAATAATTAGCTGAGTAACTGTATTCGTGCGGGCCGAGAAAACACAAATGTCCATTTTGCTGTCAAGAGAAGCGATTTGCTTTGAGAGAGAGTGTGTTTTCTTTATATATATATATGTGTGTGTGTGTGTGTGTGTGTGTGTGTGTGTGTGTGTGTGTGTGTGTGTGTGTGTGTGTGTGTGAGAGAGAGAGAGAGAGAGAGAGAGAGAGAGTCCATTGTGTGTGTACTGGAATACTGTCTGCTGAAAAAAAAAAATCTGACTGCTGTACGCTGAATCTGCTGTGGGCTCTCTTTTGTTTGACCGCATACTCCGCTGCCTGTCGCACTTGTTCCACTCTGCTCTCCATTACAATAATAATATTATTATAATCTTTGTACCTTGAGTCTGGTATGTATAGTGAGTACTTTCGTGAGGCGAAAATGTGTGTGATACTATGTGATTTGGAGGGAGGTACTTTAATTCACAAAATAAATTATATCACAAAATGTATCATCAGCTCCTTCCACAAAATAGTTTGAATAAAAGCAGATCCTGCTCTTTATATAAATAGACGATTTCCTTCCTCCGTTCCTGTCACCCCGCTGGCAGAGTGACGTGACCTAAAGGAAAGGTCGCTTCTGTTCTGGTTTTGACCCAGTTTTCACACCGAGCTCCTCCCAAATCAGGACATGCACCCTCGGCACGCTTCATGGGGCTGCCACCATTGATGATGATGAGTTGATGCTTAATGTCCTCAGATGTCATTTGACATATTAGGGACAAGTTGTGACCAATGCCGAAGCACGGTTCAATAAAAGCCACATACGTAAGGTGTATGCGTGTTTAGCTGTAACCTGCCACCTGCACTTTTGGCAGAATGACCGGGATCTTTTACGTGCTACTGTGGTAACACGGGGGTGGAACGGATACCGAAATAAGAGTCAGCACAGAAAGTCGACCCTGGAGAAGAAAATTCTCCCGCCGTTCCAGCAGGGATTCGAACCCGCGACCTTTCAATCACGAGTCCGGCGCTCTAACCACTGAGCTATCCCCGCCCCCGCTGCCACCATTGCCAATGCTCTTGCTCTTCCATCTTTGTCCGTGCCGCCAGGCGAAACCGGCTCACGATGGTTTTACTTCGTTTATTGTATCCTTTTTATTTCTCCGGCCCCGTTTATCGTTTTTTTTTTTTTTTTTTCTTCTTTTTTTCCGGCCCTGTTTTCGTAGTTTGATCAGACTTGTTTCAAACTGAATTGCCCCGACAAGGTACCGGCGAAGACAGAACTCCAAGGAAGCGGAGGGTGGGCAGGTTGCGCTGATCTGGTCAGACGAACGTCGGTTCGATTACGTTCTGGCTCTTCTTTCCCTTCAAAAACTGTGTTTCGTGCATGTATGTTGTCTTCTAACTTAGCATCGTAATGAATGAAGCATTAGAAAGCCAAAGCGCCTAGGGCGTGAGGTTGTTTTCGGGTCCCATTCAGTTCTGCGTGCTCAGCCTTCCACAGCAACGTCAACCGACACGGGCAAAGACTGACCACACAGTGCACATTTCTCACCTTCTTCTTTACACACACGCACGGGCGACGCGTGCACACACACACACACACACACACACACACACACACACACACACACACACACACACACACACACACACACACACACACACATGCTGGAACTGGTTCGTTGTTTTAGTTCCATAAAGTCAGAGAGCAGTTTTTGTTTTGTTTTTTCAATAATTGTAATTTGAGTGAGGACCCTTACTTGCCTCGTTGCCTTGGTCAGACAAATTTAGTTTATACAGATCACAGAAACAAAAAACGATACAAGACTTCAGTCGAATTCTCAAAAATGCAACTTCGGCTGTTATCATCAATAAATTCTGTTCATTCCAGTAAAATCCTGTATTTCCAGATTGCCGCTGCCAGCAAAGGAGGGTGGTCGTGAGGAGCGAAAACTCTAGAGTAAATCTTAAGAATCAGTGACATCCTCTGCACCAACGCCATGTACGTTCTGAGAAGGCTGTTCTCCCCAAGCTGTTCTTCAGTCAAGGCCGAGCTGGACCAAGGAAAACTGCTCCGCAAGATAGGGCGACGGGGAAAGGGAAAAGGGGCGTTTGACATGCCATGTGGTGTCGCCGTTACCAAATCAGGTAAGACATTAACAGACTTCCACTGTCAGTAAATGCTATCACTCTCTCTCTGTAACTTTAGTAGCATTCCATCATGTCCGAGGGCTGACTTCGAGGCTATTCCACGACCTTCATAATTATTTGTTCCGAGTAAAGTCGGATTTGCGCGATTCCGGAATTGAGCTTCTCGAAGTGGGAATTCCTTAAACGAGCGTCTAGTATCAGTTTCCCCACAGCTGCTGCTGTCCTAATTCAGCCTGCGGCTTGGTGATGCTACCAGCCAGTTCGTGTGGAAACCAAGGCCTGACTCACGCACATCCACACACATCAGGTAATAGAGGGCTCCGGGTTGCCAACCACCGAGCAGCTTCAGCCAATCAGAACGTCAGAATTAATAGCTTCCGCGCGAAAACCCCGATCAGTTTTCATCATGTTTGCCTCACAGGCTAACAGCTTAGCAACGGAGCGAAAGACTGGTGGATTCCGTAGAGAACATTCAAAACAAGTAAAGGCCTGACAAGGTCGCTGATAGCGAGAGTTATCAGCTGCAGTCAAATGAAGCAAATTACGTCTATCTGAATGGTGGAATCCGACTCAAGTTACTGCGTATTCTACTAGTCAGTACACTACCACATTGTGGCTAGGTCAAAAACTCGTGTGCAAGGAGCTCAGCGAGGAGCCCTTTCAGTCGATATCTCCTCCTCTGTGCGCGCGCGCGCGCGCGTGTGTGTGTGTGTGTGTGTGTGAGAGAGAGAGAGAGAGAGAGAGAGAGAGAGAGAGAGAGAGAGAGAGAGAGAGAGAGAGTATAATGACTTTTATCGGGGAGTAATGTGAATAGAAACTGACATTCGATGGATCCCACAGCAAAAGCCCATCAGCATGCCAGAAACAGGCTCACACCGCAAACACTAGAAATCACATAAACAAAGTCACGTCGTTGGTTCGTGTCAGGTTTTGGTTGAATTACCAAGCAGACCACACAGACACGTTGGGCAACGAATAATATTTTCCTTTTCTTTTAAATTATTTAAATATTTGTTCTGGTCTGATAGCTTGTATCGCTGAATTTATCCTATAAACACGTACAGCGGTATTACTTAAAAGTACTGTTTCGGCGACAGATACAGAGGTGGAAGGAAGGAGAGAGCAACAGACAGGGGCAGAGATAAACCGAGGTAGAGAATTGATTTAGGCCCTGCCTCTGGCAGAAAACCGTTGATGATTTGCATGTTTAGTGGTAGGCCTACATGTGGGTCGTTCCATTCCTTGACTGATTTCGTGTACATGCTGCGAATATTCCGAACGTTATGTTTGCTTTTTATGATGTCCGTGCACAGATCTACGCTGACATAAACGAAACTCTAATCTCCGCATTTCTTTTATTCTTGTCCCAGGCGACATCGTTGTTGCTGACACAGAGAATCATCGCATCCAGATCTTCTCGCCAGAGGGCGTCTTCAAGTTTAAGTTCGGCCACAAGGGCCCTAACCCTGATCAACTTAACTACCCCCTCGGCGTTGCCATGACGGCGGATGATCACGTGGCCGTTACAGATGGCGTCAACGCCGCAGTGAAAGTTTTTTCTTGTGATGGAGAGCTTCGCTCTTGTTTCGTCCACTCGGGAAAGATTGAGTTTCCCTACGGCCTGGCTGTGACGCACGACAACTTTCTGGTGCTGACTGACATCTGCACTCACGCTGTCATCGTGCTGTACCCCAGCGGAGGGATCAGTCACAGTTTCGGGTCGTACGGGACGGCCCCAAAGAGCTGGACCACCCTTACTTTGTGGCAGTAAACAGATCCAAACAGATCATCGTGTCGGACGCAGGTAACAGTGCTATCAAGATCTTCCAGTTCGAGGGCCGAGTGCTTCGCGTGTTCTCCTTTCAGGACTTCAAACTTCAGGCTGAAGGCTACGTGTCTCTCTACGGCCTGTGCACAGACAGTGACGGCAACACGTTGCTGGTTTGTAACTCCGCTGTCTGTATCGTCACCAAGAACGGCCGCCTGTGGGAAGTGCTGACGTCAAAGGACGGTCTGACGTCACCGAAGGGTGTGACCTTTTCCTCAAATGGGAGGTTGATTGTGACGCAAAGCAGTTTCGACGAAAAGCACGAAGTGTGCGTGTTTCGATACAACACGGAGGACTACAAATCGCTGAACACGCTGGTGTACTATGCGATATCTATATGAACTTTACAGGCTTGTTCAACGCACATTGTAACCTGCATACTGACACAGGCACTGTGCTGTAAGTGGAAACAGTTGTAGTTTCAGTTTTAGACCATTTTCCATCGGTTAATTTTGCAACCAACTACAGTACGACTGGTGTTAAATAATTCAATGAATCTGTTTTGAACAAATGTTTTCAACGTTTCTCAGGCCAATAGCTTATTTTTTCTTCTCACACAGCTGCCAGTGGTTTAGCACATAAAATTTAAGCTTGTAATGTGTGTGTGTGTGTGTGCGCGCGCGCGCGCGCGTCCGTGCGTGTGTGTGTGTGTGTGTGTGTGTGTGTGTGTGTGTGTGTGTGTGAGAGAGAGAGAGAGAGAGAGAGAGAGAGAGAGAGAGAGAGATAGATGAGAGAGAGAAAGAGAGAGAGAGAGCGCACGCGTTACACAGTGAATTTATGTATTGCCAGTGTTAAATATCGTCATATCGACGGTCATGTTGCTTTGTAATTTGACTTTTTTACTTGCAAAGACAGCGGCATTTGAGAGTTTTACTTACAGAGAAAAGGCTGTAGATGTAGTCTCTTTTCAGACGTCTCTTCACGAGTTATAATGCACTTTGCACCGGGTTTTTTTACGAGTTAACACGCATTGTTACCAATCCAACTGCCACTCGCTGTCAATCTCCTGTGCAAGATGTGGACATGTGTACTTAATATTCTAACGGGTTAATGTGTAATTGTTAAAGCGTTTTTCATTAAAGTGTGCCGGTTTTGTTCTGATGATTGGTAGAGAGAGAGAGTGTGTGTGCCGGTTTTGTTCTGATGATTGGTGGAGAGAGAGGGAGAGACAGAGAGAGGCAGAAACAGAGACACAGAGAGTGAGAGATAAATATAAAATGGAGGGGGGGGGGGGAGAGGGGGGGCGGGAGATTCCCGAGATGGAAAATGAAGCTAAGCAATGTAGCTAAAACATAATCATCATCACATCCAAAGGAAAAAAAAAAGGAAAAAAAGGAAGAAAAGAAGACCAGGGCGAAAAGAAAAGAAAAAAGGTAAGACGATAACACCACAGAAAGGTTGAGAAACAACGCCCTGCTTTGAACTGTGGTCTCGCATGACACCTACCGCGGACGCAATGATTTAAGTACCCTCTGTTGAGAATCCACAGCTGACAAATGTTCTCCATTTGAAGCCTGGAGTTGGTCAGAATACAGCCACGCATGCTTCACTCACGGCGGGGGATTTCCTGTATGTCCTAATTTCGAACATCCCGGTCCATTGACCTTCATTTTTGTCCAAATCCACACCCTACCTTTTAGCTGTGTTAGTTTTGGCTAACGCAGCTTCCTGTGTGGGCTCGCTCATAGTCACAAACGACTACATTACATGGATCTATAAATGGAAATTTAATCGATGTTCAGTGCTTGCATTACTGTAATGATCATCTTGGGTTTAAATCACTTGGAGTAAAAGTGACATGAATAAAAGAAAAACAACAACAGCTATCACTGAAGAAGAATCTGCATATCACGAGCAATTTGAGAATTCAAAGAGAATTCAAATTGAGAATTCAAATAGAATCAATGTGCAGAATGATTGCAGTCCATATCAACACGTTTGCATGAGCAAATCTTGCTGTCTTGCCTCCAGATATGTGATGGATGGTATGGTTGTAGCATATTACGTTCATTTGAGCAAGAGCCTTCTTTTCACTTTCCCTTCTTTTCTCTTTTTAATGAAAAACAAACAAAAACAAAGTTTTCCTTCCACTCGAATTCTCTATTCGACCAAGAGAGAAGCTATTGTGCAGCTGGAGCGGAAAGGAAATAAAGGCTGGCAAGTCAAAACCGCAGACATGCATGTTGACATACTGGGCCTGGCCACGCGTTCTTCCTTTTGCCCAGCAAAGGAAATCTGCAAAGGGGTATCTGTTGTTTGGGGTGTTACGCTTGGCATTGAAGAAGAAGAAGGAAGAAAAGAAAAGAAAAATGATCGAGCTTGCGAGGCCATTTGTCGTCTGCACTACCCCCCTCCACCCCCCCCCCCCCCCCCCCACCACCACCACCACCACCCTTTTTTGTTTTAGTTTTTTGATCTGTCCTCCTGAACCTCGTTTTGACCTCCCTCATGAATATTCCTTAAGAATGGCCAGGCTAAGCAACTCTGGTACTGAAGAAATTTTCCATCGGTTTCATAAACCTAACAATTCCCAACTGATTCCGCTCAACGACAAAATATTTTGCCCTGCATACTCAAAAAGGCAAAACAAAGAACAAAGTGATCAAGCCCCCAAACTGACTAAAATCAGCTCAAGAAGAAGAACAATTAAGATCTATAACCACTACAAATAAAGTGCTCACTCCAGACTGAGCAATGAGCTCGTTCAACAAATGAGATTGCATGATCACACCAAAGCAGCGGCTGTTCACCTCGACCAACTCCTGGTAATCCAGCCAAGCCTCAACACATTCGGCTCAAACACAAAATTGTCCACCGCAAGAAAGAAAACAAATCGAGACTAACAATAAAACCGAACAAAAGAACAAAGAAAAACAAAACACGATCAGACCACTTGAAAAGAATCGCCGAAAACTGAGCATTGTACTTTTCAAACAAATTTGATCGCATCAAACAAAAGACGCGAGTATTCACACATATACACACACTCTCTCTCTCTCTCCCTCTCTCTCTCTCTCTCTCACACACACACACACACACACACACACACACACACACACACACACACACACGATTGACATGCACTCGACTATGGCTGCATATGTGTTTCACTTATAGGGAACTGTTAACTTTCAGCTACATCGTATCAGCTCAGTACGCTCTGTTCAAGCCACAAAAACTCTTGTTTCTGCATTCATTCAAGACTGACTGCTGTAATTCCCTCCCTGCTGGATACCCTTCTTAACAGACTTCAAGAGGCTCAAAACAATTAATGAAGTTTGTTTAATCTTTAAAGATCCAAGGACACCTAATCTTCACAATCTGCACTCGCTTCCAATCAATGCCCGGGCGCCAGTCAAATGCAAAAACAAAAAATCTGTTTCGGAACGTCTACTGGCCCTGTCTGCCTTTTCTGATCTACTGGAGATCTGCACGCCCTCCAGGCAACTCCATCTTCCGCAGATAGCCTATACTTTGTAGTCCATCTGTCAACACTAAGTCGTATGATGAAAGTTCTTTCTCTTACATTGCTCCAACACTCTGGAACTCATTTCCAAAAGACGTCAGGTAGCCTCTTTAGATCAGCATCTGGAGTATACTCACCTTTTTCCAACATGACGCCGATGGGGAGGGTGCGGGGGGCGGGTAATAATAATAACAGATTATTGTTGGCTCCCCATCCCGTAAGAGCCGGGGCGCTTACAAAAGCCTGCAGCTACGCTCATTTCATCTCACACACACACACACACACACACACACACACACACACACACACACACACACACACACACACACACACACACACACACATATACACACACACTCACACACACACACACGCACACACACACACACACACTCGCACACACACACACACACACACACACACACACACACACACACACACACACACACACACACACACACACACACACACACACACACACTCAGATGGATAAATATGAGACTGGCATGTTCAAGATACATATTATATTCACAAATTCTGTCCACTTTCTTGATAGGAATCACATCTGACAGAAACCATCAGCAACAAATTTTGAATGCCATCCCTGTCTTAAAATCGTCAGTTGATGATACTCTCCGGTGCAGATATGGACATAAAAATGTGTGTATACAATGCTTGTTAGTTATGCAATGCTTTGGTGGTTGATAATATTAATTAAAAATGAATGCAAAATCCCACAAGTTTATTCATGACCACATCAAATCACCAACATAGGGAAGTAACTGGAAGTATCACAAACAAGAAAAAAAATGATGAAAATGTTGAAAACGTCTTGAAATCAAGCCAATGAAAATGGTAACCACTTAGAAAAAAACTAACAATTAATACGAGGATTACCGTGAGACAAGAAAGACCCCATGTGCATGTACGTATCATATATTTCCATTTATATGTTCAGTAAGTATTGTTCATGCGCCTGACCTATTTATTTAACAACTGACGATGATATAGAAATCAGAATTTAAGACGCATACGAAAAAAGAAGAAATGTACAATGTTCCTGTTTTGCACGGAGGCTGCAGGGCTAAAGCCTCTACGCAGGGAACTACCAGCTACTTAACTTTGCATCACATGAACATTAAAATAAAATGGCGTGATTACAATCTAATCAGTATAATGTTACACATATGTCAAACAAAGTATTATATATGTACAAATAACTTTCACATACATCGAAACTGTTGAAGTAATATATACGCCTCAAATGACAATTTACTGCTAATCTTGCAATTAGGAAGATACAGATTAGCAGTCACCACCACACTAAATGTAATAAATGTAATGCAACGTGATACATTAATACCGATAAGGTTCATCGTAAAGGTTCATTTTAACTAATTTGATGATACTTAACAAAAACATAATGCCTTTAAACTTTCATATTATGATGATCTAAACAATTACGTTTGTTAACATGACAAGAGTATTAACACTAAAAACTACTGCAAACAACAAGCCAAGCTTTGTGACAAAAGACAGTTCAACAGTTTAAACGTTTGCGGCAGAAAAATTGTTCGTACCTTCTTGGGCTTTAAACGCAAGTGATGGAACTGGTGAACAGTTAGAGAATACGTCTTACACATTATGAAAACGCTAACAGTTTTGAATACAAACAACTAAAAGATTTTTTTTTTTTTTTTCTCATGAATTTCCTTCTTCGGGGTCAATTTTCTTTGCTGACCTAAACAGCGCTGTAAACATTTCGATGGATATTCAAAACGCGCTGCGTAAAGCCCGTTCTTAACTGGGCGAACTTTCGCCTCGCCAACCTGATCTGGGATATTCGTCGAACCTAAAAAAAAGTTCGGCCAGTGTAGTTGGTTCTTAACTGGGCGTACATTTGCTTCGCAAACTTAGTTCGGAATATAAAAACGATTTGCGGCAAAGCTATATTCAGAATCCAAAAAGCTCTTCGCTCAACATGTTTTGGGAATATTCGCCCATCTCGGCGAACCTTTCCTCTGATTGGTTGAGAGCAAAGCCGGCGAGCTCTCCTGTGGAAGTGGCAGAAAGAAAAAATAAAGCATGTTCGGCGAACTAACATTCCGCCGAATTAAGAACGGGCTTAAAGCTACAGTCACTAATTGCGACTGGAGCGCAGCGGGTCAGCTCCCAAGCAGAGAATAGTGCTGTAGCTGCCATTGAAAAACGTTTCGGGCTCATCTAGAGATGAGGCCCTCGACAAGCGTCCAAACAAAAGATTTTTATTTAAAAAAAATTAAACGAACATTTTTCACGCGACCTCCGTGAGGTGTATGTTGAGTGGATCGTCGAACCTGAATAATGGATACGCCTTCGACGCGTAATGGTTTTGTGAATACATGTTGACGAAGGCTTCAATATCTGTACATTGTTTTAAAAGTTTGCATAACTTTCATGCTAGCCTTGTTCGCTGGTACACGTTTGATTCATTTCTATACATTTCCAGCAAAGTATTTTTTTACGAATGTACAAGTACGGTCATTCCGAGTGTACAAGTACAGTTTCCTGAGTAACAAAATGAAGCCTGGGTGCATCAGACTTTTCTGTTGGTGATCTTCTGCCATCATCCACTCGTTGCAGTGCACTCTGCGCGAACAGATCAGTATGCATGCGCAGATCCTGTGGCATAGGGTGGAGTCGCTTTCTGGACGGGCTGACAAAAGAAACAAAAGATAACAGAACACAAGTCAACAAGTGACTAAAACGTTGTCGCTGTTGTTGTTGCTGTTTTTTAAACAGACTCTAGACATGTCCACTTTCTTAGCAATCTACCTTCCTCCCTTTCTTTGTTCTTTTATTGATGTGTTCATGCTTGGTGATTTGAACGTAATATCGTGTGTTTTTTAACGTTTTCAATTATCAAATTTGTTTCTTTCATTTGGTGTCAGCTGTTTTGCTTGCCTGATTAGGGCAGCCATTTTTCGTTTGCCACCAGCATTTGTGGTTTGGTCTTTCTTTCTTTGCCACAGGCATTTGTGGTCTGTTCTTTCTTTCTTTGCCATAGGAATTTGTGTACAGTCTCTTTCGTTCATGGCCTTTTCTGTCGTAGGCATTCGTGTTAGACTTTTTGTCTTTGCCTTGTTAGCGCTTGTTTCAGGGTATCTCTCAGTTTTTGGTACTATGCTGTGCGCTTGCTGCTCGTCAGCTTCATCCTTGGAGATTCGATCTGGAATTTTTTTCAAGTCGGTTACCCTGTGGACAGCCCTACAAATTCCGCTTTGAAGCAAACCTCATTTGGTATTCCGCCATAAAGTTTACGAAATCGCACTCAGCGAAGTGCTCGCTACACAAAATTAATGGGTGTGACTAAGGCGCAGCATCAAAGTCAGCTCGTTTGAATTGTACAAATTTGACCCATTTTCGCCTCGCAGCGGGTCTATTTCGCGGGAACTCATGCATAGTTATGCTTTGGGCTGCTTGTGAGTTGTTACAATTTGCTGCAACACAGTAGGCCGGCATGGTTTGAGCTTTTTGTCGACCACACGCACACACATTCAATGAACAATCTAAGATGGCAACTGCACTGACTCCCCAGACTGACGTCATTTCCGAGAAAGTCACGTGACTTATGAAGAACCCGAGACAGCAGTCTCGGCCAGCCTAAAAAAAAAAATCGATTAAAAACCAATATTAAAAAAATCTTTTTTTATTTCATTAAATCTCAGACTTGTGACTCATTTATCAATCATTTCCATGGTCATTTTGCGTACTTAAAAACCTTGGACTTTTCCTTTAAGTATTATAGTCTGCCATTATTGCCTATCAAACAATAACCATGTTACACACACACACACACACACACACACACACACACACACACACACACACACACACACACACACACACACACACACGCACGCACGCACGCACGCACGCACGCACGCACGCACGCACGCACGCACGCACGCACGCACGCACGCACGCACGCACGCCCACAGACACAGACACACACAGTGACATGCGCACATCAGTCTCCGCTCGTCTACTCAAATACAATAATTCATAAACGATTATACTCTTTTCTGCATCTCTCATGCGTTCTATAAGAGTATGCACTATTATTATTATTACTCAGAAAATTGTATGGACGTTTCACAGATTCTTAAATGTTTACCCTGGGAGATTTGTCCGTGGGGTACTCGTAGAGGTTACCACTTGTACTGTGTGTTGTGTTCTTTACGTAGCGAGGTGTGACATCAGGAGACCGGTGGCGTATGTCTTCCTCAAAATACCGCTTCTGATAGGACGGATGTACCGCCTGTTATCAATAACAATAAAACAAAAATGGACATTTAGCTCAATCAAACAACTATCACGAAAAATGTTATTAGGAAATATGCTTCGAACCATAAAATACACATATTATCTGAATAACTAATATCACAGGTGCTGACAATGCAAATAATAATATATGCTGACAGGAAATGAACAGTTTATAAACAAAAGGCACAAGCACATAGCTCCGGTAAACACCCGCAACCGTGGGTCAGTTAATCACTGGATTGCAAGGTCATGTGAAACGCACACGATGATAATATGCTACCTTTAGAAGCGATAACTGAGTCTGTGACTGGGATCGAATCTGTTCAACCATGGATCTCATCTGGTTTTATTACACGCAGTATGAATGAAACAACATTGCCTTCGGAGTGGGCATCAATCTGTCTTTAAACAAAGAAAGAAAGCACCTTTTGGTGTCTTTCTGGCAAATACTGAACACCTCAGTCCTGTCCGCCCCAATATAATCTTGGGACAGGGTGTCTAACCTTGTCCCGTCCGCCGCATTATAATCTTGGGATCAGGGTGTCCAACCTTGTCCTGTCCAGGTACTGTGGCCTCTCCATTTTTCTATGGGCTTTGTTGAATTCAGTGTCTTTGATTGTATCGTTGAAACCACTTTGTACGGGTATGCAGCATCTGTTTGCTTTCAACCAGGTTACTGAGGTTGCTCTGTAGTATAAAGCGCTCCAGTAAGCGTCTTAGTAGTTAGCGTCATTAGGCACAGGAGTCAATCCGTCCTCTGCATGAAACAATTACTCGATGTCAATGCCCACGAATATAGTCTGACTCCACGTGCCAAACCGCATGCTCGTTGCTCAAACTGCAGTCTTGTGACTGACCGCCAGACTCAGTATCGTATTCCAGTCCTCAAGTTGTCCCCTGAACTCAGAATATTACTCCTGTCCATATCTTAACCAAAACACTCAGAGTCTTACTCCTGTCCTTATCAATCTTAGTACTTCATTGACCCTCGTGGGAAATTAGGTCGCCTTACAAGGTCGTATAAGGCACAACAGCCACAAGAGCAGCGTTACCCATTCCTTTTAGTGTACGCAGTATTTTCGTGCGTCCAAACAATGGTATGGCTGCCAGTGCTTGGAATTTTTAACGTGTACACAGATACTGATTCATGCGATTGCAGACAGGGGCTGACACCGTAAAAGAGTCTACACGAAAGCTGACTCTGAGAGAAAAATCCCTTGCCACACAGCGACTCGAACCCACATCAGTACGGCTTTTCAGTTGGTAAACTGGGCCAAGCCTGCCGCCTATATTGACCACAAACTCAATAAGGCACTCCAGTCCTCAGATTTGCAGCCAAATACAGTATGGTACTCTTGTCCTTATCTTGGCCACAAAGCTCAGTATGGTACTCCAGTCTTCAGACTGACCACCAATTTCAGACTGGTACGCCTGTCTTAAGATTGACCACCAAAGTGTGCATGGTCCTGCATTTCCTCCAGTCTTATCTCCTTTCCAGTCCTTCTACCTAATGCTATTGTACTTTCTGTCTTGTCCTTTAGCTGCTCAAGGTCCATTCTTCTGACCATTTTCCAGAAAATTTCTCCAATATATTTCCAGAAAAGGCTTTTTTGTTCTTGTTTGTTCTTGTTGGCTCTTGCTGAGTAGCTAGGAGATGACAGTTGTGAGGTGGTATGTGCGGCTTACTACCACATGGTACTGGTATTTGCCAGTATGCATTTATATGATTTAGGTATTATTATTTTACTCTCTCTCTCTCTCTCTCTCTCTCTCTCTCTCTCTCTCTCTCTCTCTCTCTCTCTCTCTCTCTCTCACTTATCACCAAACTCATTACGATATTCCAGTCCTCAGATTCATCTTGGTGATAAATCTGAGGATTGGAATATCACAATGACTTTGATGATAAACTTTGGCGATAAACCCATTGTAGTAATCTAGTCCTCATGTTGATCACAAAACTCAATGTGGTACTCGAGTACCATCAGGCTGACCATCAAACTCAGTGTGACACACTCCAGTCCTGAGATTGACCCCCAAAATATGTATGGCGCCCTCACCCTCTTCGTCACCACTAGATCCTAACTGGGACTACCATCCTAGCATTGACCACCAAACTCTACAAAAAACTATCATCCTCATCTAATTAAATGCTATAGGATCAACACACAAGGGAGTTAATTAGCGCTCGAAATACGTAACACAAGTACAACAACAAAGACCTGAGTCGCCTACAGTAACTCTCACCTGGCATACGTGTCAGTACAAGGTACAGACACTCTACCAGAGGTACATCCATTTGAGGATGTACCTCTGGTGGAGTTTATGTACTTTGCATTGACACACATGCCGGGTGAGAGTTACCGTAGGCGACGTGTGTGTTGATTCTGCACGAGCGCTCTGGGCCTCATTCTGTTTCAGATAAATATGGGATTTACTCCTTATGCCTTGACCATTCGAAGTTAATGGGATTTTCGTTGTCACCGTCATTGTTTAAATTTGTATTAAGATTCCACTCTTGCCCTCTCACACTAAATTACTATGACTTCTTATTACATCCTCCATAGTCTCCATAATGTAAGACGGACTTCCAACCTCGTCCTGGCCACTAAAACCTGCCGCTTACGTACAGAATTGTCCCTTGCCTGAAACTGATCAACTGCTACAACTAGCTACTACATTAGTATTGACTGTATTACATTATGCTGAGGATGTGCTTTTGTATATCGAGGATGTACAGAATCGTCCTGATGTGATACAATGCAGGACCTTACAATTCAGCAGAATAGCATAAATTATTAATAACCATAACCATGTTACACACACACACACACACACACACACACACACACACACACACACACACACACACACACACACACACACACACACCATAAATTATGATAACGGTATTGAGGATGTTGGAGGGTGTCTACGTTGTATTTACTTGCAGGTCAGGTAAGAGTTTGCTGTTGGCGATTCAGGTCATTGTTTTCGTGTTCATGAGACGTCTTTCGAACTCTTTGTTGGTTGTACACAAGCGCTGCAGTCCTCACTCGTTTCACGTTACTACATCTGCATTACAGCAGACTTCAATTGCCTGAACTACAAGTCAGTTCCTATGGGACAGATAGTACGCATTTTTGCTCCAAATTCTGATCTACTTCTGGAACGAATCAAACGCTTATTTCGCCCATTAATTGCTAGTTCAACTCTGCTTCACGTCTTCCCATTTAACTCACAGACTTCTATGTTATGAACTACTTATCAGCTGCATTTTGACGGATTGCCATATGTAAAATAAACGTAATCCAATGTCTACAGTGAAGCAGATGGATCTGCAAACAAAATCAGGATTGTAACAGCAACCTAATGTTAGTTTATTGGTGATGATACGTTTTACAATTAGTATATGCACGTCAAAGGGTTACTGTGGTGCTGTATTACTGCAGAAAGTGTCGATCTGGCAGATCACCTGGCTATCTAGTACCCATACAATTTTAACAAGCACTATAGGTCGCCAGCAGAAGTATAATTTGTCATTCACCCAAGAAATGTGCCAGCCTCAAAGCCCTTGAGTTCAAGAAAAGCGTCTCCTTAAGGGTCTGAGTGAGACTTGTTCCGAGGGTATCTCTCAGGTCTACAGGAAAGCGCTGCTTCAAAACGCATAGGGTTCCGGGCTGTCAATCTACATAGGCTGTAATAAGAATTTCGCAAGCTAAAGCCTTGACATTGCTACAACGGGACGAAAGAAACCTTTAGATGACGCAGTGATGCACATTTATTGATGACGAGATACACTGCTGCAGTTTACTTACAGTCATTTGGCTACAACCAGCTTCAGATCATCGCGCATTCCGCCAAAGGCAATGCTTGGAGCTCTGTGCAAAATCTTCTATTCACACATAAAAAGAACTTGCAAATAGTACAAGGACAAAGACACAAATGATGACCAACAATTCGTGGCAGGAGAAATGATAATACGCGACACGTTTCATCACAGCTTAAAAAACAAACAGGCTATGAGTGATGACAAGTAACTTATGAAATATAGCCACAAAAATAATGTAATAGTAGGTTCAGCGGTGAAATCTAAACCCCGCCTCTTATTCGCAGGCTTTCGATACTCCCACCATTATGATACTTGTTGGAATACTCGACGTTTGAGTTTGAAATCAGACTCGAACGTCGAGTATTCACATGACTGCAACTTTTTCATATATGTCGTGAGAAATAACGATGTGCCGATACGTCATTTAAAGGTTTCGTTCGAAATCAACTAGTCTTTCGCTCCGTAGCAAAGTTTGGCTATTTTTCCGATTGGCATTTTTTTTATTTAAACCCAGGATGATGGACAGTTGAGACAGACGTGAGTTGCTTGCGCCTTACAGAAAGTTCCCTACGGGGAGTGGTGTAATTTACCAGTATGAACTAACCAGCAGGCTAACCACGCTTTGGGGGCACATGGTGCCCTTGGCAAATAAAAACCAACCTTGGCTTCTGCTTGCATTCCGGCGAACTGCGGCTTCTGGTAACGGTACGTGTCCTCACTTCTGGACTGTGTAAGTAAGCAAGCACATCAGGCACTCGTTAGCAACACACGGTGCAAAACAAAGAAAGTTTGGCGTCTTGGCCGGCAAAATACCCCCTGTCATGTGCTTAGATACTATAAATAATGGTGTTCTTGTCAGTATATATCACAATACAAATTCAAATTTAGGGCAGTCTGGGACCGCATAGGCGGAAATCGAGATCCCCATTTACTCTAGAAGAATTTGGTATGTTAATTTTGTTCTAGGGTAATCCCGGATTTCCCTAGGGAAGTCAGGATCTTGATTTTTCCCAGGGCAATCAGGGATTACCCTACATGACTCTTTTAAGACAAGTAATCACTACTGTCTACCGACCAGATGAACAAACAGTTACAACGGGAAGTACTTCTGAGTACTAAAGACCAAAGACCAATGTTTCTCAGAATTCTGCTCACAAGATAGCAAACGTTTCCGTCAAAGGGGTGAGTGTGTGTGTGTGTGTGTGGGGGGGGGGGGGGTGCATGTGGGTGTGTGCATGTGCGTGCGTGTGAGTGCGTGTGTGCGTGGAGAGTACGATCTCAGCCTGCCCTAGACAAAATCAGGATCCCAATTTTCCCTAGGCATTGTTTGGAACAAATCAGGATCCCGATTACTCCTAGCATAAATCGGGATCCTGATTTCTCTCTGACATTTACATGCCTACTGTGTTTGTACTTGAGCTGGTTTATTAGTAAGAGTACACCCAAATACTTAATTTGGTTATACAAAGATCACACCAAAAATATAGCACAATACAATACAAAATACAACTTTATTGTCTCTGTGTAGAGAAAATTGCCTGTACTCACAACGTCAGTGACGTTTTGAACCATCACTGTGATCTTGATCTTGAGGACAGCATACTATTTTCTTCACAGTACAAACTTTAAGATTACCTTTTGGATCTGTTTGTGTTTTATCCACATTTCACAGCCTTCTTTAAACTCATGATGTACTAGTTTTAGCATGCGTATTTCTTTAGCGTTTATTGTACGGTAATAAAATGTGCTTCACCCTCGTATTACTGTCCTAAAGCAAAGCAATCTTTTCGCGAGACACTCCAGCTCATGATGATGCATCGTCATGCCAGGTTTGGCTAAAAGATAATATTTTGCCGTTCAGAAGATACTGTGTGGACATTCAACGATGCCTTGAACCTTGGCTGTAACTTTACCTTTAAACACGACAGTCGCATCTTTTCACAAACGACTCTGGCTTAATGATGATGTACCATCAAGATACGTTTACTAGCGAAAGAATCAGCTGTTAGAAGGTTTCCTGTTTCGATTATATGAGCCCTACTGTGACCTTGGCCTGGAAGACAGCAGCCAAAGTGTTCGCATGATACTTTGGCTTATAATGACACATCACCATACCAAGCCTACTTTGGCTTATAATGACACATCACTATACCAAGCCTACTTTGGCTTATAATGACACATCACCATACCAAGCCTACTTTGGCTTATAATCACACATCACCATACCAAGCCTACTTTGGCTTATAATGACACATCACCATACCAAGCCTACTTTGGCTTATAATGACACATCACTATACCAAGCCTACTTTGGCTTATAATGACACATCACTATACCAAGCCTACTTTGGCTTATAATGACACATCACTATACCAAGCCTACTTTGGCTTATAATCACACATCACCATACCAAGCCTCGTTAGAAAAGGTTCAGCGGTTCAGAGTATAACGTCTCAAAACAGTACATGAAATGTTGAACTTTCACTGCGACCTTGACCTTGAACACAGAAATCCAATATTTTCACAAGACAGTCTGGCCTATGATGTCCTGCCATCAAACTAAAGTTTGCAAAAGAGCATTAGCTCAGACGACATCACAGAATTTGTCATTGTTTAACTATATGAGTCCTCACTGTCACCTTGACCTTTAAAAATAGCAACCCAAGTTTAACCGGAACATTCCAGGAGTATGGCCATGGACCACCATACCAAGTATGGTTGTTCAGAAGATATTGTCCGGACAAACCCGAACACACTTATAGACTGACGGACAGATAGACGGATGCGCTAATTTCAATATATCCTCTTAACTTCGTTCCGTGGAGGGGGGGGGGGGGGGGGGGGGAGA
Source organism: Alviniconcha strummeri (assembly GCA_963584105.1). Lineage (NCBI taxonomy): Eukaryota > Metazoa > Mollusca > Gastropoda > Provannidae > Alviniconcha > Alviniconcha strummeri. The sequence continues at coordinate 7,594,730 of OY757553.1, read as the reverse complement.
GGTTAGTATTATAAACCAACCAAACAACCAACCACTAGCCTACCATAATTCCTGTCTGCGATGCAGTGACCTGTCGCTCTTTGGAACAGTGCAAGTATGTTAGACATAGAACCACACGGTGTACACCAACCAGCAACCCAACAACAAAACAATACAATACGCACCAACAGTAGCAAATGCTCAATCGGCTCATTTTCAAAAGGACAAACAATCCCGAAAATAAAAGTAATATTATACAGACTATATTGTGCTGAAACGCAAGAGAGGCCTGTTTGTCCCGAGCACTATGCCTACAAAAGGTGCTGAGCAAACGCCATTCATCCTGCTGTATTAGAACCTGTCGTTCCCTCCCTGTATCTGCTGTACCTGCCTGTCGGGTGGTTCGTGAGCTCTTTGTCGTCTCAACCTGGCCGCTCTGCTCTGTCCTTTCCTACTCTGGCTTCTTGGTCGTGTGCCACTCTGCCCCGTTCTGTCCTTTCCTACTCTGGTCTCCTGGTCGTGTCCCTATCTGCCCCGCTCTGTCCTTTCCTACTCGCCTTCTGGTCGTGTCCCGGCCTGCCTCGCTCTGTCCTTTCCTACTCTGGCCTCCTGGTCGCGTCGCAATCTGCCCCGCTCTATCTTTTCCTACTCTGGTCGCCTGGTCGTATGCCACTCTTCCCCGCTCTGTCCTGTCCTACTCTGGCCTCCTGATCGCGTCGCAATCTGCCCCGCTCTGTCTTTTCCTACTCTGGCCGCCTGGTCGTATGCCACTGTTCCCCGCTCCGTCCTTTCCTACTCTGGCCTCCTGGTCGTGTCCCACTCTGCCCTGCTCCGTCCTTTCCTACTCTGGCCTCCTGGTCGTGTCCCACTCTGCCCTGGCCTCCACTTGTTCCTCGTCCCTATGCGGTCGACGGGATGTTAAAAATCTAAGAACTGCTAACAACTACTTGTTCTGGCTTCCCGCGTTGCCAGACGCTAATCGGGTCAGAGGATGAGGACGATCTGAACATCACATCTGTTACACGTTTACATGTTTACACTTCTCTGCACTATACAATACACTGCATGTTCTCATCATTTAGCTCTCTGTTAAATACATCACGCAAACATTCGTTGATACTGACCTGTCTGTCTAAATGGTACAGCGCGTTGTCCAAGTTGACCTTTTTGCGGACCACGCGGTCTTTCGGCGCTCCTCCTCCAAATGCTCCCCACTGCTGATCAAACTGGTCAAAATGCTGCACGCACGCACGCACGCACACACACACACACACACACACACACACACACACACACACACACACACACACACACACACACACACATGCACGCACGCACGCACGCATATACACACAATGTGAACTAAGAAGAACTGACAGACACTTCCATTTTTTGCATGCGTGACCATGTGACAAAGCTGAGTGTGTCTGGAGATGAGGAGACATGTACTACTGTGAACAGATGTATATTACAGAAATCGTCACGCGTGTGGAACCAAGCCATATATGCATATACATATTTGCAAGTCGAAGAAAAATGCAAGCCAGAAAAAATGTAAAACATGGAACAACCGAGGCGTATAACGAAAAACAAAAAAAAGGGAAGAACCCCAAACAGGTCGTTAGGACAGAATCTGTAGCGCAATTTTTTGTTTTTGTTTTGTTTGTTTTTGTTTTACTGTTCTGACACTATTAGGGGCTGGTTTATGAGGCGGTGGTGAAAGCTGGTGATGCTATGGAGGGTTGAAACGTAGAGCTGAAACAGCCGAACGTAACTGTAGACCACGCTGTCATAGTTATCCCGATGATAACCAGCCCCAGCTGCGGCACCCGAGGTGTCGGTCCAAAAATGGGGGCAACAACCTCAGTCAAACGTCCGTGAAGTGGATGAAGCTCATATATTTATATAGTCATAGGCTTCCCACTGGTCACATGATAAAAGCTGATATGATATATGTGTGTGTGTGTGTGTGTGTGTGTGTGTGTGTGTGTGTGTGTGTGTGTGTGTGTGTGTGTGTGTGTGTGTGTGTGTGTGGTAGGGGGGAGGGGGGCTGTCTGTCTGTGTACATATATTTAATTATAGTGAGGGGGGGGGGGGGGTATGTGTGTGTGGATATCCTTATCATATACACAAACCTTGTTGGATTCCTGAATGTTCCGCAGTCGGTCCAAATGTTTGTTTCTTTCATTCTCCTCCACCTGCTCTTTAAGGAAGTTGTGAAGGTTCCTTTTCTCAAGCTCGTCTTTCGGCTGGTAGTTCATTTTCTGCCAACATGCATCAACAAAGTCGAGACTGAACAAACGCCTCCCCATTCATCTCTCTCTCTCTCTCTCTCTCTCTCTCTCTCTCTCTCTCTCTCTCTCTCTCTCTCTCTCTCTCTCTCTCTTTCTCTCCCGTTCTCTCCGCCAAATTTTCTGTGCATAGTATAGTAATCCCTTTGAGTTTTCCTTTTCTTTCGTAAACGAACTACCGCAAACTGATTACAAAAGTTGCATTCACGAGGCAGACACATGAATATGAATACTGGTATACTTATACAGTCAGTCCTGCTTCTGTAGCTTTGTTTACGTACACTGACGTTTACCTTATGAGTTATTATGTGTAAGTTAATGGTGATCTGCATTATTTCGATGTACATATACAGACATAATGTCTGTATAGCGTTCGTTGCTTTCAGCCCAGCACAGGCGCTTTATAATTCTCCTTTATTGTTATTATTCTTATTGGTGTAAAGAGTTCATGAGCTGCGAACCAAGAATTAGTTTAGATAGCAGTCGGTTCAAAACAGTGATTTTGCGTTTGTGGTTCACTTACAAATGTGGACCTCTCGGCAAGGTACGTCGTCATATTGTCTTCCCAATTAGTCCCATTAGCTCCTAAACGCCTCTCAACATCTCCACACACGTGCCGCACTGTCTCTCAACACACAATGATCTACGAGTAAGTATATCGCGGCTGGGGGATGTATGCTACTGCCGGTGTGATGGTGCATATCGTTCAGTTTTACTAAACACAAAAGGCAACATTTCCTTACGTGGGGGAGTGGTACACGCCGTGTGGGTCGATTAAGCTGCAACAGATCATCTGCTGAAGCGACCTGCATCCTTTTTATTGCGTCATGTTAAAAAATGATGAAAGCAGTCTATTTTACTGACTTACAGCCAAATCCATGAATGTCTCCCTATCAGAGCAGACCAAATCATTTGTCCACACAACCGGCACATTTTGTGAAAGTATACTTCGCACTAGAGACTAGAAAAGATGTTCACGTGCAAACGTACCTGAAGAAGATAAAACACAAATTCATGTGCCCATTCACTTATTTTGGCATCTAAAATAAATACTGTAGTATTTTCAGCAGGCAAGTCATTGCTCCATCGGCGTGAATGACCTCACTTCTAAGTTCAAGGCAGACAGCGGGATACGAATTCAACACACACACACACACACACACACACACACACACACACACACACACACACACACACACACACACACACACACACACACACACACACACACGTACACACACACACACACACACACACACACACACACACACACACACTCACTCACTCACTCCGCTTCCTATTCATTCTCGCAACAACTACAAAAACTTCTGAATTCTTGTCAAAATTTGACAATACATTGTGTCAATACATTGTCTCACGCTCATGTCCTGAACGTGGTTTCTTTTCGTCGATTATTCTAAAAATCAAATGACGGCGAGTTTGAATTTGAACAAACTTTGACAATAAACGTAGCTGGCAGAGCAACTTTCATCAGCAAATAGTTTTTCAGAGTAAATAAAATCAACATTAAAACCTCGCTGTGTTCAAAATGTCAGTTTTCTGGAAGCTTCTTTCAATGTTACCGTTTTCATTCTCTAGTATAAAAAAAATTAAAGGGGAAAAAAGAGTTTTTTTTTTTATAAAGCGTTATTCTCTAACACATGTTAAACTCACTGCGCTGTACAAACAACTTCACAACACTACATTTACATACATTTCAACAAACAGAACCTTAAGTATAGTATTCTGCCACAAACATAATCACCTACAAACAATAACTATTTATACATATACATACACAACCAGTGAAGATCTGTAATAATAATAATACAAATGATACTAATGGGAAGTTAGTGCGCCTAACATTACAATAAAGCTTAAATGCACTCACAATCACAACAAACAATTCTCAAAAGCATAAACAGATACCACTACACAGTAATCACAAACCAAAACACCACAGTACAATACACCAGTGCTCTCACCAGTAACAAATTTACAACAAAAGCGCTCCTAACCATTATGTCTATTAAGTACACACACACACACACACACACACACACACACACACACACACACACACACACACACACACACACACACACACACACGCACGCACGCACGCACGCATACACACACACACACACACACACACACACACACACACACACACACACACACACACACACACACACACACACACACACACACATCAGTACCTAAACAGCGGGATTTTTCTTAAATCTATGTAATACGAGGAGAATAAAACAAGGAGGTCCAATTTAAAACACAGGGCCGCCTTTTTCAAGACAAACTCAACTCACTTGATTTAACAAATGTACACACACCAACGTGGCAAAATGTACACACACCGGTGTGTCAAACTGTACGCACACCAGTATGTCAAAGTCGATCTGATTGTTACCATTTTCATTCTCTAGTAATAATAATAGACAATCCTTATAAAGCGCTATTCTCCAACACATGTTAAACTCACTGCCCTGTACAAACAACTTCACAAGAACTACATTTACATACATTTCAACAAACAGAACCTTAAGTATAGTATTCTATCACAAACATAATCACCTACAAACAATAACTATTTATACATATACATACACAACCACACACGCACACCTACACCCACCCACACTCAAGCAAACACACACGCGCGCACACACACACGCGCACCAATTAGTCTCCCATCACCCACACAAACATGCATTATTGTATAAAAGCAATCATCATCATCATCATTACAATTAGTGAGTTACCAATACCATCTCAAAAAAACTCCCTTCGAGTCTCTCTTCCTCCCCACCTGGCTTTTCCCTCTCTCTGTCCACATCCTTCTTTCCACACTCAACGACCCATAATTATACAGACAGGTCACCTATTATCTGAAAGCATGCTAGTGTATTGGATTCTTGTGATAATCAGTATATAAACAGATTAGTTGAAAGCTGGACGGAACAGCCTTCAGCTAAGATCTAAAGCGCCTGCTTTAAGCCAGGGATCTAAACGACGGGGCGTTTCACCGATCAGGAGGCAGCGATTTCCAGTGCCTGGGGCCAAGAACGTAAATGAGCGCTGCCAAACGTTTTCGGATTAATTTCCGGGATTTTGGGGAGCTTTTCATGAGAGGATAGCAGAGAACGAGGCGGATGATAGATTCCGAGAGACGCGGACTGATATGGAGTGGCTGATCCTTCAAAGTGGTAGTATGCATGCAAAAGTGACAATACTTTACTGAATTTGGAATTTTACCGGAAGCCAGTGCAATTCTTTCAGCAATGGAGTAATATGCTCTCGTTTATACTTCCGCACGGTAAATCTAGCAGCGCAGTTCTGGACTTTCTGCAAGCGTGACGTGGGATAAGCGTCTCGTTTAAAGGGGACCCAGAGTGAGGACGCAAGTTGTCATATTTCCACTGGCAGGCTTTGCATGGCACAGAAGTACTTCTACTGAAGGAAAAATGACCGAGTAGATAGACTGGCGGGGAAAAAGCAACTATAACATGTGGCTTGCGTCTCAGAAGATCTGAATTGTTGAGGAGCTCGAGACACTACCTTCAGGCACAAAGCCAAGGACATCACACCATCGATCACCAGAGGAAGAAAGACGACCTTCCTTGAAAGGATGAGAAAGGGCCATCGTCAATGAAATGAACGTTGGAACTGTTTCACAAGCAAACCTCTGAGAGATGGGGTGGAGCGCGTACTGGCTTATCCGAGCGCATAGATTCCAGCTTGAATTTACCTGATATACTGACCACTACCAAACTCGAAGTTCAAATCAGGCGATTCATTGAAAACTTGATTGTTGGTGATACATGTGTTGCCTAAGTATAATTTTAATGCAACCATACATGAAAATACAAATCTGATTCAAAATGAACCGCTTTCTATATCATTTTGAAATGAGGTATCTCTTACTTCCCCTGTATATTAAAGCTTCGCAGGCAGAGAGTTGCCTCAATATTTGGGGGGTCAAAAGGAAAAAATAAAGAGAAACGAATAGGGTGGACAGTGGTACAGTGCATGCAAGTGTGTGGGTAAGGTGCCGGCAATCGAGCTACATGCTAAGAAAATGACAAGACATCAAAAACCCACGACAACTTACAGCAGATGAAGTTAGAAACTCTTTGAACAAGGCAGGCCGACTCCAGCGCCCAAAGTCTGAACTTTGATCTGAACTATCAGAAGAAATATCAAGTCTAACTATCATTGCTCTGCCGGCCAGTAGGTTTTTGATGACCTGCAGATAACTGAAATGGTGCAGATATTTAGGAACAAGTCGGTGGCGCCGAGTAGTTGCCACACACTTCTGTCCAGGTATTGCCCTTTCCAGCCTTACCTTATTCTCACCACAGCTGGTTCTCGCGTTCAACAGTTTCTCTTTAGTTACCAAACGGCAGTTTGGTTTAGCCAAGTAAATCAAATTCGCAGAGCCCACCAGTTCCACCTTAAAATGCTTGCTGTGCAACAATTTTAATTTTGCGCCTTCGTTGCATTTTCTTCATTTCCGCAATGTGAACGTGCAGCACACTGGCATACTTCTCTTGAGACAAAGACTCAGGTCTTAGTTGTTGTTTTTGTGTTACGTATTTCGAGCGCTAATTAAATCCTTTGTGTGTTGATTCTTCTCTTGAGACACGAGAAAATAATGCTTTTTTTTTTTTTCTTTTTTTTTTTTCTTTTTTCTTTTTTCAAATCCAGCTTGGCAATGTGTCCTTCTAAAAAGTTCATAAAATGTCAGCTTCTGTTCTTTTCTGGAGTCCTTTAAGCAGCAGTGCAGACGTTTTGCGAACGTGCAGCAATGACATGCAGCAATTTAGCTGTCTAATTAAGAACGTCATCCAAAGAAGTGTTCAAACCCAAAGCTAAAACATTTTCTAACACAGGTGGTTAATATTTATCTGAGACTAGATATCTGTATTAGCATGCTCAGGTCTAAACAGTGGCTCACTTTCGGACAAGTGTTCAGACGCAAAGCATGCAGAAACACCTTTTCACATTTGTGTGTGATCATGAACCGACACTGTTAAATTTCGCAACAATCCGATACCTTACAGTACAGATGTTCTACTAGGACAAAGTACAATTCCGGTTCGCACCAAGGAGAGAATTCCAGTTTTCCCTAGAAGAAACTAGAATTCCAACTTACACTGAGAAAGATCTAATCAAAACTTAAATTCCAATTTATCCTAGTATGAATTAGAATTCCAGTTTATAGCATATACAGTCGTGTCATTTTAAACATGTCTGAAATTATCTCCAGTGGAGAAACATTCCACCATGGAATGCTGTATGCTGTGATGCCGTACCACATGAGACGAGATGCTGTCTCATATACATCAAAAGCAAATATATCCTTAGTAACAACAGAACCTCTAGTTACTCAACAAAAAGGTGCAATTCAAAACATGTGAACATGTAGACACCTCTAACAATGTGGCGAATCGCAAAACACAACCACTGCTACCTATGCAAAGACAGTGTGGGAAAAAGTAAAGAAAAAACGAGAAAGAAAAAAAAGTTGAAAGAAAAAACTCTGTGCACCTGAAGATTCTACGTATGAACTATAAAAAGCATACAACACTATACCTACGCGTAGAATGCATGACGATTGAACGAACCAGCCAAGTCGCGCTGAGGAGGGGCGGGGAGAGTGGAGGGGGCAGGGGGGAGTTAGGGCTTTGATTCTAACGTCCCATCAGCCGCATAGGGTCACCTCAAGCAAATCACACATTTACAGTGACGATATGCCATACCCACACACATTAAGTCACCAAATCACAAGTGAAAAGCTAGTTCAGTTTCAGACACAACAAAAAATTCAATAAGAAACAATTAAGCCAAACCAGTAAGCATGCCTCACTCACCATATTTGTGTCACCAGAGTTCAGTCTATTGTTAGATGTTTGGTTTTCCTTTCCTGTCTTCTGCGTTTGGAAGGACCGACGAATGGGGAAAATGTAATCTTTGTAACCGAGATCATGTAAATTCAGCTATAATATTTAGCTGAAATTACATTCTCTGCAAATTTTCCCTTGAATGTAGAGTGTGATATTTCACAGCAAACAGGAAAGAAAAACAGTTTTGGTGACCATAAAAAAAAAAAAAAAAAAAAAAATCCCCTGTTAAATTCCCATTAAATACGAGTGTAAAATCTATCTGCCAAAAATAAGTAAAGAAATTTGGAAACATTCAACTGTTACACACGTTTGTATAGTTTTTCATGCTTGTAAAATGTTACTGTGTAATTCTATTAACTGCACATAGTAACTAAACACATAAAAGGAAAACCAGGAGTACGGTAATGCTTCTTATAGACGATCTTCGGAAATCCAGGGGACTGTACTCGGTAAGTGCCTACATGCATAGCCTGTATATACAGGTCCATGCCTGCGGGTGTAGCGCAGAGTATAGTCACGCTTTTGTTGGGGGTACACTGAGCACGTGGGCAAGATGACGGATACCCGTAAACAAAGGCAGAAAAGGCATCAGAAATGCCGATCAAGCGCTCACTGTTCGTGGGGAACATGCAGATCGGATAGCAGGTTCCTCCAGCTGGTAGTCTAGTGTAAATTATAATAGGTCCATGCCTGAAGATCTAAAACTCGCAGATCGGCTCTTCTACGCTGCCGCCTCCGTTCAGGGGACTTCACTCTCCCGGAGTAAGAAAACACTGTCAAATTATCTTTGCCTGTTATTTCCGGAAATCGTCTATAAATGAACATTATACTTTATTTACCTTTATATTACACATAAAACAGAATGTCGAGTTCTAAATAAAGAGAGGAAAGTAATGTCTTAAAAATTCCGAAAATAAAGCATTAGCCTACCTGCTGTGTTTCTCGGATGAACAGTGTACTGTTAGGGTAGTGGCCGACAAAGGCCTTGAAATTCAGTTTTCAAAGTTGTTGAGGTTTTGCACTTTTTGTTCTTCTATGTTGCGTTTGCGCAGAATCAGAACAGAGGTCTGAGTTCCAAGTTTTATGAGGACACACTTGTCTGCAACGACTGAACCTTTCGCGCCTTTCAAGATATTCAACAGAGTATTAGAGTAATTTTAATTCATAATTATATAATAACACAGCCTTTCCGGAGTTCGGCTTGCTGCAATTTTCGGGCAACAGATCGTGCAGCCATACCTGTGAAATGTCATGTATGAGAGGGCGACGCATCGTGTAGCTATTGCAATGTTCCTCTTTCTGTAGAACTCGAACATTGGTACATGTAATGCGCGCGCGTATGTGAGTATGTGTGTGTGTGTGTATATATATAAGGTGTGTGTATGCGTGTGCGTGCGTGCGTGCGCGCGTGCGCAGAACTGATTATCCCCTCCATTAATATCCCCTATCGGCGCTATCAGGTTTTTAAGTGATGATGTACATTTGGTGGAATTTGTGTACCTTATATTTATTCGCATGCCAGCCAGGTACTAGGTGACAGCTACCGTAGGCGCCTCGGGTCTCTGATGTCGTTGCGTCCCTGGTATGTCCGTCGTGTGCGCTTTGTTTGTCCTTCTTTTCTTTTTTTTCTTTTTTTTTCTTTCTCTCTTTCTTTTTTTAAATTCTTCCTTTTTAATTGTTTTTCTTTCTTCGGTTGTCTTGACTGTATGCTTCGCGTGCTGTCGTGATTTCTCCTTATTTTTTACCTTCCCAGTTCATTCCACTTCATTTTTCCGAATTCTCTCTCCACAGTCCTCACAATGAGGTACTGCGGATGCAGACATTGAGGTCCCCCATCACCAAAAGCTCTCTTAAAGGACAAGTTAGGGGTGATTTTTGATATGATTTCCGTTAAAGCTCGCTGAGAACGATGATGCAGGTGAAACTGCGATCTGAGGGTTATAAATGCACGAAAAAAGGCATTTTCTGTCGTACCGAAAGCGTCGCCATGGCGCCCAAATCACGTGATCATATGCCCACTACGTCACTCTGGGGAATCGCTGCAAAATGGCCAACTCAAGCTCCGAAGACGAAACTGATACTTTGCCCGAGAGACCCACAAGGATACAGCCGTATCAGTTTGAGCCTGCCAGGCAGGATTTTGACAGAGTACCGGTATTCCATGGGGTTTGCGAAATCGCACTCACTGAAGTGCTCGCTACACAAATGGGCGTGATGCGGCGCAGCAAGAAAGTCAGATCGTTTGAATTGTATAAATCTAATCCACTTTCGCCTCACTGCGGGTCGATTGCGCGGGAGCTCGTGCATTGTTTATACCTGGGGTCGTCTGCGAATTGTTACAGTTCGCGGCAACACAGTAGGCCGGCATAGTTAACGTTTTTGTCGACCACACGCATACACAGTTTACTGAAGAATCTAAGATGGCAACCGCACTGACTCCCCAGACTGACGTCACTTCCGGGAAGTCACGTGACTGATGGATAACCCGAGACTGTAGTCTCGGCCAACCTACAGAAAATAAAATCGATTAAAAACCCAATCAAACATTTTTTTTCCATTAAATCTGAAACTAGTGACTCATTTGTCAGTCATTTTGATGGTCATTTTCATACTTAAAAACCTTGGACTTTTACTTTAAGCCTGAAGTAAGTCCGATTATAGCCTGCCGCTAATTGCTACCTTATAGTATCACCATTCAGCTTTATTTTCGCTAAATCCCCTTTCCACTGGCTACCAATCAGCAGCTGGAATTAATACAAAATACCTCTCATCTGCTTCCACATTGTCTCTGGTACAACTCCATCCCTCTCTGACTTGCTTCATCTCTACTCTCCTTCTTGCTCTCTTCGCTCAGCCTCGGATATTCCGTGTTCCGATGATAGGCAGGAGGACCCAGGGGGAGAGATCCTTTTAGTACATAGGACCTGATACTCATCTTCACTCTCTTCTTTTAAATCAAGCCTCGTCCCTTCTGCATACTGATCTGTCGTTTTTTTAACTTCTCATCACCATCACCAGTTATGCTTCTTTTTGCTGACGTGTTACTGTTAGATATTAGAATTATCAGCTATATTCTTTCCTAATTTAAGTGCTTTCCGAACCTCCTTTTCAGCCATTGGGTATGCGATGACCCCCCCCCCCCCCCCCCCCCCAAAGAAAAACAATTTGGGGGGCCCCCCCCCCAAAAAAAAAGAAGAAGAAGAAGAAGAAAAACTAAAAACTAAACATAAAAAATTCGCATAAAAACACACACACACACACACACACACACACACACACACACACACACACACACACACGCCTGTGTTTGCGCATTGCACGTGTGGGTGTGCACGTGCGTGCGTGCGTGCGTGCGTGCGTGCGTGTGTGCGTGTGTGTGTGTGTGTGTGTGTGTGTGTGTGTGTGTGTGTGTGTGTGTGTGTGTGTGTGTGTGCGAGAGAGAGAGAGAGAGAGAGAGAGAGAGAGAGAGAGAGTCGAGAGAGAGAGAGTCGAGAGAGAGAGCAAAGAGAGAGTGCTTGCATTCTCGCACATATGTACACAAACATGTATAGTAACTCAAAGGATATATATCCATGCTGAAACACACACACACACACACACACACACACACACACACACACACACACACACACACACACACACACACACACACACACACACACACAAACACACACGCGCGCACGCACGTTCCCCTTGTCAAATCCACACGTTACTCTGAAAGTAACCGAATGGTCAGAGGGATATAGCTTGAATGAAATGGGCATGCCATATTTTTAGCGATCGGGAGTCACGGTCAGGGCGTGTGTTGTGATCAGTGATCTAGTGATCACCAAGTCAATCAATCAGTGTTTTATGTTTATGTCTGTCTACATTAGAAGAAGAAGAAAAAAAAATGAGCATATTATTATTATATTATACTAACTTACCGACAGTACTATGAACAATCAATTTCACAATAGGACAACGCATAGTCAGCAGTGAATCCTATTTTAGTACCCGTCCAGAGACCATTTTGGTATCATTTACTTTCGAGGCCATAGTTACAACTTCTTGCAGTTTTGCTGTTACACTTGCACGTGGTACCGAACCAGACTGTCATTTAGAATGTCAAACCACTCTCAATCACAGTTCGGTAGACATCTCACTTGTGCTGAATGAAAAATAGACACGCCGCTCGGCTTTTCGTTTTTCTTCTTTTTTTCTTCTTCTTTTCTAACAATACTGTCAGTCAGTCATATGGTTTCCAGAAGTCTAGTGGAATAATCTAGTGGTAAAACGTAGCGATAGGCAAAACATAATTATATAATCTGCTGAGGATGATAACTTTACAAGGGAAGGTAGGGGATGTGTGTACATAATTGTTTTATTTGAGAGTTTTCATGTTTTGGTTTGCCATGCATAACATTATTCCAGGTAATTTTGGGTTTGCTAGGTATTAGCATTAGATCAATACTTTAGCGTATGTAAATTGAGAGACAGGGGGTGTATGTCTAAGAGTGTGAACGTGTGTGCGTTTCATGACCTTGAATTATTGCGGTATGTGCAGTACAATTCTTCGTTGTACATTAATGTACAAGGTCGAACGACAGCTTTAATTTCCCGCTGGTATAAACAACGTATATTGTTATTGTTAATCTGTTCCTACAGAATTTGTGCCTAATCTAAACAGGGCAAAGAGTTCTTGGATTTTAACGTCCCGTCCATTATACAGGGTGACACCAGGACAAAGCAAGAGAGAGGAGATAAGATTCTTTAATTAGGAGGGTAAAAGATAAGCATGGATATGCCTTTTACATCTTTTACATCTTCTTACATCTAGCCCTCGCCAAACGAGGGACCAGTAAGTAACTTGGTTATTTACGCCCAGTCAACCAGGGCGAAACGAGGGAGCAATCCAGATGAGATCTAGTTACACATGTACACATATAGCTTCAGGCATCAAACATGATAGGCGACAGAGAGAAGAGAGACAGCGAGGGAGAGAGACGGAGAGGGAAAGAATAATGATAACACTTATAAAGCGCGTTCGACGCAAGTGCTTCCTCCTAGCGCTATACAAAAACAATATTACACTTAAGAAGCGTCTCACACACTGTACACACACACACACACACACACACACACACACACACACACACACACACACACACACACACACACACACACACACACACACATTTCTAACACTTGTTTACATAAAAACACTCAAATTAAAAAGTGATCAACTACAAACCCAAGTATCATGCCAAACAAGACAGCCAAAAACAAAAGCCATTTTAATAAATAAATTCCTCTCTCTCCTTTCCTAATCACCCCACCCCCACCCCCACCCCCACCCACCCACCCATCCACCGCCGCGCCCCAACAAGTATATTGCAAAACTTACGGAGCGCGGGCACGCGCGCGCACACACACACACACACACACACACACACACACACACACACACACACACACACACACACACACACACACACACACACACACAGAAAACATGCAAAAAGATGTCAAAATTGTACACATAGCATATCATGAATACATAGCATACATCCATGTTTCCTGATGCATAAATGAAGTATCCGCTTACTTTAAATACAGACACACACACACGCGCGCGCGCGCTCTCCGTCCATCACCCCCCTCCAGCCCGCACTCCGCTATGTTTTAACAATGAGATGGATAAAATAGAACAGATCTAGGGAAATGTACTCACCAATGCGACGAAACACAAAGAAACAATAGTACACGAGCGCTTGTACATTTAATACAAAAGAGGTGGATTCTGAGGTGTGTGTTTTAAAGATTGCAAGATAACCTGAGCTGACAGGGAGAGAGAGAGACTGAACTTTATTTCTCAACGGTGAACAGAAAGAGACAGACAGAGCGAGAGCCATTATGGGTTCTTACCAGTTTTGACACGTCAGAATTTGGAAGATGCTGATTGGCCAGAGTACCGGTAATTGGGTCACGTTTTGGTTGACCTACTTCCCCTAACCTGATCACTTCGGCAAGTTCTCCATACTGCCCACAGCAGAAAGATCCTGGTATTAGCAGAGTTTAAATCCATAATCGTCATTATAACAGCATGCACATAGGCAATGCCATGTTCACAAATGAAGAAACGCCACAAACCAAATCAGAAAATAATTGCTATGATTAGTTTAGACAAAATGTATTCGCAATACATCAGAAGACATCATTCACTAATGAGAAATTTAGCTGAAAAAAATATCGAATTAGTAATATCGACACAAACCTAACATTAAACACATGAAAGTCCCATTGCTGTTAGTGTACAGTAAAAAGCAAAGAGAGGAAAGACCAGTAAGTCTGTACAAAATGGTTTATAATTGTAACGTCTCGCCAGCCTTACATGCCGTAGTGGACAGAAAGAAACCGAGGATCCTGGCATCATCGATTGGGATAGCGCCACTGTGGAACTAAAGTAACATATACTTGAAAAATACACCTGTTAACCGGCACTCTTTATACTTCCACACAATCCCGCCCCTGTTATTACATCTTTGCAATCTCATTACTGTACTGTTAGTAAACCGAGAACCTCAGGAGACGATGCTTTTGTGTTGAAGCGTTGCGTGTAGCGGAACGTCACATTGTCGGCACATTCCCCAATCTTCTGTCAACTTGAACTACACTTACGGCCACCAAAATTGGTGTGAACTGGCAGAGTACAATCAAATTTACAAGCACGCAAAACTGGAAGGTTTGCTTCATCATTTTCTGAGATTAGGCCAACATTACTGCCAAATCGCATCATTCATCATCAATACACGAGTGTGATCGTGTGCGTGTACAGAAAATCAGAACATATCGGACATCCAGAAAAATGCCACCTCCAGTTATTCTCTTTTTAACCTGTGACCATGAAATTTGCTGACAGTCACCAAAAGTAGTCTGAACCGTAAAGCTCGTAAACGGTCGACCATTCACAGAGTTCGAGAAAAAGAAAAGAAAAATGCAACATTAAAGTTTTGGATAGTCTAATATGGATTATTATACATAGACTCACGTTTAGTCATGCGAGTCATTGAAACTATTTGTTCGATTTATTAGCCTGATTCTTTTATTTCACAATCTGATAGCTCAATGGACGCAGAAAAAGTAGACAACAGCAATGACTTACGGGAGCTTTTTCTTGAAGCTTCATCTCCTCCTTGTTTCTTTTCTGTTCCTCCATGCCAATACCTGTAGAAAACAAAAACAAAATTAAACAACAACAAAATCTTCAGTTTTGCCAATTTAACATATCATTGCTCACCATTAACATACAGTATTATCTGCTGCATAATTATTTTTAATACTGTTTCGCGGATATCTGCAGAGGGACTTGATCGAGAGAATACTGACTGATTCTTGCTATGTAAGCCGCCCCAACCCCATCTGATCATCCGCCTAGTTATCATATGATAAAACATTGTCCAACAGTCAGACAGGACAGGCCGACGAGATAAATACTCATTACACACGATTTTTTTATGTGATTCGAAAAGTGAAAACTGCTCCGGTTTTTCTTGCTACGGAGTCAAGATGGGGGGAGGTTTCTTTTGTCTCCTACACTTTTTCGTAGTCATTTTGCTCTACGTATATGCAGGATAATGGGTAGCTTAAAAAAATGAAAGAGACAGTCGGGATAAAAGCGTCAACATTTTTTAGGTACTTTTATACATCTTTTTAATTAATTAACTTCTTCTGAGGATCCATCAAATGTGACCTCTTCGGTGCTTTCAGGTGAGTCGATTTTCCACAACTCGCGCGCTTTGGTTTTGGGGCGTATTGTGCTAAAATCTCGTAACGTTCCCTGTAAACCACAAAGAATGTGAATTCTTGTGAATATCAATACACAAAATTACTTCATACGTAAGCCTAGTACCGTCGTGCAACGTTCGACTTTGAACATTCATAGTGTTCGTGTCAAACGAAACGTTACAGTTTTTGTCAGGCCCAAAACCTGTAGGCACACTGTGAATGCTATGTTAGCTACTGAAATTGGCGATTTTTCACAAACAAAAACATATTTAGACACAGTATGCTGAATTGGGCATTTGTCTACTGTGCTTTTTTTCTTCTTCTTCCGGTTCTTCTTTTCTGAGCGGTGCTCATTAAAAAAAAATGACGGACTGCGTGCATCTTAAGAAACCAATGAGCTATCCACTGTTATCATTGTTGCTGTTTTTTCAAGTCACTGTATGATATCATTGCACGAATTATCAAAAGCAAACGAAATAATGTCAAATGCAAGCTGGAGTTTCGCTTTCGGATGTGGAAAACCACTTCAGTGTGTAACAAGTAATTCACACTCTACAAAGTGACAACTGGAGAACCGGGAAAACAATGTTATTGTCCACGTGTAAAATCGAGTCTTTTGGCGACAGTAAACACAACAAAACATTCCATATACTTATTAAAGATGATTTAAGACATCGCAAATTACACACACACACACACACACACACACACACACACACACACACACACACACACACACACACACACACACACACACACACTCACACACACACACGCACGCACGCACACACGCACACAGTCTCTCTCTCTCTTTATTTTTTTTTTACTAAACGCAGTAAACGTAAATACACATACACACAGAACAGATCCACTTCTGCTGCTAATGACAGATTCATCAGACTGAGCTACAAAGGTGATTGGTTCATGGCTGCTCAGAGAACGACTGAAGCCCGCCCTGAACCACAAAGAATCAGCGCTTGTACCGCTCCAAGGCATCTCTACGAGACAGGTCGGGGTGTGTATGTGTGTGTGGGGAGGGAGGGTGGCAGGGGGGGAGGGGGGGGTCGACCTGCACGCTCAACGACAGCCCCGACACTTCCAAGTACGCCTTTTGTGAGCTCTTCAGTGCCAACAGTGGACCAGCACTGAGGTTCCTGTCTTCTCACACGAGTCCAGATTTGTCTGAAAGGCCATACTGAAAGCACGGAGTTACCGCAGGCGTGATGAAAACGAAAACTAATGCTATGAGTGTTGAGCAAGCGGCACGTCAGGAAAAAGGAAGCCTTATGGTGTGGGTTAACATATCAATCGACACAGTTGGTTGCCTTATGGAGCAGTCTTGACGCGCGCGCGCGCGTGTGCGTGTGTGTGCGTGTGCATCTTGCACATAGTAGCTATGCTTGAACCCTTCTTGATGTCTACATTATGTGTTAAATTTTGTTAAATTGCTGATAATGTACAGGGTAATCCAAATCTATGCAATCTGAGGACTAGACCGAGATAAATCCCCCCCCCCCCCCCCCCCCCCGCGATCTTTGGAGACAATGATTTTTGGATAGCTCACTATATGTCTTTTCAATATCTGCTTGTCTGCAAGATGAACTATTCTGCTTTTGGGGATTATCTGAGATGGTATATAACAGCTTAATCGCATGTATTAAAATGGGCGTGTCCCCTACAAATCCCAAACAACAGGCAGCTATACCATTCTTTGGACACACAAAAAATACTGTACATGCTGGTATCAGTGGGCAGCGCTGGTCTTGCGGCTGCTGTTGTCTTATGGTGGCCTGAATTACGCGTGTGGTATTAATGAAGATTAAAAAAGAAAAGAAAAAATGTCACGTTGCATAATTTTGTACAATGCTCGTGTAAAAATATTGAACAAAAGTGCTTCATTTACCACCAAATGTATCATGGCGACTAAGAGAGTCACACAGAATGTTTGATTAACACCTGCCTTAATGTATGACGTCACGAAATAGAATATACTCAAGTTCAAAAGTTAAGCAACCTTTTACAAAAATGCACATATGTTCAAACTTCAATAAACTACTTCCACAAAACCGCTGCAGATGCTGGCTTATTCACTGGTCTACCTCCATTTAACCTGAAATCAGTTTCACATTACTCTATACCCCATGCAAGATAGGCAAGAAACATGCCCAGTGTATGTAAAACTTACCAGTTTTGCCTTTGTTATGTCTCAGTAAAACAGTAACAGTTTAGGTTTAGGAGCCTGATGCCACCGGATCGCATCTCTGGTTTGGCTTAATTCAGCATGCAACTGCTTGACAGTTTCTGTATCAGCTTGCAGTCAGCAGGCTCTTTGCGATTATGCCAAGAATACAGACGAACAGCTAGGAAATGTCAAAGATATTCACCAAAGTGATTGTTCACACTGTCAATGATTTGACAAATCATTACTGACTTTCTAAAATTGTTGTCTGACTGAACCAAAGCCGGTGCCATAGAAGGTTGCCAAACCTGAATGTCCCTTACTTTGAGAGGCACTGAATGCATGTCCATCTCAGACATATATGTCAGCCTCAAACCTGAAGCCATCAAGATTCTCAAGCTCTGTATATTCTTGATAGTCATCTTCCTTTTAGGGCTGCTCCACCTGGATTTCAGCCAGGTCTTGCGGCATGAAAAAAGTCTGTCCAGTTTACATCCCACTTTTCCATTCACAGTATGCAAGCCATTGGCCATCTGCTCCAGGAATGGTTTTAGCTGCCTTAACTGCGGAATATCAAGAGCGCTTGAAAGCTGTCCCTTTCCATGTGCATTATCAATGCATCTCTGCACAACAAAAATAAGGTGTTGACCCATTTTGTTGACATCTATCACTTATTTACCTCTACAGAGAAAATGCATGGAACGTTCCAGTTTCATAATATTTCCTTAAAGTGGTAATTTCTTTATCTCTAAGCGATTCTGCCTATAACATACTGAACGATATATTGAAAATAATGTTTATATGGTCTTGTTTGGTTGTTCAGTTTTTTTGCTGACTGCAAGCTTGTTTGCTCTTCAATGGTTTTAGTGTCTTTGATAGTTTCCTGGTGTCTGTCATACTCTCGAGTGTAATCTCTCCGACAGATGGCATGGTAATGTGCTTCTCGAGCAGCCAAGTCAGTATCTAGCACCTTCAAAAGGATGTGCTGATCTTGTTTTCTTTCGGTTGCTTCTTTGGCAGAATCCTCAGCTGTTTTTGCTATAAATTTGACATTTGACTAATGTTTTCAACATGTTGTTTCCTTGTATTGAAGTTTTTTTCACAAAAAAGACATCTGTCATTGGGCAACACAATGTGTGATTCCCATGCAGATTCGATATATACTTATATATTTCATCCACCATATCAGGACTGGACTATTGCACATGTTTAAGTTATTTAGTTCTTGGATTTGTATGCCTCGTCAACCGCACAAGGTCACTTCGCACAAATCACAATCACAGTTTCTTACGAGCAAAAAGCTGGCTCACTGTTCTACACAGAATGCTGTCAATAGCAAACATCCCATCCAAAACAGTTAATAATCAGCACATATCACTATCTACAACTGCAAAAGATACTTCCACACAGATTCCCTGTAACGTATTCAGTACAAAATTAAAGAACAATTGATCAGATCACAAGTATGTTTAAATCACATTTTTGAGGCACAGTAACACACGTTTTGGTGCCTGTTTACATTCTGCAGGCACTCAACATGAGAACCTGCTTAAATCAATTGACTATGAGCAGTATGACCTATTTTATTTCGCAGGCTAACACGGGAATTCGCTTCAGCCAAGAGTAACGCAGTTGAAAAGTATGGAGAGTATTTGGAAAAAATGATGGTGAATGGACCGGGGAAGCGGAAATTAGGACAAGGAAGAAATTATGGCACTGACTACGCATACTTGGCTATATTATGACCTACTCCATGCTTTTAAGGGAAAACATCCATCAGCTCTGGATTTTTAACAGAGGGGATCTTAATATTTCTGCGTTCGCAGTGCCCAATAACAAGCACACATTTAAGACAGAGCGAAACGGAAAGCTACAACATATTAAACTGTTCAAACAATAAAACAATAATACGGAAATGGCCATTTTTGTCATAATAAATTAGTTGCTAAAAGACAAGGTCATCGCAATTTGGAATTCCATATAGTGCATTTATTAGAACCAGCACCACAGACACAAACAGCAACAGATCACTTGCAGACAACCTGAACTGTGTACTTTGATGGTCAAGGTACCCAGAAATTACCATGTGGTAAAATCCCCCCGGGAGGGGAGGGGGGGGAGGGGAGGTATAGGCTGGCTCATGGTCTAGAAAGTTAGGTCCTGCGACGTATGAAATCAAGATCAAGAACTGCAACATAACGAAACCGCGCGCCGATGCATTCCAGGCTTCTTTATCTCCTGACAAACTTTCACTTCCAGCTCAACTGGTCTTCTTTCGTAAAGTGACTTTCATCATACTGTTTGGGGTTGCACAGCATTTTAACCGCAGGTACAAACAAACGGAGTGTCAAGTGTCCCACCGGTTTTTCACGTCTCCGACCGACCAGACCAATCCGGCTATCGTTTACTGATATCCACTCCCATTTATTGGCACAGCCGCAGTCGTCGAATTTTTCACAACGGTTTACAACTCGAGCGACCGACATGATGAATCTTTCACTTTCCAAACTTTCCAAACTTTTTTTTTCTGCGCGGAAAGTCTGTTTCGCTGCCGCAGAAATTTGCGTTTTCGCGGACAATTCCCATGCCTGAACTGGCTGAAAACATGTAGAAGTCTTAAGCATTTTGGTGGGGGGTCACCCAGTACAGTATGTGTGCTATGTTTGTTCAGCGCTTTGAGCCGCAGGGTAGGCGCTTTACAAATTTCCATTATTATTATTATTAGTGATGTACTCCAGCTACAGCACGTCACTGGTCACAGAAACCGCTTAATATGACTGCTTTACATACGGGGCAAGTTTAGTACGACTTACCGTCAGCACACTATTTACGGAGAACATTCATTTTGGCTTCTTTAAAACGGATGTTGTTCGGAATGATTTCTATGCCTCGGGTGGTCGCTCAGCACTTAGGCGGGTTCTTCACAACGACTCCTTTACTTGCTTACGCGAACAACGTACAATATGACTTCTTTACTTACACAGGGTGTTGGCTACAAAAGCAGAACGCGTGACTTCATTATAGACGAGATCACTGAACACAGAGTTACACCTTTACTTACGCAAATCGTTCAGCATGACTTCCTTTGCGCGAACCCGTTTTGTATGTTCAGCAGAATCGCCCTGTAAATGAAAGACTGAATTGGAAAACTGCATTGTTCATAACAGGAATGTGCCCAGTCAACCTTGTAGGCTGAGCAGAAAACACATCAGCATTACATAGGCTGCTTCGTTAAATCGATTAAAAAGAACTAAAAGTTCCACATTCCAACACTGTCAACTAAAAAAGTAAGCTGTATGAAAAATCAGTCCATTAAGAGGTCGGTAAACAAACTGGTCGTATTTAGACACTGGTGTAATTAGACCACGTTACTCTAATCTGTATCAGAATCAGAATCAAAATCAGAATATTTATTGTCCCAGTACAAGTTTACAAGGAAATTTGTCTTACAGTGCACAGTAGAAAATAGAATAAACAATAGACTAATCTTGCAACACGGCTACAAAGGCTAAAAAATACACTAACGAATATCACAATAACAATATGCTTTATTCATCCCAGCGGGAAATTGCCGTTGACCTCATGCATCAAAGCACAACCAAAAATTGAATTTAAATAATATCTTAATAATTAAAGGTCATCACAAACACACGAACGCACGAACGCACATGCACACATAGAAGCAAACACACGCACCAAAACTCGCAACATTCACTCATTGTCTCTCATTCTATATAATCTAATGCTAATACCTAGCAAATGTAAACTGACCCGGATAATATTATTATTATTGATCGCTTTTATATAGCGCTATTCTCCGCTCTCCAGCAGACTCACTGCGCTCGCATGTGATTCTACATGAGTGAATAGCTTTTTATAGCGCTTTTTTTTTTTTTTTTTCGTTGTTGAATATCCACCGAAGTGGTGTACTTACAGCGCTTACTTAATATCTGACAGACCAAAACAGAAAACTCATCATTAGGTACACACATCCCCCCACCCCCCCACCCCCCCACCCCTTTTCCCTCCGGCTGGAAGTCATCATCTTCAACAAACCTGAAACACACGCACACACGGATGACTTTCGTAATTTTTATTAAAAACCGACAGAGGTTTTTAGTTAGTTTCTTTTACCAGAACATAAGGTCCCACCTTTTTCTCAAAGTTTCCGAAGGTATGGGTATTCCTTTTGCCGTATCTGTCCATCATGGGGGCCCCGCCCCCGGGCCTGCCGAAGGGGTCGTAAATTGGATCATCCGGCAGGATGTACCTCTTGCCGGGGATGCGCTCCTGGATCTTGGCGCCTGTCGGAGAGAGGAACATAACGTAGTTTAACGATGTATCCCGTCTACCAATCAAGAGGCGCTACGGCCCAGACTAGCACTGGCATCGCTAAAAGCCAGATAGGGAGGGCAGGCGAAGTAGCATCTGGACATCGCTCTTTTTCCTATGCTGGCTGCGTCTTCCGTCTGGAATTGCCTACCTCTTTCATTAGAACACACACACACACACACACACACACACACACACACACACACACACACACACACACACACACACACACACACACACACACACACACACACACACACAAAACAAAACAAAAAACGCACGCACACACTGAGCACATGAGTCAACTGAAATAACTCAGAACTTTATTACACAAGGATTAAGATTTTAGGCAGTTGCCTATTAATAAGACAAGTTTGAGGGGTAGAGAATTTGCTATAATAAATACAGTGGTTGACTTTGTGTGTGTGTGTGTGTGTGTGTGAGTGAGTGTGTGTGTGTGTGTGTGTGTGTGTGTGTGTGTGTGTGTGTGTGTGTGTGTGTGTGTGTGTGTGTGTGTGTGTGTGTGTGTGTGTGTGTGTGTGTGTGTGTGAGAGAGAGAGAGAGAGAGAGTGTGTGCGCGCGCGCGGGCGCACACACACACACACGTTCGTGCGTGTTCAAGTGCGTCATGTAGGTTAGCGATAGCCAAAGAACCAAACTGTGCTCAGTCTTTCATTTGACCGTATCTTATTTTATAATCTTGTTATTATTTATTCCCAGTGCGCGTTGCTCTGACACATTCATGGAGAGAAAGAGAGAGAAAGAATGAGAGAGATTTTTTTTTTTTTTACAAATTGTACCTTTTTTCTTCTTCTTTTTCCCTGATACAGCTGGCTGGCTGCTCCATGGATTTTTTTTTTTTTTTTTTTTTTTTTGACTTAAGGTTTTTTGGGGTTTTTTTTCATTAACATGTATCCATCCATTACAATACAATTTCTTTCTCTCTCTCCTCCCCCCCCCCCCCCTCTCATTCATATATCTAAGGTAAAGTACGAAGAAAAAAAGAAGAAAAAAAGGCACACACACACATACAAAACAGAAAGAAAAGAAAGAAAGAAAAAAGGACCATGGCAATGAGTACAATTTACAAGATTATTAACGTCATTAACAACCTCGTCTAGATTTGTATCAGCTTTTTGTAATGCAGCCATTCGGCTGCTATCTTGTCATATGACAGCGTTAATGTCGCATTATATTTGTCTACATCAAATGTATTTTTTAAATATTGTTTGAACAGGTGCAGTTGAGGTACATTCTTGTTGATCTTACAAGTATAAATATAGAATTTTGCACGCAAAATTATCAAATCAAAGGTGCTGTCTGATTTAATTTGGCTGTCGTGACCAAAAAGTACAAAATTTTCATTAAGCGTTACTGTCCTCGCATTTGAGCTCCCGGTATTAAGTGTAGTCTGGAACTGTTCCCGAAAAGACTTTACGTACACACATCTCCAAAAAATGTGATTAATAGAGTCTCTTTCCTGTCTACAAAAAGAACAGTTAATGTCATTTTCAATACCCATGTGCATTAAAACAATATTGGTAGCTAATATCCTATGTACAAGTCTTATCTGGAACCATTTTAGTTTTATCTCTTGGATGTTTTGCATTTTCTTAAAGTTTCTGCTCCAGTCAATGTCTGTATTCAATCTTGCTTCCCATTTTTCACAGCACTTAGGTTTATCTTTACCCTGTGTAAGCATTTCATAATACAGGCGTGAGCCTTTTTGTTGACTGTAAATAATCTTAAGCGTCTTTGTCAAATCGGTTGAACTGTTACTCTCAACTGTTAGTCCCGTTTTACGTATGTAGCTTTTAATAGCTTGTACACATCCAATATATGTACTGTAATCCGTATTAATTCTGTATATTTCTTCAAACCTTTTAAATAGCATAAACGTACCATTTTCATTCAGAATGTTTTTGATAAAACATACACCTTTGTCTATCCACTTTTTATTTTTTTTAAACAGTTTTGTTTCCAACCAGAATATTGTCGTTGCAGAAAATAGGATATGCGACTAGTTCTTCTGAGTTCTCTACCTGCATGTGTTTACCAAACTCTCTATATGCTTTAAATACATGAATCCAAAACATATTAAAATTATTTTCCTGAGTAGGGAGGCTTGATCCCAATTGTTCAAGCAGTAACACTTTCGGGTAAGTTGATGTAATTATACCTTTCCACTTGTGATCACTTGTTTTTAGTTTTCGTATCCAACTTAGCTTCAGCGCATTAATATAATGTCTAATATTTGGTATGCCAAGTCCTCCCTTTGCAATAGTTTTGACGGTTACTTTCCTACTTATCCTGTCTTGTTTTCTATTCCGTACGAACTGAAACACGGTCTTCTGCAACGCGTCCAGCAGACTGTCTGGTGGATTTGGCAATAAAATCCATAGGTGGATAATTTTAGACAAAATCAGAGACTTCAGAACAGCTACTCTACCGAGTGGTGTTATTTATCTTTTTAACCATACTTTGTACAATGCTTTTATTTCTAAAAATTTCTCGAGAAAGTTGAGTAGCTCACACTCTTTTAAATTATTAGTAAACCAAATACCAAGTATTTTAAATTTAGGTGGGTTCCAATCCATATGCAAATTTGGCATATATTTAATGGGTGAATTTCTTTTATTACCAAGCCATATAGCACTAGTCTTCCCCGCGTTCAAGAAGAGACCTGACTTGTTCCCAAATGTATTAATAATCTTAACTGTTTCCTCAAATGAGTTCTTGTCACCTTCTAACATAATTTCAGTATCATCAGCATACTGCCAGATTTTGTACTCAGTTTCTCCTATTAAAATACCTTTAATATTCTTATTTTGCCTAATCATAGTAGCAAGTATTTCTACGCATAATATAAATAAATATGGTGATATTGGGTCCCCCTGTCCACATCCCCTCTGAATTGAAAACCATTCTGATAATTGTCCATTAACCACGACAGATGACTTTATATGTCTATAAAATGTGAATGTCCACTGGCTAATATCGGGCCCAAATCCAAACGCATGTAAAACTTTAAACATAAATCTCCAATCCACTGAATCGAAGGCTTTTTCAAAGTCTAAGCACAAGAGTAGCCCAGGCATGTTTTCTTTGTTCAAGTAACTGATTAAATCGTATATCAGTCGAATATTATCTCCTATATATCTACTGGCCATAAACCCAGTTTGGTCTTCACTGATCAAAGAGGGCAGGACACGTTTTAAGCGATTAGCAATACAAGTGGATCCTATTTTGTAAACAACATTAAGGAGTGAAATTGGCCTCCAGTTTTTTTTTTATCAGGTCTTTTGATTTGTTCCCTTTTGGTATGCATATTATTATTCCTTCTTTCTGCGTTGATGATAATTCACCTTTTCTAAACCCATTATTTAATGATTTAACAACGAATGCACCCAGCTGTCGCCAAAAAAACTTAAAGAATTCAACAGTAAAACCATCAGAGCCTGGGCTTTTATTGTTTTTCATTTTCTTGAGTGCAACGCTTGCTTCATCTAAAGTAATTTTCCCTTCGAGTGAGGTCTTTTCTTGCACTGTCAATGTTGGTATATCCTCAACCAAGTCTAATATTTCACAATCTTCTAATTGTCTGTCAGAATATAATCTTTCATAAAACATTTTGACTTCCTTTATAATGTCCTTAGTTTCATATATTTCCTCACCATTGTTTAAAGTAAGCCTAATCGTTTGTTTACTAACATAATTACGTTTTCAAGTGCACAAAAATATTTTGTTATTTTTTCTCCTTCGGCGACCCATCTCGCTCTCGATCGAAGCAGAACTCCCTCCATCTTTTTCTCTCTAAGTGCAATTAGCTCCTGTTTATAAGATTCTAGTTTCCCTTTCTCCTCTTCTGTCAATTTAATTTTAGTTTCTAAGCTCTGGATATTGTTCTGCAAATCCCTTTCCTTTTCCTGATCCACACGTTTTTTCATTGTAGCATACGAGATTGTCTTTGATCTAATTTTCATAAGTAGTACGTCTAAAAATAGCTGATCGGAAATTACAAATTGAATGTCACATTTTGGGATAAAAGGAAGTTGTTCCCGAGAATAGGGTAGAGCTGCATATTCTTCAATCACGGTTCTTATAACATCATTTATTTCGTTTGCAAACAGCTTATCTTTTAATAGGGAATTATTAAATTTCCACAAAAGCTTATTTCTGATTTCTAATTTCCCTAAAGTCAAAGTCAGTGTGATCATGGAATGATCTGTCCGGTAACCGGGCATAATGTCTGCTTCTGTCACGTAAGTGGACAGCAAATCTGAAATTATAAAAAAGTCCAATCTACTCTGTTGAAGGGGTGTATTTCTGCGCCATGTATACCGTCTCATTTCAGGATGAATTTCTCTCCAAATATCTAACAGGTCGAGATTTATCATAAAATTTTCGACTTGTTCTTGTGCTTTAGCATTATTAAAGTGTCTATAATTATAATAATCTAATGTGAAATCCAAGACTAAATTCCAGTCTTCTCCAATAATAAGATTTTCAAAGCCAACTTCGCTGATCCGTTCCTCAAGCTCGGCATAAAACTCCGGATTATCACGGTTTGGGCCATACAAACTGACGATCACAAATTCTTTATCCATTATTCTGACAGTGGCAAATATATAATTTCCAGCAATATCTTTATAAACCTTGTTTACAGAAAATTCGAAATTATTATTAAATAATATTGCGACACCCCTCGAATTTGAATTATACGAGGCAAAGTAACATTTATAACCCCACTCAGCCCGAATACAGTTCTCTAGTTTTGGATCAAAGTGGGTATCCTGCAGTAGGTATATGGAATATAACTTATCTCTTAGATAGTGAAAAACATCTCTCCTCTTGCGCGGGTCAGCTAGGCCTTGGCAATTCATTGAAACAACCTTAACTGTACTGGTCATGGTATGCGTGATCTAATCCCACTACAGCCAGGACACACTATCCAACAAAGCAGAAGCATCATGGAAGGAACCACTTTCACGTGCGAACATAGCTCACAAAAATCCGCCACAAGTGTCCATACAAACAGTTCAAAACCTAAGCCAATATAGGCACATGACGTACATACGCACAGATCGCAACACGCTGAACCCAGCGCTGAATATGCACGTACAAACATAATAAATTCAAAGTCCATGGCCAATATAGTACAACCAAAAAACAGGCAAACGGACAAACAATAAAACCAACAAACAGGCATAAATAGGTACACAATAATTCCACACACAAAAAGTTACAGTATACTAAGCTGTAGAAGAAAAGGAAAAGAGTGATTTTCTGGTGAAATCGCTGATAAGCAGCGCAAAAAGATATCATTCGACTGTCGAGTGCAGATCAGAAGATATGAACTTAAAAACAAAAGACGGGAAAAAAAGTGGAGAGACAGACAGACAGACAGACAGACAGACAGACAGACAGAGAAATAGAGACAGAGACAGAGAGAAGATAAACTTTCAAATAAAGAAGAAGAAAATACAGAGTAGTTCTCCCTCCCTCTCCCTCCAAATCTACCTGGGTCACAAAAAGGAATAGAGAGAGAGAGAGAGAGTTTGCATTTGTGTATAATATATGCATGTGCACATGGTCGAGCGTGCGCACATGTGTGTGGTGTAGGAGTATGCATGTAATTTTTTTGGTTAAACTTTGATTAGTTTTAACTTACTCGTTTGATATGTAGGACTTTTTATTTATTTTTATTTTTTTATTATTGTGTAATTTTAACAATATCTACAAGTGTGTGTGCGGAGGGGTGAGGGTAGGGCATGCGTGCAGGTGCATGAGTGAGTGAGTGTGTGTGTGTGTGTGTGTGTGTGTGTGTGTGTGTGTGTGTGTGCGCGCGCGCGCGCGCGCGCGCTGTTATTAAACTGTTACTCGGCTCTGTCTTAAAAGTAGGATTTTGTATTATGAAATGGAATGTTATAAATGTGTGTGTGTGTGTGTGTGTGTGTGTGTGTGTGTGTGTGTGTGTGTGTGTGTGTGTGTGTGTGTGTGTGTGTGTGCTGAACTTTTACTTTGCCTATCTTAGTCTTAGACGTAGGATTTGATTATATTTTACATTGAAACAGTACTCATACTTATAGCGTGTGTGTGTGTGTGTGTGTGTGTGTGTGTGTGTGTGTGTGTGTGTGTGTGTGTGTGTGTGTGTGTGTGTGTGTGTGCGTGCGTGCGTGCGTGTGTGCGTGCGTGCGTGCGTGCGTGCGTGCGTGCGTGCGCAATCGTGCAGGTGTGTGTATGTGCGTGTGCGCGCAGGTGTGTGTATGTGCGTTTGGGTGTTGTTTTGCTGGTGCAAATGGGTTGCTAGTTGATGTATGTCAGTGTTGTTGTTTGCTTATGTTTGTATGCTTACCACTTTCGAGACACTTTCCTTGTTGTAAAACTTGGTGAATAAAGAATCTGAATCTGGATCTAGGTCTTCCTTGTTTAGTTTCTTGTGAATTGAATTGCTTGTAGTCATTGTTATTGTCGTTTTCCGCTTGACGTGTCTCAGCGTGTTTTTCGTTTATATTTGAATTTGTACGCACTTTATAAATATTTCATTATCATTATTGTTAAAATTACATGAGTCGCAGCGGCTTCTAACACTGACCATGTAATGTGAGTGAAGTGTGCATCGAGACTATGAGACGATCTCCTATACAGAACGCGGCAGTCACTTTGTGGAGTTAGTGAAGTCGCTCACCTGGGCAACAACTGCCGCCAAATTAGCCAAGTGAACGGTACTTTAGGTCTGATTACAGGGCATCTACGACAGTGCAACTAAGGGAGACCGGGTCGTCGTAGTGTTGATACTCAGTGTTTCCTGATGATTTCTATCCAAACCCTGATTTTTATTAAGCAACCGGGTGTACCGCTGACTTTATTGTCTGAAGTGTTGAAAAGCTGCATCACCCAAACACGACACACCGACGCTGTCAGAATACAGAATATAGAATCGTTATTGTCTATGACTTAGATAGAAATTTGCCTTACGATTGCATAAAAGATACCAGTAAAATAACACGCAGTATAATACATGAACATAAGTACACATATATTGTAAAACACTGAGTACTTTGAGTCTGGAGGGCACACACACATCCGAAACAGTCAACCCTACCAGTTACACGCGTCAACACATGCACTCACAGGCCAAGCATTTTTCAACAAGTTAAGAAAAAGATAAACTCATCAAATTCAACCAGACAAACAAAATACCTACACACGAAGTTCTCTGT
>OY757553.1:7537538-7562538 GCA_963584105.1 Alviniconcha strummeri | reverse complement strand
AGCAATGAATTGATATCCTAATACGGTGGCCTAGGGGGAAATTCGTCCACTCACTCGGCTGGGGGAACTTGGCCCACCAAAACATCTTATAAACTGTACTCAGCACCACGCATCAATCCCTACAACTTTTTCAAACTGTCACATCAGCTGCAAAATGGATCAGTCCACAACCAAAACAACCAATGAAAGCGATTTTACAAGTAGCGTATGGGGAAAACTGTGCTATTCTGGGAGCCGTGCTGTTCGCTTGGCAGCAAACCATAGCGTGGGTTATACGCTGATGATGATGTGGGGCTTAATGTTCTCCGATGTCGGGCTGACATATTAGGGACAATATGTGTGTAACCCACACACAAGACGGGCACACTGTTAGCTGATGTTTGTTTTGAAGTTCAGTGCTTGAAAAGTCTATCGAATTGGACGAATTTCCCCAAACATAAATTATGCTGGGGGGGAGTTCGCCCACACCACCTGGGGCAAATTCGCCTTTTTTGTTTACCCGTCGCTTTTAATACATCGCTAATAGTAACATGAAGGAGTGGGACTTGCTGACAGTTGAAAGGAATGGGGACATGTTGATCTCAGGCGAAAGGGGGGCGGGGTAAACAATGAAAGACATTTGTAATCTTTGTAGAACCAAAGAGGCTTTATATATTTGCATAGATCTTGTTTATCTGATTTCAGTGATACCAATTTTATGTTGATCACTTGAGTAGTTCCGAAGTTACGATTTGTTTAATATTTAATATTTTGCCCCATTTTGCACACAAAATGCAAATTAGAGAAATCCCGAGCTTTAAGGTCCAACCTGGAAGCTATTTTGCAAATAACTTGTCTAATATTTAGGAATCCCATTCTCCACAGTACAAATAATAGGACCAATTTTTTGTAGACTTTCATTTTGATTATTCTTCCAGATATTTCACATCAAATTTGCTAAATTCATAAGCAATGTCATCCGTCGATCTTAAAAATGGTAAAAGAAATCTTAACTCCTCTTCTACTTGTCCTGTCACCTTCCTTTTTGTACCAAAATAACCACAGTTAAGACCTCTACTTGATGGCATAATGTTTGGATTGATCACAGAGAAAATGTAAAAAGTCTAAAAAAAAAAATCAGGGTGACCTTGCATCACCTCACAGGCCCCGTTTCAAGGGCATATATGCGGAAGCGATGTCCCCAAAATCTTCTGTCTCCAACATCCTGGAATTGTTGCTAACTGGATTGACTTCAAACCACCATTTCAAAACAAAGTGCACAGCAGTCTCGGCTATGTCTTCTTTTTGCAACCATTCACCTAATATATACGAAATGAATAAACCCAAAATTTGCAACAGAAAGTGAGTGTTAGATCTAATTTCTGAGTAACCGTGCACGCTTCCTCATGTCAATAAAACAATTGATCCACTCACCCATTTACAGACTGAATCAGTCACTTTTGTTGCAAATGTTGGCGTCATTCGCTAGATCTGTTTGAGTGATTCTGATGATATTTGTGGCCCAAAATGGCACTTGAAATGTCCCAGGAATTTCCGACTGTCTCCTTGGATATTACCAATAAAGCCTCTCCTGGACTGTCATTAGTAGAAAAGTTTGCTAAAATTGCTGTTCATAAATAAATTTCTCCTCAGCGGCCATGGCTGACCATACGGCTGTGGTAATAAAATCTTTGTTATCACGTTTCGGCGGCTGAGTGTTGGATGTACGAATAGTTTTGAACTCTTATTTTAGTATAACTGAAGAAGAAAGATTGTTCTTTCTACTGATATTTTTTATGAGAGTGTCCGTGGTCTAAAAATAGTAAAAAATCTGTTAAACACATTTCAAACAACTTTATTCAGGACTCCTGCCAGGCAGCCATCATGGAAATGGAAAGAAAGTTTAGCAACAGCACTTTTGATTGATATAGATTTCATCATGGCTGGACTAGCGTATAGCGTACGTCCAACACTCCGCGTCTGAAAACTGCTTACAGCGAGCGGTGTTAGCAGCCTATGCGCATCGCTGACAGAAGGCAGCGCTTAGGGGTACCGAGATCGGGGTGAATTTTCACCTCTTTTTTTTCAAAGTGTAATAAACATAACAACATTGTTAGGAAGATGAGACATGATGCTTTTTTCAACAGTAATTTTTATTGAGACTGGATCAAAAACACCCAAGAAATCCGTCAATGAAAATCGATAAACTAGACCAATTTAGTTACGCGGAACGCAGCCGAGAGCACTTTGGACTACCTAAACACTGACAAAAATAATTTATATATGACATGTACACAAAACTGAGAAGTTCTGCCATCCTATCAATGATGTCATACTAAAACGCGGGAAAGAGCTGGTGAAAACAGTCTTAGTAACACTGGCTTGGAAAGTCCTCTTCTAAAATCGTTATAAAATCAACGGCACGTTCAATCACGAAACGTTTAACGCTGATCATGTTCGTTTAACCTCCTCTAAGCAGACGAGAAGTTTAGCCGCCGAAGGAGAGTTCCTTTAAATTGTGATTAGCCGGAAATAAAGCCTAAAAATTATCAGTTATCTTAACGGTTTTGTATATATCTGTCCGACTATCTGTTCTCCAGTATTTGTAGAAAATGAAAGTATCAGTATGATAGGTAGGTTGATGAAAATTAGATCTACGGGTATGTAGACCAGTAGGTCGGAATACTTTTGGGTACTCGTGGTTAGCGGTAAAGAAAGCTTCAGTATGAATGATATGTATAATGCTGTGTGTTTCAGTCGTGCTTTTCCGTGAAAGCTTTCAAACTTTGCGCGTTGAAGACTTCACTTGCGTTCTGCCCGTTTTTACAAACTTTCATGATCTTTGACCATTTTGAAAATCACAAGGGAGTTACAATGAATAGTTGGATTATCCCATTTTGACTTGTTTTTAGTATTCCTCCCCCCTCTCTCTCTCTCTCTCTCTCTCTCTCTCTCTCTCTCTCTCTCTCTCTCTCTCTCTCTCTCTCTCTCTCTATGCTGCCTTTATAGACTTCAAAAAAGCCTTTGATTTCGTTGATAGGAATCGTCTCTGGGATGTACTCTATAGAGGTATAAAAAATATGTATAGTGTCGCAAGGGTTCGCGTCGGTGGCGGCCTCAGAACTGTTTATGTGTCCTCGAGGATTGAAACAGGGGGAAATACGCAGCCCGATTTTGTTTTCGCTTTTTATTAATGAACTTGCAAATGAGATCATAAAAAAAGATAAACATAGTATAACCCTATCACCTGATCTAATTCAGATGTTGACCATGCTTTTTGTAGATGACGTGATACTTTTGTCATTACCATAACTGGCCTTCAGCATCAACTTAACATTTTGAATGACACTGCAAATAACCTCGGTCTTGTTGTAAATCTTAGCAAGTCAAACGTTGTTTTCAGAAATGGTAGACATCTCCCTTTAAAAGAGAAGTGGTTCTACAATGGAATGACTAGCAGTTGTTAATCATTATAAATACTTGGGCCTGATATTTTCTACGGGACTAACTTTTTCCTACTGCCTCGAAGATCTGGCCAGCAGAGCCAAAAATGGGGTTATAGGTATTCTGAAGCTTTTGTGGACTCTAGCCGAGCAGTCACCTACATTATTCTTTAGACTTTTTGATTGCCAGATTCAGCCCATGTTAACATATGGTGCTGAAGTTTGTGGTAGTACGGCTGACCACTGCACAATCGAAAGAGTGCATTTATTTGCAATTAAACGATTGCTTAATGTTAGTACAAGAACACCTAGTGCACTAGTCTATGGAGAAACTGGGAGATACCCTCTTTATGTAATAACTTATGTAAAATGCATTAGATATTGGTTAAACCTTGTGAGAATGCCAGAGAACCGCCTTCCTCTAAAGGCATCTAAAATGCTTTACGTTTTGCATTTTAAGAATAACTGGGCGTCACACGTGTGCTTTACGTTGTACCGATACGGGTTTGGATTTGTCTGGAAAAAAAAACCAAGGTGTGTGTGATGTGAGTAATTTTATGCGTGAACTTAGAGGTTGGTTGATTGTTTTCTTCAAGATTGGCATAGTGGTATGGTTTCAAGGGATCGTCTTGCTTTCTACTCCTCGTTCAAACAAAGTCATTCCCTTGCCGATTATTTGTGTATCATTAAGAAAGCTGTTCTAAGAAAGAACTTGATTAGATTTAGACTAGGAGTGTCTCCTCTTAAGACCCACCGTCTACGATACACAGATCGCAAGGAAATTATGCATGCCCATTTTGTAAAGACTCTGACAAAACAGAAATTCATTTCCGCTCCGTATGTCCAAAATATAAAACGCTCAGGGAAACCTACTTGCTTGAAAAGTTCTATCTCCATCCATCTGCGTTTAAAATGGCAATTTTACTAACAGATACAAGGCAGACCTTACCACTTGCTATCTTTATCTCTAAGGCATTCGAATTGAGAACGTCTGCGGTCCCTTGATCACTTAATACCTTGGATGCCACTCCTTAAGTATGTTTCACATTTGATTATGCATATGTATTGTGTTTTTGTGTGCTCGTGCGTGTTTTTCAATTGTGTGGGCGGGCGTGCGGACGTGCGTGCGTGCGGGTGCGTGTGTGTGGTTGGTGTGTTTGTTCGTTTGTGTGTGTGTGTGTGTGTGTGTGTGTGTGTGTGTGTGTGTGTGTGTGTGTGTGTGTGTGCACGCGTGCGCACGCACGCGTTTGCGCTCTGTGTGTGTGTGTGTGTGTGTGTGTGTGTGTGTGTGTGTGTGTGTGTGTGTGTGTGTGTGTGTGTGTGTGTGTGTGTGTGTGTAAGTGTGTGTGTGTGTGTGTGTAGGGATGCCAGTATGTGTGCGTGTGAGTGTTGTTTTGGTTATTGTCAATATGTATATGGATAGATATTGATTTTGTGTATCCACGTATTACATTACTTCCCCGATAGCTCCCAATTTGACACGGGCAGATAGCCTAGTTCAATAAACTATTCGTTCTCTCTCTCTCTCTCTCTCTCTCTCTCTCTCTCTCTCTCTCTCTCTCTCTCTCTCTCTCTCTTCTTCTTCTTCTTCTTCTTCTTCTTCTTCTACTTCTTCTTCTTCTTCTTCACTGAAATTAGACGTGATTCATCCTTGCCGGCGCAGATGACTAAGCACGTTTGTTGAAAGCTGATCCATTGGGATTTTTTTTTTTTTTTTTTTTAACTTCTTTCCTTGCGATGTCATTCTTCATATTCCAATCAACTCCTCCCGCCAACCTCCCCCCCCCCCCCCCCCCCCCCCCCCCCTTCATTTGTTACTTTCCTCTTTTACTTATTTCTTGTCAAGAATGGACAGAATGTATGACGCCAGTATGCTGGTTTGTGATCCTTATACAAGCTGACGTAGGCATACCAATTACCATCGTCTAAAGATTCAACATCACTTTATTACGTCACTCAAAATAATTAAACACGCGTGTACACGACACAGTAAGCAAACACTGTGTCGATATTTTTGTTGCAGAAAATGTTTGGAGGAATCTCTTTACTTTTGCTTCAGTGAAAGGAACTGGTCGCTTACTTCTATCCTTTCAAAAGATTTGTACTTTAAAAGACACTGATCATTTGGTAATTCCTGACCTACTGTTTTTTTGTTGTTGTGTTTCTTGTTTTTTTTTCTTGTTTTCTGTTGTCCTGTTTGAAAGTCTGTCCGCTCCCTTGCATCGCCCTGATATAACCGTACCGGTTGACTGGGCGTAAAACACCAACTTACTTACTTACCGCTCCCTTGCGTTGGGCAGCGTGGAGTAAAAGAAGATGGCACATCAATGCGCTGATAAGTGATCAAGTGATATCAAATCGTGCACAGTGAGAATGCTACAAATACAAAACAGTAGTAAACAAAATGGTGGAGAGGGCGGGGTGGGGGGGGGGGGGGGGGGGTAAAGCCACGTTACGCTTCTTCCTGTGAGATTCTACTTTTAATCAAAGCTGTTTTACTCATGTACTCATGCAAAACAGATATCCCTGAGAGAGACAGATAGCTTTGTTTATTTAACGAATCCCGTACCTCCATAGTCATCTCGCTCCATGGTGACGGGGAAGCGGGTGATGGCTTTTCCGTGGTCATCTCTGACTGGTGCGCCTGCACCACCTCGCGTGGCTTCCAGGTCAAGGCTGCGCTTCTCCTGTTTTGAAGCAATAGTATCACTTAAGCAAGCAAAACAACAACAAACAAGCAAACAAAAAACAGTGTCCTCGCAACAAGGATGATCTCTTTCCAAAATGTAAGTACTTTGACGTACACAGGTTGATAAAACAACAGTGAGTGGGTGACTGTGTGTGTGTGTGTGTGTGTGTGTGTGTGTGTGTGTGCGTGCGTGCGTGCGTGCGTGCGTGCGTGCGTGTGTGTGTGTGTGTGAGAGAGAGAGAGAGAGAGAGAGAGAGAGAGAGAGAGAGAGAGAGAGAGAGAGAGAGAGAGAGAGAGAGAGAGAAAGGTGCGTACGTGCGTGTCTGTGTGTGTGAAAGAGAGAGAGAGGTTCGTGCGCGCGCGCGCGTGTGTGTGTGAGAGAGAGACAGAGAGTGAGTGCGTGCGTGCGTGTGTGCACGCTTTCGCGTGTGTGGAGGAGGAATGCGCACCTGTATAACAATGGTTGCGCGCGCATGTGTATGTGTGTATGTGCGCACGTGTGTGTGTGTGTGTGTGTGTGTGTGTGTGTGTGTGTGTGTGTGTGTGTGTGTGTGTGTGTGTGTGTGTGTGTGTGTGTGCGGGGATGTGGATGTCGGTGTGCGGGGATGTGGATGTAAAAGGACGGATGAATCGAGTGTGCCTGAGTATGTTCTGTTGATGTTTTAATACTTACTTCCCGCCGTGGCTGGTCGAAGTCTGCACACCAAAAGTAAAAAACAAAGAAAGCAACGCAAATAATTATGTCACGGTCATCATAAATGGATAGCGCCCTTACAAGTAATAATCGTGTTACGAGTGAAAGACCTCGTTTAAACGGTATCCGGGAAAATGCCAGCGTTAAGTTTTATTTTTGGGTGGAGTCTGTAAGCAAGTCAACCGTTTCCGATAAAGAAGTGCAAAGAAAAAAATACAAAAAATACGATAGATCTAGTGTAAACTGAAATTTGAACTGCCTGGGAGGAAAAAGACTGTTTTAAGTTTTGACCACAGACATTCCCATGTCAGTCAAAAAGCCTTCATGTTGTTAGATATTTATTATTAGCACGTAAGTAAAAGGAATCAAAGTCCTGAGTCCGCAGATGTATCTCTTAATCAATGCACATTCAAAAGCGTAGGGTCTTGTTCATACGAATAACAGATAATCAAAGCTTAAACTTAGCTGGATGAGATTGTACTAAAAAAACAAAACTCAGTCTCAAGTGTCTGATGCCACTGAGACTTTGAAATAAGTGAAGGACCGCCAAACGTGTATGATCAGGTAAAGCAACCATAACACACAGTTTGACAATTATTGCAGTTTAATGTTAACAAATCTGGAAGATCAGAAGGTCTAATGCTCATCATTACACCCGATCACTTTTCATAGGAGTAAAACAAATCCATATTAAAAATATTTTTAATCGAGATTAAGGAAATAAAGAACACTATTAACTTTATATAAGTGAAGTCAGGGCCATTTGTTAAAAGCTTTATTTATGGTGTAAAGGACACCCGTTCAAAACTGTTCATGTCGTTTGTCTACGCAAGCACAGTCGTCAAAGGCTTGTTAAACGCTCTTTGTGACGTACAAAGCATGTGGGTAATCTTAGAATGTGTCATCTGTAACTGAATATGATTACAGGTTAATTCGTGGCAGAAAGTTCGTATTACTATTCTAAAAAAAAAAAAAAATCATTGTAGAGACATATGCATACTGTCAAACAACAAACTTACCACCTTTGATTTGTGCCCTGGGTGGAATGCTGTCTTTCCCCTGCAAAGAAGATTCTTATCATTCTTTGTGTACAATAACTTCAGTAACTACATAACATCAAAAACGGGGAACTATAAGTATTTGTGCGCTCTATTCACACAGCACGTGTGCGGTGTAGATATGATTGGAAACGACTTGTAAGAGATAGTGGTGGTCTGACGACAAGCTTAAAATATTCCTACACAAAGTTTCAATTAACACGAATAGTCTTTTCACTAATTACAAAGATTTATATTAAATATTTCAAGTCAGTAATGTTTATCGTCAGTAAGTAAACTTTCTATTTTGTGACACATTTATTATGCAGACTTTATCAGTGGCAGTGGAAGCCGCCATTTTTGAAAGATTTTGCAGCACTCCTCTAAACTAAACATATAATGAAAACAATTCAGAAAAGGACTTGATTGCCGATACAAAAAAAGAAACGAACGAAAAATTGACTTATTTTAATGGGACACTACGAAGCACGCGTTCATTTCCAGAGTAGGACCCATTTTCAAGCGACAGACAGTAAATCTACAAACCTGTAATGAAATAAATAAAAATCATTTAATCTCTCAATTGCTTTCACGTGGATCACTTGTTTTGTTTCTTTCCTCGTGCTCGCATTTCACTGGGTTAAAATTGAACCAACTGAAAGTTCGGTGACTTCATTTCTTTCATCGTATGTTGGTAGGTTTACTGTACTTTTGTAGGGTGAAAAGGATCCTACCCTGAAATGTAAACGCGTTTTGTGTCGTTCCAATAATGGCTCGACACTGTCACTCCATAATTATTATATGCGTGCATTTGTCAGTATAGGCCTACTGCTCAGTTCGAGTGAAAGATGAACATTTTTAACAAAGGTTTGATCCAAATCCAGCGAAGAAAGGTTCGGAATAAGTATACGTACTGTTTCATTACCAGTATTTCCACAGACGTCTATTTAAATGAGACTTACCCCAAACGATGGTTCATATCCGGTGTTGAAAGGCTGATACCGGTCCTGGTTTCCACCGCCTTGGCTTGCTAAACAGAAACACAGAAATCAAAACAAACATTTACTCCTTTCCAGTAGACACCTATGCAGCTTTTCATTTGGAAATCTAGTCTTAAACGCTGAAGTGGCCGACGGTTTTTGTCCATGCACTACCACCACAACAAAAGCAATGTACAGGTAAGTAATAATTTAAAAATAAATCCGAAAGTCAAATTTAACATACATAAAACTGCTGCCATATAGACCTTTAGCATGAATCACCCCATTTTCAATATGATTTTTACACATTCTAATGATTATCATTCATATACACAATCATACAACACTTTACTGAAAATCGAACATGAATTTGAATTAAGAGCAAAATGTGTATACAAGAACTACATCTAAAGGCACTGCTTTCTAAAAGAGAAACATTTCCGCTGTGTGTCTGTTGTGATTAACTCTTCTCCTCCCCCCCCCCTCCACCCAGCCCCCACAGCCCTCCCCCCTCCAACCAGCCCCCACCCCCTCCCCTTTTCTCACTCCCTCTCGTACATTCTCGCGTACTCACTTCGATATGCTTCTTGGCCCCTCGGACTTTTTAACTGCAATAAACAAAATTAAAACAATTAAAAAAAAGAACACATAGCAGAAGCTCCTACCCATATTGATCATATCTTTAAAAGAAAGTGTTGTTGTTATTTTTGTTTGTTGTTGTTGTTTTGTTTGTTTTGTTTTTGTGGGGTTTTTTGGTGTGTGTTTTTTAAAGAAGGACCTAAAAGTCATTGAACAACGCCACATGTACACCAAGAGATAGGGCTACGAAATGACGTCACATGCACAAAGAGATACGGTTACAAACTAACTGTTAATGTTTTGGTGTAACTTGTAGATAAAACACAAACAGAACCGAAAATGATCTGAAAGTTTATATTCTGCTAAAAATATTTCTATTTTCAAAAAGTTAAAAATATTTTTAAAATATATGTCTGGAAATAAAATATACCTTAAAAGGAAACTTGCTTTGAAACATGCCATCAATGTACCATGTAAATGAACAAAACTGTTCAGGAAAACAAAAACAGTGTTTAAACAAATTACAATTATAGCTAACTCAAATTAATAACAATTTACAAACACACACACACACACACACACACACACACACACACACACACACACACACACACACACACACACACACACACGAGAGAGACAGACAGACAGAACTCGAACTCGAAAACTTTAATACTCAAGGATTAAAGGTCCATCGTTAGGTCCATCTGGACCTATTTAACAGCCAGTCCTTGCTATTCTACAAACACAAGTAAGCACGACGATACCACAAACAGATATTATAAACAGTTGATTAATGCAGTTTCACAGAGTTCCTACACATGTGCAGAAACATCGGAATTAAATTCGTCTCATGAAATACAGGCAGGCCTTAGGACATGTATACAACAATCACATTTTTAGAAAAACATGTGATTCAAACAAATCCGCGCAAATTTGACGGAAGGTTATTCTCAGACAAATATCTGTGCAGATTACGTTTGAAAAATGAAGAGAAATACAAGATTTTATGTTTTGAGGCAGTGAGTTCCAGAGGGACGCTCCAGCGAAGGGTCCACTAGTTTTAAACAAGTCAAGCCTTGGCCTTGGCACGTACAGGTTATTCCTGGAGTTAGTGTAGTGAGACTGGTGACTAATGGAGAGTTGTGCAAGGTAGTTTGGGGAATTATTACTAAGAACGTTATGCATAAATACTCCTTTATTGTAAGCGAGCTGTTGTGGTAGGTTTAAAATTCCAAGGTGCACTCATCTTTTGCTCTGTAGATAGGGAAGGATCAGGAAGGATTAGTCTGCCTATCCTTCGATGCATGGAGTTCCTTTTTTTAATTTTTTTATAGTGTACTTCGCCACTGCCATCCCACACTACTGACGTATAATCGATGTGAGGTTTTATATGAGCGTTGTAGAAGAGTTTTCTGGTATCGATATTAATATGTTGCAGTTGAGAAAGAAGAATCTTTTTGTTTTGTTTAGTTTTTTGACATGCATATGTGTTCAGTCTGAGCTTGCCATCGAAATTTGTTGTCGACAATGAGACCTAGCGGGTAATGTTCAGTATGACAGACTCACTGACAAGTCTGAGAGCTAGTGCTTTTGTCGTGTACTAATTACCATTGACTTTGTTTTTTCAATATAATGAGCATGTGATTAGTGCTGCACCACACTGAAACACGATCAAGACAAAGCTGCAGCGTTTCTTCAATTTGCACAATGCTTTTCCTGTTGTATGAAGTGTGGTGTCATCCGCGAGTATATGACATTCTGCAAAATGTGACGGTATATGCAGTGGCAGATCATTAATACAGATGCAGAAGAGTACATGTCCCAAGACTGACCCTTGTGATACACCATATTTAACAGTTCCTTCAGACAAGTGGGAGCCATGGATAAAGACACGTTGTACTCTATTTTTAAGGTATTAACAGGAAAAAAGGCAGTGAGTTCGAACTGTTTAAGTAGAAAGTTTTGAGAGTAAGATTTTGTGATCAACAAGATCGAACGCTTTTCTTTTTTTTAAAGTCCAAAACGACATCTCCGGACAGGTCTGATCTATTTATGGCTGAAAGCCACGAGTCTGTCAATCTGCACGATGCAGTATGTCAAGAGTGTTTACGGCGGAAACCCGACTGAAGTGGATAGAAAAAAAATCTTGTCTCTAGATAGGTGACTAGGTGTTTATGAATATGTCTTTCCAGACGTTTAGACAGAACCGACAGTATTGAGACTGGTCTATAATCATTCAGATTTTTGTAATCTCTAATTTCGGGTAAAGGAATCATTTTTGCTTTTTGAAAGGGAAAACATTCTGCTCGATGCACAAATTAAAAATATAGGTCAATGACCCTGCAATATATGGTGAAGCTGGTTTAAGCAACTGATTGCTGATTTCGTCAGGTCCGGCAGACTGTTTATTGTTCATCCCAGAGATATATAATTCTCCCTTTTCATCGACAGCCATGAAGGGTATGGTTAACGAATCAGTCCCCTTAGTCTTTTGCTGACAGAAATCAACAAGGCGTTTTGAGCAGGAGTACTGCTTATCGCTATCAGGTGAGTCTTGTGATTTAACTAATGTTTCTGCAATGGACTGAACCTAGTCATTAAATGCATCAGCTGTGAAATGATGCGGAATTTCCTTCTGTCTAGAGTGGGTTCCCCTAGTGAAAGTGTTCAGAACGCGCCAAACTACTGACAATATATCTTTGTTGTTTTCCACAAGTTTACGAAAATATTATTTCTTTGCATTTCTGAGAATATTTTTTACTTTATTGTGTGCCGTTTTATATTCCGTGAACATTCTTTCTTTCTTTCTTTAGTCAATCTCGATCGGACATGGGCTGAATAATATTTTTATTCAACTAGTGTGGCAGTTTGGAGTGCTTTACTCGTTTATGATGGACTGGCGCATGCCTATTGACTACATCCATAAACAGCTCGTGCCACACTGCTAGAGGCTCGTTAGGGTCCGTGTGTTGATGTACATTATCAAACGGCGTGCAGATAAGATCAGCAAAGAATGCATTCTGGTTCAAATGTTTAAAAGATCTAAAGGAAACGTGTGTATGTCCTTTGGGTTCTGGTTTTGGCAATTTTATAGATCTGGTGCAACTGATAGGGTTGTGGTCACTAGTACTTAAGTCTGAGACATTAGTAGTAACGACGGCACTAGGGTTGTTCGTATAAATATGATCTATTAACGACGCTGAAGTGGGCGTTGCTCGTGTGGGTACTTCACCTGAGCTGAGCAAGTCCAAAAAGAGCAAGAGTAGAATCCCAGCACGAGTGTGGTTTTAGCATGTCT
Organism: Alviniconcha strummeri; assembly: GCA_963584105.1. Lineage (NCBI taxonomy): Eukaryota > Metazoa > Mollusca > Gastropoda > Provannidae > Alviniconcha > Alviniconcha strummeri. Next base: position 7,549,836 of record OY757553.1, on the reverse strand, counting down.
ATATTGTCAGACTGTAGCAGAAAATGGGTATTGATATTAGTTGGGGCGGAAATACTGTTAGAATAGGAAGGTTTTCGGTTTGGCTTTAGGACTTGTGGGAGTGAATTCCAGATGTGGGGTCCAAAGCAAGAGAAAATGCGAAAGCCAGGAGTCTCGCGTTTGTATTGTTGGATTTTCAGCATGCGAGTGTCAGAAGAAGAGTGTAGTGTACGTGATGGGGTGTAGACATTGAGCAGTTCCGAAAGGTAAGCAGGACCAGAACCATTTGTAGTACTGAAATACACACAAACTACTATATTTGATACGTTCTAAAATGGGAAGCCAGAGTAGTTTTTCCAGGATAGGTGTTGAGTGGTGGTGGCAAGGTGCCAAAAGAACGAGTCACGAAGCAAGTTTTGAGTTTTCTGGAGAGGTAGGATGACAGAATTAGGTCTACCTATGATGAGACGGTTGCAGTAGTCAAGCCGTGAGAGGATATAGGATTCAGTAAAAAGTCTTCGCTGCATCTTCAGTGAAAAACCTGCGGGTTGAACTAATGCGTTTAAGCTCGGAATAAGTAGTTTGACCGACTTTTATGACGTGCTTCTTCATAGACATGTTTGACTCAAGAACAACTCCAAGGTTCCTGGCAGAATCGGAGAAGGGTGTTGTGAAAGCCAAGAGTAATCGAATCAGGGAGGAAAACGGTGGAATGTTTCAAGGAAGATGAAAATGGAAAGAGAAGAGCTTCTGTGTTGTCATCGTTAAGTTTAAGCTGATTTTCGGTCATCCATGTGTTTATGTCGTCTGTGCATGCATTGAGTTCTTTGGTGAGGTTGGTCACTTCACTGAGAGGAGCGGATTTCTGAAGCTGTGTATCATCTGCGAGAAGCTGATGATTTACAGAGTGGTTAGCTATGATATCGGACAGAGGTGTAGTGTACAGGACGAATAGAACGGGCCCCAGTACTGAGCCCTTAGGCACACCGTACATGAGCTGTGATGGTGAGGAAGACAAGTTATTGACTGAAGTGGACTGATTTCTGTCTGAGAGGTACAACTGAAACCACTGGAGTGCAGTAGACTGAATGCCAAAAACAGAGTTCAGGCGAGAGAGGAGAATTTGGTGGTCAGTACTGTCAAAAGCTGCAAAAAGATCCAACAAAGGAAGAACAGAAATGTTGTCATTGTCAAGAGCGGAGAGAATATTTTTAAAATACGTAACAAAACGGTCTCTGTGCTGTGTCCTGCTCGATAGGTTGACTAAAAGGAGTTGCTGAGGTTGTTTTCTTGGAAATGGGAGAGACGTTTGTGGAGAACGACTTTTTCAAGAATTTTGGTAGGTTAGAAATGGTAGGTTAGAAATGGGGCGCTAGTTTTTCAAAAGATTTTTGTCGACTGATGGGGGTTTTCAACAGAGGTTCAACAAGCAGTTTATTCTGAGGGAACTTGTCGCGCGCGTGCGTGCGTGCGTGCGTGCGTGCGTGCGTGCGTGCGTGCGTGCGTGCGTGCGTGCGTGCGTGCGTGCGTGCGTGCGTGCGTGCGTGCGTGCGTGCGTGTGTGTGTGTGTGTGCGAGCATATGTATGAGTGAAATAATAATAACAATAATTGCTAGTTGTTCTAGAGTGCACTTAATGTGGCACAAGGGGGAAGTGGGTGTTAACAGGGAACCCGACACCATTTCTAGCACATAAATAGATATAACTGCCTAAAACAATAAGAACAGCAGCACACAGCAAACACATATAAACATAATCACGCATTGCAATTATCAGAAAGGACAACTACGGACAAAGTTTTGAAACTTATCTACATTACTACTAGTATCGCAGTAAGACTACACAATCCCATTTGCGCACACAATCAACAAGAAGGCAGATAAACACAACACACAACGACTAAAGATGGGGATGGGGGACGACGAGACTTGGATAAATGGAGGCATGTTTGGGAGAGAATGGGAGGGGGCTGCTTGTGCGAGTGGATTGTAACGTCCCGGTAAACATGCCGGATCCGATCCGGAAGCGTTTTCATTACGGCCAGCGTGCAGCCAGAATCGGGCCGGAGAGCATATGCTGGATCCGACTTCCCGTTTCAGTTCCGTTTTTACAAAGAAGGCATGAATCTTACTGTGCAAAACCGACCCGGATCTGATCTGGTCAGGGTTTGGCTAAACTCATCTAGTCTGGAAGCAAGCTGGTTTGCAAAAATTATCCGGCCCGGTTTCTGGCAGAAAGCAACCGGCGCGCTACCAGTTTCCCACTTTCAGACTCGGATCCGTTCTTCCGCAGACGTCCCGGATAATATTGTTCAAAACCAGCCCGGGTCCGATTTAGTTCTGGCTGTGTCAAGTTTTGGCCAAACGGATCCGGCCCGGAAGGAAGCCGATGTGCAAGAATCATCCGGCCCGCTTCTGGCTAATGCTTGCAAGCCGGTCCGGACCTGATGCGAATCGGATCCGGCATGTTTACTGGATTGAAAGACTGAGAACATATATTATTAGTGCAATGTTTTATTATATAATACGTTTTATGGCAGACCATGTAACTGCCGCAATGGATTCACAATGTGGTCTTGTAGGCTATCTTCTATCTCTGACAGTTACAAGGCGCGCGTGTGTGTGTGTGTGTGTGTGTGTGTGTGTGTGTGTGTGTGTGTGTGTGTGTGTGTGTGTGTGTGTGTGTGTGTGTGTGTGTGTGTGTGTGTGTGTACGACAGACAGACAGACAGAGAGAAACAGAGACAAAGACAGAGTGCTTGCATTCTCGCACAGACGTACACAAACATGTACAGAAACCCAATGGATGTATACTCACGCTTAAACATACACGCACACACACACACACACACACACACACACACACACACACACACACACACACACACACACACACACACACACACACACACTCACACTCATCATCTCTCTCAATCTCCCCGTCTCTCTCATACACACGGGCACAAACACACAAATGCCCAGACGCGCATGAGCACTGATGAACGGACGTACACACACACACACACACACACACACACACACACACACACACACACACACACACACACACACACACACACACACACCTCTCTCTCTCTCTCTCTCTCTCTCTCTCTCTCTCTCTCTCTCTCTCTCTCTCTCTCTCTCTCTCTGTAGCCATGCACCTGCGCCAGAAGGGTGTCTCGGCGCGGTTCACGCTACAGAGACGTTCATCGCAATATATAACACGTCCGGACCAAAAGAAAGCAAGCTTATAGTTTAGTTGAACTTACAAAGTCAAGTTCCTTTTTCAGATCTTCGATCTTCTGCTTTTGTTCCCTGATTCTGGTCTCCTGCATACTCAAGTCAGCTGCAAAGAAATTAAATAAAATTAAAACCACTGCAACCTCTTTCAACACAAAACGATTGACGAAGTCAAAATAACTTTTCCTCTTGCCCACAGCATTCAGTCTGTAAGTCTTATTATGCACTAAGCTACCCAACACAACTCCGACCCAGAAGAATACCAATCACAAAACAATTCTGTTCAAGTGCAATTCGCAGCACAAAGCACATGTCGCCAAAATATGACTGACATTAAACGATGATGATCAAGTTGAAGGCCCATAGCCCCTAATCTCGATTTGCTAAAGGTAAAAGAGTACTTCTGCTAGTTTAGTAATAATAATTGGCATTTCTGGCACCCCATATCAGCTTTTGAAGGTTCTCTGATCCACTGTGGGAACTGAGGGAAGACTGCGTCCGTCACAGGAATGATTGCTGTTAACACGGTGCTGACCAATAAATAGGTAGCCGATCACGCCCTCAACGTGCTGCATGCATAACATATAAGTCAAGCAACCAAGAAGACACGCAGATACTCCAGCTCATTGCTCACTGAGTTCGTCAGATCAAGAATTGCTTGCTTGTTGAATCTAAACGTTTTGAACATTTTGTGTCGCTGTATATTTCCCGCCGTGGGTTTGCTCGATCTCAAAAACTCCATCTGAGAGCAAAGATCTTATTCGGTATTGCATGATGCACACAAGGTCAGCCATTTGTAATTCGGTGTAGACGCGCCTACAATTAGACAAGCGAAATCGATTGCCTAAATGTGGGGTGTTTAGGCGCTTAGTGCTTGGCTTTTAAAGTCTTGTCAACCGTAAGACTGTCTAAATCATAGGCGGGTCCATGCATGCACGTTTTGGAAAGTAGACGCTACCTACGAATTTAGACGCCGTCTACATACATTTACACTCTGTCCGTGCATAAGGGTTAGGAAATAAAACGCGTCAGACCGTTCGTCTTTCGCTTCCTGCCTTGATGTTTTTTCATGTTTGCTTCCGCTACTTCCCGCTATGTGCAGAAGAAACCTGTTTTCTGTAGTTGCCTTAGTGTTGTTTCAAACGGCAAATAAGACCCAACAGAACATCACGTACAGATCGATCTTTCAGACTTTCTAGCCATGCTTCCTAATTATAAATGTATCGATGTATTACAGCAGTAGGTGTGTCCTGGTGACGTTAGTCTGACCCAGCATGATTCCTCCCACGAACAATAAATGTCGGATCCAAACATACAACTCTGATCCAGTACCAACACAAAACCAGTATCAAATGCCCAAAAAACACATCTCATCAAGAATTATTTACGAAACGTAACAGTCTGACCCAGTAGGCTATTCACACAATGCAACTCTCTCCCAGTATAATATACAAACATTATACTAGGAGAGAATTGCATTGTGTGAATAGCCTACTGGGCCAGACTGTTACGTTTGTCCAGACGAAGCAGTTTAATCTTTCAAAAGACATGATTTATAATGGTGTACTATCGAACTAATTTTGGTTGCAAAAGGATCGGCAAAATAGAAAGCTCAGAGGAAATAGCGGAAACAGCCCTCACTGTGAATCTGTTCTTTTCACACGACACTCCGGCTGATAATGATGCATCACTATATCATGTTCAGTTACAAATGAGTGAGTCCTTCAGAAAATATCGTCTGGACAAAATACGGACACAAAGACACAGACAAATGGACACGGTGATTCCACCCCATCCCTAATGTCGTTACGCGGGGAATAATCATGTATGACCCTGCACCGTACAACACAACCTGGCTCCATGTAACACACTCTTATATAGAGGAAACCCTACTAAACCCTGTCCTGTACAACACAATCATGTCAAACCTTGCCCAATGCAAGACAATACTGTTCAACCCCGCACCATTAAACACAAACCCGTCTACCATGCACCATGCAATACAAACCCGTCTACCTTGCACAATACAACACAATTCCGCCTACCCTGCACCACGCAACACAATTCCGCCTACCATGCACCATGCAACACAATTCCGCCTACCATGCACCATCAACACAATTCCGCCTACCCTGCACCATGCAACACAATTCCGCCTACCCTGCACCATGCAACACAATCCCGTCTACCCTGCACCATGCAACACAATCCCGTCTACCCTCCACCATACAATACAGTCCCGTCTACCCTGCACCATGAAACACCATCCCGTCTACCCTGCACTATGCAACATAATCCTGTCTACCTTGCACTATGCAACATAATAAGGTCTACCCTGCACTATGCAACATAATCCTGTCTACCCTGCACCATGCAGCACAATCCCGTCTTCCCTGCACCATGCAACACAATCCCGTCTACCCTGCACTATGCAACATAATCCTGTCTGCCCTGCACCATGCAACACAATCACGTCTACCCTGAAGCAACATAATCCCGTCTACCCTGCATCATACAACACAATCCCGTCTATCCTGCACCATGCAATACAATCCCGCGCATCCTGCATTGTGCAAAATAATCCCGTCTACCCTGCTCTATGCAACATAATCCCGTCTACCCTGAACTATGCAACACAGTCCTAATGTGACCCTGTGCAGTGGACATGACCGGTAAAAATCCAAGAACTAACAAATCAACCCTTCACCATGCAACACAATTCCGTCTACCCTGCACCATGCAACATAATCCCGTCTACCCTGCATCATACAACACAATCCCGTCTACCCTGCTCCATATAATACAACTCAGTCTGGGGTTTTTAACCTTCTCCATACCACATAATCATATCTAAACCTGACTCACAGAAAACAACGAAGAGCTGAGGATGTTTCATAATGGCAAACCACCATGTTACTCCAGGGCTCAGGATCAAGCTGTCTATGCCATGAAGTAGAATTGCCAAATAAAAACAGCCCTACCCTGTTTTGGCATTGTGGGCGGGGCGGGGGGGGGGGGGGGAGGAGGACTGATGCACCCAATAGGCTCTTTATGAAGGGAGTACGACTTTGTCTCTCCATTTTTTTATTTTATTTTTAAAATATTTTTCTCCATCAGATTTACTCTGTTTAAGGTCTTCCTGATCTAAATATAATGCCTCAACAGTTAACTACTTGCTTGTTCTTTTTTTTTTCTTCTACACTCTGACCTAAAAAATAAAAGCCCTAGCGAATAAATGACTGCGGTGCCACCTCCACGTACAATTTGTCTTGTTACAGCCGCTGTACAGAAGGTTGTTTTCCGTTGCCCTATCCCTGTAACTGGCCTCTCCATTACTGCTTACCGTCCCGTTCTTGACCTCCAAGGCCCGGAGACCGGTAGGCGCCCATTCTGGGGTCTGGCATTGACTGCAGCCCTGGTCCTCCATTCTGCCGTACCACCGTGCCACCGGGGCCCCCAAGTGTGTCAATAAACAAGTCGTGTCCTCTGTGCTGAGAAGTGAAACAAGAGATTATGTTAAAAGTATCTCTGGTAAAACTAAAACTTACCAGCGCTCATTTGCTCTCCCCGTCTCTGGCCCTACGTCTATCTGTCTCTCCGTCCCTATGTGCCTGTCTCTCCATCGGTCAGTCTATCACTCTGACCGTCTGTCTCTGTTTCTGAGTTCGGCTGTCTCTCCTTCTTTCTGGGGCCCTTTAGCCAGTTAGCAAAAGTTTCCAGGCCGAGCACGGGCTGCGCGCGGGATATTGCCTTTCCACTTGGCCTTCTACGCGTTGCGTCTCAAATCACCCGCGGCCTAAAAATATGTCAAATGTCACAAGGTGAACATTGTGACCTGTCAAACCGTCCCCCCGCGCTGGAGACGTCACCCTCTATATCCCAAATAGTCCATTATTCAGAAAGCCCCCCCCCCCAACCCCCCCCAACCCCCACAAGCGGGGGGACATTTGCTTGATATATATATGTGTGTGTGTGTGTGTGTGTGTGTGTGTGTGTGTGTGTGTGTGTGTGTGTGTGTGTGTGTGTGTCTCTCTCTGTCTGTCTGTCTGTCTGTCTGTCTGTCTGTCTGTGTGCACATGCATACCTGCTCGTTCTTGCTTGCGTGAGTGCATGCGTATTTGAGTGCGTGCATGCATATCAATGTGCATGCATGCATGAGCAGGTATTCAAACGCATAATATGCGCTTTCGCTCCACTGAGAAAAATGTGTTGCACATTTGCTCCAATGAGCAAGAAAGCTGCGCATTGGATCCAATGTGCAATTTTGAACGAATGAGTATGTTTACACACACACACACACACACACACACACACACACACACACACACACACACACACACACACACACACACACTACGTTCCCGATCTAGAAAAAAGAAATCTGACACAAGAATATACATATATATATACTACGTTCCAGATCTAGAAAAAAGAAATCTGACACGAGAATGACTGCTAGCATTCTAAAACAAGATCCAAACACATAAAAGGTTCAAAAGAACGCTTATTTATTAGGACACGAACACACAGTCTGCCAATTTTGGGGGTAATCCTCTTTGTCACGCTACAAAACGACACTGAAACCACAGTTATACGGTTAGAAACGATGAAAAATGAGATCAGAAGCAAAATAACCCATCTTGTTTGGTTGAGCTATGTTTTTCTGTCCAGTGCTTGAAAGAATGTTGGCATGACAATGACGTGTAATAGGTGTGATGTAATGAATATTTTGTGACGTAAAACTTAAATGGCAAAAGAGAGTAACAAAGAAAGGTGAAGGGGAGCGGAAGGACAAAGAAAGAGAGAGAGCGTACTGTTGGGATACAGATGGGGGGGGGGGGGGGAGGAGGGGGGGGATCCGACCTTGGAAAATGAAGAAGGCTTCCAGTTCCAAACATCCCTGGGGATGAATGGGAAAATTGGAGTACAAGGGGGAAAAACAACAACGCATTAGTCGGATGCAGTGGAAACCTTATGATATTAATCTTCACGAGGGTTTCACTGCCATCAAAACTCAGGAAAACAAAACAATCAAAACAAAAAAGGGAGAGAGAGAGAGAGAGAGAGAGAGAGAGAGAGAGAGAGAGAGAGAGAGAGCTACACACGCGCACATACACTCTCACACAATCACACACGCGCATATATGCGCTGTTGCAGTCCTGTAGGGGGGATGGGGGGGAGGCCTACATAGGCCTATTCAACAGCATATTTACAGTCACGTAATGTCTAAACAGACATCAGCCAAGTGAAAGCCAAGCCAAGTACGGTTATATAGTCTTTCATTCATTCCGAGTTTATCAATCAAGTGTGATTCCATGTCTTTTCTGTCATTCACACTGTAAAGTGTGTGTGTGTGTGTGTGTGTGTGTGTGTGTGTGTGTGTGTGTGTGTGTGTGTGTGTGTGTGTGTGTGTGTGTGTGGTGTGGTGTGTTGTGGTTGGTGTGGTGTGTGTGTGTAAGAAGCAACCTGATCATCGAGTGACTTGCTAATGATTATATGCGCCTTTTACGCAAATATTGTGGATGGTGCGGTCAGTTTTGAAGTGATTAGCAACAGGTTTGTCTCTCCGGTGTTTAATGTCCGCAAGGTGTCTTTCAATCAAGTGTCAAGAGTGCGTCCAGTTTTACCTATGTTGAGTTGAGCGCATTTGGGTCAGGCAGTTGAACTGCTTCGGATGTTCATCTGGGACTTAGGGCCAGTAACGTTGGTGTTGGTGCAGATGAAAGGACATGTTCCACATTTTGCTTGATTGCATGGAGTGTGGTCCTTGGTATTCTTGTGGCTGACTGACACAGTTTAGATTGCACAAGCATGTCACGGAGGTTAGTGTCGCGGTTGTATTCGATCAGTGGTGACTGACGGAAGATCACTGCTAATTCGGCGCGTGATTGCAAAAGACTCCAATTGGATTGGATGATTTTGCGTACCCGGGTGGTACAATAGACTGATGATTGATGAGTCCAGATCCAGTTCATCGAAAAGACTGTGTTACTCTCTGGTGCAGCTAGATCTAGTTCTTTCCCTTCCTTCATTCATATATAAAATTCCTATAAAAGCGCTATTCTGTAACGACGCTGTACACACGACTCATGACAAAAACCAAAGTAACATACATTTCAACAAAGAGAACCTTAAATAGTCTATGATAAAATATCACCTAGCAATCAATAACTATACACAGATTACGTGCTCATTACGTACAGAGACATTACGTACAGAAAGAGAGAGCGCTGCAAGACTTGTGTTTAAAGATCGTACACGAGATCATGTTTCACTCTTCATGTGTGTATGTGTGTGTGTGTGTGTGTGTGTGTGTGTGTGTGTGTGTGTGTGTGTGTGTGTGTGTGTGCGTGCGCCTGTGTGCGTGCGCCTGTGTGTGTGCGCCTGTGTGTGTGTGTGTGTGTGTGTGTGTGTGTGTGTGTGTGTGTGTGTGTGTGTGTGTGAAGGTGTGTGTGTGTGTGTGTGTGTGTGTGTGTGTGTGTGTGTGTGTGTGTGTGTGTGTGTGTGTGTGTGTGTGTGTGTGTGTGTGTGTGTGTGTGTGTGTGTGTAAGAAGCAGCCTGATCGCTGAGTGACTTGCTAATAATTATATGCGCAGTTTACGAAACAATTTCAGCAATGTTTTATTGTAATATATAGGAATAAATGTCTAGCTTGACAATAAAATTGGCGCGCGAATCAGCCCTTGCAGTGTTGACCTTTTGATACGATATGATAAGCGTGCATGAAGTAGTTAGCCTGAGCAATGATGCGTTAGAATAGGCATGCTGGAAGCAGCCTAGTAGGTGAATTGTCACTACAATGTGACAGGCGTGCGTGAATCAGCTTGAGCAATAACTTGATCGAGTAATACAGGCATGAGTGAAACAGTCTGATCAATGACTGGATACATGTATAATACAGACATGCAGTAAGCAGCCTTGGAAGTCAAATCTGAAGCGCTCGAGGGATCTAAGCTTCATTGAAAATTGTGAAAACCCGAAAGGTTATATAACTGACATTGATATTTTCGATTCTACTCTCAGACATAAGTCGAATTTCTTATATCCGGCTGAACTGCAGGTACAACCATCTGGAAACTGACACGTTGTTTCAGTCTTGTTTTCCGTTTTGTTGACTTACTGTTATGCCATTTATCCCTGCCGGCCCTCCTGCCAGCTTTTCAGTTTTCAAAAGTTCAGGAAGACGGAAGAAATGTGTGTCCGGAGAGACCACGGGAGTTAGTGTCAGCTCTTTCTCTAGACAAAACTGCCTCATCTGTCAGTCGTAGTAACAAATACGGAATTCGTAGCTAAATCGAGACCAGAGTTGTCTTTTTTAAACGCCTATCCTCTGCAGGGCATTTTTTTTTTTTTTTTTTTTTTTTTTTTTAATGTTCCGCGATAAAGCCTTATGGGTAATGGCTTGTTTACTAACATTTTCGTTCATCAGTTTTCTTGTATGACCAGGTAAGCTTACACTATAATCAGGCATGGTGGGTCATATTGTTCGATAGGACTATCACTGTGTTCAAAGGCCACTAGGATAAATCGACGTTAGTCAGTGCTCACTCAAGGTGGGGATCGTTTGGGCGGACTTTTTCTCAAAGCACCGCCCATTTTCCGAAAGGATTATTCGGTTGCTTCCACCGTCTTTACAGCAGACAAAACCAAGTGACTGAGGACAACGCTTAACCCCACCCCATGTTTGCAAAGACGGCTCTAAGGTAGCAGCTCTGCAAACAAGGTATGCAAACAAGGTATGATTTTCCTTGCTGCCCTTTTATTTAAGATCATAACACATAAAATGTTAAACGAATGCTAATTTAATATGACAATACAAAACATGTGCGAATTAAAAGAATTCTGAAACTGCCCTTTAACTAAAAAGAAAACTGGCTCTCTATCATGCTTGTACACACCTGTGTCGCCGAGTGTGCCTGAAATGAATGGGCGTCCTTTATAGAGGATGTACCTCTGATGGAGTTTATGTAGGCCTACATTGTACTTACTCACATGCCAAGTCAGTAGACGACTCGGATCTTTGTTGTTGTGTTTGTGTGACGTCTTTCGAGCGCTAATTAACTCCCTAGTTTGATTAAGAGCAACAGGGTTCTGCTTCATTTCAGGAAATAAAGGTTGGACGAGACTTACCTGAAATATAAGTTTAACCGGAGTTCCTCCATATGTAGATGGTGTCACATGCCCGACCCCGCCTTCGCTGGGCAGCGCTTTTCTTGCCAAACAGTAAACGACGTTGAAAGCTGAGGTTCAACTTCAACTTAAGGTAAGTCTCGTCAACTTTTATTTTACCTGTAAAAGGACTGGCAGTTCAAAAAATAATGGGCAAAGAATTATTTTTTACAGCTTTCTCTCACTGCTGTGACTGCGGCGACCAATCCGGAGTTTTTGTATAACGGTCAATAAACATGCCACCAAATCGGCTTGCCATGGCTTCAGTGGCTAAGGCGTCGACCCGAGGAGACGGACACGCGGCCAAGGTGACCCCGATATAGGCCAAGGTGACCCCGATATAACCTAACCACTCGCGGAACGTCGTTGTGCAGTGAAGACGTGGGTGTGGGTCAGCTTGTCAGCAATCGTCTCTAATGCCCGCTCAACCTCACAAGTCACATCAACCTCAGAGGTGGGGTGGGGCCAAAACAACACAAATCATGGGCGCAGACAAAGATTAAGAGGAGCGTAACTCAAACTAGCAAAGCTAACTCACGCTGGGGATCTCAAGCAAAGACGTACGATACGTTGCCCCATCAACAGATGTGGAATGGAGGAGGAGAAAATGGAGAAAAAACAACAACCTACTTATCGCAGTTTTTTCACACGATTTTATGATCTAGTTTGCTAAAACAAAAACGAAAAAAATCGTGTGTATTTTTTTTTTTTTTTTTTTTTTTTTGAAGTCGTGAAATCGCAGCCGTCAGCACTGCTCTTACGTGTCTGGCAGTCTGTCTTTGGCGTCAAGGAAACTTTCAAAGACTGGCATGATTCGCACAAGTGCCTATACGCCATGTGCTAGTCGTTTTCGTCTCTTCACATTGGCAAAGGGCGAGCTCACAAACCGCGTCCCGGAAAGACGCAGAA
>OY757553.1:7512538-7530038 GCA_963584105.1 Alviniconcha strummeri | reverse complement strand
CCTCAGAACCGTCCTCTTTGCTGAGTACCAGGATCGCCCTCTTGCTGAGTACCAGGACCATCCTCTTGCTGAGTACCAGAACCGTCCTCTTTGCTCAGCGCCAGAACCGTCCTCTTTGCTGAGTATCAGAACCGTCCTCTTTGCTGAGTATCAGAACTGTCCTCTTTGCTCAGCGCCGGAACCGTCCTCTTCGCTTAGCGTCGGAACCGTCCTCTTTGCTGAGAATCACCCTCTTTGTCACACTCTGAAGGAGAACCTCCTCTTTTAGGCATTCTGAGAGACAGCCTCAGAACCGTCCACTTTGTAATGTTCTGCGGGAGAACGCCAGAACTGCCCTTTTTGTCTCACTCTGAAGAAAAACGCCAGAACCGCTATCCCAGCCACACTCTCAAGGAGAACGCTAGAACTCCCCTCTTTGCCACACTCTGGGGGAGAACGGCAGAACCACTCTCCCAGCCACACTCTGTGGGAGAACGCCAGAACCGGCCTCTTTGCCACACTCCGAGGGAAAACGCCAGAACCGCTCCCCAAGCTACACTCAGGGAGAACGCCAGAACCGCTCTCCCAGCCTCACTCTGAGGGAGAACGCCAGAACCGGCCTCTTTGCCACACTCTGAGGGAAAACGCCAGAACCGCTCCCCAAGCTACACTCAGGGAGAACGCCAGAACCGCTCTCCCAGCCTCACTCTGAGGGAAAACGCCAGAACCGGCCTATTTGCCACACTCTGAGGGAGAATGCCAGAACTATCCTATTTGCTGAGCGCCAGAACCGTCCTCTGTACCCAGCACCAGAACCGTCCTCTTTACCCAGCACCAGAACCGTACTCTTTGTTTAGCAAGAGAACCGTCCTCTTTACCCAGCACCAGAACCGTACTCTTTACCCAGCACCAGAACCGTACTCTTTACCCAGCACTAAAATCGTCCTCAGTACCCAGCACCAGAACCGTACTCTTTGTTTAACATCAGAACCGTCCTCTTTACCCAGCACCAGAGCCGAACTCCTGGTTTAGCATCAGAACCGTCCTCTTTACCCAGCACCAGAACCGTACTCTTTGTTTCGCATCAGAACCGTCCCCTTTGCTGTTCTCTGAGGTAGAACGCCAGAACCGTCCTCTTTGTCGGGCGTCAGAACCTTCCTCCTGTCGCAGACGCAAGAACACAACTTCTCTGCCGACACTCAGACGGGTTCTTTTGGCTCCCGATGGATTTTCTGCAACGTGTACCTTTAAGAAATGTGATTATTTTCTGGAATAGGCTGCATTCGCATCCCACCTTTAAGATGTCTTTTTGTATGAGACCGTGCGCGCTCTGCAAGGCAAACCTGTCTGATACGCTGACCCCTCACCGTGACGTCATATGCTGGCGAGTGCTTTTAGTTGTTCTGTTTCGTTTTCTTCTGCGTCAAAGATTATAAGCAACAATGATGATTTCATGTTGCTTTTTTTCTTCTTCTTCTTCTTCTTCTTTTTTTTTCTTTTTTTTTCCCCCTCTCCTTTTCCTCGAGGCTTGGACGGGACCATATAAAAATGTCCCGGTTTGGAATCTCTAATGATGCTTGATTTTATCACTACGGCATCATCTTTTAAATGAGGCTCATATTCCATGCCAAAATCAATACTGAGCTTCGTCAAGGTTTATCTTACTAGGCTTGCCTAGACTCAAGTTATAACGTTCGTCTTAATCGTTCAGTTTCATTATTTTGCTCACCCAAGTGTGATATAGCTCATGCATAACATATGAAAGAGGAGGAAGGTTGTTACACGTGCTCTTTAGGTAATTGTTTTACTGCACTGTATTGCATCGTAGTCTATGACAGTGTTGTATGTACTGTTAATGGAATGTACTGAGTTGTGTATATTATAGTCGCACATTGTATTAAATTGCAATATAGCAGTATATTTCTCTATAGTGTGTATTGTATCCTGTGTCGTATTGCACTTAGGTTGCACATCAGATTATTCATTAATATCATTACCAGTATTATCGTAAATGAATGTCGCTTTGTCTCGCTCCCAGAGAACGCACTTAAGAGTATTCACTATTATCATTCACAGTGTCATCATAAATGAGTGTCCGTTTCACTCACATCCAAAAGACGCACTTAGCCTGTTCATATTGCGAGAATGAGAATGTAGGGAGCCGTCCGAGATGACTTGAGACATAACTGAAAATGTCATGAAATAATCGGAGTCATAACTGAGATCATTTATGCATGAACTGTTTCACATAGATCAGAGCGTCGTGAGACGATTTGAGATTGAGTATCGCAGGATGACTTGTGATACAAGAGAAAGTACTGCGAGTTGCTTGACGTAACTGTGATTCGCAGGAAATTAGAACTGTCATTAGATAGGTGGTAATATACTGGTGGTTGGTAAGACTAAATCCGACAACGACCCTCTAACTTAAGAAATGATGTGCCTTAGTTCATGCAAAAAAAAATATATATATATAATAACTTTAAAAACAGTTGTGTTTTTTTAAACGTTTGTCAATCCACGATCATCGATTACCTTAGGTGCCCCATGTCCACGATTAAGCCTGTCCCAAGGGTAGTATTTAGCCTGCAGGTCATTCTCCTACACATACAGAAGTGCAGAGAAACAGGCGTGAGCGACTAAGTGGACAAAGCAAGCATCTAATGGAGTAGCCGCTAACACACAAGCTGATATTAAATAACTGCTAGGTTATTTCAGAACGTGTCAAAACTCTGAGAAACACTTTACATAAGCATTGAATGCACTTCAGTTTCTGTTCACTGATTTTATGTAATGTACATCTTGGATTTGTTCCAAAAATGAATTTCTATTTGTGGTCTTAGTCTGAATTTGTTCCAAAACTGAAGCTCCGTCATTGTGGTCTTAGTTAACCACGTTTTGTTTTGTGCTCACCTCACGGCAACACCTAACCTGGCATGAGTCATACATTTAAATGTGACATAGCGTGTTCAGTGTCACGATGAGTAAATCGCTATCCAAACTTGTGCATCAGTCAAAGAACGCTTCTTGCCTGTTAAAAGGCTACTGATATAAATAATAATAACTGAAACAAGAATAACTGCTACTGCCGTAGTTTCATATCACTATTCCGATTCAAACGAACGATGAGTTGTTTTACGAGAGTGCAGGAGGTCAGTTTGTCCAAAGGTGCTGCCAAACATGGCCCAGTCAACCCAAATCGTGCAGTAGTTCTAGTTCGTGTGTTAGCGAGAGACTTCGTCCTCTCAGCTTCTCAAAGCAATGGACTCGGCACAGTCACAGCAACATGTATGGATTGATGACTTGCAAAAATAAGCTGTTCTAGTTTTGTTAGTCGTCATGGTTGATTACGAGTATCGAAAAAAAAAAGTGCAGTACATTAGTTAACAACAAACTGCCAACCCACTGTGTCAGACAGGCAGGAACATACTCAGGTGCAACACTAGATAACAAAATAGGTACATGTTATTCAAGAAGACGTTCAGGTTGATCATTAAGATCGGCAAGCAAACAAGCAATTAACAGGCAGACACACAGACGTACGGACGCAAGCGCGTGCACAGAGTGGCACAAACACATTCACACAATCACAACAGAAAACCAGTGCAACAACGACAGCTGATACAACACCTGTCACAACCTAACTTAGGCAAACCTGACAGCAACACAAGCATATCTGGCGCGACAGATTACAACACGCCATGCTAGCCAGCTTCACGTGCACAAACTGACGTTATCACATTTCTTACCTCTGAACATAGCGTAGCGGGCTGGGTCCTTTTTGAGAAATCCATAATAATGGAATTGCACTTTGTGGAAATAGGAAAATGTTGCCAGTAGATGGAAATGAATTAAACGGACTCACCCGTTTCTTCTCCTCCTCTCTGTGAAAGTCCTGCATCAGCTTCTCCTGTTTGAACTTCCGAATATCCTCCTGAGCTTCGCTTTGAAGCTGTCGCAGTTTCCTTACTTCCGCTGATCTGGAAGATAGAGCCCTTTCACCCTGTATTGGTGTTACTATGGTGTTACTATGTCCTTATGGTTACCAATTACGGGGTCGTTTAGTACGACAGGTGGAGGAGGGGGGGAGACATATTTGACTGCAAGCGTTTTAAAGCCTGAAAGGTTCAAACGTATGTTTACTTTAATTACACAATTTAAAAAATAAATTTATATGTTGTATCGTCTGATTAAAACGAGCTTTCTACTTAACCTTGTCTGTGTTTTGATCTTATTTAGAACGTTATCTGGTTTTAGTACGTTTTTTGGTTCACCAGTGTCAAAGCATCACCACATTTGTATCTAGATCACTGTACGCTAATGCAGTGGTCACGAGAATTTGATGTTAGTATGCCGTTAACAAAAAATATTTAAAAAGGACGCGCTAATGTGATAATTTTATTTTTAACCGACTAACAGAACAACGAAAACGTCAATAAAAAGCGAGTGAAAGGGAAACAAACATATGCCGTTGGCTTTGTACAGTTTATCCTTTTATAACCAAGTTTAACGAGAACCGCACTCCACCGGAATCCAGATGGGAAGAGGAAGAGAGGCAGATCAAAAGAGGAAGCTGGCTGCGAACATGGCAGCGTCTCTGGCAAAAACAAGAGCACTTGAATATCTGGAGCCAGCTGCATTCTCGCCTCTCACTTCAGAAGCTCAGGCCTGCACATAAGCGCGCCTTTCCAGAAAAAGCATTAATTATAGCGGCTACTCACACTGAACGCTGAACGCTGAACCAGTGGTGTTTTGGACATAGGACATTGTGGTGAAAATGAAAACGGCCTGTCGCTGGAAAAGGGAAGGGAGTATAGGGTACATGCTAAAGCGGTGAAGTGGGTCCAAGCTGTCAGTGCAGTTAAATACCCAAACCCAGCCACGGAAGTGTGGCCTTTTACCAGCACCTCTGATATTACAACACAACTTGAAAATTGTCCGCACAGCCGCTTTCACCAAGGCAACGGATAAATGGATTCGATGCAATGGCAATTGTCTTTCACCTATTGTAGCTGGATGTGCTTCGTTACATCTTACAGAATAATTTACTGTGTCGCGAAACAAATTTGTCTTTAGACAGGGATAGTACAAACAAAGGGTTGCATCAAAAATCTGAAACAGAATGAGGCCCAAAGCGCTCGTGAAGAATCAATACACAAGGGAGTTAATTAGCGCTCGAAATACGTAATACAAGTACAACAATAAAGACCTTAGTCACCTACGGTAACTCTCACCTGGCATGCGTGTAAATACAAGGTACATAAACTCCACCAGAAGTACATCCTCTAATATCAAAGGATGCACCTCTGGTAGAGTTTATGTACCTTGTGTTTGCACGCATGCCGGGTGCGAGTTACCGCTGGCGACTCAGGTATTTGTTGTTGTACTTGTATTACACACACACACACACAGCTACATCGATATGAAACGTTTTGGTCCTCATAACATTGCCGTCACACCTTCGCAGAGTTCAGATGACAAATGGCCGAGGAAATGAAGCTTGACCGAAAAGGTTTTGTTTGGACAAGAGGGACTTTAAATCTTCTCTCAGACGACTGAAGGATATAGCTGTCATCAAGCAGATTTTTTTAAGTAAAGTAAAAAATACTGTAATCATCCCTCACAGATCAATACAACTAACCACTAAATGCTTATTAATTTTAAAAACATGTAAAAAACACAACAATATGTAATAACTTAATAAACAGACATAGGCCTACTAGACAGAATTCGATAATATACAAATATCACATGAGAAAACATCTCTCCTGATCATCCCCGGTTGAAGAGTCGAACTGCAGTGGAAACAAGAGTTTCCTCCTCTGTTGGTTTTATGGGGCAAACGTTCTAACTCCTCATGCAGGGCATACTCAAGATCTTTAAAAAAAAAAAAAAAAAAATCCTGTGTGTAAAATCTGTTGGTCCCAGAACAAGAATAAAGTTCCAACTTGGTCACTTGATGTTTTGGACCTACAAGTCTCTGCAATGAGTTTCTTTGCTTACCGTTAAAAGAGTTTAAAAATAGTTGGATCAACATTGAAAGATCTGAGTTCCGCAGCAAATGAAGTTGCTGGTCCCCTTCTTTGTGATTGCCTCGATGTTTCTGCATCAGGAAATATGTGCTGAATAAGGTGTCGAAACTGCGAAGCTGCGTGCCACTATCTTCTCAGAGAGATGATGATGATTGCTTTTATATAGCGCAATTCTCCGCTCTCGAGCAGACTCACTGCGCTCGCATGTGATTCTACATGCGCGAGTAGCTTTTTATAGCGCGTTTTTGAATATTCACCGAAGTGGTGTACTTACAGCGCTAGTATGGCTGGTGCCACATGAAACTTCTGCCGACTCGGCGCAAATTCTGTGTACACCATACAACCATGCACCATGTCACTTCATGCAAAGCCACATACGTAAGGTGTATGTGGTTCAGCTGTAACCTGCCACCAGAATGACAGGGATCTTTTACGTGCTACTGAGGTAACACGGGGGTGGAACGGATACCGAAACGGATGCCCAGTCCTCAGTTTACATACAGTTTAAAATTCCTGAGGTTCAGACAGACATACCAGGAAAGAAATGAGAAAGTCGATCAGCAGACATGCAAGGAAGCTATTGTAGAACCACTTGCGCCAAAGGAACAAAATTTGCGAAGTAGGTACAATCTGCTCTGGGCTTTCTTGTATGGGCATGGGATCAACATGAACACTGAAGCATGGTTTGGTGGAGTTAGCGATTGATTTCAGGGAATAAGAAAGCCTGAAGTCGATCACCAACTCCTCGGTTTTGGAGACGTTTAGTTGGACTTAATTTTCCGTACACCAGCTGAAAATGTTTTGGGCTTCAATTTCTTATGAACCAGAACAGTAAAAAACTAAATAAGCATTAAAAAAAAAAAATGTGATCAGCTTGGTGATATCGCTGGAGAAGCGGCAATCGTTGGTTTAGATGATGAAACAAATAGCGGAAAAGACACAACCCGGCGGAGAAACAACAAAGGTAGTGATCCAAGTGGACCTCATATCTTCGATGCATACTCGTTGCTTCCGTTCTCTCAGGAAGGACCGAATCTACAGGACAGTCTCACGACTGACATTTAGCTGCATAAACTTTCTGGCAAGAAGGTGATAGTATTGATGGCCGAGCTAAGTCGGCAAACAGGATGCAGACACAGGACTCTGGCTTCTCGAGGTGTTCAATTTCATAGCTTTTTTTGTGACGATAAGCAGACTGGAGAGGGTCTAGCTGGTCCTTGGTCTGACACAGACGTTGTCTCAAGATCGATATTTCCAAGCATTTTATCACTGTCGACGTCAGTGCGATGGGTCTGAAGTCATTCAGGCAGGAAGGACAGGACGGGACATCTCCCTCTAAACAATACACTTGCTATGAGTGCTGACGCGTGAGCAGCGGTGTCCAGCAGACGAGCAAATCGATTGGGGGCCGTGTGCTGCTGTAGACATAATTAGATACAAAGGGAGACGAGGTGAGAGTGTAAGCGTGAAAGAGTGGGTGGTCTGTGCATAAACCAAACGATGCGACAACTTACGATTTTTCATGGAAAGGATCCTTCATGCCCCGTGCTCTTGGTGAGTTGTCTATCTGCTCCGTGCCGTATTGCAGTCCTCTGTGTCCTTCATCTACGCGGGGTTTGGCTGAAACAGTATCCAACAAGCCACGCTTAGTGTTACAGCCCTCAAATAAAGGGATACCACACATGTTGTTTAATCTCGATCCGCATAATCCGTTACTAATCTTGTGATCTTCACGGTAGAAGTAACCGAACAAATTATGTGCCACTGGTGCCATTTCATATAAATGTCAACTTCGCTTCCATGAGGTACATTTAAAACTGTTGTTTGTCTAATACAGACAGACTCAGTAACCAACTTCGAAATCTTAAAGCGTGTCCACAAAGAGCAGGAGCGCCTGCAGAACGAAGTCTTGATGCCGCTCAGTGGCACAACAACCAAAAAGACACGCCTGACGACCACGAGAAAGGCAATTCAGAGGAAGAACGAAAGACAGAAGGACCAAATCTGACCCATCTCAGCCGGCACAAAATTTCATGGACCTTGCTGAAACCTGCTCCTGGACTTGTCATTTTAGAAATTTGCACCACATTTTTACTGTCTTACCGTTAAAAAGTTAATAACTGAGGTAATGACTCCATTCACAAACACAGTATAACTGACAATAATTCAAACATTTTGATAGTAATTAAAATATATAAACAAAATGAAAAGTTTATGCTCTCTCTCTCTCTCTCTCTCTCTCTCTCTCTCTCTCTCTCTCTCTCTCTCTCTCTCTCTCTCGTGTGTGTGTGTGTGTGTGTGTGTGTGTGTGTGTGTGTGTGTGTGTGTGTGTGTGTGTGTGTGTGTGTGTGTGTGTGTGTGTGTGTGTGTGTGAGTGAGTGGGTGGTTTCAGTGGTGACAGTTTTAGTTTCAATTTTGTTAAGTGAATCATTTGGACTTTTATTTCACACCACTGATATGGACTTTGTCCGAAGCAGTAATCAAACTCTCTCTCTCTCTCTCTCTCTCTCTCTCTCTCTCTCTCTCTCTCTCTCTCTCTCTCTCTCTCTCTCTCTCTGTAAGCCTAATTCGCAACAATTGTGAACAAACAATTCTGTTGTGTGCGCGTATCATGGTCATTGTGGAATATTTTATTATTTACATTAATATTTCACGCTCAGCTCCTTAAACCGACCGTCACTGAAATGTATAAATAAATATGTACATATGTTTACTCGTGTATTTTTATGCCATTGATTTTTGTGTGAGTATTTGTGTTGAGAAGTTTTCTTTAATTAAGTTGTGAAGTGCTTTGGGTCGCTGAAAGCGCTCCATAATGTACGACCACTGACTGAGTTATGGTTATTTATAAATTTCAGTGATTATGACGCACGTAGCGACCACTGAGGTGGCGACCACTAAGTCAGTGACATGAGGATGTGGAATGGGGCTCCAGGTGACAGAACCAAGCGTACTGTGTCCGATGCATATTCGCTAAACAGTCAGATTTTACCTCATTGTGCGACTGAAGAGATACAATAAATAAAATCACGAACAACATCCTTTCAGGAAATATGTGTGGAAAATATCCGAACAAAATATTCCAAAGTGTACTGTACTGTATTGCAAACAGGACCGTACAGGACTGTACACTAAAAATGGCTTCTAATCTGATGTTCTGGGACTCCTTCATCGAGGTAAGTGTCGCGCTCAACAAATCTGCATCCGACATAATGACCGACTTGCAAAAAGCATGCCCAGACTCTGCTCCATCCAGCGCAACGGACTGGGATAAAACAGTTTTCTTGTGAAAATTATCCAGCCAAAACTACTAACAAAAACAAAACGGTAGGAAAAACGGACGAAAACAACTGTTTCTCGTTTGAAGGCGGCAGTGATAGACGAAAATGTACTATATAGTTTGCCAACTACTTGACATTGCATCAGGGAGCATTTCAAAGATTATGAAACATTAGCTTGGTCTCGCATATTCACGCCCAGAAATAAGAGGGTACAGGCTCTTCCTTATTCAATAGCACAGCTTCAAGTATATAGCAATTGTGGTCCTAGGCATCTGCATGAGATTGTTACTGGTGACGAGACTTGGCTACACTTCTATGAGCATGAGAGAAAAGCACAAAGCATGGTAGGCCTATGGGTGCCAAAAGGTGGCCCTCCACCTTAAACTGCAACAATAAAACGGTTTGCGAATAAGGTATTAGTTTTCTTCAATAGCAAACAACACGAGAACATGGGAGGAGTATTACGGGTATGTATTACACAGACCGGATACTGTTTGAAAAGATAAAGTGTTATTAAAAGGCCCGACCAAACACAGGAATGTGGGGAATCAAGCTACTGCATAACAACGCACTGGCCTCGAAGCTCGTACAGGACGGTCTCCGGGCGGAGAACACTGAAACATCACCTGTCTCCTTACTTGCCCTACCTGTAGTAACACGAGACATTTTTTTTTCCCCCTTCAGTTCCTTCGCTCTTAAGTACACACTTCGCTGGTCGTCAGCCATTTTTACACCAGGATGACGGGACGTCAAACTCCAAGAACTAAATTACACCAGGGCTGCCCTCGGATCAGCAGTCTTCCAGTGTCTGATCTATATGTATGCCGAAAACTGCACCGACGCCAAAGGAGCACTTCTGACCGTGTGCAGCAGCATGGTGTGAATAATGATAATAATGGATGCCTCTTAAACAGCGCAAATACTTTTGCAATACAAAAACACAATGCGCTAGAACACACCACTCACGCACATATATACAATAATACACACATACAAACACAATATATGTGCTGGCAGGAATGGCCTACCTAAGTTTTATCCTAACAGGAAAGTCTTTCCCTGGATTTTCTCGGATCTGTTACTAATCGAAGTAATCAAAGAAGTAAATCGAGCCCAATCTTGAATACAAAACATTTCATAGAGCGAACAATGAGTAAATCACACACACACACACACACACACACACACACACACACACACACACACACACACACACACACACACACACACACACACACACACACAATTAATATAAATATACCGTAGTTAGTAAAACAAAGAACCGAACTATATGGTAACAATAAACAAACTTAGAACAAGTCAACGAAGACATCTAGACATGGATGAATAAAGAATAAACATACCAGCAGTTGGAAAGATGCACACAATCATATGTAAACGAATACAACGGAGAGTAATTAGTATGTAACCAAATTCATAATTTTCATGATAGTACATGTATTCATATATAAAGGAATACAGACAATCCGTTACAATCAAATACAATCAGTAACAGATTATACGACTCGATGATTTGACATTCAACACATTAGTCCTAAATTACATATTTTTAAAGACAATCAGTTAGTTTAATACCTAACAAATACTCCATCACTCTAATTCTTACTCCATTGAAACTGCCTGCAAAAGTCTTTTCAAAAGCTATCAATGCAGTTGCTAAAACCCCGGCTTTAGCAACCGACTGTTTTATCCCCGTCGTCCGTTTGTGTACTGTGTGTGTGTGTGTGTGTGTGTGTGTGTGTGTGTGTGTGTGTGTGTGTGTGTGTGTGTGTGTGTGTGTGTGTGTGTGCCTGTGTCTGTGTCTGTGTCTGGGGGGGGGGAGAGAAAGTGCGTGCGTGCGTGCGTGCGCGCGCGCGCGCGTGTGTGTGTGTGTGCGTGCGTGTGCGTGCGTGCGTGCGTGTGGTAGTTTTAATATACAACGATATGTAGTCCCACTTAATTATGGAAATAGGACATTACTATCGATACCATTATAATCATAAAAGCAGGCTGTATCAATAAACGCACACACAATTACAGCTCAACGTTAACGAAATTTAAACAATCGAAACAACGTTTGAAACTGTCAGATTGGAGAAACTTTTGTGTTATAATAATAATAATCTACTAATAATCTATTTATGCCATAAAAGTTCAGCATAACCTCAAGCCAAAGACATACCCAAAACCTGTTAAAGAAGCAAAAAGGTATTAAACAGAAAATGTGAGGTAGGTATAATATATTGCACAGTAGAAGCAAAACAGCTACGTGACTATTACCTGGTGCTGCTGTCCAGTTGTCAGATAAACTTGCCATGTTTGTTTTGGGTGCTACTGTTCTCCTGTCTGTAATACATCGTCATATATTATCCACAACGCCAAATAACTATCCCACGTTTGTCTTCTTTTGAATGGGAAACAACAAATAAACATGGAGACCAATGTCTCGCTCTGACGATCACATTCAAAATCTGGGAAATGGACCATGGTAATAATATTTTTTTAAATGTTAAAAAAATGTATGAGCATCTCAAACTTAACAGGTGATCTCTGAACATCTGGACCAAAGAGGGTGCCGCTTTCCCGATGAAATAAAATTAAACCGAAACTTTTTTATACTGCCGCTATATTTCTGATGTAATGTGTTTGGAGAAATAAGGGAAATGCCACAATGGGTAAATGCATCATTATTTCTTGCGCTGTGAACCTTTTTTGGTAAAAATTGCTACATTTTCATGGCCGCAATTTGTGACATGGCTTTGGTTAGCTGATCGCAGATATTTCCTTGGAATCGTTCATGATTGAATACAAATAGGTTTCATGAGAAAGAAGGAGGCCAGTTCTTACATACAAATGGTATTTATTGTGTGTTGCTTGCTGTTAACAGCTCCCAAAAAAAGGAAAGATAATCAGTGTCTCGCACGTTACCGATGGTGTCTTCTGGGTGTGTCTCACGATATTGTGACTTGTTCACAATGGAAACTAAAACCCTGTCTTTTTTTCATCAGCTTAGCAGATGACCACATTTCACCTATTTTCGATGCTTGTTTGATGACAAAAGAGTAGATACGAAATAAATTACAGTCATTTCTTCTGGGGTGTTTGACGTGGTGTCTTACAATGGTGTGTAACGTGCGAGCACACAGAATAATTATTTCTGCTTGTACCATTGACTTTCGACCTACCCTAACGTACCAGTCCACATCAGCTGACTTGCGGCAGCAACGTTTGACCTCTTTTTGCGCTGTGTGTGGCGTATTATTTTACTAGAAAAGGGAAAGCACTGTGGTGTCTTCAGGCGTGAGGGATGTAACGCTCGTGACACATATTTGTTCCCACTCGGCTGAGTGTTTCTTTGAAACCTTTTGTAACCAAACTTGGCATTGTGGTGCACTACTATGAGCCGGAATGTCACGCGAAAAAAATGGGATTCTATCTTCAAGGTCAAGATCACAGTGTGGGCTTATATAATCAAAATATGACAGTTTCTACTATATTTTTTATTAGTTCTAAACCAGTGAGTCTTTTGCAACCAAACTCAATTTGAGTGTAGATAATCATAAGCAAAGAAGTGTCCAGTGAAAATGTTGGATTGCTGTGTTGAAGGTCAAAGTCACAGCCAAGGTTAAAAGTTTCAGTTAATGTTAGTTTGGATGATATCTTATGCATCGCTGAACCATTTGCAACCAAACCCAGTATGGTGAGACATCATTATAAGCCAGAGCGTCATATGCGAAAAATGGGTTTCTATCTCCAAGGTCAAGGTCACACTAACTGAATTTCGGTTCATACAATCACATATGACTATTATATGTTCTGAACTGCTGATTTTTTCGGGCGACCAACTTAGTTTGACAGTGCATGTTCATAAGCATGTTGTGAAAAGGTTGCTTTGCTGTATTCAAGTCAAGGTCTCAGTGAAGGTTTTGAACTTCAGTGAATGTTTGCCCGGACAATATCTCTGATCGGTCAAACTTAGTATGGTGATGCATCATCATCAGCCAGAGTATTATTCAAAAATATCATTTTGCGATGTTCAAGGTCAAAGCCACAATCGTTTCTACTAGATCTTCAGAAATATTGAAACTTTTGCAATCCAAATTAGTTTGATGGTACATCATCACAAAACAGGGTAAGACACCGTGAAGAGATTTTCTTGCTTTTACACAGGGCGTGAGACTGAGAATATGGCTTGGGTGACTGTGGACTAGATTGCTGCCACTCTTGGCTATTCCGATATCTAAAGCAGGGGTCAGTACTGGTTCCAATCAAGAAAATGTGGAAAGAGCATTGCTTTTGTAATGAATATACTTGTTTATTAAGTTTTTTGGTCAATGGTTAAAGTAAGTTATTCTTATATCTTTTTGTACTTGTGATGATGTTCACATAACATGTGAGACAGATTATTAATTAAGTGTGATTGGTTATTAACTTCAGAAAGCAAGAAACAAATATCCCTCTGACATGTATATTTATATATATACGGTTCAGACCAAGTTAGTGTAATGCATTCCGCCCCCCCCCCCCCCCCCTCCCGTCCAAATTACTTTGGAGGGGGGGGGGGGGGAACTAAAAAAAAAAACTATGGAAAAGAAATGTGTAATCTATTTCGTGTATGTCTGTACTTCGAAGAAGACATTTGAAAACAAAATCGTTAAAGAGGCAGGACAAAAACAAATTTTAATGTCAGAAGTGACACATATTCCTTTATTAATTAGGAAATATTGTATAATAAAAAATTTTTTTAAAAGGCAAGAGTCAAACTGGCCACTGAGCCGACTCTATTCATGCGTTTCTGGTGTCTTCTGTAACACGCGAGACACTGACCTATGACGTAACATAATGAAAAATTAACCAAGTTCCTGTCACCCTGTCAATTTATGTGTTATATTTATGAACACAAGAGATGTCAAGCTTTCATTCCCAAATAATAGCATTAAAAAATTAACACTCTGAATGTCACAGTTTTGACCAGTTTTCAGGAGAATGACCCATATGCTTGGAAGTCAGAAATACGTCGATAGTGTTCCTCAAATACACGCTAGTCACTAAAAGTGCGTATTGTAGGCCTACGTGATGGTGTCGTCCTTACACGCTCAAGTAGCATGATCAGTGGTAAAAGTCACAATCGGAGAACACAAATTTTAGGTCTTGCATTTCCAACAAACACTTTGAAAAGAATCGTCTTCCCACGATACAAATAGTGTTTGCGTGCGTACGGCGTGCTTGCGTGCGTGCGTGTGTGTGTGTGTGTGTGTGTGTGTGTGTGTGTGTGTGTGTGTGTGTGTGTGTGTGTGTGTGTGTGTGTGTGTGTGTTCCACTTAAAGAAGACTAGTAAAGTCTAGTAAAGTCTTAAGCACGCATGCACACACACACACACACACACACACACACACACACACACACACACACACACACACACACACACACACACACACACACACACACACACACACACACGCGCGCGACCAAGTTAGCAAAAAATATTGCACATATATTAACATATATATTAACAAACTAATACACCAGAAATTAAAATCGTTTCAACACAGAAACACATTCACCCTCACACGCATGCACGCAACGTCCAAGCAGGAAAAAAACAACTAAAATGATACATTCAACGAGTCCAAATTCCCAAGTCCCCAGCACGTTTTCCAAGCGTTTCTTTGTTTGAACTGTTTCTGTGTGGTTTGATCGTCTTTCCCAACCTCGGCAGAAGCTTCAAACGTTTTCCCAAGAAACATAATAATGGAGGAAATTCAGTTACCCACAGCCCAACACAACCGATGTCAAAACAACAGCAAATTTACTCAGTCCAACAGAGAGATGGAGGAAATTTATTCATAGTCTAACACAAACAGAGACGGGGCGGGGCGGTGGAGGGGTGGTGGTGGAGGGGTGGTGGTGGGGATTTCATAGCCCACCAACCAGAAACAGGGAGGGGATTTGTTCCTAGTCCAACTCAACCAGAAACAAGCATGTAGACACTTGAGTCACTTCAATCCAGACCTTTACCAATCACTCTGAAACTATCCGCTTACTTCTAAGCCTTTACAGGTTTCCGGCCACCGGTATGGCGTTTCCCGCAGACAAGCAAACAGTTGTTTTTAATCTTGAAGTCCATCACCACCTACCTTGCAATATGCGAGGCATCCATGAAAGAGGAGACTAAACACTCCGGGCTACTGCCAAAACAGCCCTGACAGTTCCTGTCCACTCTAGCACGGCAGCGGTCACTAATTCGTTCAGCCACTCCTATCCGCTAGGGCCTCTCTCACTACAGTCTGCGGTGGCCCGCCGGAGCCGCCTATCAAACCGGTTCGTTACGGCCGCAAGAAAGCCCGTTACCGTTAGCGACAAATCAATTATTAAATGTTTGTCTCAAAGTTCTTAGCAGTTACCACTTTGCGTATGATGGTGTGACGTACCTTTCGTTGCTATCGACTTAATTATTCACAGTAGCAGTCTGCTAGCGATATTTGAGTCTGACGTGGCAACACACACACACACACACACACACACACACACACACACACACACACACACACACACACACACACACACTCACACACGCACAAAGAGAGAGGCACGCACGCACAAGTCCAGACTCTAATTACGACCGGTTTATTTACAGAATACTTTATTCATCCCATTACCTCCTTTCTTTGGTTAATTTAGCTAACTTAGCGAGCAACAACAAAATCTGAAACAATGATGACTGCTCGCATTCTAAAACACGATTGAAACACTCAAAAGGACAATTATAATCTGCCTTAATTTTAACCTATGTGTGTGTGTGTGTGTGTGTGTGTGTGTGTGTGTGTGTGTGTGTGTGTGTGTGTGTGTGTGTGTGTGTGTGTGTGTGTGTGTGTGTGTGTGTGTGTGCCTCTGCTTTGCGCCTAACCTGAGATTTCCTCAGAGCCAAATTATGTGTAGACTGTACAAAAGTCCTTCGGATGAGACTATAAACCGAGGCCTCCCTGTGTATAAGCATGCAAAAAGATTACGTATGCACCTTAAAGATCCTGTAGTCCATGTCAGTTCGGCGGATTATGGAAACACCAAGATAACGCAGCATGCACTAAAAGCGTCCGTCTTCACAATGTTGAAGACACTTTACGGAAGAAAAAGACATAGCGCTATTTTCTGCTCTCGGGCAGACTCATTGTGCTCTTGTCGCATGTGATTCCGAATGAGTGACTTTCCTTGCGCGTTTTGAATATCCACCGAAGCGCTGTACTTACAGCGCTGTTTGGTTGTTACATGGCTGTTGCCACGCAAAACTGCTGCCGTCTCGGCGCATGTTCTGTGTATACCATACAGAGATGCACCAGCTTACGATGTCACTTGATTCGAAGTCTCATGCGTAGTGTGCATACGTGTCACAGCTGTAACCTGACACCTGCACTTTGGGCAAAATGATCGGGATCTTTTACGCGCTATTGCGGTAACAGTTACCCACAGGGGCGGCGGCATTGCCGTAATCTACAAGGACATCCTCCATCCTCTTCTCTCTTTCCGTGAAAGCTCACCATTTGCTGCTCGATCTTCTGAATCTGTTGAATTTCTTTTCAAACAACCCGGCCAGTCTATCATCTTCACCTACCTCTACAGACCCCCTCCCAGCCGACAAAACAAACTCACAGTCTCACTCTTTCACAGTTTTGTATGCGATGAAGGCTTTGGACAGAGCGGGAAGCAGGCCAGACCAGAAAGGAGAGAACTGCAGTAGTCAAGGCGGGACAGAATGAGTGAGGTGACCAGCTTCATTGTAGCCTCGGTGGAAAGATATTTTCGGACAGAACTAATTCAACGGAGCTGGTAGTAGCAGGATTTGTCGGTTTGACTGATGAAGTTCTACCCGGACAGTGTGCTGTCGAGGAGAACGCCGAGGCTTTTGACAGAGTCAGAGAGAGGGATTGTGGTATCGTCAAGCTGAAGGGTGTTGACAGCAATAGAGGGACAGTTTTTGTCTTGTTCCGAAGAGCATCGCTACTGTCTTTTCACTATTTAGTTGAAGTTTGTTTTGTGTCATCCAGTTTTTGATGTCCAGATAATAGTCAGATGACTATTTCCTTGATTTAATACACATGTTCAAAGAACAAAGAAAAGAAAAAAGAGCTAGTTCCTTCCCTTTGTAGGCGCGCTTTCATAGTCACTCTCTCTAAAGAATGTCAAAATTCAGTTTAAACGCCTTGGCAGCAA
>OY757553.1:7316176-7509838 GCA_963584105.1 Alviniconcha strummeri | reverse complement strand
GTCAGCACTAGCTCACTAGCTGAAAAGTACCAGTTGCATAAACCGCAAAGTCCCCGTCCCTAATATGCCTTCTCGCCGCCGCAGCAAAAGCACATAAACCGCAATACGATCATTTCTGGATCTAATAATAATATTAATCCGCTAATATAATCACAATTCAAGCGTCATAATTTTCCGCAAACAAAAATGAAGAAAAAAGGCTCAAAACGCTTTACAATTCTACACAAGTACACCATGAAATGAAAGCGCGCTGCGGTACGACATCACACTTGGCGCTACTGGCTCAGTACCCCAGTCAGATCTCCAAGAGATGGTGGACAGATTGTACCAGGAGTTCCAAGACTACAAAATTCAAGCCTCACGCACCCTTCTTGTTTACCAACAACGACACGAACAACAAGTAAAGGATTTGACTGCGGCAAAAGAATCCCAAGACAGGCAGATAGAACTACTCCAGAGAAGGTGCCAGGCCTTAGAGGACAAATTTAGGGGCATCAAGAAGAGCGTCAAGTCCGACATGGCCATTCAAACAGACAAACCACAATCAACATCAGTCAGCGCATTCACACAACAATAAACAACGGCCGATACACCACTACCACCCCCTCCATTCAGCACCCACCACCACCTTCTACCACCACGTCCCGTCATGCACCGACACCTCCTCCTGACACAGGTCACAAGGAGGATCCTGTACCCGCCAGCCACAGCAGCCGGCCCTGCCTGCTCTCCACCCCAGCTCTCCGTCTACCCCACTCCTGCAGAAGACTGATAATTGGGGACTCCAATCTCAAAAACGTTGCCAGACGACGTATTGACTCCACAGGCAACACCCATGTAAGAACACTTAGAGGTGCAACTGTGGCACAGCTGACCAACATCATCAGCACAGGCGCCTGCTATTCCCAGGTCGAGCAGGTCGTGGTTGCCATTGGTACGAACGACTGTACAGGGAATATGCCACGCGACATCGCCGCTGACTACCAGAAGCTGCTGTCAGTTATCAAGGCTCACTTTCCTACAGCTAATGCTGCAGCAGCAGCAGTCCCTCCCCAGGCTAAATGGCGATCTAACGAGGTTCACTTCATGCCCCTCTCCACTCTCTGTCAGTGCTGTCGGCAAGGAAGAGTCGACCCTGGCATCCTAACGAACAAAGTCCATCTCTCCGTGAAGGGCCTGTCGCTTCTCTTGCGCGACATGCAGGCCTTTCTCTCGCCCAGCTGCACAGGGAGCGACAGACCCATCTATGCCAGTGCTGTCAAGTCCGGCCAACACGTGCAACGTCGTGAACAGCAGACCGGCGAGCAGAAGCGCCACCAGCAAGTCCAACGACAGGGACAGCTTTTCCAACAGCCCCAGCAATCGGCGTCATCGACAACATGAGCAGCAGCAACGAGAACCCGAGGAGCGGCGGCAGCCACAAAGCCAAGAGCAACCTCCACAACACCACCAACATGCGCCGCGACCCTTTCAGGTCTCACAATCTCTATGGTACAACCAGTACCAACAACCCTCCTGTACCCCCCAATGTACTACCCGCCAGGTTACCCTTGACCACTGGCAGCCTCCTTACGCTGAAACGCAAATGGCCCCGACACCGTCGCTCTCATCTGATCCTTGGCGGCCCCGCCATTCAAGAGCGTGTCACCTCCCAGAGTAAATTTACCCTCGTGTACGAATGTAGTGGATGACCAGTTGTGAGCCATTGCTGTTTGTGTGTTAACTGTACAGAAACCCAGCGGTTATCTTTGAGTAGTACGACTCCTTTGTGTAGATTTTAGATGATGTTTATAGTGTTAAAAACCGCGCTGACGTTCTCATCCTTGGCGACTTCAAAATAGACATGAAGTCCACACTCGTGCTTGGATTCTGCTCTTGCTCCTTTTGGACTTGCTCAGCTCATTACTTCACCCACACGAACAACGCCCACTTCAACGTCGTTAATAGATCATATTTATACAAACAACCCTAGTGCCGTCGTTGCTACTGACGTCTCAGACGTAAGTATTAGTGACCACAACCCTATCAGTTGCACCAGATCTATCAAATTGCCAAAACCAGAACCCAAAGGACATACACACGTGTCCTTTAGATCTTTTAAACATTTAAACCAGAATACATTCTTTGCTGATTTTATCTGCACGCCGTTTGATAATGTACCTCAACACACGGACCCTAACGAGGCTCAAGCTGTTTATGGATGTAGTCAACAGGCATGCGCCAATCCGTCATAAACGAGTAAAGCACTCCAAAATGCCACCCTGTTTGAATAAAAATATCGTTCAGGCCATGTCCGATCGGGATCGACTGAAAAAAGAAAAAATGGTCGCGAAATATAAGACAGCACGCAATAAAGTTTAAAAAAAATTTTTTTTGTCAGAAATGCTAAGACATTATATTTTAGGAGACTTGTGGAAAACAACAAAGATATATCAGTTTGGCGCGCTCTAAACACTTTCACTAAAGGGACCGACTCTAGACAGAAGAAAATTACGCATCATTTCACAGCTGATGCATTTAATGACTATAGTTTCTGTCCATTGCAGAAACCTTAGTTAAATCACAAGACTCACTTGATAGCAATAAGCACTACTCCTGCTCAAAACGCCTTGTTGATTTCTGTCAGCAAAAGACAATGGAAACTGATCCGTTTACCATAC
This sequence comes from Alviniconcha strummeri, assembly GCA_963584105.1. Taxonomy (NCBI): domain Eukaryota; kingdom Metazoa; phylum Mollusca; class Gastropoda; family Provannidae; genus Alviniconcha; species Alviniconcha strummeri. The sequence continues at coordinate 7,507,178 of OY757553.1, read as the reverse complement.
CCTTGATAACTGTCCATGAAATGGGAAAATATATCTCTGGGATGAACAATAAAAAGTCTACGAAATCAGCAATCAGTTGCTTAAACTAGCTTTGTCATACGTTGCAGGGTCACTGACCTATATTTTTATTTTGTGCATCGAGCAGAATGTCTTCCCCTTAAAATTTCAAAAAGCAAGTTATTCCTTTAGCCAAAACTAGAGATCACAAAAATCTGAATGATTATAGACCAATCTCATTACTGTCGGTTCTGTCTTAACTTCTGGAAAGACATGTTCATAAACACCTAGTCACCTATTTAGAAACACGAGACCTTTTCCAGCCACTTCAGTGAGGCTTCCGCCGTAAGCAGTCTTCCAATACCGTACTTGCGCGGTTGACAGACTCGTGGCTTTCAGCTATAAATAGATCAGACCTGTCCGGAGATGTCTTTTTGGACTTTAAAAAAAGCATTCGATCTTGTTAATCACAGAATCTTACTCTCAAAGCTTTATGTCTATTTAAACAGTTCGAACTCATTGCCTTTTTTTGTTTGTTTGTTTTTTTGTTTTGTTCATACCTTAAAAACAGAGTACAACGTGTCTTTATCCGTGGCTCCTACTCGTCTGAAGGAACTGCTAAATATAGTGTACCACAAGGGTCAGTCTTGGGACCTGTACTCTTCTGCGTCTATATTAATGATCTACCTCTGCATATACCATCAAATTCTGCAGAATGCCATATGCTCGTGGATGACACAACACTTCATACAACAAGAAAAAGCGTTGTGCAAATTCAAAAGACGCTACAGCTTTGTCTTGATCGCATTTTAGTGTGGTGCATGTTAATCACATGCTCATTAATCCTCTGAAAACAAAGTCAATGATAATTACTACACGGCAAAAGCAACAGCTCTCGGACTTGTCATTGAGACTGTCACTGGATGGTCAGAATACTGAAAATGTAACTAAACATCGCCTACTAGGTCTAATTGTTGACATCAAATTCCGATGGCAAGCCGAGATTGAACACATGCAAAAAGCATGTCAAAAACAACAACTGTTTCTTCTTTCTCAGCTGCAACATATTATCAACATTGATACCAGAAAACTCTTCTACAACGCTCACATTAGACCTCACATCGATTATGCGTCAGTTGTGTGGGATGGCTGTGGCGAGGGACACTTAAAAAAACTGAACTCCCTACATCGATGGGCAAGCAAATTAATCCTTCCTGATCCTTCCCTATCTACAGAGGAAAAGATGAGTGCACCTGGAATATTAAACCTACCGCAACAGCTCGCTTACAATAAAGGAATATTTATGCATAAAGTTCTTAATAATAATCCCCCAAATTACCTGGCACAACTCTTTATTAGTCACCAGTCCCACTACACCAACTCCAGGAATAACCTCTACGTGCCAAGGCCAAGGCTTGACTTATTTAAAACCAGCACATGCTTCGCTGGAGCGTCCCTTTGGAACTCCCCGCCTCAAAATATAAAGTCATATATTTCTCTTCCTTGTTTCAAACGTAATCTGCACAAATATATGTCTGAGAATTTTTTTTTTAAAATCAAATTTGGACGGATTTGTTTGAATCACACGTTTGCCTAAAAAACAAAACAAAAACAAACAAAAAAACTGAGTGTTGTATACATGTATGCCAATCAAAGAAATTTAATTCTGATGTTTCTGCACATTATTTTGTAGGAACTATGAAACTGCATTAATCAATTGGTTAATCCTGCTTATAATATTTGTTGGTGGTATTGTCGTGTTTATTTGTGTTTGTAGTATGGCAAGGACTGGCTGTTAGACAGGTCCAAATGGACCTAACGTTGCTATCCTTGAATAATAAAGTTTTCGAGTTCGAGTTCTCTCTCTCTCTCTCTCTCTTTCTTTTTTCCCAACAACTGGGAAAGGTGACAAAGGAGAGAGAAAATAAAGAAAAAAAGAAAACGTTTCGCCTGACTTCAGTGGGATGCAACTCGACATCTTTTTCTCGTGCTGCATGAGGTGTCGAACTCTCTCCCATTTTTTTTTTTTTTTTTTTCTGCAATCATGGGGTCAGCTCAACGGATCCAAGATTCCATGAAGCCCAGGGTGGATGGATCTAAGGTTCCATAAATACACGGGTCGACGATTCCAAGATTCTACGAGTAAATATGGTTTCAAGACTGGACCACTTCAGCTATTCTTGTTAATATTTCCATAGTCATCATATCTTCACAAACCTCTCTCTCTCTCTCTCTCTCTCTCTCTCTCTCTCTCTCTCTCTCTCTCTCTCTCTCTCTCTCTCTCTCTCTCTCTCTGTGTGTGTGTGTGTGTGTGTGTGTGTGTGTGTGTGTGTGTGTGTGTGTGTGTGTGTGTGTGTGTGTGTGTGTGTGTGTGTGTGAAACTGCGGCTACTTTGTTGTTTTTATTTCAGTTCGCAGTGGATGGATGTGACATTTTATCACCTGTTTGCTTTACACGCAAACGCATGTGAACGGGAGAAGAAACTATCAAAAATGTGACCATATCCATATTTCAGTCCTCGGGTTACGCTGGAGTCGTGCTTTCTTTGACCTTGCCTTCCAACGCACCCTCCCCTCCCAAACAGAAACTATGAATGTCGTTATTGTTCTAAAAAGCAACTATTCATAACTGTCACTACTGTTCTAAAAAAGCAACTATTTCAGAGAAAATACTGGGAGGAAAGAAGGGGGTGGGGGGAAGAGAGATCAATTACTTCAGCTCATGTTCCACCCGTTATCCCTCGTGCTAGTGGTGGGTTTAAAACCGGACTTGAACGCCTTGCACGTGCGTGTTTTAGGGTCCCTGCGACAGAAGTGGGCACAAAGTCTACTTTATTAGCCCTTTCCATACCCATGACATCATACGAATTACTTTTTTGCGGTGTTAGTTTTATAACCAGTCGCGGCGAGCTTGAGAGACAGGCCGCTTCAGCTAATCAGAGGCCGTGAATCTTACGTAACGCGGGAATAACTTTTAAAATGGTCCAGGAATTTCCGACCGTCTCCTTGGATTTTATCGTAACAACTGAAATGAAAACACTCACCCAGCTTTAAGCCCGTTCTTAACTGGGCGAATGTTTGTTCGCCGAACATACTTCGGACAGTTCGACGAACTATGATTCGCTTCTTAATTGAACTTTTAGTTCGCCGAACATGGTTCGGACAGTTCGACGAATTTTACTTCGTTCTCAACCGGCTTGTAATGAGACGCAAGCCCGAACTTGCGGCAGACGCGCAGCAGACAGCGTGATCGAAAATGTAGGCAAGAGTCAAGTCAATCAATATACTTTAATGATCCCTCACAGGGTAATTCTAACTACTATTTCATTCTGGGTCCCCGAGACAAGGCTGCGCCTCCCACAAGTCAAGAAATTAAAAATTAAAAATAAATCCCTCTGGAGCGAGTGAAGAACCTTGCGACACCATCAGCCATTTTTATTTTTATTTCTTCCTCATCCACAGGAGAGCTCTGCTCTCAGCCAGTCAGAGGCAATGTTCGTCGAATAGGGCGAATATTCCCAGAACATGTTGAGCGAAGCTTTTTGGACCCGAATATAGCTTCGTCGTACTTCGACGAATACTCCCAACTAGGTTCGCGAAGCAAAAATTCGCCCAATTAAGAACCAACTAGGTTCGCCGAATACTTCCAACTAGGTTCGCGAACAAACATTCGCCCAATTAAGAACGGGCTTTACAAGTGCAGAAACAATCTGAAACGGTGCTCGGCCGTGTAGCGACTCGGTTTTCAACTGAACGCGAAAACATAGAACTTCCGCTGAGCAGCAGCAAGCAGTTTCACACTGCGAACATAACGGCTGCCTTGTTGAAAAGGTCCACTCTCTGTCGCTGTCTAAAAGTAGTGCCATCTATGGCATATATCAATGTTCCAAAATGTCGTCGGGAAGTTCAAGTAACCGCGCGACTCGAGACGCCGCCATAGCTGCATGTGTCGAGTATACACGCCGCGACAGAAACTAGGTCAGGGGGTGGGGTTTTGCGACCGGTTAATTGTACTAAATGGTGGGGAGGGGGGGGGGAGCTGCCACTAGCTGCCAACTGAGAGAAACAAAAGAGATTCCTCTTCGTTTCCTTAGCAGTTGATTAAAAAAAAAAAAATGACATCTGTGTTTCTGTTTTGTCTCCAGTTGCTTCTTTTTCAAAATCGGATGGACGCCGAACTGCCAACTGGGGACCGAGGGGCTGGTTTTGGTGGTATTATTCCGCTATCGCAAGCACGTGGCTGCGTGTGGTCGCATTCACTGGCGTTGCTGGCGCGAAGGACAAAGAGCCAATAACTCACTGGTGAGCTTACATGCACAATCAGATAGGCTTAGCTGGGAGCTAAAGTTCTGGTATAATCGGTTCTGATCATGCGGGCACACAGGTGTCTGCGCCTGACATTTCTTGGTATTATGTGGGCAAAAACCAGTGCCGCCTCATGTTTGTTCACTTTAAACCTGGGACATAGTTTTATAGTCACAGAGGCAAAACAAAAACAAACAAAAAAACAACAACAACAAAATGTATTTAAAAAGTGTTCAAACAGCTGGACAAATATTCTTGATCTGAAAATCGTAGAACATACAGCAGATGTCGATCTTGGATAGGAACTGGTGTGCGAATGTTGCAATGTGTTTTGCAGTACATTATTTTAAGATGCTTGTAGTGCATCAGTTATAAAGAAGTATTTAATAAGGTATTCTAAGCACAGGTTTCAAAATACAAGTGACACCATGCAAGATTCCCCACGTCAAAATGTGCATGTACCCCTCTCTCTCTCTCTCTCTCTCTCTCTCTCTCTCTCTCTCTCTCTCTCTCTCTCTCTGCAGTGGGTCAAAAGATGTTTTGAGGGTGCTTCGGGCTATGCTACTGACATATTGATGATCGCTTATATAGCGCTATTCTCCGCTCTCTTGAGCAGATGAGCAGACTCTCTGCGCTCGCATGAGGTTCTACATGAGTGACTAGCTTTATAGCGCATTTTTTTAAATATCCACCGAAGTGGTGTACTTACAGCGCTGGCATGGCTGGTGCCACATGAAACTGCAGCCGTCTCGGCGCAAATCCTGTGTACACCATACAGCCGTGCTCCATGTCACTTCATGCAAAGCCACATACGTAACGGTGTATGCGTGTTTAGCTGTAACCTGCCACCTGTACTTTTGGCAGAATGACCGGGATCTTTTACGTGCTACTGCGGCAACACGGGGATGGAACGGATACCGAAATGAGTCAGCACAGAAAGTCTACCCTGGAGAAGAAATTCTCCCGCCGCTCCAGCAGGGATTCGAACCCGCGACCTTTCAATCACGAGTCCGGCTCTCTAACCACTGAGCTATCCCCGCCCCCTCTCTCTTAAGATACTGAAAAACATTTCGTGGAAAATGAGAAGAGAAACAAGAGTTTTTCCCCAGCTGACAGACAGCATTAAGATAGAGGCGGAGCGAGCAGCTGAGCCGTAGGAGAGAGGACGGAACAGGGACGGAAAGACAAAACCTTTCCTACAACCCAGCATCGGCCAGAAAAGCAGACAGATGACATCACCACAGAAAGTGTAAACACTGTCGCTCACACCATGCTTATTAATCAATTTGAGTGGACAGTGGTAGGGATTACCCTACTGTAATATTCGAAGAGTCTGATTAAAATTAAAATAATAATAATTAAACCGTGAGAATTAGCCTAAGCTTTACGGTCGGTTACAAAAATATATATATATGGAGTGGGGGGGGGGGGGGGGGGGGAGGGGGGTCATCTGTCGCACTAAAGCTGAGTTCAAGATTCTTTGTAACGTAATATATCATTTTAAGTCAAATGTTCCTCTGATTGTTAGAATCAACACAAAAGGGAGTTAATTAGTGCTCAAAATACGTAACACAAGTACAACAATGACCTCAGTCGCCTACTGTAACTCTCACCTGACGTGCGTATACATACAAGGTACATAAACGCCACCAGAGGTACATCCTCAAATTGTTATAAGTGAAACATTTTCCAGAAATGGAAAAAAAGGAACGACCTTACAGAAATACTTATTTCAGAACCACATTGACAAAACGGCTCTACATAAGTAACAAAAACGTAAATGCTAAGTCAAACAAAAAGCAGTTCCATTACACATGTGTGAAAAGGCAGGTATTGTTAGCATGCCATAACCACCACATCTCGTATGGAAGTTATTTTAGTCAACACTCCAGCCAGCGCTTGTTACCTGGATCAAAAATGGAGGACTTCCCAAAGACTTTGACAAAGTTTTCTTCGTTGCGTTTTTTGTCCTCTGCTATTGGGGCTGTGATTGGCTGTCGAGGACTGTGCATATTTTGGTTCGGGAACCCACGGAACCTGAAGTCCTGTCTCAAGCTTCCTTCTTGCAACATTTTTTGGAAGATGCTGTAGTCTCGCGGTGATCCTGTCGACGTAAGGGTGACGTCATATGTTGCAAAGGAGAAATGATATATGATCAAATGCAATAGCTTATATTAGGTTTCGTTTCTTGATATAGATGATAATGTTTATAGTACTTCCCAATGAAATATGAGGAGAGAAAAAAATCAATTATCCGAAAATCGTAAAATAATCTCCCTTTCTTCTTCTTCTTCTTCTTCTTCTTCTTCTTCTTCTTCTTTAAACACAATGTGAGTTCTTTTGATATTTACTAAAAGAATCTTACAGTCGTTAAAAAGAAAATAGCTCATTTATTCTAAGCAAACAACAATTATGAGACTTTGTTTGGTGACGGATCTATCTGTCGTTTGGTTATTTAAATGTAACGATTCATTTTCGGATAGATGGTTAGCTGGTACGTTCATATAGTCAACAAAAGTAAACATTGTGTTAGACAAAGTCCTGACGGAGAATCCTGTAAAAATGTGTTCGAGAGACAGACGTTTTACGATGACACATACATGAACGGTAAAATATACATCCAAAATGACCAAAATAAACAAAGAAAGCTGTAAGAAAAATAGTTTCGACTACTGTTAGAAAGTTTGCATAAAGCCAAAAGCTTCAGTATATCCATAAGAAAGCCAAAAGCTTTAGGTTATCCATAAGAACGCAAAAATTGTAAAAGCTTGAGCATTTCTCAAATTATTCAGAAGAAACAAATTCATTACAAAAATAAACGGTCTGAATACTAAACATGTCCGTCTCAAACAACTAGACAGATAATAACACAATCTCTCTAGCTATTCGACCCAAAGCGAAACATAATGGATAGCCGACATGCCAAAAATATCTCTGCGATTTACAAGAAACAAAAGCAAATCTGTAGCAAAATGAGAAGCACACAGTTCGAATTGGCACTCCATGTCAAACACCACTGCAAGCAACATCGTGCACTCAAAAGAAAACCTTCACAGTATCATACACTTGGAAAACACCACATCACATTTGTAATATAAGAAAAAAAATCACTTGATTGACTGGATCTAGAAACTCGCATGTACCTGGAGCAAGCTATAGGCTTACAAGTTGGAAGGTTGGGAAATAAGTCGAGTCAGACTGATGGTAAGGAAAATATAGTGAAGTCAGTCACCCCAAACCAGTAACGGAGAGCAAGATGTGACGATTCAGTGAGAGTGGATAAAAGACATTGATTTCTAAAGTATTATTATAGAATTGTTACCGTCAACGTAAAGCTGACTTATTGAATGTTGCTAATATTTAGTCCACACAAAGAAAAATGGATTATGCACCGTTATGACAGCCAAATTCAAAAAAATCTAGACAAAACAATAAAACATTCAAACAAACACTAAAGTACAATTGATTCTAATGATTATATTTCGAGACCTGCCATGTGTTTTTGCTCTCCTGTTCAGTACAAAAGGCAACTGACTGATTGTCACTCAAGGATATAGACATTAGGCATGATGGATCTTGGTTAAAAGTTCATTCAAAGAACGGTTACATAAGTACTTCACAAGAAATATGAAACAAAAGGCAATACAAGAAGGCTACAAAAGGTTGTGAAATGCACAGTAGTTTTCTACTACTTGGAGAAAAATGAGTTCCGATCACCCAGAGCAAAAATCAGTAACCAAGAAGAAAAAGCATAATCGCGTGGATTTCAATATCTATGACAGTCGTTAGATGTTAGTTTGTTGAAAATGAGACACTGGAACCATGGTTAATCATCAATGACTTCTGCAAACGGTAAACGCGTGCTGGTGTTTAGTATTGCAAATGTTGACTTTCCATATACAAAAGCAATGGTTAGATTACAGGCACAAATGGTTTTGATGCTCACAAAGCTTTATTTCAAGGTACTGTGCACTGGTACGCGACACTTTTGCAGAGGTTGTATGTTCCAAGCGTCAAGATATTTGCCAGCTAATCCTCAGATCTGACAGATTTACGATTGTTGGAATATCGTCAAGTCAAACTGAAACAGACAAAGCATAAAAAATGAGCATTTAAAAAAAAAAAAAAAAAAAAATTAAAGCAATTTTATAACTAGACGCCAGTGTATTTTGAGAAGAAAAAAAAAAAAATCATGAAATTTCACCTTCGACAATAATAATAATAATGGAAATTTGTAAGCGTCGAACCTATCAAAATATTTTTAACAGCCCAAGGCGCGTACAAAAGCAAGGACAGTGACAACATGCTACAACATAAAATAAAATTTGACAAGATACACATCCACTTACTTCCTCACACACACACACACACACACACACACACACACACACACACACACACACACACACACACACACCAGTTTGTTATGATGCTTTGTAATTCCGCTATAAATGTCATGTTTATGTGTAAATCAGCCAACAACATCCTATTTATTGGTAATTTTGCCGGAAATGTCACTCTTATTAGTAATTAGGCCAAGAATGTCATATTAATTTATGCCAATAGAAATACTTATTTGCATTTACATCAAATACAAAATTTGTAAGACCAAACATACAACACAAATTTTGGAAGATATTAGCAATAGCCTTTGTTAGAAAGTTTTGTTATTAGTTAAGCGTTTCAGGTATCGTCGACCATTCTGCCTGATTTATGGATACCAGATTATCAGAAGGGGGGGGGGGGCAATGGACAGAAAAAGAAGAAGAAAATTGAAAAGAATTTTTTTATGTAAATGTATAATGGCAAATACAATTGCCATATTGCAGCAAGTTGCACATGTCACCTACCAACTACCATCTCTTAGCTGCTCAACAAGAACTATACATTTGCTCTCATGTTGTTGTTTTTTGAGTGACACAAACATGTCACTGACAGCAAATATAGAAGATAGACATGCATTTCGTTTCTAAAATACAGTCAGCAGTGTAGGTTATATCCGGGCTAAGCAAAATATGATCCAAACACATACAAGATTCAAAAGAATGCTTATTTATTATGACATTGACAACACGATGCAAATTTTCAGGAAATCCCCTTCTTCAGTCCAACGACAAAAAAGCTGCTGAGAAGAGATCAGTCATCAGTCTGTTATGCCACCCGTCCACCAACCGGGTACGCAAAATCACCCAATCTAATAGGATTAGCAGCGATCTTCCGTCAGCCATCACTGATCGCATATGCGACAACCGCGACACTAACCTCCGTGACATGCTGGTGCGATCTAAACTGTGTCATCCAGCCACAAGAACATCAGGGACCACTCCACGCAATCAAGCAAAATGTGGAACATGTCCTTTCATCTGCACCAACACCAACATTACTGGCCCTAAGTCCCAGATGAACATCACGAAGCAGTTCAACTGCCTGACGTACATTCTATACGTCATTCATTGCACCAAATGCGCTCAAATCTACATCGGTGAAATTGGACGCACCCTTGACACCCGCTTCAAAGAACACCTTGCGGACATTAAACACCGGAGAGGCAAACCTGTTGCTAATCACTTCAACCAAACTGACCACACCATCCACAACATTCGCGTAAAAGGACTGTGGCTTCTCTTTACAGACAGTGTGAATGACAGAAAAGACATGGCATCACGCTTGATTGATAAACTCGGCAGCAGGAAACCAGGTGGAATGAATGAAAGACCAGGTGGAATGAATGAAACACCATACTTCGCTGTCACTTGACTGTGTCTATTTAGACCGTACGTAGTTCGAAATATGCTGTTGAATATGTAGTTTTTTTTTTTTTTTTTTTTCTTTCTCACTCGCACTCTCTCCCATGGCTTCACTGCAGCCTACCATAGAACTGCAATAGTGTGAATATGCGCGTGTGTGATTGTGTGAGAGTGTATGTGCGCGTGTGCAGCTCTCTCTCTCTTTTAAATTTTGTTTTGGTCGTTTTGTTTTTCTAAGCTTTGATGGCAGTGGAAACCTCATCAAGACTAGTATCATAGGGTTTTTCACTACATCCGACTAATGGTTTGTTTGTTTTTTCCCCGGGTATGTGTTCGGGTCTTATTTTAGAACGCTAGCAGTCATTCTTGTTTCAGAATTTAATTAAGCAAAATATATTAATCAAAATCTACAGTCAAGTTCAAACAAGATCGTTGTCTTCCTTGATTTTTTCCACTGCTGTGATGATGGTTGCTGCGAGGAATCCACTTTTTGTCAAATGGGCAGCGAACCTCAAGGTCCGGCCGTTGATGCTACATATAAATGCAAGTCCATGGTCTACCAGTCGGGGGGGGGGGGGGGGGGGGGGGCGGGGATAGCTCAGTGGTTAGAGCGCCGGACTCGTGATTGAAAGGTCGCGGGTTCGAATCCCTGCTGGAACGGCGGGAGAATTTTCTTCTCCAGGGTCGACTTTCTGTGTTGACTCTTACTTCGGTATCCGTTCCACCCCCGTGTTACCACAGTAGCACGTAAAAAATCCCGGTCATACTGCCAAAAAGTGCAGGTGGCAGGTTACAGCTAAACACGCATACACCTTACGTATGTGGCTTTTATTGAACCGTGCTTCGGCATTGGTCACAACTTGTCCCTAATATGTCAAATGACATCTGAGGACATTAAGCATCAACTCATCATCATCATACCAGTCTGGGGCAACAGGCACGCATGAACTGGCAGCAGGGGGACGCCCGCTATGTCGAAGACGACACGAAGAGTAATGCTGATCGACACACCTGTGCATCAGTCGGTTCGGTGCATAGGTCCGTCCGGACGAACCCATGCAAGAGTCTGAGGGGTATGTCAAGGGCTTGGAATTGTAGTGGTGAAGACTGGAGCGTTTATGTGACGGTGAGATGGATGTTGTTAATATGAAGTACTGGAGCTGGTCAAGGTCCTGCGGAGTTCCCAACCGAAAAATGGAGATGTCGCCAAGGATTCATTTCCAGAAATCGAGGTGGAAGTTGACGACACGTTCCGTCAGTAATCTGGAGTTTAGCCACCCCATGAAGAGAACAGTAACCGAAAAGACAAAAGGATGCCACAGGTGATCCGCAACACTTGTTTGTAGTTGTGGCCTTCCAGGCTGAAAACGTTACACAAGTGCTGTCATACAATATGTGGTAGCAGAATAAAGACCATCGCAACATTGCCCTAGCGAACGTTCAACATCCGGCTCAGAGAAGCAAAATGCTGTTATACGCAGAATAAAGCCCAACATAAAATTGCTCCCCTGGGAGAGTTGCTCATTCAGCTCACATAATGCTGGATACAAATTAGCTACTTAATATGTAACAGAGATCAAAATGCACAAAAGGTTAGATACAACACTTATTTTATTAAGACAGTATAAAGCATGTGCAAATTTTCAGGGTAGACTCCTTCTTCGGGCAACAAACAGACGCCTGAAGAAGGAGTCTACCTGAAAATTTGCACATGTTTTATATTGTCTTAATAAAATGCGATTTGGAGGGGGGGGGGGGGCGGGGGGCGTAAGCCACTTTGTCAGCATTCTTTCAAACACTGGACACAAAGACACCACAGCCGTTTAACTGTTCTTTATGTGTTGTTCTGTTGCTTGACAAAGGGCCTTACCCCGAAAAACCGCGTGTTGTGTTGCAAAGCTCAATAAAACCTTGAAACCTTGAACTAAATAAGCGTCCTTTAAACTTTTCGTGTGTTTGGATTGTGTTGTAGAACGCTAGCGGCCAGCCTGTTTTGTTGTTGTTGTTGTTGTTGTTGTTGTTGAGCCAACTTCAATTAGGAACCGACCTTCGACTTTAGAACCGACTTTCGACTTTACTTCTAACGCCAGTGTGCGGAGCAAGCAGCAAAGCCGACACAGTCGAGTAACCTCCTATGTTTAAAGAAAATATATCGGCGGGTTTTTATTGTTGATGGAAAGATCAAAGCAGGTCGGGGTCAGAAGGAATGAGCTAAAGAATTTCGACCACAGTGTTTGCATGGCCCGAGAACAGCTAAGTAAATACTAAATAATACCTTTAAAAAAAAATCGGAAGTATATTATGCTATAAATTTCACTAGGCGCTGTACATTGAAATATTCTGATAGGAAAAACAGTCATCACACCCACGTTTACCTTCAGCCTCATCAATTCCTACCAGTCATTCCATCAAACATATCTACTGGACCTAAACAACACGCGATCACTCAGTCTCTATATAATCATGTTTAACACAACTCACAGAGCTACAAACAGTAGTAGCCTTGTAGTCTACTCAAAGCAATACGGAATTTAAGTTCAACATTGATTCCCACCCACACACCCCCACACACACACATCGTGGAAAGAGGAGATTATAGTGGTACTGACAAATCGTGCAGCGGGTGAACTTTTCGTCACGTTTTGTCACGATGTGGTGACAAAAGCCCCGGTCATAAAGATGACTGGGGATTTTGTCACCACGTCGTGAGTTCAGTCGACTGCAAATGAAACCCAGCAGTGCTAGTGGAGATGGAAAGAATGCGTCTAACTGATGAGCAGAAATATTAACACAAACAAAATAAATCCGACTACGGTACTTGAAGCAAACCTATTGTAGCATGCCTATGGTTGTTCACATAATTATTTACACAAACTCGTGCAAATACACAATCCGTAGTTCCAGTGTTCAAGTCACTCCCAGCACAATCACGGACGGAGTTACACCATGTCTAACTAATGAACAAACAAAAAAAGTATCACACACCGAAAGGAAAACGGGCTATGCTAGTTAAAGCAAACATAGCAGGCTGTTCTGTGAAATCACATCTCTACACAAACGCATGCAGTTACAGTATCCATAGTGTGCGTTTTAGCGTCCAAGTCGCTTGCTACACAAACTCACGATATTACGGACTACGAGTATTTCTAAGAGATGAGCAGCATTATCACACACAAATCAAAGCAGGGTACACCATTTAAATCAAAACTAGCATACCTTTACAGCTAAAACCATGGATGCAAGGTCAGTCACAAACACTATTTTGCAGATTGCCTTTTGTATTTCATGTTTGCTTGTTGCAATTCGTACAGATTCGTCTGAAGGAATTGCCCCTTGTCGGATGAATATAGTATTGAATTGAATTTTCGAAGGTTCGGTGTATATAGTACTTTTTGAACCTGTGCTATGACAAAATAATAATAGTGAATTTACAGAGCGCTTTCAGAGACTCAAAGCGCTTTAGAACTTAAAGAAAAACATGAATCGCGCAAATACGCATATACAAATCAATGGTATATAAACAAACAAGTAAAACGCACAAAAAATCATCAATATTTTCATACAAAGCACGGTAAAATACATGCACACACATAGTCGCGCGCATTTTTGTATAGTTGCCTTGATGTTGCTGGGACATTCAGCTCTAAAGAACTACATGTAGAACAAAGCGAGACCTGATTTTCGACTGTGCATGATCGACAGAAGACCGTTACGCTTAGAACAGAACGAAGACCTTACTTTGTTTACACGGCTAGAACCCCTAACTCCCTACTTTGGTCTATACGGCTAGAACTCTCTTCGTATGAGAGTCGGTGGCACTCGAACGCCAAGTTACGTACGATGGAGCGTGGTCACAACATGGATGGGTGACCGTTACGTGCTAGGCTTTGCGCTCGCCACAAGAGTTTTCCGGAGTCACATTCTATGCTGACTCTACAATAGCCTTTCGGTCCCCCCCTTGCGTATACGCATGCAAAAAGATTACACACGCAAACTGAAAAGGTAAATCTGCGATACCTTCTTGTTCAAGGTATTTATGCAAGTTACGTCTGAATTCATGGAATACTAAACATTCACAGAATGTGACATGCGTTTGTAAAAATAGTTTAGCTGTTAAACACATATTACTTGAATATCCTATTACCACACAGTTATTTCAGGTGAAAAAAAAATAATTGGATATGGCTTTAATACTTGCAACAACGTAAGATATATTTTATATAATATAACTGATGTTATCAATTTTATTGTTAAATTGATTGTTCAAAGTCCGGTGTTACCCACCGGTGTTAGAATAATTAAAAATATATATATTTGTGTGTGTGTGTGTGTGTGTGTGTGTGTGTGTGTGTGTGTGTGTGTGTGTGTGTGTGTGTGTGTGTGTGTGTGTGTGTGTGTGTGTGTGTGTGTAATATCACCTCGATGTGACCAGACATAAAATAAAGTATTGACTGATTGATTTCTGTATTCCATGTCAGAGTTCGTTGGATTATGGAAATACTTAAATTCTTCATGCTGAAGTTGAACACTATATAAAAGAAGCACGAGGGAAGTCCCTACTTTGCTCTACACGGCAAGAACAGAAGAAGTCCCCATTCTATACGGCTAGAACACAGACAGTCCTTACTTTGGTCAGTCCGGCGAGAACAGAGAGAAGTAAAGAGCGCGCACAAAAGTACGGTACGGTACGGTTCTAATTCCAACCTTTTTCACTGTATGTAACAAACTTAGAACAGAATACTGAATCAAGTCAATAGTGATATTATTACGGATGGTTGACTAAGCCGTTTCTGTCAGAAAGGGGTCATTTCGAAAATGACCAAATTCAGTAGCATGTGTGGCCATCACGTGCGTCGGTCCCTGCTTGACGTCTGCCCTTCCTGGATCGGATAAGGCGTGACTCCTGTGGGATGCTCTGCCATTCCTGGACGATTGTTTGACGAAGATCGCGTACAGTCTGCGGTGGGTGCGGTCCTTGCTGTAGTCGACGTCCCAGACATGTTCAGTAAGTCACAGATAAGGGGAAATGGATGGCCAGGGCAAAGTGTCGACGTTTCTGACCTGGAGTTCATTCTGCACGACTCTGGCAACATAAGGATGGGCACTGTCCTGCTGTACCACGATCCCTGGTCCATGGTTCTTCACAGACGGCACGCTGTGGTTCCTCGCGATCTCATCCCGGTATTGCAGCCGGTGACAGCACAGTCTGAGATAACGACGTTTGTCCAATGACTGGCGCTGATGCCTCCTCAAACCATAATCCCTCCAGAGCCATGACGAACGCGTTCTTGAATGTAGCTGTTGGCGTGATGCTTTCCCTGCTGTTGATAAACTCTCTGGCGACCATCAGCCCTTCAAAGGTTGATTCCGCACTCGTCAGCGAATACTGGCCTGTCCCACTTGGAATTCCTTAAATCGCATGTGCAGTGTAGCCGAGGCAAGTCGTGATCAAGACACGGTGAGGAGGCTGGAGAGCTGGACGAACAGCAGGGCGTCTTGCGCCTAGGCCTTGGTCACGTAAACGGTTCTAGAACGTGTTCTTCTCAGTCCGGGGATGGTGACTGTTGCTGGCTGAAATATGTTCCGCGGATGTGTGACACTGATGTGACAATCCTGCTGCCGGGTCGTTACTCTGGAGCACCAACAACGGAGTAGGTCAGAAACAGTTCCAGTGGTCTGGTAGCGATGCAGCCGCAACCTAACAGTCTGTCTTGACAATCGGCGTTCCACTTGCCAACAGCTCAAAACCTCTGATTCTGCGACGTACGAGTCATCATTCCAGAAACTTTCCTTTGAACAAAATGAGTGGCAAAAGCAAGAGATTGTTAGTGAACACTTTTAACGCCATTTTTGTGATCAGCCACTACAACCAATCATTTGACACTTTCGGGCGCAACTGTGATCATGCACTCATGTGAGATATGACAAAACCTACGATTGACGCAACTATCGTGTTGAGTATACTTTGGGCTGTATAAGAAAGGCAAAGGAGGTGAGTTCCTTTGGATGACTCTGATGGGAGAAAAACATTTTAAAAGGCCTGGCACGAATTGGGAGGCCCTGCATGGAACCCTCTGGAAAAAGGTCTAATGGAACATGTATGGACAGAACAGAGGGCGCTACATATATGTAGGCTATTCCCCCTGTCCCGAAATGAAGAAGTGCAGGAGAAAAAACCCTACTACACTGGCCTGCACATGAGGTCAGATCGAAGGAAGCTGTGCTTTGGCAGGTACGGAGAGAACATTTAACAAGTGGATTTTCACGTCCTTTCAACCGCACAGTCATTATCAGGACGATCAAACTTTTCGCGTGTAAATATATATTCAAGTCAGATCGAGAAAATCAGCGCGAGCACAAATATAGGGACACAAAAGTGGCGGATATTGTGGCGGATACCCGTTAACACATAATTCACAAACTCTTAATAATGAGTATGACTACTGTTAAGTGACAGCCGCCAGAAACAATTTAAACTGTTCTCAGCTCTTTTGTTTTAAACCCCGCTACCAGCCTTCAGACATGACCACACATGGCCGCTATGGAGGTGGAAGTGTCGTGGTGTGGGGAGGGATCATTATGACTGGGAGGAGGGAACTCCACACCTGGCAGGGGAATCTCAGTGGGCTCTACTACAAAATGTCATTGAGCTTATTGTTGTGCCCTATGCTTGTCGGCAGCTTTTAAGACCACAGTACAAGAGCCCATCGTGCAAGCGTTGTCCAGGATCACCTGCAGTTTCGCAGAACCATGACTCCCACATGGCCACCGCAGTCCCCAGACCTGTCTCCAGATGAACCTTTGTAGAACATTCTCACATCAAGGAGTTCGCTGATGCACTCCTGGATAAATGCAGCATGAGGCGTCGTTGCCTCGCGTGCCTGGCAACGAATGGAAGCCCAACCCGCCACGGAGTCTTCTGTGAAATTAACATTGACACTTCCCAAATTCGAAGTCAAGTTCAAACCACGTATCTCATTCAAAACTTGGCTGACCATAATAAATATGTTGTCTAAGCATAATTTTAATGCAGCTTAACAGAATTATAAATCTGATTTAAACAGTTTTTATGTCATTTTCAATTAAATATTCCCCCCCCCCCCCTCTTTTTTTTTTTTTTTTTTTTTTTTAATAATCCTATATAAAATATACATCAAAAATAAATATTCGAAGAGTTAGTCCCTTCAATAATTCTCTAGTTTAAAAAAGGTATACAGAAAATATACCAGGTTAGGCCATGCTGGTATCGTCGACTACGGATAGAACATAGGAAGATTATTAGGACCAAAACTGAGGGTCCGACTTTGTTATTCAGCTGATGCAGAAAGCCCAAAATACTGCTGCACGCCTTGTTCACAGAGCACCACGCCATCAAAACTGCACACCTCTCCTACAGTAACTCCACGGGCTCCCAATTTCTGAACGAGTAAAATACAAACTGCTTGCATGCAACGCAGTCACAGGTTCCGCCCCCTCTTATCTTTCTGAGATATTACACCTTTACAGTCCTTCCCACTCTCTCCGCTCTTCGACAGACACACGCATGCTTAAACTCCAACGCTCCGACCGCAGAACCCATGGCTTTCGCATTTTCTCACACTTTGGCCACAACATCTGGAACAATCTCCCTAAGACATCGGGCGAGTGCTATTCTCTCTTCTTTCAAAAGCAAACTCAGAGCAAACTCTTCTAAGAATATTTCAATTAAGCAACACTGTCCTTCACCCCTATCAGTGTGTGTGTGTGTGTGTGTGTGTGTGTGTGTGTGTGTGTGTGTGTGTGTGTGTGTGTGTGTGTGTGTGTGTGTGTGTGTGTGTGTGTGCATTTTTTACATAGTTATGTTTGAACCCTTGGTGATGTCTACATTATGTGTTAGCCTTTTGTTAAACTGCTGATAGCATTTTCCACCTCAATGTACATTATGTGTGTTATATTATGCTTGATCGACGCTTTGAGCCGCAGGGTAGGCGCTGTACAAATTTCCATTATTATTATTACCGTTTAGAACATAGAAATGGTGTCGAAGGATGAGAACAGGGAAAGAGTTGTGGCCCAGAACAGAAGGAGCTGTTGAGATACAGAACAGAGGTCGCTGTTGAGGCACAAAAAAGAAGGCGCTGTCGAGGTACAAAACCGAGGGTACAGAACAGCGGGTGCTGTCGAGGTACAGAACAGACAGGGATGTAGAGGTACAGAACAGAGGGCGCTGTCGAGGTACAAAACCGAGGGGGCGTAGAGGTACAGAGCAGAGGGCGCCGTCGAGGTACAGAACAGAGGGGGTGTAGAGGTACAGAACAGAGGGCGCTGTCGAGGTGCAAAACGAGGGGGACGTAGAGATACAGAACGAAGGGTGCTGTCGAGGTACAGAACAGAGGGCGCCGTCGAGGTACAGAACAGAGTGGGGTGTAGAGGTACAGAACAGAGGGCGCTGTCGAGGTGCAAAACCGAGGGGGACGTAGAGATACAGAACGGAGGGTGCTGTCGAGGTACAGAACAGAGGGCGCCGTCGAGGTACAGAACAGAGGGGGGTGTAGAGGTACAGAACAGAGGGCGCTGTCGAGGTACAGAACGGAGGGGGACGTAGAGATACAGAACGGAGGGTGCTGTCGAGGTACAGAACAGAGGGCGCCGTCGAGGTACAGAACATAGGGGGACGTAGAGCTACAGAACAGAGGCAGTGTCCCAGAGTAGAGGGGACTTGCGGTAAAGAATGGGGGGGGGAGGGGGGGGGAGAGGAGTTGAGGCCCGGAGTAGAGGGGGCTGTTGAGGCAAAGAACAGGGGGAGGAGTTGAGGCTCCCAACAGAAGGCGCTGTTGAGGTACAGAACAGAGAGAGGAATTGAGGCCCAGGGTGATGAGATATATAACAGGGGAAGGCGTTGAGGCCCAGAAGAAAGGGCGCTGTTGAGGTACAGAACAGAGAGAGGAGTTGAAGTGCAGAACAGAGGGGGGATGATGGCGTACATAACAGGGGGGAGGTTGAGGTTCAGAACAGAGGGCGCTGTTGAGGAACACAGAACGAACGAACGAACGAACGAACGAACGATTTTTTTTTATTAACGAGGGTAAAGAAATAAGTACAATACTTTTTTTCATCCAGCCCTCGAGCAAAAACAAAATCAACAAAAACAATCGAAAACAAAATAAAAACTCATATTAACTATTGAGACAGACAGACAGACAGACAGACAGACAGACAGACAGACAGACAGACAGACAGACAGTAAAATGAAGAGCATGCATGTATGCATAATATACATTTCTGACACATAATTATTCACAAATATTGAAAATATAAATGTTCAAATCATGTTTTTTTTAAATAAAAAAATAGTGCACATATCCTTAATCAATGTTTGTTGTGATTTTTTCCATTAAGTACTGTTTAAATGTGTGTTTTTAATGCTTTGTGATCTGATAAAATTTTAATTGATAATGGTAAATTGTTCCATAGGTTTCCCCCGGAATACATCAAGCTGCATTTAAATAAATCTAATCTAGGACGGGGTACTACAAGTTTGTGTGAATGTCTGTTCTGATTTGAATGAAAGTTGAATTTTAGATTTGATGGTGCATAACCAAATACTATTTTATGCATAATAATGCCTTTATTAAATTCTAATTTTAATTTTAGCGGAAGTACATCTAAAAGTTTATAGTCGTGAGCTGTCAAAGATGTGGATTTTAGAAGGGTTAATTTAAGGGCTCGCTTGTGAATACTAACAAGAGGTTTTAATGTGTTTGCACTAGCAGAGTCCCAGAGTGTTGAAGCATAGTCATAGTGAGAGAGGGAGTGAGGTACAGAACAGAGGGAGGGGATATGGTACAGTAGAGAGGGAGGAGTTGCGATCCAGAACTGAAGTGGCTGTTGGGGTACAGAAAAAAGGCGGAGTCGAGGCCAGGGAGTTTATGGGGGTCAAAACAAGGGAGGAGTTAAGACGGGAACAGGGGGGCTCTTGAGGGTCCGAACTGACGAAGGATAATTTTCTTCTTTTTTGAAACCTTCCATCGTTTCCCCTCCAGTCTCAATCACTCTTGGCTCTCACAACATTCCCATCTCTGATTCTACCAGGAACCTTGTAGTCATTCTCGACTCAAAATTGTCCACGAAGAAGCACGTCATAAAAAGCTGTCAAACGGAGGTGCTGAGGGTCAGAACAGAACGGGGTACTGAGAATCAGAACAGCGGGGGCGAGTGTAAGCGGGAAGAGCTTAGGGTGAAAACAGAATGAGGTTTGTGTTGAGGGCAGAACAGAGGGCAAAAGCTGAGGTCAGAACAGTTTGGGGTCTTGAGGATCAGAACGTTGCGTTGAGGACCAGAACACAGGGTCAAGGGGTCAGAGCAAACGGGGTGCTAAGTTAGGTCAGAACAGATCATGGTACTGAAGGTCAGAAGAGAGGGGTGTGGGGATCAGAAGAGAGGGAGGTTTTGAAGTTCAAAACGAGGGAGTGATGAGGGTCAGAACGGAGGGTGTTTTGAAGTTGAGACCAGAGGAGGGCGTTGAGAACCAGAACAGAACGGGATGTTGCTAGTCAGAATAGGGTAGTGTGTGTTGATGGTGCTGAGGACCAGAACAGAGGTGGGTGTTGAAGACCAGAACAAAGGGGTGGGGCTGAGGGTCAGAGCAAGGGGGGCTGGGGTTGAGGGTCAGAGCAGAGGAGGTTTTGGGGGGTCAGAACAGAGGGGGGTGCTATGGCCATAACGGAGAGGGGCGCTGAAAACACAGGATAGTGCTGAGGTACAGAATGGATCTGAGAGCTGAAAGTCAGGATAGTAGGGACTTTGAGGGTCAGAAAAAAGGGAGGTGTGGAAGGTGAGAACAGATGAACAGAGACAAAAGAGAAGGGGATGCTGTGGGTGAGAACAGATATCGAAGATCAAAACAGAGGGCATTGCAGACAGTCGGAACAGAGGGAAGAGATGAAGATCAGAACTGAGGGAAGAGCTGGGGGTTGCGGGTCAGAACAGAGGGCATGCTGACGACCAGAAGAGATGGGAGTGCTGAGAGCCAGCCAGACCTGGTTTTGGTTGTCGAAACAAAGAAGGATTTTGAAAGCCACAGTCGTAGGACCGGAATAGCGGACAAAAGTACTGCAATAAGCGATAAAGCAAAGCAAAAAGCGATGTGCTAAATGATGGTCTATTAGGATGTGAGCACGCTAATTGCATTCACTAGACACAGAAGAAAAACAAACAATACATATGATTCACATAGTTACAATGCTCCATTGATGAGACTATTGCAAAATGCAAAATGACTTCTTCGAATAGCAACTACATAAAAGTCTACACCAGAAACGTTGACGATACAAGCAAACACATCATACAGATTTACCTAGCAGACCGTCAACGTGGTCACGTGGCGATTTGTGAAGTTCCCACAGCTTACGAATGAAAAACTGTTCTCTGTCGTACTGTGACGATAAAAATAGACAAGAAAATATATGTAATATCAAAATGTGATCGATATAACATAATTATCACGACTTACATCAGCGTACTGGCCTCATCACGGCGTTGGCAATGAAGAAAATGGGGGTGACGTCTCACACATCAAATCAGCCATCTGAATGCGTGTAACTTGTCTACATGCTGTATTGCCCTATATATAAAGAATAACAGGAAGTACAAATCAGTTTTAGGTCAAAGTGTAAAAATCAATGTGAACGAGGAGAGTTGACCATTACGCAAAATTTCGCATCTGCTGTATTCGAACAAATTTCGTCCAGGATCAAAAGGTCGGAAACGCATGCTTGCACACACTCATCCTAACATGTATGCATACAGGTTCAGCAATTTCATTCCGGGTTAATAAGTTTAAGTAGCAAGCATAATGATTTTGTTACCTCTGAGCCGTGGAAACTGACCACCATTAAGGACTTTTGCGGCAACATTTCTTACACTAAAAGTGTCGCTGTTTCCATAGATCTAAAATTTGTCAGCGAAGCAATGGATGCTCTTGCCACTGGAAAACTCCAAAAATATATATATATCATCCCTGCTGAAGTCTCAGATGTGCCAAGGAAACTCTCATCGGGGAAATGCATGAGATCTTCTGCCAATGAAGGAGAAAAGGCACAGGTAAATGACAAGCCTGAGAAAAACGAAGGCGACAGGGGTGATCGCAGCAACTATCGCAGCATACCCCTCCGTAGCATCGTGGGGAAACTTTTAGATCAGGGCTCCAAGTTCTTGCAGAAAGTCTACCCGGAGTCGCATGCGGTTCAGTGCAGAGAGGTCCACTGTCGACATAGGTTTTCTTTCAAGCAACTACGGGGAAAGTGCAGGGTGCAGAGAAGGCCATTGTGCATCGCCTTCATAGACCTTCATAGACCTCACTCACCAAGGCTTTTGACATTATCAGCAGAGACGGCATTTTCTTGATCCTGGCCAACGTCGGCTGCTCCCCAACACTTCTCGGCATCGTGAAGTCATTCCGCGAAGACACGAAACGGACCATCGTCAGCAGCGGGGTAAAGCAGGGTTGCGTTCTGGCCCCCATGCTATTCGGCATCTTTATTGGTGTTCTGCTCAAGAGTGCCTTTGGATCAGCCGCAGAAGGCATCTACATCCGAATACACCAAAGTCCAGGTGTACAAGGCCTGCATGCTGAGTACCTTAGTCTATGGCAAAGAGTTATGGACTCTACGCTCGACTCTAGCAAGGCTGAACTCTTTCCACATGCGCTGCCTGAGGCGTATCTTGGGCATCTTCTGGAGAGATAAAATATTCAATAACACAGTGTTAGAGAGGCAAGGGACCACCTCCATGTACACCTTACTCAAGCAGAGGCTCCTGCGCTGGTTGGGCCACGTCTCCCGCACGAAGGACGGCCGTATCCCGAAGGGCATTCTCTGCGGAGAACTGGCGACCCCAGATGTTCTTCAGGGACATCTACAAGCGTGACCCCAAGGCGCTGGCTACCAACACTGACACCTGGGATGTGCTTGCACCCGACAGAAGTGCTTGGGGACAGTAGATGCATAGGGGTTCTTTCGATGTACGAAGACACCCTGATACAGGAGACAGAGGACAGACAGTATGCAGAAAATCTCACCCTCAGGCAGACTCAACCTTGTGCTGTGCACAGTGCGGTAGGGACTGCCACTCCCGCATAGGGCTCTGCAGCCACAACGGGGCGACCCCAGAGTCCCCCCGGGACTGATGGATGCCTAAAACAATTTGGCCATGTTACACTGAAGAAACGTACATTTTGAAATATTTAAGGAAATCTGGCCAATCACGAGTCGTACATTTGGTTTGGTTTCCGATGAACAAACTATATATAGATCAGAAAACGACCCACGATGTCTGGTTTCAGTATACTGTGATAATGTAGTATCACATCAAACTCACAAGATACGGGTTCCCGTTAATCAGGCCTGTTTCTGTGTCCCCGAAATTTAAATGACAGACCCCGATTAGCCAATAGACAAGCTCAGACAAAACATCCTGTCAGGGAGTTGATTAAATGATATAAACAATATGTACGTAATCGCGGGTTCTGGCACAACACTATGTCCAGTATAAATGTGCCAGCTTATTGGTGAAATGACACGAACATTTACCACTACAATTAATAACTGAAAGGCAAGCAGCTAAGATTTTTCCATAATGAACTCAGCTGCTATTGGCGTCACTGACGGTCATGTTTTAACCAATTCCAGGCAATACAACGATTGTCCTGTTTCCCCTCCCTGCTTTCCAGGGCCGTGTGAATCATTCTAGACATCTTTCACATTCTGTGACAATCTGGATCATAAAAAAGAAGAATCTTTAAACTGTAATGACTTCCATTCACCTGCAACTGGCAGTCGTTCACTTGGGTAATAAACTCAACATTTCAATGGGTGCGTGTAAGCCTATCCCCAAACACCAAACATTGATTCACAATCGACAGTCGTCCTGAGGTGACCCTGTGCGGTTGACAAGGCGTTAAAATCCAATTACTAAATAACTAATTAACCGCTTTATTCTTCCTACACAAATAAAGTCGATAAAAACCGCGGTTTAATAAATATTACATGCAGGAGTCATTTGGGGAAGGGGGTCTCCCAGTTTCTCCATCTTACGTTTTATTCTTTTATTGCTAAATCATGAATCCACTTTTTCTGAAGCAAAATACAAGCTTCAGAAAACTGTTTGCAAAGAGCAGCATGATTCATTTGGTGTTGCTAACAGCAAGGAAATACAGGACTTTGCAGTAGACGACCATCGCCAGACACAGGGGATCTAGGAAGGAATCGATTCTTGTGCTTACCCTGCTGATTATCGGAATTCAGTACCAACCATAGGCGCTTCAAAAAGTTCGTAAAATCTTTCAGTGCTGCATTTTTATTGTAATGTTTTTTGTTTTGTTTTTCGTTTTGTTGTTGTTGTCTTTAATTTTACTCATAAGCAGAACTATTTTAGCCTACTTGTACGATTATTTAGGACGCTTTTGTCCTGATACTGTTTGAATGGGCGTAAAAATACAGGTTACTTACTGTAGGACTCCCTTGCCCTGATATAACCGTACTGTTTGACTGGGCGTAATTAAAATTTTAAAAATAAGTTACTTTCTCTAGGACGCCCTTTTGCGGCGGGTTTTCGTCACCCCGGCTAATTTTGTCATTCGACACGTTTTGTCACCAGAAGCAAAATAACTTACCTTCTTTGGTTGAGATTCTCCAGCACTGGACAGGAAAATAACATAGCTCACCCCCCCACCCACCCCCACCACCACCACCCCCATCCCCCCCCCCCCCCCCCCCCCCCCCCCCCCAAAAAAAAAGAAGAAAAAAAGAAAGAAGTTATTTCGCTTCTCGTGTCATTTGTTACTGTTTTTGACCATTTAACTGTTGTTTAAGAGTCGTTTTGTAGCTTGACAAAGATTACCCCGAAAATTTGCAGACTGTGTCTTTGTCCTAAAAAATATTACCTTTGAACCTTTTATGTGTTTGGATCTTGTTTTAGAACGCTAGCAGTCATTCTTGTTTCAGAAAAAAAAATTAACAAAAAAGCAGAAGGGGAAAAATGAAAAAAGAAGAAAGACAAAGTTGTCAGTTCATCTGGGCAACGTTCATTCTTCAGTTATACGATCAGAATATACAGACACTGGTGCTTTGAGTGTGTGGCGAAGAGCTGCGTACAGTATGTTAACTATGTGGAGCCTACATAGGTAGAACATTCTCGTTTACACCCTGAACAAATAAGACCCCGTACTGTAAATGGTACTAACGTTCATCAGCTAAGCCACCTAGAGCATTGAATTAGTTATAGTCACGAAAGGTTCATGTTGTTCCACAGAACCAGAAAGCACGGATCAGGAGAGGGATTATAGGGCCATTGACGATCTGAACTGACTGACGTAAAATGGAACTCGTAGCAGCACCTCATGCTTCTCAGTGATGCCATGAGAGTAAAATATAGCAAAGAGAAACGAAGAAAAAGACGAAAAAGAAGAGCTAAATGGCGATAAACCAATTTATTGAAAAGGACCACAAGTCAACACGCTGTTGATTGCTCTGTGGGACTGAATAAAATGTATTGTACTCTACTGTAATCTCTTGCTGATACTTGGAGAAACAACCCAACACGACATAACACAATTCCTTATTCCCCGATAAAACCTCTTGACCTCGCTGAATGACAGTTTTTAACTTTCCATTTACCTCTGTACTTTGACGCGCACCCTCACCAAGAGGCTAGTCGAAGCCTTGGAGAAGAGCGGTCATTCGTGCACGGCTCAGAAAAACTCGATAGTTGCACCCTACCCAACGTGCCACAGGCTATCTTGCAGATTAACTCCTGACTAATGCATTTGTTATGGCACACACACAGTCGGCCGGTCAAGAGAATTGGTCACTTATTTATCGACGGTAATAACAGAGTGAGGGCTTGGAAGACTGCCTCAGTTCTGAAACGTTCCCTGTCCAGACCTTCGAGAGGACTGTATGCAGTATCAAACAAAAATATAAAGCAAAGCTCATCGCGATTCAGTCGGTACCAGGCAAGTGAAACTGACGGTAAAGCCAGTATCAGAAGACATCGAGCTTCTGAAGCGCGGTCTTGGTCACACTGAAGGGGTTATCGATGACTTATTAATTGTTAATGATCACTGTTATTCTTGTTCACCTAGTTAACAAAATATCTGTTTAATGTCGCTTTAAAAAAAAAAAAAAAAATGTTGTTCCGTGAGTTTGGCGCACACATACAACGCAGTTAGTTCGGCACGCTAAAGCAGGGCCATTAAATCCAATACTATGACTGAAGTTCAGATGGCAGCTTATCTGTGGCCTGGCTAGGCCTACCGCTGCCCATACTTTCTCTCAATACTTTGGTCTTTGGTGAGAAAACTGCATACGTCAAGTTTAGGAGCTGGTTCCACTCAGTCCCGGCCGATTCGTGCTTTGGAAACTGTACCTGGCCTGCTAATAGACCATGAGCCAGCCCATACCCCCTCCCCCCCCTCCACCCCCACCCCCGGGGGGGGTGGGGGGGGGGGGGGATTTTACCACATGGTAATTTCTGGGTACCTTGACCATCAAAGTATACAGTGCAGGTTGTCTGCAAGTGAGCTGTTGCTGTTTGTGTCTGTGGTGCTGGTTCTAATAAATGCACTATATGGAATTCCAAATTGCGATGACCTTGTCTCTTAGCAACTCATTTATTATGACAAAAAAAGGCCATTTCCATATATTGTTTTATTGCTTGAACAATTTAATATGTTGTAGCTTTCCGTTTCTCTTTGTCTTAAATGTGTCCTTGTTATTGGGCACTGCGGACGCAGAAATATTAAGGTCCCCTCTGTTAAAACCCCAGAGCTGACGAATGTTTTCCCTTAAAAGCACGGAGTAGGTCAGAATATAGCCAAATATGCTTAGTCAGTGCCATAATTTCTTCCTTGTCCTAATTTCCGCTTCCCCGGTCCATTCACCTTCATTTTTTCCAAATCATCTCCATAATTTTCAATTGCGTTAGTCTTGGCTGAAGCGAATTTCCGCACTAGCCTGCGAAATAAAATAGGTCACACTGGTCATAGTCAATTGATTTAAGCAGGTTCTCATGTTGAGTGCCTGCAGAATATAAACAGGCACCAAAACGTGTGTTACTGTGCCTCAAAAAGGTGATTTAGACAAACTTGTGATCTAATCAATTGTTCTTTAATTTTGTACTGAATGCGTTACAAGGAATCTGTCTGGAAGTATCTTTTGCAGTTGTAGATAATGATATGTGCGAATTATTGACTGTTTTGGCTGGGATGTTTGCTATTGATTGTGTTCTGTGTAGAACAATGAGCCAGCTTTTTGCTCGTAAGAAACTGTGACTGTGATTTGTCCTGAAGTGACCTTGTGCGGTTGATGAGGTATACAAATCCAAGAACTAAATAACTTAAACATGTGCAATGGTCCAGTCCTGATATGGTGGATGAAATATATGAGTATATAACGAATCTGCATGGGAATCACACATTGTGCTACTTTATGAATGACTGCAGAATTATTTTAAAACAAAAGAACCCATTGGAAAGGAGTGATGTAAGATCCTCCAAAAAGCGAGAACAGCAAATCCGTCAGCAACCACAATGCTAGCTGTTGCCCAGTGACAGATGTCTTGTTTGTGAAAAGACTTGAATACAAGAAAACAACATGTTGAAAACATTAGTCAAATGTATGTCAAAAACAGCTGAGGAGAAGCTCATTACCATGCCACCTGTCGGAGAGATTACACTCGAGAGGATGACAGACACCAGGAAACCATCAAAAACACTAAAACCATTGAAGAGCAAGCTTCCAACAAAACCATATATATATAAACATTATTTTCAGTACATCGTTCAGTATGTTATGGGAAGAATCGTTTAGAGATAAAGAGATTACCAGTTAAGGAAAAATTATGAAACTGGAACATTCCATGCATCTTCTCTGTAGAGGTAAATAAGTGATAGATGTCAACAAAATGTGTCAACACACCTCATCCTTGTTGAACAGTCACAATGCCACCATGCAGAGATGCATTGATAATGCACATCAAAAGGGCCAGCTTTCAAGCACTCTTGATATTCCGCAGTTAAGGCAACTAAAACCATTCCTCGAGCAGATGGCCATGGCTTGCATACTGTGAATGAAAAAGTGGGAAGTATACTGGACAGGCTGTTTTTTTCATGCCGCAAGACCTGGTTGAAATCCAGGTGGAGCAACCCCAAAAGGAAGATAACTATCAAGAATACACAGAACTTGAGAATCTTGATGGCTTCACGTTTGAGGCTGACATATATGTCTAAGCTGGACATGCATTCAGTGACACTCAAAGTAAGGGACATTCAGGTTTGGCAACCTTCTATGGCACCGCCTTTGGTATCTTTGGCTGGGAAAATACACCCAAGCTATAATGATAAGCAGTAAGAAATAAAGAGAGTAATGCGTTTATTTTTTTTATTTTTTTCTCAAAATCAGATAATTTCAGAAAGTCAGTAATGATTTGTCATAGACAGTGCGGACAAACATTTTAATATTTAAAAAAAATCTCAAAGTCAGATAACAATTTCAGAAAGTCGGCAATGATTTGTCAAATCATTGACAGTGTGGACAATCACTTTGGTGAGTATCTTTGACATTTCCTAGTTGTTCGTCTGCATTCTTGGCATAATAGCAAAGAGCCTGCTGACTGCAAGCTGATACATGAAACTGTCCGGCTGAATTAAGCCAAACCAGAGATGCGATCCGGTGGCATCAGGCTCCTAAACCTAAAATGTTTTACTGAGACATAACAAAGGCAAAGAAGTTTTACATGATTATTACTTATCGTTTTTATATAGCGCTACTCTCCGCTTTCGAGCAGAATCACTGCGCTCGCATGTGATTCTACATAAGTGAATAGCTTTTTATAGCGCGTTTTTGAATATCCACCGAAGTGGTGTACTTACAGCGCTGGAATGGCTGGTGCCAAATGAAACTGCTGCCATCTCGGCGCGTTCTGTGTACACCATACAACCATGCACATACAACCAAGCACCATGTCACTTCATGCAAAGCCACATACGTAAGGTGTATGCGTGTTTAGCTGTAACCTGCCACCTGCACTTTTGGCGGAATGACCGAGGTCTTTTACGTGCTACTGCGGTAACACGGGGGTGGAACGGATACCGAAATAAGAGTCAGCACAGAAAGTTGACTCTGGAGAAGAAAATTCTCCCGCCGCTCCTTCAGGGATTCGAACCCGCGACCTTTCGATCACGAGTCCGGTGCTCTAACCACTGAGCTATCCCCGCCCCCTACATACATCGGGCATGTTTCTCGCCTATCTTCCAAGGGGTATAGAGTACTGTGAAACTGATTTCAGGTTAAATGGAGGTAGACCAGTGAATAAGACAGCACCTGTAGCGGATTTGTGGAAGTAGTTTATTGAGATTTGAACATATGTGCATTTTTGTAAAGGTTGCTTAACTTTTGAACTTGAGTATATTCTATTCCGTGACGTCATCCATGAGGGTTTCGATACCTGGCCCATGGATTATAATCTCGACCAGTCCATTCAGTGTTGATCATGTAGGCCTGTACCATGCTGAGTGCCTCATTTTCTCATTCACGTTCATTTATTTTTGAGCTAATTCACGTCTTGAAACATTTTGTGATTGGTTACTACTGATCGCTTTTGTATATCGCTATTCTCTGCTTTCGAGCTCTATTCACTCTGCGCTGATGCCGCATGTGATTCTGAATGCCGAGTGACTATTCTTTTTATAGCGCGTCTTTTTTAATATCCACAGCGCTGTTTGTTGTTGCATGGCTGGTGCCACGTGAAACTGCTGCCATCTCTGCGCAAGTTATGTGTACACCATGTAACCATGCACCAGCTTAGACTGTCACTTCATTCAAAGCCACTTAGATATGGTGCATGTGTGTTTAGCTGTGACCTGCCATCTGTACCTTTGGCAGAATGACTAAGATCTTTTATGATGTTACAAAGGTAACACGGGGGTGGAACAGATATCAAAATAAGAGTCAACAAAGAAAGTGGACCCTGGAGATGAAAATTCTCCTGCCGCTCCTGCGGGGACATGAACCCCGGGACCTTTCGATGATGAGTTGATGCTTAATGTTCTCAGATGTCAGTTGACATATTAGGGACAAGTTGTGACCAATGCCGAAGCACGGTTCAATAAATCTTTATGTCCACGGAAACCAGAAGGCTCGTTAGGACGGACAGCCAAGGACGTCCACCTCGACTCTCACACAGCTCATGAACTATGTGGACCTTTCGATGACAAGTCCGACCTTTTAACCACTGAACTATCCCCGCTCCACAACAAACATCACTATCCCCAGGTGTCTTGTGCGGTAGCCTGTAGTTCTTTCGGGCAGCTGAATCTGGCAGCCAGTTGTATGTGGTGTTCCACAAGGATGTGCTTTAGGGCCGCTCTTATTTTCTATATTAATGACCTACCTCTGCATATATTATCTGGAAGGTGCGATATGCTAGCCGCTGACACAACCATGGTTAGTGGTTCTAACAACATTCTTCCAAGCACCAGACATAGCTCACCCCAAAAGCGATAAGTGGATTAGCTCTCCATCTCATTTTTCATTGTTTTCACAGTTAAATTTTTGTTTAAGTGTAGCTTGATGAAGGGGATTACCTTTAACATTCGCATGTTGTGTTTTGTCCTAATAAATAGTGTTATTGTGAACCTATTATGTGTTTGTACCCATGCCTAGGTTAGACTGTAATGTATTCAATCATTATTATTCATCAGTAGCTTAGCAAAGACTGGTTATTAGACATGATTTATGCCTTCTGTTGTTGTTGTTGTTGTTATTGTGCTTCTTTTTCCTAAACTTATAAATGGATATCCTGTACAGTTTTGGCATATATCTGAAATATATGTGTATGTGTAGTATCAGTAGATTTAGTACTTCATGGAGGAGGCCTGGATATAAAAAGACACTGTGTCTACTCCACTGCCCTGGTAAAATAAGTTCATTCATTCATTCATTCATTCATTCATTCATTCTCTCTTCCTCTCACTTTGGAGCAGGGATAGCTCAGTGGTGAGGGCACCAGACTCATGATCAAAAGTTCCCTGGTTTGAGTCCCTGCAGGAGTGGCAGGAAAGTTTTCTTCTCTGGGGTCAACTTTCTGTTCTGACTCTTATTTTGGTATCCGTTCTACCCACGTGTTATCACAGTCGCATATGAAAGATCCAAGCCATTGTGCCAAAATGCAGTTGGCAGGTTACAGCTAAACACACATGCACCATATCTATGTGGCTTTGAATGAACTGACACTGTAAGCTTGTGCATGGCTGTATGGTGTACACAGAACTTGCGCTGAGACAATAGCAGCTTCACGTGGCACCAGCCATGCAACAACCAAATAGCACTAGGCCTTTTCACAAGCTGATTCCATAAGCATAGATTTTGTGTATGTCTCTGTGTATGTGAATGAATGGTGTGTGGTTTCTGTGGTTTTGTTGAGTTTCTGTGTTTGCATCCATTTCTTTTTTTATTGAGCTTCTGTTGTGCCAAAAGATTTTCACTGTATAAGAACTATCCATTATTTTTCTCATGTGTGTGTGTGTGTGTGTGTGTGTGTGTGTGTGTGTGTGTGTGTGTGTGTGTGTGTGTGTGTGTGTGTGTGTGTGTGTGTGTGTGTGCACTGGTGCCTAAATGTCTTTCTGTCTCTTTCTGTATATCCTCATGTCATCAAACATTTGAAGTAAAAGGTAGCACCTCAGATCAACAAACCACTAAAATGTAACAGTTCTGTTAAGTGATCCATGTATAAGCATACTGTTAAAAATAATGCAAACAGTTCTACTTTGGTCCATAAGTAATTACTGAGTTTAGCGAATATGAGTAGGGAATGTTAGTACCTATACGCGCAAAGTGTACACTTTGTTGGCACACCCTTCTCTTTAATCTGCTCAGCACTAATCCAAGCTTATCATCTACTTGAACACCTGCCAACTGTGGCATTGAGATGTTTACTTTCTGTGTGACATGAAGCAACTTAAGAAGAATGAAGAAATGATGGTATAATAATAATAGTGGGGTCTTCGATCACCCTTTCTCAAATGAGCTTTAGGCGTGTATACATCATACTCAAGTTAAAAACAGCCAACATCAAAACACATGATATATTCATCACCAAACATCATCCCCTCCCAATGTAGACATACACACACATACACACGTGCACCCACACACACTCACACATGCACATGTACGCATGTGCGCGCGCATGCACACACACACACACACGCGCATGCACACACACACACACACACACACACACACACACACACACACACACACACACACACACACACACAGATTTACTTGAGGCAGGCTGGAGACAGTTGAAAGAGTTAGGAGTAAGAGACAGAGAAAAGATGCTGTGACTTGAAGGAAAACAAAGTCTGAGCATTATTATCATCATTATTGTACACACAATACAATCCTCATATACAATGGAATCCCCACCAGCCAAGTAACAACAAAACACAGCTGTGTGTACATCACTTCAATGGATATTCAAAAATGCGCTATAAAATGCTACAGTCACTTATTAGAACTGCATGCAACGTGAGTGTGGTGAGTCTGCTTGAAAGCAGAGAAAAGTGATACAGCAATGTGATTAAGAATAATAAAAATAGCAATGTACCTCAATCCATTTTTAACAATAACTGTATAGCAATAATTCCAGTACTATAATATTTCAGTGCCAGATATGACTATAACAGTGATAAACCTCTTTGGGTGAGAAGCAATCATTTGCATGAGTGTATTCTACATATATTCTAGGGAGCATCAGTAGCAAAAGTTAAGCACAATCAAGTGTTGTCACCAAATGGATGGGTGACCGTGCTAGACTTTGAGGGCACCCTGAGATTTCTCCCGAGTCAAATCCTTTGCAGGTTCTACAAAAGTCCTTTGAAAGAGACTGTAAACTGAGGTCCCCCATGTGTATATGTATGCAAAAAGATCACACATACACTCATTAAAGATCCTGTAGTCCACGTCTGAGTCCGCTGGATTATGGAAACACCAAAATAAAACATTATGCCCTAAAAGTGGCAAGAATCTTCAGAAAGTTGAAGTTGGACACTATACGGAAGTGGGGGGTGGGGGGTGGGTGGTGGTGGTGGGGGTGGGGGGGGGGGGACAAAGTAAACAACAACAAAAAACCACTAATAATTATATACTTACACTCATTCTCAGGTTTCCAAGACTGCAAGTACTGTTTTGGCAGGACTGACATGGCAGCACAACGTAGAAAAGCAGAACGCCGAGAGATTTTCCCAACGTGTTTCAGCGTAGGTCGCGATACACAGAGAGTGGCACCGACCGCGCTATAGTGTATGTGTATAATGTGTGTGCACCTATTCACTCTAGCTTGTTGTCATATCGTCATGGTGCAAGGTCATGTGATAGTCATGTGACTGCTTAGGCTCCCTCGACAAGGTTAAAAGTGGTGCCCAAACAAAATCAACGTTTAATCCGTAAAAATGCTGATTTCAATACCAGGCAATAGAAAATATAGTAGCAAAAAACAGACCTCCGTTGTAAACCAACAACAACAACAACAAAATTGCAAAGAACGATCAAATAAAAATGAAAGCAAAACGTCTCCCTTACTTAGCGGAAGTTTACGCAAACATGCGCAGTTACAAATATTTGTGCCGGCGCTCCGGTAAGGTCTGCGACTGTGGAGTTTTGCAGAACGCAGTGAAGACCAGAGGTTTAATTGCATAATGGCAGAAGCAGACCCAGTTACTCTGGTAAGTTTTTCATTTGCGATTCGATAATCTTGAACTTTACAATAACAACTAGGAGGAGAGAAGGACTCTTATGTACTGGTAAACGAGGAGAGCATGGTATCTAATAATAATATTGAACACTTATCTCCAAATCCAGTAGGAAAAAGTGATCATGAAACACTGGTATTCCCATTATATATATGTGAAGAAGGAACACGAACAAGAACTTAAGTATGATTTGAGCAAGGGTAACTCTGCACAGATGAGGACAGAATTTGATGAATTTGACTGTCCAGTCCGTGCGAGTCCGCTAAGTGTTCTTCGGAGACGAACAGGGGTTCAGCCGATCCCCCAAAAACAGCCTCTAGGGGTTCTGCCAATCCCCCAAAAATTGCATCTAAGGGTTCTGCGGCTCCCTCCAAAAGCGCAC
This sequence comes from Alviniconcha strummeri, assembly GCA_963584105.1. Classification (NCBI taxonomy): domain Eukaryota; kingdom Metazoa; phylum Mollusca; class Gastropoda; family Provannidae; genus Alviniconcha; species Alviniconcha strummeri. Next base: position 7,472,957 of record OY757553.1, on the reverse strand, counting down.
CTAAGGGTTCAGCAGGTCCCTTAAAAACCGCGACCTCTAAAGATGATTCGTCATCTTCGAGGTGCTCACCTTCTAAGGTGAGGGTGGACGTCGAGGGGTTTTCGCACCCCAGGCGCTCCATTCCTTCCAGCAGGCCCCAGGTACCACCCAAGCCAAAAGTTGCAGACAGGCAGAGCAAGGCGGAGAGGAACCTAGTTCTCTCCAACCAATACTCTGCCCTGTCAGATGACGAAATGGAAACGTCATCAATTCTTTAAAGATGAAATAATGGTTTATTTCATTATTCAGTGATTTTTAAGAGGTTTTTAAGTTAACTTTGAAGAAATAAACCCGCTCACAAGATGGTACAAAGGAGCTATTACTGAAGTGCAGGAAACCTGTTTTTCTGCATAACCCTCTTGCTCTTTTTATCTGGTCATTTTTATGCTGATAGTCCATTCTTATGAATTTTTCCACACACAAAAAAACTCGCAAACTTTTTGGGGAGTTAGGCCTCTTGATATGACTCCTGTTGAGCAGCTAGGAGCTGATAGTTGGTAGGTGGTATGTGCAGCTCTCTGCCATATGGCACTGGTATTTGCCATTAAGCATTTATGTAACCTTTTTTAATTTTGTATTATATTCATCCATTCCTTTTTTATACTTTTCTTTAGCCTGGTATCGATAAGTTAGACGGAATGGTCGATGATATCAGCATGTCATTGCCTTATGCACTCTAAACAGGGGTAATATTGAAGCGACTAACGGTTTGAAAATTGAAGTCTGATTTTTATACATGGATTTCTGTTTTACGTTTGCGAAGTGATTGATTTTCTAGATTGACTTGAGAAAGCATATATGAGCCTGTGCCAAAAGGTGCTCGGCGAGGACCATCCATTTTTTGGTCATAAATGCTTCTTCAGGTTTAAGTTTTCTCTGAACAAACCTAACTTTATCTGAAAGAGTATGCATCAAAGAGATAATAAAGATAAACTTGACTCCCAAAGTCAGTTTTGAGTTAGTAAAATATGAAAATTTACACCAAGTCTGGGCCGAAAATTGGCAAAGGAAGGGTGGACATTTCGGGTGCACCACTTAAGTTGTTGTTTTGTTTGCATCTTTCTTCTTTAGGCAGTTTTCCCTTTGCTGCCTGACAGGACATAGTCAAAGCTTTTTAATGCTTGTGAAAACAGCTCATAACTACTTGTAAAATCTGAATAACTGAAATAAACATATGCTTATTTCAATCAAAACGCATTGGGTCTGGTTCTGATGCTGACGAAAATGTTTGTCTGCTATTATTCTCTGCAGACGTGTGGGTGGTGAAACAAAGAAGCTGTTGCTAAAATCAGTGTTTAGTCAAAAGCAGTGATAATAAAAGCATTGGATTCAGTTCGTAATAAAAAAATTCAAGTTTAAAATTTCAAGTTTTTATTTTGTCAGGCCGTTACGATCGAAAAATTGCCGATCCTGGGGATAAACATTGATTTTGTGACCGTGGTCTTTTTGCACAAAGCGCGGCCATGTTTACCCACAGTGCTTTTCTCTTCAAACATGGTGCCAACAAGGAATGGTGAGTGAATTTTCAATTTGGGTCATGTACCTTTTTACAGTTTTGATCAAAATGTAATGTGTCCGACAGATTAAATAGTTACTTTTCATTGATACAACGTTATTTTTGCATTTTCATTCATAATTGTAAGCGAAGTGACCATTATTAAACAGGCTTCGGTCGGCAGTGTGCAGATTCAAAGTGATGTCTTTGTTCGATAGCCAGCTGTTTCTTGGATGACTTAGGTCAGTGTTTTGATCGCGAATGACCAATTTTTGCACAATAATGTCCAAGTTTCAATCAAACGAACTAGTTTTTTCTTAGCGTTTTGACTGAAAGAGAAAAATGTATACATTCAAGTGTTTACCTCATAATGGTGAAAATACCCATGTTTATGACGACACACGTTTCGGAGTTGATTTGCTGCTGTCAGACAGTGTTTTTTTCATTTATTCAGTTGATCGGAACAGCATGATGCCATGACACAAATTCTTACTCCTCAGTACACTTCTGCAACTCTACAGGTTTATTACTGCTGTCTGTGATGTGAACTAAGAGTTTTTAAAAAGGCATAGCCATAAATTATCTATTTATACAAATTATACAAACACACAACAACAACAACAACAACAAAAAGAACAGAAGCATTACCATGACATTAACATGTGATTAGGGAGATGATTTTTTTTTTTTTTTTTTTTTTAATCTTCCCAGGCCTTCCCATTTCCCTGGGATGAATAAAGTATATTGTTATTGAATATTGTTGTTTTGATTCTGTTTCTAGCAGGACAGATGCATTCTAAGGTATCTGCTGAAACTAGTGAAAGCCAGAATAGAATTTCTTAACTGATGTAGTTTTATATGTGCACTGCAGTACAAATACAATACAGTGCTATATATAAAGTAAAATTCTTGTGACAATTCACTATAAATATGCAATATGAAGACAAAAAATTCATACAACACAAAATACAATACACTGTGGCACAATGTAGGGTGGGGGTGGAAGTTATTAGGGAGAAAAGACCAAATGAACAGAAATTTAAAAAAGGGTGGGGGTGGAAGTTAGTAGGGAGAAAAGACCAAATGAACAGAAATTTAAAAAAGGAGGGGGTAACCTGGTATGTCTGATATAGCCTGGTATGTCTGATATAGATGTATATATATTCTGGGGAAAGTCAAAACACATGTGCGCATGCAGACACACACAATATCTTATATGCATGTATGTCTCCAGAGTTGCATACCTGTAAATATGAAGACATATCCTCAAAAACAGTTGTTATATTGCCTTATTTTGTACACATGCATGTTTCTTTTCAGGCAAAAGAGGTCGATGCTCCAAAAGGGGAAGAGCAAGCGTTTTTCATGACACAGCAGGGACAACATTAGTGGAGCATGAAGCCATATTCGTCCTGGGAAGCACTGCAGTACTTAGGAACAGCAGAGAAATAAAGATATGTCTCAATGCTGAACTGCCAACTCACTGAAAACAAATCTTTTAAATTTATTAGGATGGGAAGAATTAGTGTTAACATGGGAAATTCTCTATGCTTTGTCATCAGTTTCCAGATTTTGCATTACTGTTTCTGGGTACTTACAATGTGTTACAGTTGTTATTCCAGGTAGTGAGACTTGAATGCCAAATCAATCCCTTTGGTAATTGAATTTTACCTTCTGTTAACAATAGGGTATAGGGTGAATGTACATTTGTAATTCACATGGTTTTCTGTTTTGTCAATGAAAGAATAATAATGACAACTTGGCTGTACTTTTTCTAAGTCACATACTGACTGTCCAGTGTTACATATTCCATTGTGTCCTCTGATTGATATGCATGGCATCCGACAGTGCATTACTTTAAATGATGGTTTTGGCCTTGTTCAGTATTTACAGCAATGTGTCAGATGTAGGAAAACTAAGTGATTTTATTAGCCGTGCATATGTTTTACAGGAAAGGAAAGTTTACAAACTTTACAAAGGGAAGTGTTGTGTCCACCACAGAGTTGTTACATCCAACAGATAAAATGCTTAAAAAGGGCCTTTGACAAAATTACAACTATACAAGCAACTTGTTTAGTGCTGCAGTCATCAAAACTACTACTAAATCAGCTGGTAACATTTTGTTGCAGTGTAGGGAAATTAGCACTGTTATTTTATAAGCTGTGTATTGTGAGCATGGGAAATGTTATGTCCATCCAATAATCATTACATCCAACAGATAAAATGTAAAAAAATGTTGTTGATGACCGTATTTCATGCTGCAGTCATGGAAACAACTAAGCTTGATAAATTCTAATAAACACATCCTATTTTTGATTCAGTGTTGTGTTTCATTTTCATTTTATTAAAAAATTAAGGTGGCAGTCTGTCAGATGTAACACAGGACATCATTGTTTATGATTTTGAATATGAAATAAAAAGTGAATTGAGTCAATTTAAGTTTTACTGTCTTGTTATAAACAATGGATGTTTATTTTCCCCACAGATTGATAGCAATCATTAAATTTAAAGATTAAATCAAAACAAACATTGTGTCCTGTGTTGCATCCAACAGATTCAGGTGTCTGTCTTTAAATGTCTTTTTCTCAGACTTGCTTCAAGTTATCTTTTTTAGACCTAAAATGTATATAAAAAAAAAGACTTATCTTTTAAATAGTGTTACTTGCTAAATGACTGTTCTGCTGTTATTTTTCACTCTAATGTCCACCTTCTAAGCAGCACCTTTTGGCACATGCTCATTATATGTATGTATGTATGTATTTGAGAAAATATTTTTTTGAGTTTGTGTTTTACCCACTTCTTACGACTGTTTTTAAAAATCTAAATACATATAAGTTTCTAACATGGTCTTATTTTTAACAGATATTGTGTATCGACAAAATGTGTAACGCCCTGAGATAACTGTAATGGTTGACTGGGCATAAAACACCAAATTACTTACTTGCTTGACTGTCCAGGACATATTTTTAACAGATATTGTGTATTGACAAAATGTGTAACGCCCTGAGATAACCGTAATGGTTGACTGGGCGTAAAACCCCAAATTACTTACTTACTTGACTGTCCAGAGCTGTATTCTTGATACTACCATAAATCAGTTTTGGCAGATAATTAAAGAAATGATACATGATAGTATGAATAAGAATATACCAACAGTCAAGTGTAATCAGAATAACAGATCAAAACCAGTCTGGATGATTGGGAAAGTTAGGAAGAGTGTTAAAAGAAAATACAACCTGTATATCATTATAAGAGGTTCATGAACACAAATAAGAACTTTGATTACTGCCAGAAAGTACTTGGATTGCAGAAATGAAATGAAAATACTTGGATTGCAGAAATGAAATGAAGATAGTTGAGAAGGCAAAAAGAGAGTAAGAAAAAGAAGAGAAAAACAAAGAAGAAAAAAACACTGTTTAAACTAACAAAATTAAAGCAAATCCAAAATATTTTTGGAAACATGTACAATCATTGAATCAAAGACATAGTCCAATATAGGTATAAGCCCCCTTAGAAGGGATGATGGGCATATATGGCTGTATCTGAAGCAGAAAAAGCAGATGTTCTGAATAATTCTTTTGCGAAAATACAGACATTGAGATGGGAGAAAGGTCCAATAATATAACTTTAGCAGATGTACGAGTAACCCCAAAGGCAGTCCAGAACAAGCTAAATAAATTAAATCTAAACAAGGCACAAGGGCCTGACCAGGTACCCCCCCCCCACCCCCCCCAGGGTATTGAAGGAGCTAAGTAAACAGTTGGCTACGCCTCTTAGTATTCTCTTTAAATTTAGTAAATCATTAGAGAGTGGATCAGTTCCAGAAGACTGGAAGTAGGTAGGACCACAGCGCTGAAAACTGGGTCAGCCAGTCAGATTTCACTCAAATGACCCATTTTCAACTCTTGATATCTTTTTCTAAACACAATTGTTTTTGACATGAATGCTACTGAATAAAAGAGTGATCTTTTCTCATTCATTTTGTGTGTTGTATTTGTTATTTCATGCCAATGTGACCAAAATATAGCATTGCAAACACACCTGGGGTAATGCCGAGTTTGTGCTGCCGAGAACCTCAAATGCGATACCGGCTGAACAGTCCAAAACAATAGCTTCGCTAAACTCGCTGGGGACACAGTATGCTGACCTGTTGCTAAAAATACTTTATGCAAATGTATGACGAAGAAGCGGAGCTGTCCAGTGGTGATATTTTTGAAGTAGTATATGAAAACTTTGTTGTGAAAAACTTGACCCAAAGAGAAAGTTGAACTTTAAATATTATAATTTAAAATAAATCAGATGCTTTCGGGATCATTTTGAAGCTGAATCAGTACTCTATAGTACTGCCACAAGTATTTTTTTGCATGAGAGCAATGTACACTGTCCCCGTGGAACACTAACTGTGAACCCCACTGAACCGGACAGAGCTAATGCAAACATGCTGCTGCTACTACGCACATTTTGGAGTTTGACGATCAAAAGTTCAACTTTGATTTGCGATGCCTTGCGAGAACATCTTGGTAAGTTGTTTTCATTGCAATAGATTATTTATTATTCTAAAATATTTTATCAAAATGTTGTATGCTCTGTACTGTGATCTTGACTTGATTTTGTTGTTGGACAAAGCGACCAGTTGTTTTGATTGAAGTTTTGATACTTCCACAGTGCCAGTGAGCATTTAAAGAAAAAAATATATGGTTTTAGGGCCAGTCAAGTTCAGTGCTTTGGACACTTTTGTTTAGGAAACATTCTTGTATATGGGTTCTTCTTCAGTGCTGGTCCTAGTTAGGGGGAATCAGAGGTCAAAACTGAAATAGCTTGCAGCTTTTCCCAATTCGGCTTGTTGTGTTCCACATACATCCTATTTTAAGACACAATTAAAAGAAAAGCAGTTAGGACCCCGACTGCAAGTTAGGGTGGCTTCAAACATGTCCAAGTGGAGAGCATAACGCATGTTTCGGTTTGACATAAAAGTATCATTATGTAATATTTAGAACAAGAGTTCTTATTATTTCATAGAAAGGTTTTGAATAACAATCACTAGGAGTAACTAAGTGCAATTTTTAAGAGGGTTCATCCACTTGAGAGTAGAACAGCCTTCCCGCAAAATTGTGACGCTGAAACATGCGTGAATGGAAACGTTTTTCCTTCAAGATCAAACAAACACCATGGATCATGAACAAGTATTTATTCTTGTTAGTTTTTGATGCTGTGGACATATTCCAGAGTAATATTGGAACACTTCCTCAGCTTCGGATGTTCTTTGAATTGTAACGCATGTTTTGCATGACATGTAATGCATGTTTCACATGACATTCAATAATCACTCAGGTTGGAAACTGTTAAAAGCATGTAGAAAATGTATTTTTTCAGAGTATTTGTACACATTACGTGTAATGGTGTATGTAAGCATTTGTTTTGAGTTTGACAAAAACAAATTGAGTTTGACAAGTTTTGCTTATGTGAAGAAGAAAAAAGGGGGGGAAAAGAAGTGATGAGCAGTACTAGTAATGTTTACATGAACTGACTGAAACTTAACATGAAAATTTAATCAATCATCTGTTTTCATGCAAAACAATGACAACTCCAAGCAACTTTTATTCTGTAAAAAACCCCAGCTGCATTTGGCACTGGTCTGTAGTGGCTTAGTTAAATTGCAAGCTGATCAGCAGGCACCCAAGGGATGTCATCAGTTGCAGGGAATGAGAAGCTGCTCTGATCTTCACGCAGGAACTTTATCTGCACTTCTCCAGATAAAGCCTTGTAGTCTAGAACCTAGATTTAACAGAGCCAACAAGTGAAATCACAGCACAAGTTGCAATCCACAACACATCACATTTAGAGACAGCAATCAAAGGTGGAGGAAATGGAAAAACAAGATGTAATTAAACTAGTACATATATAGTTAACAGTATGCTTCTTCAGACCCCTGTCTTTTTCATGAATGCTAATGCACCCCCACCTCCCCAGGAACCAAACAAAAACAAAACAAAAAACATGAATAAGAAAAAAGAAAGAAAAAACAACAACACAATTAGTAGTACAGTTCTACTCAGTATATTGATATTATTCATATTATGTTGAATTCTTTTCAGCTTAAATTAGTAAAGTTTACTAAAAATTAACAGAACAAAAACAAAAAACCTCTGCAAGCACACCATGTCATTACTAAAACAGGACAGAAGAAACAACAATAAAAATTCCAAACAAAAACTCTGCAAGCACACCATATCGCGTTAAGTTAGTATCGTTTCTAGTCTAATAGAAGATGGCAAATTTACTATAGCACAATCTCAGTTTCACACAGAAATCAGAACAAAGTTGGGAAGATTTGTTCAACACACGTTCTGCAACACGATGATACAACGCACGTTTTGTGTGACAGAATCAGCTTCTGTCCAGTTCCATGTCACCAGACATGAACATTATGTTTTGACCAATTCTTCTCTCCTTGTTCATGGACTGAGAAATAATTTGAAATGACTGCAACCATTACTAAACATGTTTGTTTTTGATCCTGCATAGAGGCATTTTTGGTAAATGTGGTTTCTAACCATGAAATAATGATTCGGCAAGAAACATATGTTTCATGTGACGAAACGGAGATGAGCCTACAAGAGGGTACATCTAACACATTGAACACTGTATTTATAAATAAAGAGTACTACTGTATAAAATACTAGTCTGAAATGATCAAGTAACTACAACTGCTTGGAATTTCACCTACCTGCGTCATTGGTAGCCTCCAAATTGGGTGAAATCGTGTGCTAGCATGTTTCTCCTGCGTCAGAGCGTGACACGCAGTGGTAAAAGTGCCCATTCACAAATTCCATGCTTATCACATGACACGACATCATCAATGTGTGTGTAGATGCCCATGGTACATTTGAAAATCGTGGTGAGAATTATTATTTTTCTTTGTTGGATTTGTTTCGCAAATTTTTGTTGTTGCCATAACGGATGTTTCACCCGTGATGCAAAATTTTCATTGCACTTTTAATGCATTTTAGGAAATAATATGGCAACTTTGGTGTTGAGATCTCGGCATCGATAATGCTTTGTTATTTATAGCAACAGTGTTTTCCCCAGTTCCCCAGTTCACATCGCTGATCTTGTGCAAGTTGGAAGTGAACGCGTGTTTCATGACGTGACAGGTCATGAAACGTGCATTATGCTCACTTTCAACCATCATTGTTGTACACAGACATACTCAGCACTCCTGAAATTAGCTTTCTGGTGCTTTTGCATGTTGCAACTTTGCAAACAAATTAGATATGTCTGAATATTTTTGTCTGGTATGAAGTAGCTTCCAACAAAAGCAGTAGGGTATTGCCATTCCTGTTTTTGGCCGCCATTTTTGCGTGACATGGGAGTATATATTTTGCTAATAAAAAAAAGATTTTTTTTCCCCCCCCACCATATTGCTTCTTGGGTGTATAAGAAAGGGAATTTTCTCCATTTGGTGTGAAAAAAAGGAACTGGTTTACAACAAAAGTGTTGCAAAGTGAGTGACAACCAATTAGGACCAGCACTGAAGAAGAACCCATATAGCCATTTATTTCTGAGTGCCGATGTCAAGTTTATGTGCCATTGTGAAGATATTTTGATTTCTGACATGTACTCATTGTCACAATTTTTTCTTTTTCTTTTTTTTCTTTCAAACTCTGCAAGTGAGAACTGTGCAACTTGAGCATAGCAAAATAAACAAGCTTTTGCACCCCCACAGGTATATGCTTGTTAACTGTTATGTGTTATCCTAAACAAAACAAAAATGTCAGAAACCTTTCTTAAAGTTAAAATTATATTTTTGTATCTGCACATTCTTTTACTCATATACATTGTTTAAATTTGTGTCTTGTGTTATTGTAGTTCAACAGTGTTACTGTTAGCTCCAGGTTTTGGTTTTTGCCATTAGATGATCCATCATTGTTAATGTTACATCCATACATGTACGGTGCAGTTAGTATAAGGTTAATACTACTCCTGGTAGCGGTACTTTGAGACTTGTAATGGTACAGTATTACAATAGTAAAACAGAAAATAACAAAAAACAAACCACCTGACAAGGAGTGAGGGAGAGAGATTTATGCTTGCTGAATGGCCCAGTAGTTCAGTCAAAACCTTTATAAATTATATTAACAAAAGGTTTATCAAAGTTTATGTTTCATGGACTAGTTTAATTAATCAGTAGAATAAAACAAAGCAGTGAAAGAGTTGTTTGAACTGACTATTTTCCCCAACAGCTTAGAATTTGTTTTCTCTTTTTACTTTCTGTACTTAGATGATGACTTTTACCACACTGAGGGGATGGGGCCTGGCAGGGGCTGTGGTCATCCACCTGCTTCGCCAACTGTTCCTGGCACCATCATCACGAATTGCCTGCTTTTAGTTACAATTTTTTCTATGTCCAGAATTTTGCACAATGATAATCTGAATATTTGTGTACAATTTCTTATTTGAAACTGTTTCTAACATATGAAAAGATCATTTAAATTATATATATATGCATGCATGTAAACAATCTTTTTAATGGAGTATGGACAGAAACTGTAATGCATGCATGTATACATTTTTTAAATGAGACTCTTCCTGATTCAAGCCTTCTTTATAAATGTATTGTCTTATATTAGTTATAATTAGTATATATTGTCTTAGTATGTCAGTCCAATTTTATTTATTTTTTAAATTTTACATTACTGATTCTCATTCTAATTCTGATTATAAATCATTCTTATAGCACAAGTATTACCTGAGAATGAGATACAGATTTTTTTTATTCACAACTAACATCATTGTTTATTAAAGACCAGATTGTTTCTGTTGGCAAAATGGCTTGGTTACAAACATTTTGATGTGTAAATCATTTCTCTAGCCCAAGTAGTACCTGAGATACAGAATTAGGTCATGTTTTGTCATTTCTGGATATTACATATGTTACAAAGTCATAATTGCATAAAAACTTTTACTTTTTTTTATGACAAAATTTGTTTCCAGAGTAAAGGTCTCTAGGTAGCACACATTTTGAGGTATGAGTTATTTCCTTAGCACAAGTAATGCCTGAGATACAGACCTAGATAATTATTTGCAATTTAAAAATATTACAATCATAATTGTCATTAGATTAAAAAATGTTTTTAAACCAAATTGTTTTTAGCGTAAAGATCTCTTCACTGCAAATATTTTGATATGTGAAACATTGCTGTACTCCATGTAGAGACCATTCCCATGAGCGAGGTGTGAGTTTGGTACGAGTATAGCCCCTTGCCGAGTGGTGATGCACTCGCTGCTGTTCAGCATGGTCATTTCACTCAACAAACATAGATTTTTAGATTTAAAGCATGGGCAAAGGAAAATGGACAGCTGGTCAGGGGCATAAAGACAGAACTTGTCTGTAGTAATCATACTTTATTTTCCCACAGTGAGGAGCAATTTCATTAGACAGGCTTCAAAAGGGAGAAAAGAGAAAGACTGAAGAGAACTCGAACTTGAAAACTTTATTTTAAACTGACTTGCATATTTTAGCAGAGTGTATGTATGTGATATATATATACACATGCACACATGTACAGTAAGACTGTGTGTGTGTGTAAAATCAATAGTTAATGCACTAGGCCAACACTATTTGTTATAATTTATGTTTGTTTATTTTGCTTGTGGCCATAATTTGAATTTCCTGTGTTTACAGAGGACAGATAAATATTCTTGATTCTTAAAAAGCAGTATATATATATAGAGAGAGAGAGAGACAGATAAATGTATATTGCTGTAATGTTACAGTGTACACTGTTGTGATTCAGACCTCTTTTAAGTGTAAAGAAATTTTGATAATTGGACTGAGAAAAGAAAAGAAAAAATGAGAAGAAGAAAAACGAAAAAAAAAAAGAGAAAAAAAGTGAGAAGCCAAAAGGTAAAACTCAGGCCACATTCCTTACACTAAGTAAGTAGCAGTGGGTGTAATATGAAAAGCTATATTCTGAACTACTCCAGGCTTTTTAGACAGAAAAAATAATTAAATGTGGTGCTTGTCAATGGAAAGCAAATGTCATCAACACCACTGTTTCAGTCAAACCTTATATTTACAATCTGCCATATAAAGGCACAAACACATTCAAACACAGTTGGCATACATGCGTCAGGAATGAAAAATTAAAGATTACAAAATACATTACTATTTCAACAAGATGTACAATGCTGTTTGTTTCTTGATGAAAATAATAAATCAGTAACTTTTTATTACTGTAAAGTATAAAGATATATAACTCTTTCCATGTGAACAGTTTTTGCTGCATTAATTTTGTTTTATGGATAACATTAATGACACAACTTGGTACTTTGTTTTTCATAACAAAATAGGTAATACTTATTATTTAACAAACAAGTAAGTGTTTTGTAAGAGAGTGGAGCAAGTAAGAGTGAGTGCAACTTTTGCTGCTTTGGGTGTCGCAGGAAAACACACACGCAACCTGTCATCCATGTGTTTCTTGGTGATGTTGACTCAGGTGCCTAGGTCAAGATAAAATCAGGTTATTCTGATCCATTTTTGTTTGACTGATCAAACAGACTGTTTTCTATGCTAAAAATTGGGGAAATGTTATTTTGTTGTAATACTGATGTAATACATAATTTTGTTTCATTTGCTTTTTATGGCTTGTGATTAAATGCAAACTGAGAACAAATCTTCTCACTGTGTTTTTGCATGCACTTGTATGGTTGATTATATATATAGTGTATTGCATGAAAAGGTGTGTTTCTTGTCATAAAAAAAAAAAAAAAAAAAAAGTTATGGGTTTATGGTGGTCTGTCAGATGTTACAAAAATCAGCATTTCACAAACATGTGTTAAATTATATATAAACATACTAGGGGAGATGTGCACTGCCACTAATAGTGTGACTTGATTTTGTGCATACTTGTGCAAAAATGAAGACAATGAACTATGTATGTTGTAATCTGTAGTAATGCCTGTGTGTGTGTGTGTGTGTGTGTGTGTGTGTGTGTGTGTGTGTGTGTGTGTGTGTGTGTGTGTGTGTGTGTTTGTAATTGTATATAATTAATGCTATGCATTTTTTTACTCTTAGTTCACATCGCAGCGATAATAAACATGTAGAGGTGCAGAAGTGTATTGACAAATAAGTATTTGTGTCATGGCATCATGCTGTTCTGATCGACAGCTCACCCTGATATAACCTTAATGGCTGACTGGGTGTAAAACAAGTGAAAGAACAAATGAAAAAATGCTGACAGTGGAAAATCAACTTGGGAATGTTTGCCATCATAAACATGGGTATTTTTACCATTATGAAGTAAACATTTGAATCTATGTTTTTCTCTTTCAGTCGAAACACTGACAAAAAACTAGGTTACTTGATCAAAACGTGGACGTGGCTGTGCTAAAATTGGTCACTTCCGACTGAAATGTTGACCACTTGTGTCATCTGAGAAACAGTTGGATATTAAACAAAGACCACAGTTCAAATTTGCACCCTGGCGACCATAACATGTGGAATAATGATCAGTTCATTTGAAAGATGGAGGGAGCAAGGCCGCCTGCGCGCAGTGCGGCCAGCGCTGCCCGCTGTGCGGCACCTCCGCGCCTCCATCTTTTTCTGGCAATGGAGCCATTGGTTCCAGCTGCGCTGCATATTGCTTACTACACACCAGTGTCCGGTGTCGTGTAAACAAACACTTATCACAGTGTTCGCGTGTCACTGGTATGCACGCTGGTGCTTTATATCAATCATTCTTTTTGACAATTTGGAACTATTCAAGAAACTATTTAGAACTATTCATCAGTCTCAGTCTCTCTCTCTCCCTCTCTCTCTCTCTCTCTCTCTCTCTCTCTCTCTCTCTCTCTCTCTCTCTCTCTCTCTCTCTCACACACACACACACACACGGATTAGAGAACATCATGAACAGTTAAGTGGGCAACTGATTCAGTTTTGTGATCCCGCGGTTTCTTAATCTTCAGTACATACTTCCAAACACAAGTACTCGTCACGTTGTACTACACGGTCGCTGCTTTGACCGGCCGTAAACTCGTCAACTGATTATCATCATAAGTAAAAAACAACAACTGAGAACAGACTGGTCATTTCAGATAAGAACAACAGGAAACTGTCACGCCATAAGCAGAAAAGCAGACTAAAGTTGAAAGAATCAACACTATTATGCATCTCTCTCTCTCTCACTCTCTCTCCGACTCTCTCTCACACTCACACACACACACACACACACACACACACACACACACACACACACAGTATTAATTGTTCAGTCCACCGAGTAAAAGAAGCAAATCAGTTACAAGAAAAAGAGAAGAAGAAAAAAAAAGACAGCAAATGTGTCTACAAGCGACAGTCACCTGACTAAAAAGCAATCGTCGCAACTATTCACAACTGACACAAGACCGAGAAGGAAACAACATAATTATATACATTCACAGTAGATACTGCATGAATACTAATTATATATTGAAAGGCGTGTCTTCGGTTGAACTGAAATTATGTCAGTCAGGAAACAAACTAAGTTCAGTCAAAATCAGTTAATCTCTCCCACCCCCACACCCCTCTCTGACACCTTGCGGCATTTGTTCACTGATGTTTGAAAAGAATGACTTTGGTCAGTTCAGTGTTTGCGGACGACCTTTCCTGTAATTTGTGTTGCGGTATTGCTTTGCCAGGTGGTGCATGCGTATTTTGATGTAAGCGTGCGCAACGACATGATCAGCGGGTAGACATGATTATTGTTCTTCATGTGATCTTGAAGTGTCTTGAACAGCATGGGCAAGAGCACCAAGAATTCCTGATCTTTCTAGCACATAATGTCACACTGGCTCCGCAGTATCACATGCTCAAGGCAAAAACTAAAAACTAAAATTATATAATGAACTGTATTCAAAGTCAGTATCAATGTATCATTAATATCCAAGTGTATTTACTTTTACCATTGAAGATAAGTCTTTGTACTTTAAACATATTCAGGAACATGCGCTCTTAAACATCACTGAGTAGTCAGTACCCCGGATAGGCCTCAGTACCGTCAGTTGATATTAATTGATATTCATTGCAATATTGTAGAACGAAGGGGAAACTGAAGGGGGGGGGACTCGTTCATGAATTACTAGTTCATATTATACGTAAATGACTGCATTCACACATGTTGTCCGCCGAACTGACACTGAAAAGGAATCTCTGCCGGCTCAGCAATGCGCTGAGCACCTGAGAAAAGTGTACACTAGCCTACATAAATGAGTGAAAAAAGACACAGACTGCCAGACTGGGAGGAGAAAGGTCTGTGACCCAGATAAGGGGTCATGGGGTCATTAATCACTGCAGGGATGGGCTGCCTCAGGCAACTAAAGTACCAACTGTGGGGCATTTTGCACAGCAAGTGTGAGTTTCTTACTTTTATAAAGTTTTATAATCAAAAGGAGAATGGCAGCTAACGGCTCAGAGTGGCTCCATTGTCACTTCCGCTGGGGCCAGCATCCGCGAGGCTTGCCCCCTCCATCTTTCTAGCTCAGTGGTTCATTTATAATTACAAATGAAAATGCAACAGTAACACTGTCAAACAAAAACACTTTGTGTCGATCATAAAGGTAAAAAGGTACATGACCTAACTCAAAATTTTATTCGCCACTCCTTGTTGGCTCCATATTTGAAATCAGTATATGCAAGACATTGTGGGTACAACAAGACCACAGTCACAAAGCAATGCTTATCCCCACGATAAGCAAACTTTCAAATGCAACGGTCTGACATAGCAAAAACGTGAAACTTAAAACTTTAAAAAAGGTCATTATGAATGGAATCCAATGCTTTCATGATTGCTGCTTACAACTGAACACTGATTTTAGCAACAGTGTCTTTGGTCAAACACCCACAAGTATGCAGGGAATAGTAGCACAAGAACGTTTTTGTCAGCGTCAGAAATGGGCCGTCTGTGTTTTGATTAAAATAACATATTTTTGTTTCAGTTATTCAGTGTTTACAAGCAGTTATGAGCTGTTTTCACAAGCATTAAAAAGCTTTGACTATGTCATCTCAGGCAACGAAAGGAAAATTGCCTGAAGGAGGAAGACAAAAACAAAAAAATCCAACTCATGATGCAACTGAAGTGTCTACCCTGCCTCCGCCAAACTCCAGCCCATACTTTGTGTAAATTTTCATATTTTATTAACTCAGAATTGACTTTGGGTGTCAAGTTTATTTTTATTATCTCTTTGATGCATATTCTTTCAAATAGAATTAAGTTTGTTCAAAGAAAACCTAAATCTGAAGACGTATTTATGTCCAAAACAGAGAGGGTCCACGCAAAGCAGATTTGGCATAGGCTCATATGTACTTGCCATCAAGACAGCTATGCTCCTCTTCTGACTCAAGAACTCTGAGCATTCCACACATTAATTAAGACCAAAACATTTGGAGATGGCTGTTTTTCCTGTGCTTCTCCTTCTGTCTAGAATTCCCTCCCTCATGAACTTAGACACAGTCAACCACTGGTACTGCATTTAAAACCTCTCTGAAAACCTGTCTGTTTAAAACCCACTACTGGTTGTTTTTGTTCTCTCCCTCCCCCCCCTCCCCCCCTTTTTTTTGTGTGTGTGTATGTGTGTGTGTTGTTTTTTTAGAGAAAATTATGAGGCTTTAAAATATTACATTATTATTATCAGTCCAAATAATGACCATTAAGTAGTGTTATGCATTAGGTATTTTTCAGCTTGTGCTGATTAGAGATTTGTTTGGTGTCAGTTGGTAGCAAATGTGAAGGAAAATCCAAGGGCAGTTCCAGTCACAGTTAAATATAGACGGCCACATGCTATCGCAGTTGTAACCAAGAGTATATTGTGCATTGTGGCCACAATTTGGCAGGGCTGTCTTAACTTTGAATCATACACATAACTATAACAGCAGCAGCACAGTGTCTTCTGCTGGCATAGTTTATAACCATGTTCATTAAACCAGCTCCTGGTCAAATTTATACAGCAATATATAATGCAATATCCAAGGCAACTTGATTTTGTGATAGCTAGCAGTCATTCTTGTTTCAGATTTTTGTAGATTTTATAATTTGTCTTCTTTCTGATATATAATTGAAACATTTTTATATCAGCTCACTTTATGTTGTGCATTGTTAGTGTTTGAATTACATATTTTAACATAAGAACTGTAAACTTGCTTATCCTGTGACTGAAGGGGGTTATTTTCTTTGAAAGTGCCTAGAAATCTGTTGTGTTTCAATCCAGTTACCTTTTAGTGTAATGTTATTATGGACTACTACCCAGTAAACATGCCTGTACTGGGCTGGTATGGGCATGGTACGGGCAATCCCAACATTGCCCACAACAGGCAATACAGGTACCCTAAGTGGCCCCATATAATAATTATATGGTCTGCAAACTGGGAAATGTGTGGGCCCTGTACTATGTACACACTATGCCCCATACCATAACCTGTACCATAGCCCATACCAGCCCCATACCACTTTGCCCATACCAGCCCCATACTGTTTTGCCGTTACAAGCCCTTACCAACTTGTACTAGCCCCTGTACCATTTTGCAGCATTTTAGAAACAAAAAAGGAAGATCATGGGGAATAGGGGTGTAGTCTGTTGGGTTTTACTCATAACACATAATGATTGGTAAATCTTTGATAAAATAGGCTGGCAGATGAAAAAAATAATGCAACATATAAATCATGATTAAAACAATAGTAATTTATACCAAAAAATCGCCCTGATATAACTACAGTGGTTGACTGGGCATAAAACACTAAGTTACTTACATACCCATTTATTTATTTTTTATCACCTTTTTGGCAAATCTGATATTGATATAATAATTAGAAACAAGTTATATAGTTTATGTGTGGGTTCATGTATGTGTTTTTGTTGTTGTTTTTGTGGGGAAGGAATGTTTTTACATTTTTATTCATTGTTTACATTTTTGTTTATTATTTGACAAAAAGATTATTTTTTTTTTTTTTTTTTAATGCTTACCCAGGTTCCATGCTAAAGTACATGCTGAAAGTTTGTTTACGTTTCTTCTTCTTTTTTAAACTACAAATGTAATGACAGTGAAATTTCTGAAGATTGTGAATTACGTTGATAATTTATTTAAAATATATGGTAGATGGTGAAGGAGACTGAAACAGTGAAAGCATTGCCACCCTGGTGTGTGTGTGTGTATATATATATATATATATATGTGTGTGTGTGTGTGTGTGTATAATACTAAGATGCTGTCTGAAATATTTTGGATATAACTGTAATGGTTGACTGTACATGAAACACCAAGTTACTTATTTACTGAGATGTTTAAGACGACAAGGTATATGCAACTTTTTAATTATTTTATTACATACAAATATAACAGAAACAGAAATTGAAGGTTATATTTTTTACTTTTATAGTTCCTTGTGCTGGCATGCAAAATGCATAATTTTTTACTGCACACATCAGTTTTATGGATAAATTACATGTCTATTACGTTAACTTTTTATTTATTTTTTTAGCATAAATGACAAGGTGACACCTCACCACTCAAGCAACCCAAACCCTTGTATGCTCTTTTGTCCTCTCTTGCTTAGACTACTGTAACTTTGCTTTCAGGTTGCCCTCAGTACTTACTAGACAAACTTCAAAAAGTTCAGAATGCAGCAGCAAGGCTTGTGTGTAAAGCTAAGAAATCTGACCACATCCATCCTATTCTTGAAACTGCATTGGCTACTAGTAACACATCTCATTCAATACAAAATTTCAACTACCTGCTTCAACTCCATCTCTGGAACAGCCCCTCAGTATCTGTCCGATCTCCTTCAACCTTATACTCCAGCAAGACAGTTACGATCTGCATCTGACACACGAACCTTTGTCACCCCCTGTGTAAACACAAAAACATTTGGTGAAAGATCTTTTTCTTATGCTGGCCCATTTGTCTGGAACAATTTGCCTCAAACACTCCGCCACTCTGATTCTACCTCCTCTTTCAAAGCCGCCCTCAAGACACACCTGTTTAATAACTACTTCTAAACTGTTTTTCACAGCCCTGCCCATCCCCTCATCTAACACTCTGTGTGTGTGTGTGTGTACGCGCATGTGTGGGTGCGTGCGTGTGTGTATGTGGTTAGTATTATTGTAAAGCGCCCTGTGCTGCCACCTAGTGTGGCAGATGGGCGCTCTAGAAATCCTCTTTATTATTATTATTATTATTAAATGAACCTGACATTTCTTCAGTCAGATTGTGTGCATACTCTACAAAAGTTTGTGTGAAGCATGCACTAAAAAGTGTCAGAGCCCTCAGAGTGTTGGAAGCTGGATACTATATGGAAAAAGAAGTCCAGGGAGTGAGCTAGTCATGACCAAGGAGGTGTTTGTGCACACAAAAAAAGGAGTTTATTTGCTGTTGTTGTTTTCTGAATGAAAATTTGATCTGTGTCATATGTCTTCTACTGAGTTAGCCGTTCTTGCCAGTGTCCTACAATGTTTTGATAAAGCTACTATACATTTACTACATTTCTGATCTAGTAAAAACAAATGAGTGAAGTTGGTAAGTAGAGCAAAGAAAAGAAAGGAAAAGCCACTCTTACAGTCTTAGTCCTTACACACACACACACACACACACACACACACACACACACACACACACACACACACACACACACACAAACAAACAATACTAAGCACATACTACTTTTAGATATTAGAGTACATAAAAAACATTTTAAAAAAAAAGGGGGGGGGTTTACTTTTGGGAAATCACTAGTAAAACAATACTGTTTTGTTTAATGCAGTAGAGCCATGGTCAGACCCAGGATCTGGTGGATGTCACTGGTCAGGCAGCAGGCACCTTCACACAGGCTCACATCTCAGCGCTTTCCTCTTGTCTGGAATATAAAAACAGTACATTTAGCACTTTCCTCTTGTCTTCTGTGACATGTTCAGTCTGAACAGGAGATCATTTGTTGTGTGAAGTCCACCACAACACTAGCATTGATTAAATGTTTTATCCCTATTCTAAGTGGACATGTGTTTCACATAAACAGGTGGGCAGTGGGCATTTCTTTTCTAAAATTCTTTAATTCAGTCACTAACTCTGACTTCATGTTCTGGCTGCCACCAACAGTTTTTCCTTTGGTCAAAGTTTCTCATTGTAAATCAACATGAAAAATTCCTCAAAAAAATCATTTTTTTCATTTTAATTCTTCTCTTCTTGGCCATGGAAGAATCTGTCAACTCCTTTTTTTAACATGTTCACTTCTTTGACTGAAAAAGGAAACAGTCAAAGTCTGTGAATTGAAAAGTTGAATCAGAATTCTTGCAGACATGTGAACACACACCACCTGATGACATGCTTGCTACAGGTGGCCACCATTTCAATTTTAGTTGCCAGGTGAATTTTTTGTTGCATTGGGGACCAGAATTCTTGCCACTTTCAGGGTTACTACAAGAAGTGACTGTTCAGTATCTTATATGAATGAATGAACTTTTTGCTACCAGACTTTAAGTGAAGACATTGTTTAGCTGAAGTAGCATACAAATACAAAAGAACTTTATTATTCATAATAAATGCATAAAATGAATTTTTCTTTTGGGTCACTCAAATTCCACTATAAAAAGGACAAGTAGACAGTTCAGTACAACAAAGGTAAGAGTATACAGATAAAATAGAGTAAAACATCATGAAACATCACTTGTGAGATCAATTCTGAGATCAATGCAAAGAGGCTGGATTACTTTTTTTCAAAGTCAAGGTTTGAATGTGAGGGTTCTAGTGCCCTGAAAATGACTGTCGCATACGTGGGTGATAATGATATTATCTGAACTGCTGAATCACTGGAAGCAGAATTTGTATGGTGGTGCATTGTCATTGGCTAGAGTGTCATGCAAAAAGACTTGAATGTTACCTCTGAGGTCCAGGTCATGGAAAGGGTTTAACTCTTTCAAGAAATATTTCATGCCATAATTATCATGTGAACTATTAAACTTTTGGCAGCCAAACTTTGTGTGATGACACATTACCACATTCCAGAGTATCACACTTCAAACAAAAATCTAAATTGTTTTCTTCAAGATCCAGGTCACAGTGAGGGTTCAACTCAGTACATTTCACCCAATATTTTTGTGTATTGACTGCAGGCAAAATCTGCGGTCAGCTCAATCCATGCACTGAGACAACAACTTGGCACATAATTAGGGGGTGGGGTGGGGGGAGGTTGCACAGGCAATAAGCCTTACTTGTTCTCTACTTCATATCATGAGCATGCCTGTTAATTAGTGTTATACTGTTAACAGTATGGTGGAAGCCCAAATTGAAGACTGAAACTAGAACTGTTAAAGCACAGGCACCACAACACACACACACACACACACACACACACACATACACACCATGCACACACACACACCAAACCAGGATTCAGACCATGAACCTCCTGATTCTTAGTCCACTGCCTTAATTAGGTGCTTTTTACCCACTTCCTACCAGAGTTGAATCAGTTTTAACATGTTTCATTCCTGTGATGGTTTGGAGGCTTGAATGTGAAAAGTGCAAATGTCCTGAATAAAGTGGTAAATATGTGTGGCAAGGTTGTGGGTGAAAGACAAGAACAATTGAGTCAGTTGTATGATGGTCGTGTGATATGGAGGGCTAGGGTGATTGCAGATACAACAGACATGTCCTTGCTAAACATTATGAGATTCTTCCATCTGGTAGACGATTTCATGTACCTAAATCTAAATCTGCAGTCAGTAGCATCTCTGAACAGATAAATCCGTTAAATGTCAGAGCAGTGTGTGTGTGTGTAAATTACATAAATTACTAGTTTGTTTATTATGTAACTTTGTATTTTCAATAACTGTTGAGTTTTAAAATACACAATATGGGTTATTGTGTACTGTGATGTGGTTAATGTTCAGCCTTGTTTTAATTTCTGTGATGAGATAATCAGGTAATCTTGAATCACTTGGTGGCCCAACCTGGATCAGCTATGAGAAGGTGTTGATCTGTGGAAAGAAGCTGCAGTGATGCCACTGTTTTATCCTTAGAGGCCGAGATCAACAGTACTGAGTGTTGGCCTGCACTGAGGGCATTTGCTGTATTACACTTTACAGGCCAAGATCAACTACTACTGCCGTGAAGGTTACTATGGACACATGGAAAATGCTGCTAGTGAGGGCCTGCATCGCTATGGCAATGACCCTGTTCTCAAGTTCTTTGTGGCTTTTTCTAAAGTCTTACAGGGTATGATGAATCTTTGATCCCTTTCTTATTCTGTTACAATTTTTTTCATTGTGTGCATTCACTGTTTCCGTCTGTAGACTAATAGTGTAAACATAGAATAACTGTTTGCTGGTTGTCATAGGCACTCCTGCTGAAAAGGTGTTATTGTTTCTGCTTGTCCTGTGAGAATAAGACTTTTAAAGGCCATTGTGTGCTGTATGCCCTTGGTCATGACGTGAGTTTATGTTGTAAAACAAAAATATGGTGATTATTTGTGCAGACATTGTAATAACTAATAAGCACATTGATATAATAATGGTAAGGAAACACACTTGTATATCAACTGCATCACTTGGGTAGTTTGTTAATTGTTTTACTACTAAATGGACACAGATGCTCTTTGAAAGTTTCCTGGTGATCCAGTAATGTCACCCACTTAATTTCAAACTTAATATGATTGTTACATGTCTTATGATAATACGGACATGATCATGGGTACAGTGTTTGAACTTTGAGGAACTTTATATATTTGCTACAAATACATATTTTATGCATATATATACATGTATGTATTCAACGGAAACAATTGTCCTGTTTTGTGTCTGCACAAACCTTGATGAACTTGATGAATGTTGGCATTCTCATGAAGTCTATGTAAGTCAGGTGAGATCTTTAAAACTTTTAAAGCAAGAGGAGAGTAAAACTATAGTTTGTTTGTTTGTTTTGTTCTGTTTGTCTGATATTGGTTTTTCTGTCCTCATTTTGAATGTTAGTAAATGAGCTTTATGCATTACTCTGTTTCAGTAAACGAACAGTACATACATTACTCCTGATCTTAGAATCAGTGAATGAACAAAACAACACACACACACACACACACACACACACACACACACACACACACACACACACATGGAAAAAGAGCAACCATCTGTTTTGTGTAAAATGAGAAGCAAAAAACCTATTTACAGAAATGAAAGGTGAAATAGAAGGAGCAAGTGTGTGAACAATATTTACTAGTACTTTTAAACAGATTTGAAAAAATAAGTTTTATTATGTTAGGAACTTGTTCATTTTTGTGGTGTGTGCATGCATGCAAATATGCACACATGTATACAAGCATATGTGTGTGTGTGTTCTTGTTCTGGAGGGAGGGTTTTCAGCTTAATTTGTCATTTGTCCCAGTAAAAAGGTCTTGTGGTCAATTGATTTGCTTTCCAACTACAATGTTTTCCATACAGACCGAGTACAAGAAGGGATTCGTGAGCTGGACATGCTGAAGGACAAGCGTGACATCAACCTTTGTGCTACCATGGCTCTTATGTTTGCCCACAAAAAGAGCCACAGTGTTGGTCAGTCAGTGTGTGTGTGTGTGTGTGTGTGTGTGTGTGTGTGTGTGTGTGTGTGTGTGTGTGTGTGTGTGAGAGAGAGAGAGAGGGGGAGAGACAGTGGGAGAAAGCAAACATATGTTTTTTGCCTGATTACTTACATTTCTCATCTAAAAACCTGAATTTTTACCAGTTTTGGATGAGATCCAAACACATAAAAGGTTCAGAAGAAGGCTTTTTATTAGGACAAAACACACAATCTGCAAATTTGGTTGGGGGGGTGGGGTAATTTCCTTTATCAAGCTGCAAAACAACACTTAAACAAGAGTTAAAATTTAAATGGTAAAATTCTAAAAAAAAAACAATCAAAAATGAGATGGAAAGCTAATCCATTTATAATTTTTTGGTTGAGCTAGGTTGTTTTCCTGTTCAGTGCTAGGAAGAATGTTGACAATGACATATAATAGGTGTAATGTAATACAAATTATATGATGTAAAACTCAAATGGCATGGGGATTTCCTTGGAAAAGGAGGAAGGCTTCCAGTTCCAAACAGCCCAGGGAATGAATGGGAAAACAGGAGCACACAGGGGGGAAAAACCTATAAGTCAGATGCAGCGAAAACCCTATGATATTAATCTTGATGAGGGTTTCACTGCCATCAATTTGATCAAAGCTTCAGGAAAACAAAACAACCACACAAAAAGAAGGGGAAAAAAGAAGAAGAGAGAGATGCTACACATGCGCACATACACTCTCATACACACACATACATGCACTGTTGCCGTTCTGTGGTAGGCTACAGTGAAGGCATCAGAAGGAGTGGTGGTGGGGGAAGGGGGGGAGCCTACATAATCGGCAGCATATTTACAGCCACATAAGGCTTAAACAGACACCAGTCAAGTAACAGTTTTGGATGAGAAGGCAGCATAACTCCTTGATTGTTTAACTGTTTTTTCATACCTGTACATATTGTTGCATGCATGCACACAAGTATGCATGTGCGCGCACACACACACACACACACACACACACACACACACACACACACACACACACACACACTCATTATCAGACATATAATACATGTATATAAAATTTAAGTGCAGTCTTACCTGTCAGTCTGGCAGCTGTACACTGTCTTTAGGGATTTGATTAAAGGGATTTGACAAGAAGGTAAATATGACCAGAAAAAAATCCTGACATGTAATATCTGAACACCACAATCATTTTGCTCTAATTCCAGGATTCTGGCAAATATTTGATGGGACATCAGTATTGACAGTGTGTCACCAAATTTTGACTGACACTGTGACAAACTGTGATTAGTCAGCCAGAATCATTTTCTTTTTGTCATCAAAGAATGTGGCATGATGGAACATTTTGCTGGGAACTAAGTGTGTCACATTTCTGAAAGATCAAAGCAATGTATAATTTACTGAATCAATGGCAAACCATTTTGCAAGGGCAAAAGGATCCAACACAGTATTTTTCATAGGCTTGGTGGCGGCTTCCATTGGCCATAATAAACCCAGCTCTTTTTTTTCTTTTCTTTTTAAGTCTTGAGAGAAAAATCTTCACCTTTTTGATGTGCTGCTGTTTGGAGAAAGTTATAATGATGATATGTTGGGTTACTTTCACTAGTCATTACCTGTGCTAGCAGATGACAACAGCCCTTGAAGCAAAGTTTGTAAACCCCACAGCGCTGGGCATGAGCTAACTCAGTGGTATACACACTAAAGAGATAATAAAGAGATAATAAATGGCATCTCTGTGGTGAACACATGTGGTCTGTCAGTCACTGTATGATGCAGTTATAACAGTGAGTAGCCACAGGGTTGTCTAACCAATGACTCAGAGAACAAAATCTGCTCTCATTTTCAAAGCGATAGTGTTCAGGGAAGATAAACTCTAAAAGGTCATCTGGTAAATCTTTCAAACACATCAGCACTGCCACTCTTCTGTTAGACATCAGTGAGCTTTCTATCTCCAGCCAACGTGTTAATGTAGGAAATGGCGTAGCTACTGTTTGGTAGTCTTGGCAGATTTGAGGAACCGTGCTGCCACTGAGGCCATGAATCGCGCTGTCAGAGCTGTGTTATTTTTATGATGCAGCCGCTGAGGCCATGAATCCTGCTGTCACAGCTGTGTTGTTTTTTATGGTTCTGCCACTGAGGCCATGAATCCCACTGTCAGAGCTGTGTTGCTTGTGGACCCCAGTCAGTTTTCAGTGTTTTACAGTATTAGAACCCATGTAAGGCCGGATAGTAGCAGAACATTTTCTGTCCAACACCCACTATAACAGTAACACCCTGTGTACAAAATGGAACAACAAAAAACACTGAAAAGTAAGGCTGAGATAATTGAGGCTTTGGCAGTACACTGGCAGTCAGATGTGTACAGCGTGAACAAAGCAGGGGCCCCAGAGTTGGTGCGGACCTCTGATGACGCCTCCAAGGTAGTTGATGTCTGGACCACAAGACATTGTGGCCTGTCTGTCAGGAAGCTGCAGAGCCAGCAGATGATTATGGGGTTGATGTCCATGTCCATCAGCTTCTGCATCGGCATGTGAGGCTGGATTGTGTGGAATGCTGATGAGAAGTCCAGGAAAAGCATCTGGGCAGAGGCCTTTGGCTTCTCCAGGTGTTTCAGAATGGCATGGATCACTTGGTCTGTCAGGAGATGGGCTTGCTGCTCTTCAGCTTCTATGGTAGAGAGGCAGCAGGGAGATGAGGCTGTGGACTGACCTTCCTAGACTTGGCATGGGTCTACTCTTGTAGCCCTTGGGTATGTTGCCGTAGCACAGATCAATGGTGAATCTCCACACGTTCTGCAGGTGACATACTGGTGGTAGTTGGGCAGGGCCTTGTTGAGGCAGCAGTGGTTGAAATCACCAATGATGAGGCGGACAGACTCGGACACTGGGTCTCCTGCTTCTGCACAGCATGTCTGATCACCCCAGCAGCCACCCTGACATCAGCCCTTGGGTGAATGTAAACAACAGTCACAAAAATTTGATGAAACTTCCTGGGTCAGGAGCTCAGCATCTGCGCAACAGTGCTGATTTTTCAGTCACATTTGAGCACCACCGCTCATTCACAAAGACGCTGACCCCCTCCTCTTCCCTATATCCTCACTTGACCTATCACAGCACATTAGTGTGAAGCCTGGAAGTTGTAGATCAGGGTATTGTTCACTGAACCACATCTCTGTCAAGCAAAGCAGACTGGCTTTCCTGAACGTTTCAAGTTTGTCAGGCATATTCCTTAGAGACTAAACATTCCCCATGATAATACTAGGAAGAGCTGGCTTAAAACATCGCCTTCTCGCTCGTTCATTCACACAGAGACACTACACTACAGGGACTGCCAACTCGCTGCGAGCCTAAACGGAGTGGCCGTGCAAGCGGGTCTACAACCAAACAGGCAAGCGAAACTTCTGGTCTGTGCTGTGCAGTGACTGGCTATAGAGGGTTTCATACATCTACACCATCATTCCATCTGTAATTTTATTCTTTAACATCGGTAACTAATGTCACTCAGTTTTTATCTGCATTGATCTGTCTGCATTAAAAATAAATAAATAGATATATAAAACAACAATGATGGAATGAAAAAGAGAACCCTAAAGACAAAATATCCTGTCTTCCTCTCACTAATTTTTCAAACCATGAGATAAATCTGGTGTATCTACTGAACAAGAACTGAACAGGAGTCAATGCTAAGTAAGCTACTATTAAACAAACAAAACAAAAAAAATCAGAATAATCTGAAGATATTATATAGCAGATACCTTCAAAATTGAATGGGCATTGTGGTAGGTATGATCTAAGTGTAAAATGCACTTTAAAATCAAAACAATCTCAGCCCTCCCCACCAACATTAGCTGCAGGAAGTTACAGTTACACGCTGACCAGAAGAGTGGAGTGCCTGTCCGCCAACCATCCACCCATTGCGCCACTCTGTTTACAGGCTTATCATGACACAGCTCACTCACTTGGCTATCCCCTTGCTGTAGTATCTCTGATTCACACCACTGCGGCAGCCCCGCTTCATTCGACAGCAAGTGTTCATCCAAACATCATCTGCTATATGAAGGGGTCAAAGGCCAGAGCTTTGACCCAGCCTGAAGGAAGGCACAAGAATACTGAATCATAACTTGTGACTTGTAAAGCAACCGTGAGTGTTAAAAAGTTCACAGCTCAATTGATGGTCAAGGAGCATATCGATTCTGATAAGAGACTGGGTAAGCTTTGAACAAGTGTCAGATGTATGGTGTCGGAGGACACAAAAGTGAAACAAATCTAAAACAGTTCAGTCATGAGCAAAAGTGTCACAAATATCCCCCAAATACCTTCAAACATCAAAAGAAAATTCACTGTCACTTCTACAGATTCAGTCCAAATGCATTCATAAACTGGCACGCGGTCTTGTGCAGCCCACAGTCCACAGACTCAAGGTAATCAACAAAATAGACACCTAGAGCAGACAAGAGGCTCTGTGTTGTGCCCCAGAAGTCAGTGTTACACTGTGTAAAATTGGGGTATGGATCCAGTTTTGTACATCAAGCCAATAGTTTTGTAGTTTTGGACAGTCCCAATACATGTGTAATATAGTTTTATTATTACTTGAAGTGATCAGAATTTTGCACACGCAAGGAGCGTCTGAGCCAGAGAAATGACCATTAGTGATGTGCCCAGTTGCTTTTTGTTTGTAGTTGTTGCTGGTCGTGTGTGTGTGTGTGTGTGTGTGTGTGTGTGTGTGTGTGTGTGTGTGTGTGTGTGTGTGTTACTTTCTGTTAGGGAGCCAGTTGTATGTTTTTGTTTGAGGATGGAATAACAAAAGTATACGTAAGCACTGTGTAAAATATGAAAATCTTCTGTAACATTCAAGGAGGCGGTTTGAAATTCCTGGGACATTTTAAACACCATTTTGAGTCACATATATCATTTAAATCAACAAAACGGCTTCATATCTAATGAATGAATCCAAAATTTGCAACAGAAGTGAGTTTTATTACAGTCTGTAAAAGGTGAGATTTCAGTACACAATCCATTGTTTTGCCAGCATCAGCACTGAGCTGAAGCCTGCACTGTGTTACTCGGAAACTTGATCTAGTTCAAACATCAATGGCGCATAAGCATACTGAAAGACATATGTGATAAAACTCATTCTACAGTCAGGCCTCATGACTTTTTACACCCATCTCCAATAAATTCTGCATTATGTGTTGTTATTACGTTTGTTTTGGTCTGCTTAGGCAGATTCCTCTGGCTGATTATTCTGCTTACTTACGTGAGTTATGAGTTAGTTGCACACTTTGAACTATCCTTAGATCTATTTGTGGGTGATTTCTGAATTTCAACTCATTATTCTCTAACAGTGTACCACCTCTAAATCTGAACAAATTCAGTGAATATTGTATTAATTAACAGTACACACGCGTTGTTGAAGTGCATGTTAACAGGGTGTAGTGTTTTTGTTGTTTACACTACCCTCGATCCTGATGTCAAATGTCCTGATGGACATTTCACTTCACGCTGACACACAGCACAGTGCTGCTGATCTATTGAGATATCAGTTTGTACGAGAAATTATCGACACCTCAGGACTTACCATATTTAAAGCAATCTTTAGGTGAGATACCTGTAGAAGATTGTCAACTGCTATCCACAATCCAATGCGAGTGATGGAATAGAGCAACTGGCTTCACTATTCCTGGTTCCATATTCGATCCTCTGCTCGCAGTGGTCTGCTTCTGGTAAGCCATGAAGCACTACTAACGATGCAGTGGCAGAGGCTACCGATGTGTGTTTTTTACATTTCTTCTTCTTAATCAAGAACACGATGTAAATAATGAATGCTCGTAATCCGAGATTCAGTCAGTCCACCATTCCAAACGGACACACCACATGTGGCCCCGCCAAAAAGACTGTAGTATGTGGGGGAAAAAGAAAAAGAAAAGTGTTTCTAGCACATAGTGCGCATCTGGCAGTCCAGTATAGCCTAGGTCCATGCCTGAAGGTCTGATACTGTCACAGACCAGTGCTTTTCGACTGCCAGGAAATCATGGACATATATAATGACAGTAGTCCATATCTGAAATGATGCCCTACTGCAGGGGCTTCACTCCTCCGGATTATCTCCCCTGTTATTTCCAGAAATCGTCTATTATAAATTTTCTCAAATATAGAAAATGCCCAGTGGGGAATAGTATATATATATAACAGTTTATATTGAAACCATCAGAGGCATTTGTAGTTTTTTAAAATAATATCAAATATTTCATTGTCGTTTATCTCAATATTGAGATCTTTACTCCATTTATCCAAACATTTGGGTATATCACTGTTTGTTACAAGACATGAATATATATACACCTTTTGCGCCATTTTTCAACAGACATTTCCACACAGGGGCATCATTAACCACAAAGCTTCCTTTCAGTTCTAAACCTAATGTCTTTTGGACATCCTTAATTGCAGCCAGTATACCCTCCAATAACAAATAGTGTTAACAGTCTGAAATTTTGTTTTAAATTCATTATAAGTAAGATAGCCATTAGGTCGCAGGAGTTGGCCAATTGAACCAATACCACAGTCAACCCATTTCTTGATAGCTCTGAAGAATGTTGGCATGATTATCAAATTTTCAATGTAAAGAAAGAATTATTTTTGGAAATGCTGAATTTAGAAAGTTTGAGAGTAAATCTGCAAGTACAAACACTCTGTGACCCATGGATCTATGAAGGATGCATGAAAATGTTAGATCTGGAAATAAAAGGCCCCAAACTATCCAGGCTTGGAGACAGTTCAACATAGGCAAGGAAATATAAGCCTCAAGGGTAATTACTAGTTTTTTGTTTTTGTTTTTCAACACTGGTGAGCATGTTTGCCTTTGGACAAGTCTTGCTGTTGTGCAAGAGTGTATATTTGAAAGAGTGTTTGCACTCTGTGTGTGTGTGTGTGTGTGTGTGTGTGTGTGTGTGTGTGTGTGTGTGTGTGTGTGTGTGTGTGTGTGTGCGTGAGAGAGAGAGAGAGAACATGTGTTTGATGTGAGAAACTTCCTCAGTCAGTTGATGACATTGCCTTTTCTGTTCACAAGTTGTTAAAAGAATTTGTGACTCATGATTAGTGTGTGTATGTGTGTTTATAAGTAAGTGTGTGTGTGTGCATGCTTGTCACATTGTGTGCATGTTACTATCAGTGTGTGTGGTTATTAGTATGTGCACTGTGTTTGCTGTTGTTCATGAGCTAATGATATTTGTCATAAATCAGAGGATGTACCTTTGGTGGAGTTTATGTACCCTGTATTTACACACATGCCAGGTGAGAGTTACTGTAGGTGACTCAGTCTTTGTTGTGGTGCTTGTGTGGCATCTTTCAAGAACTAATTAACTCATTTGGATGTTGATTCTAATGATATTTGCTTCCTGATTGATGAGCTGACATTAGAATGAGAAGTGTAATGTTAGAATTTTGTTTAGAATTTAGAATACTGATTTGAATAGAATTGAACATTGCCTTATATTGTCCCTGACTTTTAAAGTGTTAGCTTTGTGTTTTTTTGTAGATCGGGAGGCTATCACTATGCTGGATGCTAAGCTGAAAGAGGAACGCAAACAAGCTGCAGAAATGGTAAGCACTTAACTGCATTTGCCACCAAGTTATATGAAGGGGAACTGAAGTGAAGATGCAAGTTGGTCTAAAAACATGGAAAATGTGCAAATGCACCAGTGTACAGGTTTCATTTAACAATAACAATAATACATATACTTTATTAATCCCAGCACAAAATTAAAGTTGTCATTTGATCTCATGCATTAAAGCACAACCAAAAATTTAACTTAAATAGTATGTGAATAATTTAAGGTCATCTCACACACAAACACACACACACATACATACACAAACAAGCAAATACACACACAGACACATACACTTGCATACATACACCCCTTGTCTCTCAATTTACATTATGAAATGTAAATGCAAAGTGACCCAAATAATTGTAATAATTGACAGACCCAAACAGAAAATTTGCCAGTTAAAATTGTTTAGGTACCACCCCCTCTTTTGAAATTTATCATCCTCAACAGACATCCTGACCCCCACACACTCACAGTTGATGACTATTATAATTTTCATAAAAATAAAAATAAAAATGTATTTGAAACAGTCAAAAGAAATACTTTTGCTTCAGATTACAGCTCCTTGGGGCACAACCATTTTGGTTTTTGCTCTTTAATAATGTAGAATTGAATTTTTTTTTTTTTTTTTTTTTAGCCCATTCCTGTCAATTCATTTCAGTTCAATTCAAAAACTTTAATCATCCCACAAGGGGCAATTTTGTTGAGGTCATGGCGGGTTCGTAAAAATGACAGCAACAAAAAAACATAAGAGAACAATACAACAAACACAACACCACCAACAAAAAAGTCTTTCTTTAACCATAGTATAGTTATAAATATAGAACAATTGTGACTTCATCATAAAAAGTAATAAAGTTAAGATCACATCCTTGTAAAACAATTAAATTATCACACAAAGCAATTTAAACAATATCACACACACACACACACCGTGGCACAGTCACACACGCACCATCACACACACACACACACACTATATGGCCTGTGGTGTTTCTTTGCTTTGGTTCCGCTTTAATTCTGCTGCAGTGATAACCCCAAGGGTGCATTACTTACGCATTGTGAAAAGCTATCTTTGAAAGCAAAGTATGAGAGTGTCTACGGTACTGGGACACTGTGAGTTTTTATTTTTATGGGTACATGCACTTGCCCCATTTGTACATGTGTTAGGTTGTGGAAGCTTTTTATACACCTGTAGCAAAGTTAAGTGGGTATGTTGGAATCATCATGTCTCTGCGTCTGTGTCTTAGAGTCCACATGTTGAAGCTTTGTCCTGATACCCTCTGAACTTTTCATCATTTGCAACCAAACATGGTACAGTGGTACATCATCACGAGCCGGACTGTCATGCAAAACAATTGGGTTGCTATCTTCAGTGTCGTCAAAGAATGGAAGAATGCACGGTAAACCTGTCAGTCTTGTTTACATTTTGTGTCCATCCAAATGACCTTTTTTTCATTGTTTGAATCTCATCACTTTTTCTGCCAAGACTTGATTGAAATCAAATGTATAACAGGACCGAGTACAAGTGCTCACCTTTCCAAAATAGCACCACTCGGGAAGAATCCAACTCAAACCCAAAATTGCATCCTCCAGAATGACCTGAAGCCATGCTCCAGTACCTTTATTGACAGAGTACAAGAGGAATATTAACAAAACCCAAACCTACTTTGAGCAGAACAGCACTAGGTCTTGAGCCAAATTTATACCAGACAGTGCCAGCATATACTCTGTTAGGCCTTACAACTTACTGTACCCTCAACAACAAAATGTAACTGACAAATGCAACATACGGTGATTCTGGCTGTGGTACAGATCCTTGGTCTATGCCTACTCACAGGGATTACTCAAACCCTGACTGAACATCAGCCATGGAACACCAGTCATCCCTTACATTCCATGCAAATGGTGGACAAGTTTACTGATGCCAAGGATTCTCAGGCCTGGTGAAGTGTCTGACAGATCTGTTGACTGAAATGACACGGGAGTAGCATGTGTATTCTGTGGAGCATGGTTCCATGAATCCTGCCAGAACATAGGTACCCACATGTTTATATTATGTATTTATAAACAAATTAAATGAATCTGACATCTCACTGTATGTATAACCAAAAAAAGTGCCACACTGTTCAACATATATGGAGTTGGACAAGAGTCACCATGAACCTCCAGTACCATGTCACCCCCTGCCACTGATAGCAAGTTAAACCATTCCACTCCTCAACCCCAACTTGATCCAGCCAACAAGGCACATAAAGAAACTGCCTCCTCAGAATTATGATCAACTTCTTTAGTTGGGAAACCCGAAGAGATTGCCAACTTGTTGGACAGCACCAAATCTGACATGGTAATATGGTTAGGAACTGAGACATGGCTTGATACAAGTATTTGTAATACTGAACTCTTCCCTTCCCACTGCAAACTTTACATGAAAGACCACAACAGAGGTGGAGGAGTACTTGTTGCTGAGAGAGAGGACATCCATGGAGTGGAAGTGGCTGAAATGGGTACTGGCTGTGACTGTGAGGTAGTGGGTGAGGCTTCTGACCAGGTGCCACCCATGCCTGCCTGTGAAATGTCTACAGGCCCAATGTTTCAGATGCCCTAAGCATGCAGAAACTGGAATTGTCCTTACACCTGGCAGCAGGCATGAGAAATGCTGAACTCCTGATTGCAGGCAACTTCCACTTGCTACACTGGGACTGGACCAGCATGACACTGAAACCAAATACCTCCTACCGGGCACACCACCAGGATGTTGCAGACCTCACATATAACACTGAATTAGAGTAGGTAGTGTTGGAGCCAACAAGAACGTCCAGTACAGGTGACCTAGTACTGACAGATTCACCGACTCTCATCTCATGGATCAAAATCATTCCTGGAAACTCAAACCACAAAATTGTCTACTTTGAATATAAAGTCAAACTTGACATCCGACAGACTGTGTCCCAACCCATACTCCTCTATGGATGAGCCAACTGGGAGAAGATGAAGGAAGAGATGACTGAGCTTGTTCCTGCTTTTGTTCTTTTGCTTGCTGACTACTGCAATTCTCTCTCCTGTCTGGCTGTCCTCAGTATCTATTAAACAAACTACAAAAGGGTCTAAACAATGCTGCTCGCCTTGTCCTGAGACCTCCTAAAACTGACCATATCTCTCAAAAGTCTCATCTTGTTTCTCTTCACTGGCTGCCCATTGATTCATGAATACAGTACAAACATGCTTTTCTGTGCTACAGCTGCCTCAACTTGACCACTGCTGTCTGCTTGATTGAACTCCTGACAGTTTACACACCAGCCCACCGGCTACGCTTTTCTTCTGATACTTCCATTCTCTGTCTTCCCTCTGTGTGCACGCACTTCCTTGGTTAGAGATCTTTTTCTTATGCTATACTGTCTGGAACCGTTTCCCTTTCTAAATTTGATCATCAAACACATGTCTTAAATCATCTTTGAAAACTCACCTTTTCAAGCTATTCTCACCTCTTCAACTTCAAGACTCTGTGTGTGTATGTATGTGTGTGTGTGTGTGTGTGTGTGTGTGTGTGTGTGTATGCATGTGCATGTGTGCATGCTCATAGAAGTTTGTTTTGACTGTGTTTTGTTCTTTGCTTTATGATGGGCTATGTGCTCCAATTTGGAGAAATAGCACATAAAAAAGTACATTATTATTATTAACTCCAAAATGACTTCATATAGATTCAGAGGTAATTATACAACAGAAGACCTCTGGATCAAATTTAAGATGACCATCACAGACAGCATTACCAGATATATCCCAGCAAAGAAACCCTGCCAAAAGGGCTTCTGTCCATGGATCACTGCAAAAATATGGAAGCATTTAAAAAAGGGATAAAATCTACAAGAACATGATCGAAACTGGACTTGGAAGAGCTGAAAACTGCAGTAAAGAAGCTGGAAAGAGAAATACAGAAAGAAATCTGTTACATATACTGGCATTACATAAGTTATATGTTTACTCCGACAGACTCTGACTTGTGTCTGAGAACCCCAGACCCAACCTCTGATGATTCTGTGTACATGTACATCAAGCACCAGTGCTCCATTGACATCCCAACACTAAAGCCAGTGGCTGACCCAAAGCAGCAAGCAGAACTGAACAGTCAGTTCAACAAGACTTTCAGTGAAGGTGAAACAATTATTATTATCATGGTTACAACGCAAGGTGTAGAAAATCTCCTGGCCAACCTGAACTTCAACAAAGCAGAAGGACCAGATGGCATTTCTCCCTGTGTCCTTAGAGAATTTGCCAAGGAAGCTGCTTCAATTCTGACGGCAATTTACTGGTCATCACTCAGAGCTGCCAACCACTACATTTTGGTCATAGTTTACTGTGCCTGAGTGCAGTGCACTATGCTGCTTACACATGATGAAATCACTACACCCCCCACCCAAAAACTTTTTTTTCTTCTAAATCCCATGCATGGGTGTGGGAATCAAATACACCAGCAATGGGTGTAGAAAACCTTTTGTGTTTGTGGTGTTGGTTGTGCCTTTTTTGTGTTTGTGGTGTTGGTTGTGTCCCAGCCATTCAGTGTTTACCTTTTAAGCCAGCTTACCAGTCATTGTGTTTGGTTCAGTTCCTACTCTTATGCATCATTTCCTGGCAAAACAACTTCCATTTTCAGTTACTTTGAATTGCCATGCTGAAGCAAAAAGCTGAAAGCAAGCTCCTGGGTTGTAAATATCATTTTTAAAAACAACCCCAAATTCCCAGGAACATTGTACAGAAAAGTGTCCATGCATTGTCTGCTTCTTGGGACATTTCTGTCACCCATGGCAGAATGTATGGTGTCAAACAATGCATCAGCTCAAAGCATTACATCAACAAAGGAAAAGTGATAGGCGGTACGCTGAAGATTTCTCATTTTATGGGTTGTGAGATGCCATCTTCACAGCATTTGGATGTAATTCTAGTGGAGGTGCTTTTAACAAACTTCCTTGTTGACCACAACACCACTCTCTCTGATCATGCTCGACAGCTGCTTCTGCACATGTTTGCTGGAAATTGAATTGCAAAGGAATGCTCATGTGCCCACTCATACAAACATGTACACTACACTCAAAATCTAATTACTACTTAAAATATGACTTTGCAACACTTAAGTCTAGTGAAGGGTTGGCAGCTCTGATCACTGCAGATGGGAAAAGAACCAAAAGACTGGAGAGATGCCCTTGTAATACCAGTCTTCAAGAAGGGAGAACACTACAACCCTGCCTTCCTCACCAGCATCCCCTGTAAACTCCTTCAACACATTCTGGTGGAATCCATTATGTAATACCTGGAGTCAAATGGCATTCTGTCCTCTTAACAGCACAGCTTTTACAGAATCATCGAATAAGTCTCAGCAGTGATGGAGAAAGTAACTCCAACAGACACATTCATCATGGACTTCACCAAAGCATTTGACCAGGTGAATTACAGCCTACCTATGCTCTAGCTTGATCGCTATGGCATCTGAGGAAGTGAACACACCTGGATAGCCACTTTTCTAAATGATCACAGACAAGCAGTGGTCACAGACAGAGCCAAATCAGACTATATCAGTGTAAGATCAAGAGACCCACAGGTGTCACTGCTTGGACCTTGCCTATTTCTGATCTACATTAATGACCTCCCAGACTTACCCATCAGTCAGTGTTTTATTTTATGTCTGTTCACATCGAGGTGATATTAGACACACACACACAAAAAATATATAATTATATTAGTATATTATACTAACTTACCCAAACGACTATGAACAATCAGTTTAACAGTAGAATTTATAACATCAGTATTGTACAAAATATCTCTTACGTTGTTGCAAGCACTGAAGTCGTATCCAATTTTCTTAAATAACTATGTGGTAATAGGACATAACATATAAAATTTTCTTGCACTTTGAATAGGACATTCAAGTAGTATGTGTTTAACAGAGAGGATATTTTTACAGAGCCATATATACTGTTAGCTGAATATTGCAGTTGTAGTTTAATGTCATTAATATTGCATATAACTCAGATGTCAAAATGGAGAAACTCTTCCCTAAGCTTTTGCACTTTGAAGTCCGGGATGATGGATCCTGCTTCACTGAGTCCAGAACAGAACCATTGGTGAAAATCTTAATATGATTTTGATAGTTATTATTTAGATGTTCTCTTACTTCTGTAGCTAAAATGTTTGTAGATTCACTTTTCTTCAAATCAGTATAATCAGTATCAAATTTGGCATTTATGTGTTCCCGCTGTGGCATTTGAGGTGATGCTGGGAGAACTGGAATTGATGTACTATCTAGATTACATTTGTTAATCAAATGGTTTATATAATTTCTCATTGGCTGAATAGATGGTATGCTTTGAGCTCTTTTGGAATAGTCGTTAGGTGAAACTATCAAAAAATCTTTTGTTACTGAATTAACCACTGCAAGGCTTCTAATGGCATATTTTGAAACCGCCAATTTATGTTGTTCTGAGAGAAAATATCATTCTTGCTTCTGCATAAGATTTTGTATTTGTATGCACAGGAACACAAGTGGCTAATTTAATTGCTTTACTAGAGAATAACGACTGTCAGCTCACATTCTCTGGCACCCCATTTCTCTCCTTTACATAGTTTTTGAATAATTTGTTAAAAAGATTATCCTTCAGACTGTCCCCAAGACTTTGTTCTTGATCCGATACCAACTAAATTTCTCTACAAAACCCTTTAAGTTCTTTTAAAAAAATTTTTTTAATCTGAAACAGAATGACTGCTAGCATTCTAAAACAAGTTCCAAACACAAAAAGGTTCAAACGAACGCTTATTTATTTTAACATGGACACAGTATGCACATTTTCAGGGAAATCCCCTTGATTAAGCCACAAAATGACACCTAAACAACAGATAAATGGTTAAACATTATGAAAAAATTCAAGAAAAAGATTTATCTTGTTTTGGCTGAGTTTTTGCAGCTTGTTCGGTGATATAGAAAAGTCTATGTCCAAAAATGCAACTGATTGTTCAGACATTTTGTACGTGAACTATATATATATAAGTACATGTCCAAAAATGCAACCAACTGTTCAGGGATTTTGTACGTGAACTTGAAGTTCTGACAACCGGCAACATTCTCAACAAATCACTCGTATCAGGCACTGTTCCCTCTGAATTCAAAACAGCAGTTGTAAGACCCGTGTCAAAGAAACCATCACTTGATCCAAATGAACTCAAAAACTACAGACCCATTTCTAATTTACCTTTTCTTTCAAAACTTCAGAAAAACTTGTTCTTCAACAACTTGCCTTGTGTCTGTCAATGCACAATCTGCTCAGCATCCATCAGTCTGCTTACTGGTCCACGCACAGCACAGAGACTGTTCTTCTCTGCATTCTCAACAATATTCTCACTTACGATAAAAAAATTTGGATTCTCTTGCTTTTGGCTCTTTCTGCAGCTTTTGATACAGTAGACCATGAAATTCTTCTCTCTCACCTCAACTTTGGCATTCATGGTACAGCTCTGAACTAGTTTTGGCATTTGTGGTACAGCCCTGAACTGGTTTCAGTCTTACCTTTCTGACAGGAAACAATATGTCCTCATAGATGAGCAAAAATCAACAGAAATGTCCCTGGATTTCGGTCTTCCTCAAGGGCTCTGTGCTGGGCCCTGTACTGTTCCTTTTGTACACAACACCACTTACGTTCCTCATTGAAAAGAACTCTGTTCATCACAAATTGTTCACAGATGACACACAACTCAGTCACTCTGAATCATGTGAAAATTACTCGGACTTGGTCCATTGACTTCAACTAGTTCAAGATTGTGTCAAAGATAATGGGTTATGGATGAGAAAAAAAAAACACAACTCCAACTGAATAATGGTAAGACTGAAGCTATTCATTCCTCATCATCATCCTCTATCAATACAACCCTGCCACCCCCACAGACAGTCTCTCTTAGCAATACCGATGTAGAGTTTTCTGGAACCATCCACAATCTTGGCTTCATCTTTGATAGTGATCTTTCAGTGAAACAACACGTCATCAAAACATGTAAAGGTGCATACATTGAAATCAGATGCATAAACTCCATTCACCAATATTTCACTGAAGAATTAACCAAGACATTTTTTAGCTCATGCATCATGTCCAAATTAGACTACTGCAATTCCCTACTGGCAGGTCATCAAACCACTCCAACAAGTATGGAACTCTGCAGCCAGACACATCCTTAAATCTTGAACATGCCAAACCTCTGCACAAGCAACTGCACTGGCTCCCCATAGAACAGAGAATTAAATACAAAACAGCTTGCCTCTGCTATCAGATCATCACTGTTTTACTGCCCCTCAGTACTTGGCTGAACTTGTCCAGATCTACATCCCTTCTAGGTCTCTGCACTCTTCTTCAGATGATAGAACCTTTCACATCCCCTTCTTCAAAAGAAAACAGCATGGTGGTCATGCCTTTTGCTTTTCTGCTGTCCAAATCTGGAATTCTCTTCCTTTTGCTCTCCATCACAGCCCTTCCCTCACTGCCTTCAAAACTAGCTTTAAAACTTACCTTTTCAAACAGTATTTTGACCTATAATAGTTTTTCTGCTGAACAAATCTGGAACTCTCTCTTGCACTTTATCACAGCTCTTCTGGCCCTTGCCATCAAATTAGTCTTTGCCCCCATGTCCATCTCAGCCATGTGTGTGTGTGAGTGGGCATGTGCGTCTGCTCTTTATTGGTGTGTGTGTGTGTGTGTGTGTGTGTGTGCATGATCTTGTGTGCATGTGTTTTTGCCATGCTTTATATGAAAATGTTTGTTAAACTTAAAGGAACTCTCCTTTGGAGGCTAAACTTCTCAGGAGGTTAAATGAACATGATCCCTAGTAAACGTTTTGTGATTGATTGTGCCAGTGATTTTATAACGATTTTAAAAGAGGACTTTCCCTGACAGTGTTACTAACACTGTTTTCATGAGCTCTTTCCCACATTTTAGTATGACATCAATGATAGGATACCAGAACTTTTCAGTTTTGTGTACATGTCACATATAAATTATTTTTGTCAGTATTTCTTTTTTAAATCTGGACAGTATGTGTGAAATAATTTCATTTTCCTGTTTCATGGTGAACAGCATAAAAAAACACGGAAATAATTGATCTTATTTGAATTTTCCAAGATGAAAAATGAAATAAATAATGTTCTTTCGAACATTTTATATGTTTGGATCAATGAAATGACCACAGAATCATTTTGACATCATTATGATATTAAATTTGTTGTCAAGATTATGGAAAGGAGAAGGAAAAGTCGAAGGAAGTAATGGCTCTAGAAGTAGTTACTGATGGTGAAAATGACAAAACTAAAAAGAATGACTAGGAATATGGGCACAACAAGAGAACATGGGATGGGGCATGTGCCGCCTTCTTTTGTGTTGATAGGTAATGTATTCTCTCTTGTACTATTACACGGACAAACAGCCCATTGAATGAAAGCAATGAAGAATTAAGAATGAAACAGTGGTGTTTATATCTTCATAGTTCTTTTCCATTTTTTCAGGATTATGCAATCAGAGTAGACATAATTTGGAGTTAACTACCATTTATCTTTGGAGGACCAAAATATAAAGAACATTTAGCTCAGTAGGCAAGAGACTGACAACATAGAAACAGATCGTGGCTGGTAAACCTGGATGACCAGGTGGAGAGAGCTGTGGACAAGTAAAAGGAAAGGTTCCTGATTTGGCTGATACTTCTTTTTTGATTGATAGGAGTAGTCTACTGGAACCATACGTTTAAATATTCTGCTACTACCTGTTTGCATAACGTGTGTGTTTCTGCCAGCCATTAGGTTTTTCTTTTCCTTTTCTTTAATTACTATTATTAGAAAATGGTGTCTGAAATATTTCCTGTAGACACTGAGAAAAATTTGTCACCCAACTCCTTGCACCTTGGTCCATCGCCAAGCATTATCAGTAAACAGCAGCTACCAGTCTCAGCTGCTATAGTGAGGTACATATTGCACAATTAGGAGATTTATTCAAAGAAAGATAAAATTATTCACAAAATCATCAGTTAAGTTGCCTGACAAATTCTTAGGCTTGAGCAGATTAAGTGCCTGAGACAATTGTCAGTTATTTGCAGGCTGAGTCTACAAAGGTAAACATGTGTAAAACAACAAAATGTAATGATGTAATACACATTCTGTAAGCAGCTGCACCCCATAGGGCAGATCCCCTATTTTTAGACCACTATAGTTAGTTTTAAACTGCCATATTTCTAGAGGGCCAAAGCAGAAATTAATTCTACAGAAAAATGGTACCTAAAACAATAAAAAATTCATACCAAATATAGTTTTTTTTAGCCAAATCTGTGTGGGCTAGTCACTTTAATTTTTGTATGTTGTGTACACTTGTATACTACTCATTTGTATAATAATGGGTATTTGTACATTGTATGTTTTTCTTTGTTTCCAAAAGCACTCTATAAGTTCCCTATTATTATTATTGTTACTACTATTGATGCTTTCCAGTTTCTTTAGTGTATTTGGTGTGGAAAACTGTACCTCCTGACCATAGATCAATTTTGATCTGACTAAATTTTTAGATATATATATCTGTATCTATAAATAGATAAACGTAATAATGTTTTTTTGTGTGTCCTGACACTGCGACTGTACCTTATTTTATATATATATATATATAAAAATCTGGCTTTATTGATACAATTTTCAATATGTATCCTCCAGTTCCGCTTTGTATTCTGTTTGTAATTTAATTACTAACCATCTAGTTCTATTTGAGTAAGCTTTTTGGGCATTTTCCATTATTAAAAAGCATTAAGCATGTCTTCTCCCATGATAATTCAAAACCATTTTCTTTTATGTAAGGAATTAGTTTATTCAGTTCAGACTGATATAATTTTTGTACATGACTTACCACCCTCTTATTTGTATGCTTTCTAAGAGTAATGTTAACCCAAATAGCAATATTATCTGCATATTGTGCCAGATGTGTTATTTGATAATGCTTTTCAGAGATCTGTATAATAATTGTAAATAAGATACTTAGGTAGGTACAATAATTGAGCCCTGTGGCATACCCATATCAATTTTTTTGCTAGATGAATATGTCTTACCTATTTGAGTACAAATACATCTTTTGGATGAGAAGTTTTTAAAATATTGAAACATCACACTGGTTATTCCTATGTTTTTCAGTTTATAAATTAGTCTGGCATGCCACACACTATCATAAGCCTTTTTAACATAAAAAAAATGTGGTCAAAGTACTTTTTCTCCTCAAAAACCACATAATTTGACTTGTGAATTTTGCTAAATTTTGCTACATCTTCCTTTCCTAAAACCTGCAGGGATTATGTAAAGTTTTCACAGTAATGTGGCAACCATTTTAGTATAATCTTTCACATTTTTTTACCATGCGATGTGAGTGCAACTGGTATGTAGCTGGCAATTTCTGATTTTGGTTTGCCTTGCTTTAGAATCAGGATTATTACTGACTGCTTCCAGATACTAGGAAGAGTTTCACTTAACAGTTTTTGTTATTATTTTTAAAAAAATTTTTTATTGGGGGTGGGGTGGGGGGGTAAAATGCATGTTATAACTGTTTCA
Source organism: Alviniconcha strummeri (assembly GCA_963584105.1). NCBI lineage: Eukaryota > Metazoa > Mollusca > Gastropoda > Provannidae > Alviniconcha > Alviniconcha strummeri. The sequence continues at coordinate 7,430,626 of OY757553.1, read as the reverse complement.
AACTATCAGGCAAATGGTTCATTATTTGATATGTGATACGATCAATACCAACCATTGTAGTATTTGATGCAAAAGACTCCAGAGTCTTTAGAAATTAATCATACTGTGAGGTGGAATTTAAATAATAACACTGGTTTGGAACTGCATCCTTGTAGTCTTCTTTTTGTTCTTCTTCCTTTCTAATTTGCATGCATGACCCTGTAGTTTTGCAAGAGGATAATACCCATAAACTGGAAGCATGGGAAAAAGAATGGGAGATGCTCTTCCAGCCAGACAAGAGCAGCCAACTACAAAACCAGGAGCTGGAAAAGCACTACCAGCCACTGAGAAGACTACACCCTCCATGACCAGGCCCTGGACATAGTGACCTTGGCAAAGTATCTTGGGGTGACACTGCAGAGCAACCTCTGGTGGGAAAGGCACATTGACAACATATGTGCCAAGGCAAACAGGATGCTTGGCTTCTTGAGAAGGAACCTGAAAGTTGTCTCAACCAAAATAAAGCTCTCCTACAAGGCCATGGTACACCCCCTCATCAAATATGCGCTCCTACAAGGCCATGGTACACCCCCTTATCAAATATGCTCTCCTACAAGGCCATGGTACACCCCCTCATCAAATATGCTCTCCTACAAGGCCATGGTACACCCCCTCATCAAATATGCTCTCCTGCAAGGCCATGGTGCACCCCCTCATCAAATATACAACTACAGTATGGGAACCCCACTGCAGCAAGCATATCTCCAGCACTGAAAATGTTCAGGGAAGGGCAGCCCGTTTTGACCAGAATGATGATGTGGGGCTTCATGTCGGGTTGACATATTAGGGACAAACTGTAATATGTCCTGGATGGACATAGGAGTTCCTCAAGTGTTGAAGACATGCTCCATCAGTTGCAAATGAAATTGCTATCCCTAAGAACCCCAATGCTGAACCGCCCAGCTCACCATGTTTTACAACTGAAATATCCACTGGATAAGTGTGGTACCCAGACCTGAAACCAAAGGAAGGGAAGAGAAGCAGCCACAGCTTGTTGTACTAATGTTCCCTGCTGCAATTACTGACTACAGAAACAACACGTTCTTTCCTGGCATAGTCATAGACTGGAACGAGCACCCTCCAGAAGCAGTAGTCTATCTCCTTTGACACCATCATTTCATCGGAGTCGTCATACCCACAGTAAAGATCCCCCCCCCCCCCCCACCACACACTTTTTTTTATTTTTACTTCCACTTCAAAGCAGTCCCCAAAGAGAACAGTAATGTTAAGCATTTTGACCAATTGTCATTAACACAAGAAGAGGAAGAATGTCATGATCAAAGTGTGTGCTTGTGTGATCAAAATATGACTGTTTCTAGTAGTTACATCTTGTGAACTAATGATTCTTTTAAAACTGAAATAGTTTGGTGGTAGTTCATCATAAGCCAAATTGTGGTTGTTGTTGATCACTTTTATATAGTGTTATTCTCAGCTCTCAAGCAGACTCACTGTGCTTGCATGTGATTCTACGTGTGTAAATAGCTTTTTATAGCATGTTTTATGAACATCCACCGAAGTGTTACAGCGCTGTATGGCTGGTGCCACATCAAACTGCTGCCATCTCAGTACGTTCTGTATACACCATACAGTCATGCACCATGTCACTTCATGCAAATATGTAAGGTACATGCATAGTTAGCTGTAACTTGCTACCTGTGCTTTTGGCAGGATGACCAGGGTCTTTTATGTGCTACTGTGGTAACACAGGGGTGGAACCGATACCAAAATAAGAGTCAGCACAGAAAGTTGACCCTGGGGAAGAAAATTCTCCTACCACTCCTACAGGGATTTGAACCTGCAACCTTTTGATCACAAGTCTGGTGCTCTAACCACTGAGCTATCCCTGCTCTTTTTGTCTGATAAAAAAGATTGGTTTGCCAAAGTCAGTGAATGTTAACATTTTTAATTAATGTGTGCACAACTTGATATAGTGATGCATTGTCACAAGCTGGAGTGTCATGCAAAAAGATTGGCTTCCTATTTTGAAGGTCGAGGTCACAGTGAGGGCTTATATTATTGAAATATGACTATTTCTGTTATATCCCCTCTAACAAAACTTAGTTTGATGGTACATCATAATAAGCCAGATTGCACTCACTTAAGTCGGAAGCATATTTCTCATGTCATTTGCTCCCAGACACTTTAAATCTTTTATTCATTTACTGAGTACAGTTGTAACTGTCAATCTGTTTCAGGGGCTGTACTTTGCAGGCTTGTTCTTGTTTCTCAATGCCAAGTATGACAAAGCACGGGAGTACATTGACCGCATGCTAAAAATGGCACCTACTTCAGTTGAGGTGAGATGATAATATTAATAACAAAAAAAGATCTGTTTAATTTGTTGAAAACTAATTTCATTTGGACACAGGTGCAGGTGCTGTTAAAGTGTGTGTGTGTGTGTGTGTGAATGTGTACATGCATAGTGATGTGTGTGTGTACACATGCATGCATGCATATCTGTGTGTGTGTGTGTAAAAGTCATTTTTGAAAGTCATCATTGTCAGTAGAAGCCATATTAAAAATTTATGGATCTGCCCATGTTTGAGTGACAAATCATGACAGTCAAAATGGTTGAAAAATGTATTTAGTACATTGCAGTGTTCACTGATGTCATTTTCTGTGTGTTACCATTTCCATACCTATTCTCAAATTCATACCACTCCACACTCTTCTAATATTATCATATGTGAAGTGACTTTCTACTTTGTTCCTTTTCTGTCTGAATTTCCTCTTTAAGTTCTTTTTGTACAGACATATATTCTTCATTATGATTCCTTTGGAGTGTAAGATCCAAACAAGTTTGCCCTGATATAATCAGACCGGTTGACTGGGTGTAAAACACCAATTTACTTACTTACTTACTCCAAACAAGTATATCAAAGGAACACTAATTTCATATGACAACACAAAATGTGCAAATTTTGGGGTGGGTCCGTTTAGTCCCTTTTCAAGTGACAAAACAACAGTTAAACAATGAAAATGTACTCTTATTGTAATGTCGTATTAAATTAGTCTTCCTTTTAACCTTTTGTGTGTTTGGATGTTGTTTTAGAAGTAGGAACACTAGCAGTAGCAATCATCCTTGTTTCAAATCTTTCTAAATACAAATTTCTTCTTGTTTATGACACTTTTACTTCTTTTTGTTATTCAGGATTTGTTAGTGGGAAACATTTTTACAGTTTTCTTTGGGATTGTACAGTCTACACATAATTCAACAGATCCAAACACTGATTCAGTTAGCTCATTGAGTCATTGAGTGATTGACATCACTTGCAGAGTTGACCAAAATATCCCAGTCTAGAAATCCCTGAAGGTTTTGAACAGCATCAGCAGACCACTCTTTGATAATGCAAGTAATAGTCAGTTCCCTCTGCACCAGCAGCCTATATTTGGGATAAGTCAGACTAGGTTATGGTCAGATCATGCATGTGGCGGGTGTAGGCATCTTTAACATTAATTTGTGTAACATTGGTCAGGTACACAATTTTTCAGTATAGAACATTTCACATGTTGGAAATAGCTCATGGTTGATATTTTAAGTGAAGAATGGTTAAAATCACCAGTAAAGATTTTGAATGCATCCAGGTGCTGAAGTTTCAAGGTCATGGATATGGCTGCTGATCACAGTTGGCTTCACAGTTGGCTTCATCATTCTGCAGACATTGAATAGAGACTGCTTGACTGGTATTTGTAACTCATACTGAAGGAACATTTGAAGCCACTGTGTGGAGCGATGCCCCCTGAACTTTTACTCAGAAGTTACAACCATGAACAATTTTCATAGAAACACTGCCATGCTGCATGGTGATTAATTGTTCCATAACAGACACCAAAGAGACCGATGGGAAAGGCTACACCTTTCGTTGATATATATCAAGTTGTTTTCAGTTCCATTTAAGTCTTAATCTAATGTTATCCAATGAAAAATGCTGATGTTTATCAACTGAGCTGATTGGTTTCAACACTAGAGAAATCAGAAACCAAAATATATATTCTTTTTTTACGCCCAGTCATCCATGACAGGATGAGCAGAGATCAAGTATAGATATATATATATGGGTTCTTCTTCAGTGTTGGTCCTAGTTTGGGGGAATCAGAGGTCAAAACTGATATAGCTTGCAGCTTATCCCAATTAGGCTTGTTGTGTTCCACTTACATCCTATTTTAAGGCACAATTAAAAGAAAAGCAGTTAGGACCCCGACTGCAAGTTAGAGTGGCTTCAAACATGTCCAAGTGGAGAGCATAATGCATGTTTCGGTGTGACATAAAAGTATCATTATGTAATATTTAGAACAGGAACCTTATTATTTCATAGAAAGGTTTTGAATAACAATCATTAGGAGTAACTAAGTGCAATTTTTAAGAGGGTTCATCCACTTGAGAGTAGAACAGCCTACCCACAAAACTGTGACACTGAAACATGCGTGACATGGAAAGAAAAGTTTTTCCTTCAAGATCAAACAAACACCATGGATCATGAACAAGTATTTATTCTTGTTAGTTTTTGATGCTGTGGACATATTCCAAAGTAATATTGGAACACTTCCTCAACTTCAGATGTTCTTTGAATTGTAACGCATGACATGTAACGCATGTTTCACATGACATTCAGTAATCACTCAGGTTGGAAACTGTTAAAAGCATGTAGAAAATGTATTTTTTCAGAGTATTTGTACACATTACATGTATGTAAGCATTTGAGTTTGACAAGGTTTTTTTTTTTTTTTTAGTTTGACAAGTTTTGCTTATTTGAAGAAGAAAAAAAGGAAGAAAAAAGAAAGAAAAGAAAAAAAGTGATGAGCAGTGCTAGTAATGTTTACATGAATTGACTGAAACTTAACATGAAAATTTAATCAATCATCTGTTCTAATGCAAAAAAATGACAACTTCAAGCAACTTTTATGCTGCAAAAAACCCAGCTGCATTTGACACCGGTCTGTAGTGGTTTAGTTTTGCAAGCTGATCAGCAGGCACCCAAGGGATGTCATCAGTTGCAGGGAACGAGAGGCTGCTCTGATTTTCATGCAGGAACTTTATCTGCACTTCTCCAGATGAAAACTTGTAGACTAGAAGTAGAACCTAGATTTAACAGAGCCAACAAATGAAATCACAGTACAAGTTGCAGTCCACAACACATCACATTCAGAGACAGCAATCAAAGTTGGAGGAAATGGAAAAACAAGATGTAGTAAACTAGTACATATATAGTTAATAGTATGCTGCCTCAGACCCCTGTCTTTTTCATGAATGCTAATGCACCCCCCCCCCCCAATTCCCCCCCCCCCTCCCAGGAACCAAACAAAAACAAAACAAAAAACATTAATAAGAAAAAACAATGCAAGTAGTACTAGTAGTTCTAGTCTACTCAGTATATTAATATTATTAATATTATTTTGAATTCTTTCCAGCTTAAATTAGTAAAGTTTACTAAAAATGAACAGAACAAAAACAGAAAACCTCTGCAAGCACACCATGTCACTACTAAAACAGGAGGGAAGAAACAATAAAAATTCCAAACAAAAACTCTGCAAGCACACCATGTCGCATTAAGTTAGTATCGTTTCTAATCCTAAAGAAGATGGTAAATTTAAATCAAAAGAATCTCAAAGTTACATCATCATTAATACTATAGCACAGTCTCAGTTTCACACAGAAATCAAAACAAAGTAGGGAAGATTTGTTCAACGCACGTTCTGCAACACGATACAACGCACGTTTTGTGTGACGGAATCAACTTCCGTCCGGTTCCATGTCACCAGAAACGAACGTTATGTTTTGACCAATTCTCTCCTTGTTCATGGACTGAGAAATAATTTGAAATGACTGCAACCATTACTAAACATGTTTGTTTTTGATCCTGGGAAGGCTACTTTTTGGTAATTGTGGTTCCTAACCACAAAATAATGATTCGGCAAGAGACGTATGTTTCATGTGACGAAACGGAGATGAGCCTGCAAGAGGGTGCATCGAACACATTGAACGCTGCATTTATAAATAAAGAGTGCTACTGTATAAAATGCTAGTCTGAAATGATCAAGTAACTATAACTGCTTGGAATTTCACCAACCTGCGTCATTGGCAGCCTCCAAATTGGGTGAAATCGTGTGCTAGCAGACAATGATGACAGCCCAGCGACGCATGTTCTCCTGCGTCAGAGTGTGACGCGCAGTGGTAAAAGTGCCCTTTCACAAATTCCATACGTATCACGTGACACAACGTCATCAATATGTGTGTAGATGCCCATGGTACGTTTGAAAATCACAGTTAGAAGATTTTTTTTTCTTTGTTGGATTTGTTTCACGAATTTTTGTTTTTGTCGTTATGGACGTTTCACCCGTGACGCAAAATTTTCATTGCACTTTTAATGCATTTTAGGAAATAATACGGCAACTTTGGTGTTCAAATCTCGGCATCGATAGTGCTTTGTTATTTATAGCAACAGTGTTTTCCCCGGTTTGCATAGTTGATCTTGTGCAAGTTGGAAGTGAACGCGTGTTTCATGACGTGACGGGTCATGAAACATGCATAATGCTCACTTTCAACTATCATTATTGTACACAGACATACTCAGCAGGCCTGAAATTAGCTTTCTGGTGCTTTTGCATGTTGCAACTTTGCAAACAAATTAGGTATGTCTGAATATTTTCGTCTGGTATGAAGTAGCTTCCAACACAAGCAGTAGGGTATCGCCATTCCCGTTTTTGGCCGCCATTTTTGCGTACATGGGAGTATAATTTGCTAATAAAAAATAAACAAAACATTTTTTTTTCCACCAAACTGCTCTCATTGCTTCTTGGGTGTATAACAAAGGGAATTTTCTCCATTTGGTGTGAAATAAAGGAACTGGTTTACAACAAAACTGTTGCAAAGTGACTACCAATTAGGACCACCACTGAAGAAGAACCCATATACATTTGCAAGTTCTTACAACTTCTGAGTATAATTGAATGCAGTGTGTCAGTGTGTGTGTGTCTGCTGCTCATGTGTGTGTATTCACAGCAATGTCTGCATAATCTCACTGGCATTATCAATGATATCAAAACTGAAATAAGAATGACTGCTAGCATTCTAAAACAAGATCCAAACAGAAAAAGATTAAAAAAGCACTATTTAATAGGACAAAACACAACATGCATATTTTTAGGGTAACTGTCTTTATCAAGCTACAAAGTGACACAATCACATGTGTGAAAAACAGTTCAACAGTGAAAAGGAATGAACAATGAGACAGAGAGCTAAGCCACTTATCTGTTTTTGGTTGAGCTATGTTGTTTTCATGTCCAGTCCAACTGTTTCAACTGGACATGAAAACAACATAGCTCAGCCTAAACCAAATAAGTGGCTTAGCTCTCCAAATAATTTTTCACCATCTGCTGTTTAACAGTCATTTTGTAGGTTGATAAAGGGGATTACCCCAGAGATTCACATGTTGTGTTTTGTCTTAATAAATAATGTTGTTTTTAACCTTTTATGTGTTTGAATATTGTAACTGTTTGAAAAATGATGTGTGAAGCATAGATCTATTATGAAATGTCTTGAAGCATATGTAACCAGTCTGAAATGACCACACTATACAAGGTTTTTGTTGTTGTTTTGTTTGCTTTGTGTGTGATATGAGAAAGAGAGTGTTTATATATATATATATCTGTTTGTTGTGGGGAAATTGTGTATGCATATGTGTGTGTTTGCAAATCTCAAGTACATCCAGTCAGTAATGTCTTGAGCTAACCAGTGATCAAAAAGGAAGCTTCAGCACTCCAAGTTTGCTGCTAACCCCCCCCCCCCCCCCAACCCCCGCCCTCTCCACATACACATAAAATAAGATTATTCAATGTCTGTGACACACACACACACCACAAAAACTCAAACTTGAAAACTTTATTTCACAAGTGACAAAAGTATACTTGTTGCGATGAAACTTTTGTCGTGACAAGCATACTTCTGTTGTGACAAAAAATGTGTTTTGTTGCGACAATTATGTTTGACTCCACCCCATCAAAAGACAAAAATGATACTTATGGCAGCTCCTGCCAATGATAATGGTGATGTATTACTTAATGAACTGCTGAACCTTTTGTAACTAAAGTTGCTAATACCTTACCATGAGACAGACTGCCATGTGGTCAAGGTCACAGTGATGGCTGATATGATCAAAATATGCTCCTTTTTTTTTTTTTTTTTTTTGGTTGGGGGGGGGGGGGGGGGTGAGGGGTGCATCTGCAGAACTGCTGATCTTTTTGCCACCACACTTTGATGGTATACTGCAAAGTATGTGTGTTGACATACTATTACTAATAACCAGGCTAAGTGAACCCCCCCCCCCAAAAAAAAAAGGGGGGGGGGAGGGGGTATAACCCTTGCACTGGGCTGATGCAAGACCATCACTAAGATTACAATGGTTTCAACAAGATGGGGCCACCGCTCACACTTCCAATAACAATGTATTGTGGCAAGGGCAGCAATTCAAAGATTGACTCATCAGTAGGAGCTGTAGCATTGAGTGGGCACTACGCTCACCTGATTTACCCCCCCCCCCCCCCCCCCCCCCCCAGATTTTTACCTGTGGGGTTATCTGAAGGACTCAGTGTGTGAAAGCAACCCCCAGACAGTTGGTGACTTGAAGACGGCTATTACAGCTAGGATCAGAGCAATCCCCATAGAGGAATGTGTTTGTGTCACTGTCAGTTTCACACGCCACTTGCAAGTGCGCCTGCCAAAATGTGTTCCAAATGACCCCATTTGGAACACATTTTGGAGAGAACATAAAAGTCTGACTATTTGACCTAGAAACTGGCAACTTTGTGGAATGCTCATGCACATACTGAAGTTAATGTGCACCTAATATGAGGTAATTCACTGAAAACCAATAGAAGTTATTAGCATTTTTGTGGGTTGCATTTTTTATTTTTTTATTTTTTTTTATTTTTTTTGGGGGGGGCGCTCACCCTGTATTTCATGAACAGTTTGTTAGTAAACTGTTCTGTTCTGCCAGCTAACTGTTGTGATCTGTCAGCTGCTTTGTGCAGGTTGACTGGGCATAAAACACCAAGTTACTTACTATGCTTTGTGCAGGGTTTAATTAACAGTAAACTGTTCTGTTTAGCTGACTAGTTTGATCTATCATCTGTTTGATGCAGGGTTTGATGGTAAACTTTTCAGTTCTGTAAGCAGGTAATTGTGATTACCTGATTCTGAATGCAGGATTTAGCAAACAAAGAAATAAACAAATGAATCATTCAGAAAATGGTCAAATGCTTTTTAATGAAACATGAGAAGTTGCTGTACATATTTTTGGCTAAAAGATAGCTTTTTGTTTGTTTGTTTTGTCTTCTTTTTTAAAGAAGTGAACATTTTTTTATTGTTTTTTTTTTATTGAGTTCTTGAGAACAATGAAAAAGTAGAAATGGCATACCTTTGTGCATATCTTATATGTGTGTATCATGTTGGCATAAAATTGTGATTTTGCTTTGTGTGTTTTGGGTGTCATCTCTTTCATGCAGGTTTGGCTAGAGATGAGCAGAATGTCTGTTCTGACTGTTCTGTGTGCTAACAAGTGTTCAGATCTGTCAGCTTCTTGCTGCAGGATTTGGGTGTGTATTCTGTTGTGTCACTGTTTCATGCAGGGTTTGACAGTGAAGGGCTGGCTGGAGATGATGAGTGGGAGGGAATCCAAGAAAGCCATCCGTTTCTTTGATGAGGCTCTCAAGTGAGTACAGATATCAGTAGTCATTAGCTCAGACTTAGTTTTATATAGGTATATTCTGCGTAGGTGTTTGTGCATGTGTGCTGCTCACTTTAAAGAGTAAATGGCCCTGTATATAGTGTGCAGGACTGAGTGGAACCAGTGATGAACAATGTGGGTTGCTCTGATAATTTTCTAAATTTCTGACAATCGAGGGACATGAAGTGCCTAAACAGAGAAAGGTTTCACTGCTGGTGTTCTGGCTATAGCACTTGTTTGTCCAGTAAATTCTGCACTTCATGTCTGTTTGCTTGAATAGATTTCATGTTTATGAAGCAAGGACATGGCTACCAAGTTTCTAGATTGCCGGGGGACGGGGATAGCTCAGTGGTTAGAGCGCCGGACTCGAGACTGAAAGGTCCCAGGTTCAAATCCCTATAGGAGCGGCGGGAGAATTTTCTTCTCCAGGGTCAACTTTCTGTGCTGACTCTAATTTTGGTATCCGTTCCACCCCCGTGTTACCGCAGTAGCACGTAAAAGATCCCGGTCATTCTGCCAAAAAGTGCAGGTGGCAGGTTACAGCTAAACACGCACACACCGTTACGTATGTGGCTTTGCATGAAGTGACATGGTGCATGGTTGTATGGTGTACACAGAACTTGCGCCGAGATGGCTGCAGTTTCATGTGGCACCAGCCATGCCAGCGCTTAAGTACACCACTTCGGTGGATATTCAAAAAACGCGCTATAAAAAAAAGCTAGTCACTCATGTAGAACCACAGGCGAGCGCAGTGAGTCTGCTCAAGAGAGCGGAGAATAGCGCTATATAAGTGATCATCAATCAATCAATTGCATCTCTCTTAATGTATGACTGTCAGTCAAAAATGGTAACATCATTTGTAAACATATGCCTGCAGAGAAATGTGAAGAAGAAAAAGAAAAAAAGAAGAAAAAGAAATGGAGTATTGACCTCAAGCTGTAAACAAGGTGTATCAAGTCAAGTCGGTATACTTTAATCATCATCCCTCACAGGGTGATTCAGCTAACACTAAGGCTCATTAAGAAAAGAAAAATTAATGTAAAAAGAACATCAGAGACTTAGTTTTATGAAGGTATATTCTCAGTGTGTATATGTGTGTGTGTGTGCGCGTGTGTGTGTGCATGTGCGCGTGCATGTGTGTGTGTGTGTGTGTGTGTGTGTGTGTGTGTGCTGCTCACTTTAAAGAGTAAAACTAAATGGCCCTTTACAACAGGCTCTTAATGAAGGGAGTAGGACTTTTTGTCTCTCCCTTCCCCCCCCCCCCCCCCCCCCCCCCATCAAATTTACTCTGTTTAAGCTCTTCCAGATCTAAATATAACGCCTCAACAATTAATTACAGGCTTGTTTTTTCTACACTTCAGCCCAAAATTAATAATTAGTTCTTCGCAGAAAACTGCATCCATTTATTGGATCCAAGCAATAGTAATTACCATTGAGGCTTATATCTCCTTGCCTATGTTGAGCTGCCTTGAAGTCTTAACACCTTTGGGACCATTTTTTTCTTCTAGATCTAACACTCTCATGCATCCTTTATGGATCCATAGGTCAAGGGCAGATTATTCTACTTGCCGAGGTACTTTTCTTTGCAAAGTACTCTCAAACTTCCTAAATCCATAATTTCAACAACAACAAAAAGAAAGAAAAAAAAGAAGAAGAAAGAATTCTTCCTTAACATTCAAAATGTACTGCTAATTAATAATAGAACCTTTTTCACTTCTTCTGAATATAAGTCTCTCTTCATTTAAAGCTACTTGGGTGTGTCATGCAAGTGGAGTCTACCATCTGGATGGTGGTTTTCTTTTGCTAGTATCCTCTCACTATTATGTACAAGTGGTCACTGATGAGCTTCTCAGGTACCAAAACACCTGTCTGACCAAGGCAGCCAACATAATAATGGTCCTCACCAGGATCAGATTTTAAAAAAAAACTCTGCTGTCTCTGCTTGGCGTTGTGGGCCAAAAATCGGATTCGGTTGGGGTGGGGTACTGATGCCAGGCTGTTTACGAAGGGAGTATGACTTTCTGTCTCCCCCGTCCCTTTTTTTTTTTTCCCTGTCAGATTTACTCTGTTTAAGGTCTTCCTGATCTAAATATAATGCCTCAACAATTAACTACTTGCTTGTTTTTTTTCTACACTTCGACCTAAGACTTAGTTTTATGTAGGTATATTCTGTGTGTGCATGTGCATGCGTGTGTGCTGCTCATTTTAAAGAGTAAATGGCCCTGTATAGATGTCAGTGTAGTTACCTTGATTATACTACATTTTTGGTGCACTAATTGCACTGTAAACACAATGCAAAAGAACTTAGTCCAAGAAGTATGCTTTTTTTTAATGTAATCATCTAATCTAACCTCAACCAGGAAAAAATGAAAAATTCTCAGATTATTATTTTCAAATGTGTTTGAATGTTACAGAGTCCAAACATATTTGTGTTTTTTCCCAAAGACATCATTGAGCATTTTGGGGTTAACAAATCTTTCAACTTACATCAGACATGTTTTGATTTGACCAAATATTTTTCAAAATGTTAACTTTTTTGCGTGGAAACAGCATAGGCTGCATAGACTGCACTGACCGTTTATTTATGTTCACAAGGAAAAATGTCAAAAATATGTTTGAAATTAAACTTTTTATGTTCTGAGCTATGTGCAAAATTGATAAAGGTGATTAAATTTTACATTTTTTTTAACTCTTTTGTTGTTGTTGCTGTAACCCTTGGTAACAGCATGGACATTTGGTAACTACATTGACATTTACCTATGTTAACAGTTAATATTTTCAAATGCAAATTTTCAAATGAAAATGACAAACAGTATATTTCTAATTATAGCTTTCACATATTATTTGAGTTCCAGGCTAGTTAGCTTCTCTCTGCATCTTTTCTGCAGTCTCTTGAAAAAAGTGGGAGATCTGAACTATGTTCAGCTTGAGCGTGAGTGTATGGTACAGCTGGCGTGGATAGTAAGAGTATGAGACTACTGAACACAGCTATATTCAATTGAATGAATGAATGAAAATGTATATATAGCGCATAAAAAACTTCCACACAAAACCTTGCGTGTTCACAGTGCCAGATACACACAGTGCATACATGTAAGCTCTCGCAAGCTAAAACTACCAAAGGACATGCACTCATACCCACCCACCCCTTTCCAAAAGTGGAACTATGCATAACAGTTAAATGTAAAAATATATACAATTGTTATGTGCTAGGCTTTGCGCCCGCTCCAAGATTTTTCCTGAGTCAAATTCTGTGCAGACTCTGCAAAAGTCCTTTGGGTGAAATTATAAACTGAGGTCCCCTGCCTGTATATACATACAAAAAGGTCATATTCTCACATTAAAGATCCTGTAGTCCATGTCAGAGTTTGATGGATGACCAAAATAACCCAGAATGCACTAACAGTATCAGAGTCAATATTGAAGTTGGACACTACAGAAGAAGAAGAATTGCAATAACTAGATTAGTTAAATAAAAGAAAGTATTTTGCTTTACACCATTTGATATTATAAAATCCAGAGATCATGGCAATGCAATGTTGAAAAGAACACAAAAATAATGTAGTGTGGGTACTTTGTCAGAGCAGTTACCAATTATTTGGAAACTGATCTTTGCTTGCATTACATAAGAAAGAATGCACTTAGTGTTCAGTTTATCTTATTTTTTCTTATATATACATATAGTGGATTATCTAATAAATAGTAATATGATAAAAAGCAAAAAGACATGAAATCATAGAATGAGTCTGTACATTTTACCAAAGTGTGTCTGTGCAGTTATGAGTAAAGCAGTAGCTGATCTTTTCATGCATTTGTAAATGGATAATGGAAGTAGTAGGTTGGAAGTAAGCAACAGCAAATGAGCCTCAGCCAGTTATTCCTGTTTTTGTTGTTGTTGTTGTTTTGATGGTAGTCCTCTCACTTTCTCCTGGACACTCTCACGACATTTTTCAGCGACGTCCAAAATAATATCACGTAAAACATACATAAAAGATTGAATGACATCCATACATGAAAGAACATTGACAGAGTGATTGAATGACATCCATACATGAAAGAACATTGACAGAGCAACATACAGAGTACAACAACACAGACACAATGTGCAAATGCATTTGGTTATATCCCACCCAGCTCAGTCACTGCTAGTGTCCTTGCTGGTGAATTAATTAATAATAACATCATTCAAAGGATACCAAGAGTTAAATTAACACATCATCTAAGTAGAACCTTGGAAGTAGGAAGCTGGACATAAGCAACAACAACCAAGCCACAGCCAGTTATTCCTGTTTTATTTCTTCTTTTCTTTTCTGATGTTACCTCTGAGAGGCTGTCACCTCTCACTTTTTCTTGCGCACTCTCACAATGTCTTTCAATGACGTCCAAAATAATAACATGTAAAACATACATAAGAGGTTGAATGATGTCCACACATGAAAGAACATTGACAGAGCAACATACAGGGTACAACAACACAAACACAATGTGCAGATGCATTCATTTACTCATTTATTGGAAAAAGTTTTACATAAGACTGTGTTTAATATTGTGCCATTTTTTTATTTCTTTGACAAACAGATATAATGGATTAGTCAATAGAAGAAAGATCAGCAAAATACAAAATAAATTTTGGAAAGATTTCAGTGCAGTTACTAAAACAGATCATGCAGTTACTGGATGGGTCAGTGCAATTGCAAAGAAATTGGTAACTGATCCTCACTAACATAAACTGAATATGTTTGAATAAGACTGCATTTAATATTATGCCAGTTGCTTTTTCTACAAATAAGTAGAATTTACCATGCAATGCAAAAGAAGATCAAAAAGAAATGAAAGAGGCTCTAAAAGCATTTTAGTGCAGTTACCATGACATGTCTGTGCAATTACCATATATATGGTAACTGCACTGGCAAGTAACTGCACAGACAGAATGATGATTTACAGATAACAGTCACTTATTGTCATCAGAAAACATGGCATCCGTGACAGCATGTGAAAGTAACACTCTTTGACAGTAAAATAAAAAATACACTTTTGCATTAACTATGGTAACTGTAGACCCGGGTAACTGCACAGAAGTGTTAAACAAGTAACTTGACCTAATGAACATGCTATTTTGCTGCCTAAAATTGCACTAGAAAGCTCACCAGCTTACAATATGCATACCATTCAATGATCAGTGAATGAGCTCAATAATTAAAATATATATAAAATCAGAACTGGAGAGCATTCAGTTTTTATTGCACATTTTCGTAACTGCACCGACCAAAAAGCCTTGGTCATGTAATTTTATATCTTTTAAAATTTGCAGATTTTTAAAAATTATGTTACATCAAGATAATATCTAGGTGTGCCTCACAATGGAAGCCAAATGCCAGAAGTACCATTTTTATAACTGTTACAGAGATGTAAATTTTACACCATTTGCAATTGGACATACATTTTTAGCCCATGATACAAATTCCATATACTGATAAGAAATACAAAGAGTCAGTGTGTCTACTGTTTGTATATTAGGCTATTTTCAGGTCTGTTGGGTGCATATTTATCATTTTATTTCATTTTGTTCTTAAAAGACAAGAATTTGCTCACTTTCTGAAAATGACTTGTGTGTCTCCAGTGCCTGAGATGTGAAAAGAAGACCACAGTATTAGCAGACTTTTGTTGTTGTTGATGGTTATGGACTGGAAAACTATCTCCAGTCATGATCAATGCTGAGCCACTGATGAACTCTCCTAGAGCAAAACCAGTCTGGCAGGTGATCAAAAACAGATCTTCCTGGGTTCATTTCATTTGATAGTCACTCCCATAGTGATATGCCCCTGTTTTCAGGGGCTTCTCACTGGATTGATTGCACCTAGCATAAAGAATTGAACCAGACCCAGAAATGGCCTTATGCTCCAAAGCAGATTCTCTGAATGAAATAGTCTTCTTCTTCTTCTCTTTTTTCTTTACTGTGCGAACAGTTTTTGAAGGGTGTCATTTACCAAAAAGCTGTAAAAGCACATGTACTAGATCCAGTTCATCAAAGAGTTTTACTTTCTGGTGCAGCTAGATTTAGTTCTTCAACTTTGTAGGAACACTTTCAGTATCACTCTTTATAAAGAATGTCACAATTCAGTTTAGTTTTGGTACTTTGACAGCAAGCCTCTTATTATTTTCATCATGTATACAGATAGAGACTGACAGTAACAGTAACTTGCAGTATCTAAGCACTCAACAGGGGACATTTTGCTGTGCAAAGTGACAAATCTTGCTGTAATGGCATTCTCATCACTCACGTGTTTCTCAAGTGTGTCCCTAAACCAGTGCAAGCTTGATCAACAGAAAAATCATTTGCATGTGGGTAATGAGGTTCAGGCTGCAGTATGCTCTGATCACTGTCTGTCAAGCCAAGACTGGTCATATCATTTTGTTAGATCAGCTTATTACGCTCAAAGTGTACTCTACAATGCTTTTTTTTTAGTTGATTATTCTACTGGTCATAAAGTAGTGATAAAGAAGAAGTGATAACACCACATATTAGTTAAGGGTTTTGGTGACAATAGTTTGTTTTTTAATTGCACTTAGTTACAAATTTTTTGCTGCTGGATAGGTGATTGGCTGAAGCGTGGGTGGCTGAAGCGTGGGTCGAGTTCACAACACATAATTATGAGAGACTAGCAGTATAAGAATACAGTGATCACTGTATGGCCAGCGAAAGACATTTATACCTGATAAAATGCTTAGCCTTTTTTCTTTTTTTTGTGGAAGCAGCCCTGAAAGACCTAGCAGAGACAACTCAAAACATTGTGTAAATTTATTTTGATGAGGATAGCACAAATGATGCCACAGACACTCTGTGAAAGACAAAGAGAACTAGAGCAGAGTCAGACAGTCAGGAAATTTCATTGATGAAACAAAAATCACACTCACACAAACATGTTAAAATTCTGGTGTCAGCAACATTATACAAACCCACATTATGCTGCTTTCTAGAGACATCACAGCATTCAGTCAGTCTGTATTGAAGTCATGCTATTTTATAGCACAACAACACATTCAAATAACATGCAGACACAACTTCAGTTGCAAACCTGATATAAGCTCAGTTGCATGTGCCATGTCGTCTGCTCAGATTTTTGGGTAACAAGCTTTTTGGTTTCTCACTCCACTTGAGTTGTCTGTTCTAGTTCACACTCCACACTACAGAGATAAGTTCAGTTCTACTGCCAAAATTGAATATCTACAAAAACCAAAGGAGCATAATTTGTTTGGAGATTGTTGAGTATTAGTGTAGCTTTTGTTGCAAGAGTACTATTGAAAATGTATTTTTGAGCATTAGTGTAGCTTTTGTTGCAAGAGTACTATTTGAGATGTTTTTCTGTTCGGTTCCCTGTGTTGTTTGGGATTCTCACTGGTTTTCAGTGACAAGCTCTGGATGAAACAACAAGTTAGTCAAGTGTGTCAGTACCTGTACCTGGATCTGCCTAAAATTAGCTCACAGTTGAGGCTACCAGAACCTTGTCACATCCCTGGTATTGTCACGTCTTGACTACTGTAACTTTCTTTTGAAAAAATGCCCAACAGCTGATCAAATATTTTTAAAAGGTTCAAAATTGTTTTGCCAGACTCATTTTCAAGACCTCTAAATGCAGTATGCTTCACCACTATTCACTAAGCTGCACTGGCTTCCAATAGCTCAAAGAATTGCATATACACAGTCTCTTCCATGTGCTGTGAAGTATGATGTAGTCTCAGAAATTGCCCCACCTTATTTGTCTGACTTGCTTCACCTGTAATAATAATAATAAATAATTCTTATAAAGCACTGTTCTTTAACCAAAGTTAAACTCACTGCGCTGTACAAACATTTTATGAGAAAAAACACATTAACATACATTTCAAACAAACAAAATCTTAAATGTTGTAGTCTAGCTACCATTATCACCTATCAAACAATAACCATGTCACACACACACACAAACACACACACACACTCACACACACACACACACACACACACACACACACACACACACACACACACACACACACACACACACACACACACACACAGAGTGACATGCGCACACCAATCTCCGCTTGTCCACTCAGATACAAAAATTAATAAATAATCAATACTCTTTCCTAGATCTCTCATGCTCTCTCCCTCCCCCCACCCCACCCCTATCCATGTGCATCCATCTACATTCAACAGCCACACACAGACATACCTTTTTTTCAGACAAAGTACTAAATTCTACAGGAAAGCCTGTGCAAATGGCCCAGCCCTGTACAGCCCATCCCATTCACTGCATTCCTCTGCTGACACCTGCACTTTTCAGATTCCAAAACAAAAGAAAGACTTCCAATGGCAACACACTTTTTCCCATTTTGGTTGATCACGATATTCTGTTGAAGAAGCTCGCCATTTATCTTAAAAACTCAAGTTCTCTACCATTTTTTTAAATAATATCTTCATAATAGAACGCAATGCGTCTTATTCCATGGCTCTTACTCCTCCAAAGAATCAGTAAAGTATGGTGTACCACAAGGTTCAGTTTTGGGACCTATTCTTTTTAGTCTCTTTATCAATGACCTTTCATTACATGTGAAAGATATATCTGTTGATTGTGACATGCTGGCAGATGACATAACACTGCACGCATCTGGAAAAGATCTTATGCAAATCAGAAGCAATATGCAAGACAGCTAGGTAAGGTATCCAGTTGGTGTGATAATTATCATATTGTCATCAACCTGACCAAGACCAAGTCTGTGACAATCGCTACCAGACAGAAACACCAGTTGTCACCCTTACCACTCAGTCACATTGTAAATGGGGTGAAAATTGATCAAGTGTCAGAACACCATCTTCTAGGTATAACCATAGACAATAAACTTCGCTGGGACTCACATATTAATAATGTGTGTAAAACAGTTTCAAGACAAGTCTTCCTTCTGTCAAAATTAAGGTACATCGTAGACATCGACACAAGAAAACTGTTCTTCAATGCCCACATTAAACCTCACATTGATTATGCGTCAGTCATGTGGGACGGATGTAGTGATGTTCTCAAAAAGATATTAAATTCTCTGCACAGAAGAGCTGTAAAGTTAATCCTTCCAGATACAACTCCAACTACTGACCAGAAATTAAAGGAGATGAGAATAATGACCCTACAAAAACAACTTGAATATAACAAAGGTTTGTTCATGTACAGGCTCCTTAGTAATGAGGCCCCAGAGTATATATCTAACCTGTACACACACACTCCCTGACACTATTCCAGTTCTAGGAACTATGACCTTAGTTTGCCTATGCCAAGTATAGACATATTCAAAACAAGTATATCCTTCTCTGGTGCTTATCTATGGAACAACCTACCTCTGACGGTCTGATTTTGTCAGTCACTCAGCTCCTTCAGGCATAAACTTTGTGCACACCTTGAAGTAGTTACATAGGATGGACTGTGACATAATACTCCACCCAATCCTTCTGACTGCTTGTGAATGTGATAGTGCCCCCCCCCCCCCCCCCCCCCCCCTTTTTTACTGTTCTTTATAACTATAAGATAAGCTTTGACTGCTTTTTTTTCTCTTTTTTTCTCTCCCAATACTGGTGTTGAATTGATTAGATATGTTCTGCTGCCTTAGTTACAGGTTGTATGCTCATAATGTATAACTGAGTGATGTATGCATGTGTACATCTGGTGCTGTGAACACGCTGTGTTTTGTGGGGAAAATCTCGTATCAAATTTCACTCACTCACTCATGCCTGTATTTATATAAATTATGCCTGTAATTTTATATTTACTCATCAGTAGCTTCACAAGGACTAGTAGTTGTTAGATGGGTTTTTGACTGAACCTAAACTACAATCCTTGTAAAATAAAGTTTTAAAGCTCAAGTTCCAGTTCTCTGTCTCTCTCACACAGAGAGAGAGACAGGTTTTCAAGTGATTGCCATTGCAGTGACTGGTCATTTGAGACCTATTTTATACACCCATACAACTCCGCCCAGTCCTTCCAACTGCCTTCCGCCAACCCCCTCCCCCCCCTTCCCCCCCCCTCTCCCTTACTGTTCTTTATAAGATAAGCTTTGACTGCTTCTGTTTTCTTTTCCGATACTAGTCATATGAACTGATCAGATGTTCTGCTGCTTCATTTGTTCATATGCTCATCGTATGCTCATAATATGTAACTGAATGATGTATGGCATGTGTTCATCTGGCGCTGTGAGCACGCTATGTTTTTGTGTGGAAATTCTCATGTATAACGTTTCACTCACTCATGCATGCCTATATGTATAAATAATGCCTGTAATTTGATATCTGTTCATCAGTAGCTTAGCAAGGACTAGTTGTTAGACAGGTTTTTGAATGAACCTAAACTACAGTCCTTGTAAAGTAAAGTTTTCAAGTTTGAGTTCAAGTTCACTTGTTATGACAGAACTTGCACAATTCGTGTTTCTTATTTGACAGTAACCCACTCAGACCCATTGTGTAAACTCTATTTAACACCCTCTGTCACTGTTGTCATCAAGAAATCCCAGGTTGGGGGGGAAGAAGTGGTGCCTGATCTGACTTGTTGACTGCAAATGCATACTGTGTGAAGGTTGCAACGGTTGTCATATCAGTGTTGATGACTTTGATCATATCTTGAGGTCATGTAAGTAAGTTGGTGTTTTACGCCCATTCAACAAGTGCGGTTTATATCAGGGGGTCTGGGGGTCATAGAAATGTCAGCAAAGTAAAACTGTAAAGCTCAGTGAGTTCTTATATGAACAAATTGTAATCTTTGCATTGTTACCACATGGCACAACTCAACCACAGGCAGATTTGCTGACTTTCTGCACACTGTTGTGGGATGATCAGTGAGCACACAAGGGATGATCATCAACGAGAAAAACCCAACTCCCTTCATAATGAGCCTTACTGGGTGCATCAGTTCTGCCCCCCCCCTCCCCCCCCCCCCCCCCAACCCAGCTGAATCACAATTCTTGGCTCACTAAGCAGAGGGGTTATCAACAATCTAATTCTGCTGGGAGCATTATAATGTTGGTTGCCTAGGTCAGACATGTGTTTCACTACCTGAATAGCTCATCAATGACCACCAATCGGCACCTAATGGTGAGAGGATATTAGCCCAATACCAAAGGGGGAAAACAACACTGTCAGCAAGGGAGAATACTCTGAGCTGACACACCAGAGAAGCTCTGAATGAAGAAAGGCATCAAAATAAAAAGTTAAAAAAATAAAAATGCTGTCCTTAATTAGCAGTAGATTGTAAATGCTAAGAAATAATTCTTTTTTGAAATGCTGAATTTAGAAAGTTTGAGTACTTTGCAAAGAGAAGTAACTCTGCAAGTAACTTATAGTCCTTGACCTATGGATCCATAAAGGATGTTTGAAAAGATTAGAGGGGAAAAAAATGGCCCTAAAGGTGTTCAGGTTTTCAGGCAATTCAACCTAGGCACAAAAATCTAAGCCTTAACGGTAATTACTAGTGCTTGGAGCCAATAAATGGATGCAATTTTCTATAAAATAAAATAAACATAAACTAATTGTTTAGGTCAGAGTGTAGAAAAAATAAGCATGTAATTGATTGAGGCATTGCATTTAGATCTGAAACACCTTATTGGATGTTACACTATTCAAAACAGTCTGTCTGATGAAACTGAAGTCTCCGGTGTGTTACAAGTACATAAGATCACAAATGCACATTAGAGATCCTGCCATCCATATCAGAGTTTGATGGATTATGGAAGCACTAAAAAATAACCCTGCAAACACTAAAAACATCTGAGTGCAGTGATTCTGCTCAACAGTACCATATCAAAGTGATCAATCAGTATAATACTGGCAGGTGTGAATTGTGTTCAGAAGTAAATGTAAATAACTGTAGTGAATGGTCACTAGATGTGAACTCTATCTGGACAAAATGGTTTGTAATTGTGAGTGGTCATGTATGATCTTGCAGGGATGGATCTCGCAACATAGATGCCTTGTTTGGGAAAGCAAAATTCTTTGAGCAGCGTCACAACTACAGTGGTGCCCTTGAGCTGATCAACCAGGTGGTGGTGAACTTCCAGGGCTTCCTGCCTGCTTTCGTGGAGAAGATGAAGCTGCAGCTGGCTTTACAGGACTGGGACCAGACAGTAGAGGGTGCTCAGAGGTAGGTCTTCATTTTTCCAGTCTGATGTCCCATAGTTAATGGAGAAAGGAGCGTGACATCTTGCTTCTGCAGGACTTGGATCAGTTGATTGGAGAGCTGAGGGGTTGGTCACTTTCATATGTGAAGGGTGGATCAATCTGATGCTTTGGTGGGAAGTAGGTCACTGTGAGGGCTGATACATATATAGGTCACCAGTGCTCAGAGGTTCACCATTCTGAAAGCTGACAGGTCAGCTACTTTAATATCTGAGACGTGGGTTATGGGTTACTCTTACAGCTGAGAGATAGGCCGCTCTCACTGTTGAGAGGTAGACCACTCTTAGAGCTGAAAGGTAGCTCACTTTTACAGGTGAGTGCATGGCTCAAAGGTAGGTCAGTATTCAAGCTGCGAGATTGGTCACTCTTTGAGCTGATTGTGCAGTCATTCCTTACACAAATGGGATATTTTTCACAGCAATCAGCATAATACAAACATGTATTTTTGTTCGTTTTCTGCCAAGTGGCTTTTGATTAATGGCCTGTGAGAGATGTGGTTGCCTAGCAACAAATAAAAGTAGGCTGTTTCTTTTGCTGCATTTCTAGAGATGCTACCCATTCCTATCAGTGTGTGCAGTATTTTCACGTGTCCAAACAGTGGTATATGGCTGCCAGTGCTTGGGATCTTTAATGTGCGCACAGATGTTGATGCAACACAAGGGTTGTACGGACACTGTAAGAGGGTCTGCACTGAAGGTTTTCTCAGGGGAAAAAATCCCTTGTGAAACTTGGGATTCAAACCCACATCAGTATTTCACCTTGGCTTTCAGTCGGATGCTCTACCAGCTTAGCCTGTTCCAAATATCCTATTCCCACCATGTTTTATCTGGCTGTTTCTATTGCTGGATCTCTGTAACCAGCATAATCATTGTCAAGGATGCAGGTAATCAACATGCTAGAAAGTAAAAATGCTGTCAAAAATCACCACAAAATGGTTGTCAAAAATGATTATAGTTGCGTTGATCAGAGGTAGTACACGTGATTCACCTGAAAATAAATATGTTTAGCTTTAGCTTTCTCTGCCTCAGATTATGTCAATAAATGTACTGTCATGTAAGTTTGGTTGTCTGGTTTTGTGTTTTTTACTGTTTTAGTGCCACGTGTAATGCAAGTTATGCCACAGCAAAGCATCTTACGTACTGTGCATTGAAGCAGTTGAATTCCATCCTTCAGATGCCTTTCCTCCTATGCTTTCAAAACTACAAGTCTTGATCACTTCTACAAACAATACCACAACTGATTTCAAATTCTGTCTTGCTTCTTTTGGCAATTTGTTTGGGTGTTTCAACACAGGGTAGAGGCTGTGGTTTTAAGAGTTATGGTTTGGGGTGTTTCAGCACTGATTGAATATGTTTCAGGGCACTGACTCAGATATGCACTGGGTTTGGAAGCCATGGTTCAGCTGACTGTTGAGGGATGTTTAAGATTACTAGACTGAAATGTATGCTGGGGGTGTTTGTTGAATTGCAATGGTTTGTTGTGTTCCAGAGCATTAGACTCAAACATGCACTGTGTGGAGGCCATGGTTTACCAGATTCTTCACATGCTGTGCAAGGAAGGGACCTACTCAGAGGTTAAATTTAACCTTTATTTATTTATAGATTTTATACATGACTAATTGTAATGTTTTGTCTATTTGTTAATGCACTGTATGAATGGAACGTCAGTAGATGATTTCTGGAAATAACAGGGGAGATAATCCAGAAGAGTGAAGCCTCTACAGTAGGACACCATTTCAGACACAGACTTGATCTGTATACTGGCATATATAGGTCCATGATTTCAGAATGGAGGTGGCAGTCAAAAAGCGCTGGTCTATGACAGTATCAGATCTTCAGGCATAGACCTGTACTATACTGGACTGCCATCTGCACTGTATGCATGAGAAACACGTCTTCTTTCTTTGCATACTACAGTCTTTTTTGGTGGGGCCACATGCAGTGTGACCCCCATGGGGCCAGCTTCTCAAACCAGGGGTATTTAAACCAAGCTGCTCCACCCCTTTCACTATTTTCTTATGTCTAGTTTCTATCTACTGGCCCTTTCAACTATATTTCATTCCAAAAACTCTACACAATACCTCCATTTTCAGCTCCCTTCTTATAGCTTATTTCTACCTAACCAGCCATTCTCCTGTATTTATCTACAACACAGCTCTTTATATAATTCTTCTTACTCTCTGCGGTCACCTTCAGAACCAGTGTGTTTGCTGTGTGCTTCATCCCATGTCGGGGGAGGATGGGATCCTGGTGGCTGAGGTCCCCCATGGGGTCCAACACACTTCTTCGGCCCAGACTTCCCCTAGACGGGTGGTTGGGTTGGCCCAACCCAATCAATCGGCTGGTCGTGCTTTGCCCTAATTTTGATTAGAAGGCAGCGGCTCAGGGTCAGTCAGGGGATAGAAGTAAACTTTGTTTTGTTTTTATCACCTGAGTATATTGTGTTTTGAGCCCTCGTGCGCACTTGCTGGAATGCCACTTGTGTGCATCCCCTTGTTGGATTCGGTGGCGGGTGGGGACAAAATGTAATGAATCTTTCAGAAACATAACATGGCACCCACAAATAAAAAAGATTATGGAACAACGACCAGGATTCAGACTCAGACTCTGAAAACGAACGCTCTTACAACTCCTACAACAATTGGCCAAGGTTTCGGGTAGTGGAATCATCAAGTGACGACCTCCCGCTGAGCAAACTGTCACCATTTGCTGTTCAAAAGGGTTTTCAGGCGGTGGCTGGAACCCTCAAAAGCATTAAAAGGTTGAGGGATGGAACTTTCCTGGTGGAGTGTGGCAAAAGGGCCCAGGCCCAAAACTTACTCTGAACAAACAGATTTATTGACAGACCAGTCAGGGTCTCAATTCACAAGACCCTGAACTCCTCTCAGGGAGTAATCAGATGTCGGGACCTCGCTACCATGACGGAGGTTGAGATCCGAGATGAACTGAAGGATCAGGGTGTGGATGGGATGAACTGAGTGACACTGAAGAAGGAGGGGAAGGTGATCCCCACCAACACTCTTTTTTTGATGTTTGGTTCCCCGGAACTCCCGAAAGAGATCACAGTTGGCTATCTAAAGGTGAAGGTGGCCTTGTTTGTTTTGAACCCTATACGTTGCTTCAACTGCAGCAAGTTCGGACATACGAGCCATCGTTGCAAGGTTGCTGCAAAGTGTACGGGTTGTGGAAAAGATAAGCATGAAGGTCAGTGTGAGGGACCCAAGCTGAGCTCTAATTGCAATGGTCCCCATGCTTCATCAGCTAAAGATTGCCCGGTCTGGCAGAAGGAGAAGGAGATTCAACATGTCTGCGTTGAGAAACGCATATCCTTTCTGGAAGCCAGACAGTTGGTTGAAGCCAAGATGCCAACTGTGATCACTGGAGGTAAGACCTACGTCGCTGCCGCTTCCACCAGAAGAGAATCCAAATCTGTTCAGTGTCAAACCTTGTTAACCTGGGTGTTTTCAGATCGTCCACTCAGGACGACTGAATCTAATGTGCGTTCTTCTTGCGGACCTGGATCGGTATCGACCGGAACTCAGGCTTCCTCTGGGAAGTCAAGGATGGTATCAGCCATGTTCCATGCAAGTCCGCCAAGTGTTCTTCGGAGACGGATAGGGGTTCAACCGATCCCCCCAAAACAGCCTCTATGGGTTCCGCCATTCCCCACAAAATGGCATCTAAGGGTTCTGCGGCTCCCTCCAAAAGTGCTTTTGGAGGGAGCCGCAGAACCCTTAGATGCCATTAAGGGTTCAGCAGGTCCCTTAAAAAACGTGACCTCGAAAGATGATTTGTCATCTTAAAGGTGCTCACCTCCTAAGGTAAGGGTGGATGGGGTACTGGTGGATGTTGAGGGGTTTTCGCACCCCAGGTACTCCACTCCTTCCAGCAGGCCCCAGGTACCACCCAAGCCTGTAGCTTCAGACAGGCTGAAGAAGGCAGAGCAAAATCTGGTTCTTTTGAACCAGTTTTCTGCCCTGTCTGATGACAAGATGGACTTGTCACCCATCTCGTCCGACTGAAGCAATGGAGCACTCCATTATCCAGTGGAATGTGTGAGGCTTTCAAGCCAACTTCGAGGAGCTCACTCTGCTTTCA
Source organism: Alviniconcha strummeri (assembly GCA_963584105.1). Lineage (NCBI taxonomy): Eukaryota > Metazoa > Mollusca > Gastropoda > Provannidae > Alviniconcha > Alviniconcha strummeri. The sequence goes on along the minus strand of OY757553.1, from coordinate 7,404,575 downwards.
AGAAGGTATAAGCTAGCTGTGTTTGCATTGAAGGAAGCATTTTTAACCAGTTCCAAGACTCCATCATTCTCTGGTTTTTAATATCTTAACCAAAAATTCCCTAAATGATAGAGCTACCGGGGGAGCTACCGAGCTACCTATCTGTTTAGTGAGGTTCATTTGAACACCCCTTTGCAGGCAGTGGCTGCGAAGGTGACATTGATCAAGGTCATCACCTTTTGTAGTATTTATATTCCTCCATCAGATCATGTTGCCAAGACTGATCTGATTAACCTAATCGAACAACTGCCATCTCCGTTCGTTCTTTTGGGCGACTTCAACGGTCACTCCCTGGTCTGGGGTAATGAGTCCTATAACAGCAGAGGACAAATGTTGGAGGATCTCTTCTCAGAAATGGATTTATGTATTCTAAATGATGGTTCATCGACTTATATTCATCCCGCCACCGGTTCCACTTCCACGCTGGATCTCTCCATTTGTGGTCCATCTCTGGTCCTAGACTATGAGTGGAATATACATGAGGATCTGTGCGGAAGTGACCACTTTCCTGTAATCCTAACCAGCAACGCTGTCAAAGAGGAAGCTGCATCTAACAGGTGGAATTTTAAAAAGGCTGTCCTTCCAAGTTCAGTGTACCTCTGAACTGACGGAGGAGGCGGTCATGTCTGCTGAGGATCCCTCCGGTCAGTTTACTGACCTACTTATTAAAGCAGCAAACAAAGCTATACCAAAAACACGCTTCTCAAAAAAACTTCTCAAAGTTCCATGGTTGTAAAAGAGCAATTAAAGAAAGAAAGAAAGAAAGCTCAGCAAAAGTTTTTTTCTAACCCAATGCTGAGTAATGTTCAAAAATGTTAAACTTTTAAGAGCCAAGGCTCATCATGTTGTCAACAACAAAAAAGGAACTCGTGGAGGCATTTCTGTAATAAGTTAAATTCTAAAATGCAAACACAAAAGGTCTGGAAAGCTATTAGGAAAATAAAGGATAAGGGTGGTTGTAATTCTGTTAATCATTTAAAAGTTAATGGTAATCTCATTACCAATAAAAAGGAAGTAGCAGAAATATTAGCTAAGAATCTGTCAAAAAATTCTTCAATGGATAATTATTCTGATGAATTTCAGAGGATAAAAACATTAAAAGAAAAACGACATCTAGACTTCTCTTCCAAAAATGAAGAGGAGTACAACCTACCTTTTGCAGTGACTGAATTGAGGCAATCGTTACAGAGAGCCAACAATTCAGCCACTGGTTTGGACCAAGTCCACTACCAACTTTTAACACACCTCCCAAATTCTGCTCTGTCTGTTCTTTTAAAAGTTTATAACCATGTGTGGGAATCTGGCTGTTTTCTGCCATCATGGCGTGAGGCAGTAGTTATCCCCATTCCCAAACCCGGTAAGGATCACTTGGATCCCAGTAATTTCAGACCTGTAGCATTAACCAGCTGTTTGTGTAAAACAATGGAGAGGATGATCAACGCTCGCCTCATGTGGTCCCTCGAGTCGCAGGGTCTTCTTTCCGAGAAGCAGTGCAGCTTCAGGAAGAACCACAGTACATTGGATCATCTCGTTCGTTTTGAAACATTTATTAGAAATACCTTCATTAAAAAAGAACACATCTTAACCATTTTCTTTGACCTTGAGAAAGTTTACGACACAACGTGGAAGCACAGCATTCTGGCATACCTCTGGGATCTCGGTTTCAGGGGCCACCTCCCCAGGTTTATTCAGAGCTTCCTGTCGGAACGTACTTTCAGTGTTAGAGTGGGTTCCACTCTTTCCAAGCTGCATGAGCAGGAGATGTGGGTCCCGCAAGGTAGCATCCTATCTCCGGCCCTTTTCAGCATTAAAATTAACAACATTGTTAAAGCTATCTTAAAGGGTACTGATTGCTCCTTGTTTGTGGACAACTTTGTGTGTGAGTGGAAAGACGTTAAACAGAGTGGAGAGAGCTATGCAGCTGTGTGTAAACAGCGTTCAGAAGTGGTGACTGAGAATGGCTTCAAGTTCTCCACCTCTAAGATGGTCTGTATTCATTTCCATCAACAGTACATTTTTTTCCCAGACCCTAACAATTTTCTGGGAAAAACACCCATAAAAGTAGTCAGAGAAGCAAAGTTCCTTGGTGTTATCTTTGACACGAAACTTACTTTTAAAAATCACATTCAGTACCGTAAAACCTCCAGTCAGAAGGCTCTGGACATTCTTCGTGTAGTGGGACATACTGATTGGGGAGCTGATCGTATCGTCCTGCTACGCCTTTACCATTCGTTAGTCCACTCCAGATTGGATTATGGATGCATTGTGTACGGATCAGCCCGTCAGTTGATTCTGAAACAATTGGATCCTATCCACCATCAGGGCTTGCGAATCGCATTGGGTGCTTTCCGCACATCTCCTGCTCAGAGTCTATACATAGAAGCACATGAACCGTCGTGAACCACTCGCCAGTTAAAATTGTCTTTAAACTATGTTCTTAAACTCAAATCTCTGCAAGAAAACCCAGCCGATAGTTGTGTTTTTGAACCTGAAAACACCATCCGCATTCTTCCCCACTTGGAGAAATCCAAACTTAACCTAAATTTGGTAGACAATGCTCCTTCATTGGACATCATCCCTTGGAAACTTTCAGTTCCTGCAGTCCATTTTGACCCAGCCAGTTTTAAAAAAGATGCAACAAACCCAGAAATATATAAACAGCTCTATTTACAACTTATCTCTGAATACCCTTTATCAGAAAAAAAATTCACCAACGCTTCTAAAACAGAGGAAGGAGTTGCTGCGGCAGCCGTATCCACAAAACGAATTAAAAAAACCATATACATGTTGGCTTCCAGACGACAGTTCAATATGTACAGCAGAGTTGAGGGCTATTCTTTTAGCTCTCAAACATGTTTATTATTCCAAAGAAAAATAATTTTTGATATTATCTGATTCCCTTTCATCATTACAGTCAGTATTAAACCTAAAATATGATCATCCAGTCTTAGTTCAGATTTTAGAATTATATACAGAAATGACAAAAGAGGGGAGAGATATCATTTTCATCTGGGTTCCTGGCCATGTTGGCATTAGGGGAAATTTGGCTGCAGATTCTGCAGCTAAGGATGCCCTTGATGGAGACATCTCAGTTGAGCTCATCCCATTCTCAGACCTAAAACCATGCACAAATAAATATATATTAGAACTGTGGCAGTCTGAGTGGGATGAGTTCCCAGAAAATTAATTATATAAGATATTCCCAGTATTAAAAGAATGTATATCTTGTCCTCGGAAAAACAGAAAGAAGAAACTGTGATGGCCTGATTGCACATTGGCCATTCTTTTCTTACTCATTCCTTTTTATTGAAGGGTGAGGAACCGCCAGTGTGCATAGGATGTGATAAATGTTTAACCATAGAGCATATTTTACTTACTTGTTCGGATTTCATTGAAATAAGAGAGAGCTACTTTACAGCTAAATCACTGCGTATGTTGTTTAAGGATATTTCACCTGAATTTTTTTTTTTACTTTTTGAAAGAAATGAATATTTTTGGAAAAAAATAAATTTGAGATCGTTTTTAGTTATGTTTGTGTTTTCACCTTTTAAGCATGGTTTTAAAACTGTATAGATCCCATTTTAAGACATACACATTATTAAAAATTAAATGTACAATATGAGATGTGTATCGCCCTGATATAACCGCACCGGTTGACTGGGCGTAAAACACCAATTACCTACCAACTTACCTACATGCAGTGTGTTCATTTGGAATGGCGGACTGATTGAATTGACTGTGAGCATGCCTTATTTACACAGTGTTCTTGATCATGTACTGGCAACTCACCTTTTACAGACTGTAATAAAACTCACTTTTGTTGCAAATTTTGGATTCATTCCTTAGATATGAAGCCATTTGATTGATTTGAAATATATATGTGACTTAAAATGGCATTTAAAATGTCCAAGGAATGTCCAACCACCTCCTTGGACATTACCGAAGATTTTCATATTTTGCACAGTGCTTATGTTTACATTTGTTGTTCCATCCTCAATGCAAAAACATACAACTGGCTCCCTAACACACACACAACACACACACACAACATACACAACACACACACACAACATACACACACACACACACACACACACACACACACACACACACACACACACACACACACACACACACACACACAACAGTAACAACTACAAACAAAAAGCAGCTGGGCATATCACATTGCTCTGCTAATGGTCATTTGACTGGCTCAGATGCTCTTTTTGTGTGCAAAATTCTGACCACTTTGCTCAGTGAAAAAAGAGTTATTTTTGCTGATGCTGGACTGGCTGTGGGGATGCCGGCATGTTTCAAGCGTTCGCGTTGGTTTGGCAAACAGCACAAAAGTGACGCCTTCACAAAACTGGGGGAGCCTACTATCAGAGCTGCATCTACCCCACAAACAGTGCTTGGCTGGCATTTCTGATGCCTTACCTGATTCTTTTACCAGTACCAGCTTCTTTTACCAGTGGTTTCACTCTGCCCCCAACAAAGCATGCCTGCTCTGTGCTACACCCGCAGGCACTTACTGAGTGCAGCCCACTGGATTTCTGAAGATCATCTATTGTAATGTTTTGTCTGTTTGTTAATGCGGTATGAATGGAATGTCACAAGATAAATTCCTGTGTATTTGTAAATGTTATTGGCAAATAAATATCCTTGTATCCTTGTAATTTGTCTACCATATGTTGTCTGGCTGTTTCTGTCTGTTGGTTATAATGACCTCTCCAAAGCATCCTTGGTGTTTATTTCAGTGATGTATATGTAAGGTGGGAAGATGCTGGTTCTCAAATGTATGTCTTTTGTGTAAGGTCTTTCAAAGTATGTATTGGTTTTCAGATCTAGATTTCTGAAAGTGTATAAGATAAACCTGTGTTTATAACTTTATAGTTGCTTGTTTATGCTTAGTTCAGTGAGCATGACCATTCAACGATATAGTAAAGTTTGAAAACAATTAAAAAACAGTTATGACAATTTTCTCTTTTGACTGTGGAACAGCTGAGCTTTTTCTTTTTCTCCTTTTATGTTATGTGGAAATGCTAATTTGAGGAAAACACTACAAAACTGTTTTGTGAGTGTTCCATGTCCTATTAGAGAATCTTGTGATGCAGGTATCCAGCAAAATTGGAGACCTGATCACAACTCTGGACCGCTTTGAGCCACGGAGTGGCCATCTGTACTCACGTTTTGCCCAAACTTTCTCAAGGCTGGTGAGTGGTATCTACATTAATCATGTCCCTGACACTTGAGACACCATTTTCCTGTTACTCAATACATTACATACCATTTACCTGTCACTTCCCCAAAGGGAGGTCAGGGATGTATGTTGTTATCCCTCTGTCTGGAATATCAGGGCTGTCATTTGATTCCTCTTTCCTATCTCCTCTCTTGTTTGTATGCCTATGTTTCTTATTCTTTGTGTCTTGTCTTTTTTTCCAGAAAATTCTCTAATATTTTTTGTTTAGAGTTAATGTTGTTGTGTTGTTGTTGGGTTTTTTGGGGGGTTAGGGTCTTGTCTGGCTCTTATTGAACAGTTAGGAGGTGATGGTGGTATGTGCAGCTTGCTGCCATATGGCACTGGTATTTGCTATTATACATTTGTATAACATTTTTTTAATGTTTATTGTTTCTGTCCATTCCTTTTTGATATTTTTCTTTAATATGGTGTCAGTAAATTAGATTGATCAACAATACCAGCATGTGCTAGTCTACTTTTAACAGGGGTAATATTGGAGGGACTAACTCTTTAATTTGTGTTTGATGTTTTTATATGTATTTTCTGTTTTATGTTTGTGGGTGGATTACTTTTGTGGACTGACTTGAGAAAGAGTTTACATATATATGAGAGGTTTTGAAGTGTGCATTTGTTTATGGCTGAGTTTTATTGTCCTGAGGTGACCCTGTGCAGTTGACAAAATGTTAAAATCCAATCACTAAGTAACTAACTCAGTCACTTCATATATACTTTCATTGTCATTTCACATATCATTTCCCTGTCATTTGATGGATTATTTCCCCCATCAATAAATGATTTCCGTCACCTGAATTAGTTTCCCTGACATTTATTTATCAGTTTGTTTGTGAATTGTCATTTGATGCGTCATTCTTTGCCGTTTGATTCATCATTTCCCTGCCTCTACAGAAAATGTTGCTGATCATTTTGTGTGACTTTTTAATGTTTTGAAGCACAGAAAAGACTGTTTTAGTCTCTAGCAAAAATGTCTTCAGGGAGACAGTTAATATCTTTCCATTTTAAAGGCTGTATTGGTCAGAGGATTAGCTGTTGTCGCTTCCCCCCCCCCCCCCCCCCCCCCCCTCAAATCATGACTGTGGGAGGAAAAAGTGTTAAAAAGATTTCTTGGTGAACTTTTCACCCAGATACAACCTGTGTTGTTGGTCTATGATTTGGCCAGTGTTAAACTTTACAATACAACACTAAAAAGTAGGACCCTCTGAATTACACAGCCCCTTACAGCACAGCACTGCAAGAGTGGACCATGTGTTAGACTTTACAATACAACGCTTCAACAGTAGAACACACTGAACTACACAGCCCATTACATTACAACACTGCAAAAGTAAAACTCACTAAACCACACAACCCCTTACAGCACAACATTGCAAAAACAGAACTCAATGAACTACACAGCACCTTACAGCACAACGCTGCAAAAGCAGAACTCACTGAATTACACAGCACCTTACAGCACAACATTTGAAAAGCAGAACTCACTGAACTACACAGCCCATTGCAGCACAACATTTCAAAAACAGAACTCACTGAACTACACAGCCCCTTACAGCACAACATTTCAAAAACAGAACTCACTGAACTACGCAGCCCATTGCAGCACAACACTGCAAAAAGCAGAATTCGCTGAACTACACGCTGGTCTATGTCGTGTAAAGAATGAAGAAACACCAGACACTGAGCCCACTACAGTAAATTTGTAATGTGTCACTATGGACACAACCCATTCCTCTTCAGCCTAACAGAAGCCAGCATACAGACCAACCTTCCCATTACCTAAATGTTGGAAAAGGGGTGAGGGGGTGTCATGGCACACACACTGCCCCTTATGGATGGAAGAGTCTAATTGGAACGCTCTCTCTCTCTCTGTGTCTCTCTAAGTGTTGATTGTATGTTTATTCACATGTATATTCATTCACATGTCACATTTGTAGGGACAAAATGAAACAGTAGATCTGCTCAAAGTGATTTTACAATATGAGTTCACTGAGCAGTTCTTTATTTTTTAGTTCTTAGTGTTTTTGTAATTTCAAATGAATTTCCAGTGTGGACGTAATGCCTTGGTTCTGCAACAAACTCACACCCTGACGGAGAGAGCAGTCAGCACAGAAAATAACAATGCTGACTTTGTCAATGAGCTGGGTGCTCAGCTATTGATGGCTGGCAAGACGCGTGAGGCCATGAAGTGTTTCCGCAATGCCATGAAGCTGGATGAGACCAGTGTACAGGCACTGACCGGAATCATCCGCTGCCAGTTACTGGATGAACAGATTGATGAAGCTGCCCAGCAGTTGGAGTTCTTGAATGAGATTCAGCAAAGTCTGGGTCGTTCTGCTGTGAGTTGCCTGTGTGTGTGTGTGTGTGTGTGCGTGCGTGCGTGCGTGCGTGCGTGTGTCTTTGTTCATGCATAATTGTGTATATGTTTATGCTGCCATAACCATTCCTTATTGTTTTGTACTTATTGATGATGATACCTGTTGCTGCAACCATTTTTCATTGTGTTCACCTTGTTGTTGTTGGTGTTACACAGGAACTTGCTTACCTCAGCTCAGTGCTTGCCTTGAAGAAAGGCAAGGGACCAGAAAAAATCATAGAGCTCTTGAATGAGGCCATTGAACTCCACTTTGCGGGACTCAAGGTAGGATTGATGGAAACAGTGTTTTACAGTGTGTGATACTGATTGCAATACTGAAGTTTGGTTTAGTCATTAAGAAAAACAGAGTAAAAACAGAAAAAGTCTTTGTTGGAGTTATATGATTGAGCCATTGCACTCCACTTTCAGTCTCCAGGTAGGATCTGATGACTGCATACTGCACAGTGTAAACTGATCTGATTGCAATACTGAAGTTTGGTTTAGTTATTAAGAAAAACAGAGTAAAAACAGAAAAAGTCTTTGTTGGAGTTATATAATTGAGCCATTGCACTCCACTTTCAGTCTCCAGGTAGGATTTGATGATTGCATACTGCACAGTGTAAATTGTGTCATAGCCAGTGGATCTTGTCAAGATTTTCACTTGTTCTTTGTCACTTCTTTCTGTGTAGTAAACCACCATAGATTAATCAACTCCTAAAAAGCATTGCCCAGTACACTGAGTGTAATAAACAAAAACTGCTACCCACTTCACAAAAAATCAAACAGATCTTTCTACAAAGAGACACAGAGCAACAGTGGTGAAGCCAAAAATGACTCAGAAAAATACACCAGATTCACATGGAAGACACAGTTACACTCTGTGTCAGCACGGATCACTGACTAACCTGAACAGAAAATACAGGTATCTGAAGTACACGCAATCACATGCATATGAAACACTGTCTGTGACATGACTAAATCCACATACTGTAGAACTCAGATGTGAGAAACTTACATAAAACCTAAACTTGCTCATCATGCACACTCGCATCCATCTCAGTTCGATCATAGCTATATGTTGGTGGCATTGCATCACAGCTGTACCCCCCATTTCACTGATTCAAAATTTATGTGACCAAAATCAATGCCAAATAGCATGTACTGTCAAACAATTCATGGTGATTGGAATACCTGAAGCGTTATCTCAGTCTCTGCCAAGTTTCAGGCACGAACTCTCTGTTGTTTACATAAATCTCAAAATGCAGCAGAGCAGAACTTACTGGTCAAAGGTTTGAGTTCAACTGATTCCAAAATTCATAAATTATGTGCTATTTATAATATAGCCATCCCTTCAACAGAAATCTTGTCCTGGTCAAAATTGTTCTTTGTTTCACAAAGAAAAACTTGGATAATGGAACTCTGTGTGCTGTATTGAAACTCACTTACCGACAAGAACTTTTATAGTCTGAACTAAACACACACCAGAAGCATAGTGTTACATGAAAGCAGTACATATTGTTTCATTTAAGTGTGGGGAATTATTTGCTATGTAAATAGTAATTTACGCTGCACAGACTAGTCCTACACCAAACTTACATGTCTTGAGTATCTAAATGCATTTCTGTGTGTCAACACATGAAAACATGATGTAACCAGTCTGTGTGTAAAGCATCAAGCTCTGTTTCGTGTTAACCATTTTAGTTATGACCCATCTTGCTCAAAGTAACTTAGCCTTCTCAAAACATGTTTTGCTAAAGAAGGCCAGCCTTTCTTCAACATGGCTTTTGCACTTTCTCTTGCTTTGGACCCCACATTTGGAATTCACTCCCACAAGACCTTAGGCACTGCTCAACCCCGTCATCTTTTAAAGCCAAACTGAAACCTTCTTACACTATATCCACCCCAACTAATATCATACCCAGTTTGTGCGTGCATGTGTGTGTGTGGGTGTGAATATAATGCTTTATGTAAACACTTTTGGTAGGACTGTGCTCTACATGTGTCTAGAATATTGTATTTAGGTTAATATGTATGATGTGAGTGCTTAGGGCATTTTATCAATGCACATGATTATTATTGTTATGAAAATGTATCAACATAAAAACTTAAAATCTAGGCTTTTGTTTAAAAATGCTCAATTGATTCTGTTACTTTTAGAATCTTTCCAGCATCAGTGGTACTTAGCAAGACTTGCCTGTAAAAAATATCATCAGTTGTCACAGCTGGGATAATGGTACCCACAGCCTCTTTGGTAATTGTTCTTTGGGTGATTTGAACATGCAACTTTTGTGCTTGATATAAATGAGGTGCAGCACAGGCCAGCTGTGACACTTCTCACTGTTGTGTGCAGCCAGTCATGCCAGTCTTTACTTACAAGCCATAGACTAGAAAATTAACGTAAAATAAAAGGATAATTTTAAAACAAACTTTTCTGTCTCAGATTATTTTTGGATCTCTTCTACCATTTGCACAAATTATATATGTTGCAAAGACTAGTTCCTTTAAAAGAAAAGAGGGCAGTGAACTCTGTATATATTTCTACCTTTAACTGCAATATATAGTAACGGTTGCACTTTTGGGAAGGGGTGGGTAGGTAGGGGCTGTTTGTACTTAATCTTTTTTATTTTTTTTATTTACATATGGCATTTTAATGTAAATAAACATATAAATGACCAAACTCCCATCTGAGCACGCATGTAGAATACAAGTTGATACACTGCACACCTTAGAGAGACAGAAACAGAGACAGACAAATAGACAGACAGAGACAGACAAACAGAGACAGAGACACAGAGAGACAGAGACACAGAGAGACAGCGGCAGGTTCTGTAAAACACACACACACACACACACACACACACACACACACACACACATGGACACAATATCCACATCATCAAAAACGGCTTCAGCAGCTCCATCCCTGTGGAAGAGGTGGCTGACGCGGGTATTTTGCTAGTTTTATTACAAATTTAAAAAAATTAAATCACACCTACCCATTGTCTGAGTATATAGTTAATATCAGCTACAGGTTTGCACAAATCCATCCAAAGATCTGAAACAAGAATGACTGTTAGCTCTCCATCTCATTTTTCGTTGTTTTTCATGGTTTAACAGTGTCGTTTTGTAGCTTGATAAAGGGGATTGCCCCCAAAATTCGCATGTTGTGTTTTGTCATAATAAATAACGTTCTTTTAAACCAGTTCTGTGTTTTTGAACAGATTCACCCAGTTTTCGTTTCCCATTCTCTCACTCATTCCTCTTTGCGTTAGTATCGTGCACTGTTCATGTGACAGCTCATCAACGACTGTTTTAATTTTGTTAAGATACCAATTTTCCGTAGGCACTTCTCTGCCTGTCTGTCTGTCCGTCTCTCTCTCTCTCTCTCTCTCTCTCTCTCTCTCTCTCTCTCTCTCTCTCTCTCTCTCTCTCTCCTCCACTCTCTTTCCCTCTCTAACTCCCACCATCTCCCTTTTCCAACTTTTGGCCAATTCTTTTTAATTCAAACCTTTTTACTTCTTGCCATTCTGGCCGTCTGAATCCGAATTCCCTGTATTTGATTACTCAGTTTCATTTTTTTGTTTTTTGCTTTTGTTTTTTTGTTTGTTAAATATTTAATCTCCATCACATTAAGCATACAAGTAACAATGGCAAGATAAATATATATTATATAATACATACATGTATATGCCCTACAATGACTATTAAGTATATAAGTAGCTAATCTCAGTAGTATCAAAATAACAAGCATTGTATAACATGTAAAGCTACAAGAGACTAGAACAGACACCAAACAGAAGACAAAGGCAAAACACACACACACACACACACACACACACACACACACACACACACACACACACACACACACACAAGAAAACAAAAACAGCAGCAACAAAAACTTAATACCTTAATTCATCTTACATTCTGATGAGGAAGATAGGAAGAGAGAGGGGGAATGACAGAGGGGTAATAGAGAGAGAGAGAGAGATGTACACATATGTATATAATTATGTGCTATCTGGCAAGTGTGTCAATAAGTATTATCAAAAGTCTTAATACATAATTAGCAATACTAAATAGCAAGGCTGAGTAAAAACAAAAGACTCCTGAAAGGAGTGAGCTACTCATGAAAGGAGTGAGCTGTACAGCATCCATTCAGCATGAAATTTGTTTGATCTGCCATTTAACGTGTAATAATATTTCTCCAGAACAGCTCTGTTCTTCAAAAAACGAGTAAAAACATTTAGGTGTGGGATGGTACCATGCAGCTTTGCAATAAAAATGTTGTATTTAGCTGTAAGGATACACAAATCCAGTATTCTGTCAGTGACCACATTCACTTTACTGCCAAGAATAACAAGCTCTTTTGTTTGTACTTTATTGGTACAAGTGTCCTTTGGTAGCTTGTGATAGCTTACATGTATGCACTATGTGTATCTGGTGCTGTGAACACACAAGGGTTTGTGTGGAAGTTTTTTATGCACTATATATAAATTTTCATTTGTTCATTAAAAATTTTTTTAAAGAAAACTCAGCCATAAGAAAGTAACTGTCCAGCCAGATTTCTTTTCACAGAACAAAACAAATGCTTGAATAAACAATTTGAGGTGCATTAAAAAATGAAACAAAAACAAGCTTGTTTGTGCTGTATACAAGTTTCTGAATTATTAAATTCTATTTCACTGGTGCAGTTGGACCTGTATGTGTATGGTGTGAGTGTATGTGTGTGAGCACATGTGTGCATGCATTTGTGTATGTGCACTTGGCTGTGTGTGTGTATGTAATGTAGGTCTTGCCTGTTTAGCTTCTTTGATTTGAGGTGTTACAACACTGATTTAGTTTATATTTGAATTTTGTACAGCATGCTATGCCCTATTTTTAGGTTTATAATTATAAATATATCATTATTATTACATAATATTAGTCTATTGCTGTAAGAACATATGATAACCTGAATTTAATGTAGCAGGCATTAGGTGATGGAAAAGGGCGGGTTATAGGCAGGAAGGGTGGTAGCAAGTGGGAGGAGCATGGTTGAAGAACCTTTATGATAGTAATCACCTGCCCCACCCCACCCCCACTCACTTTCACTCACATACGCACATACACACACACACACACACACACACATGCACGCATACAGGTCCAACTGGTCAGAGAAGTTGAGTTTAACAATTCAGAAACTTGTATCATATGTAACTATGTCAAATGTGTGGTTTCTTCACTAAAACATGAAAAATGTGATACAAAACAAATAAACAAATTCAAGATAAACTTTCTTAAAAGCAAATGCCCAGACAGAAGAAACTCAGATATAAAATTAAGAAACTGAGTTTGCCAGTTCCAAGGGCTTCTTTATATATGTATTCAAGTTCTACTGTTGTTCTTTTCATTCAATATTCCTGGTTTATCGTTAGTGTAATTTTACATAGCAAGCTTTTATACTGACTTCCAACAGAGGAGACGATCAAATACTATATATATATTGTGTGTGTGTGTGTGTGTGTGTGTGTGTGTGTGTGTGTGTGTGTGTGTGGAATGCCAGTCTTTTTAGTTTGTGCTTCCTGGTATCTACTGTTATTGTGATGTGTTTTAGGGTCTGCCACTGGGTATTCAGTACTTTGTGCTGTTGAATCCAGACTTTCTTCTGCAAGTGGTCAAAAGTTACCTGCAGTTTGCACCACAAGTGGTCAGTGTTGTCCTTTTATTTTCCTCTGAGTGTGTGTGTGTGTGTGTGTGTGTGTGTGTGTGTGTGTGTGTGTGTGTGTGTGCAGTTTTTACTCTGTGTGTGTGTGTGTGTGTGTGTGTGCTGTAGTTGTCCCTGTGTGTGTATGTGTGTGTGTGTGTGTTTTGGGGGTGGGTGGGGGTGCATATGCATGCATGTATGTATGCATATGTGTGTGGCCATGCTTGTTACATATGTTAATAGTAATCAGTCTATATGATGTCTATCATCTGTCTCATTTTTATTTGTGTTCTGAGTTGATCTTAGCTGACTGTTGTCATCCACTTCTAAAATTGTGATGCTTTTCTTTACATAACATTGAACTGTTGAGCATATCCTGCACTGTCTTCATTGCTTGTTGATCAGTGGCTACCTATACCAGTGGCAGCATTGACACTGTGCAGTCAGCTGCCTCAAGAGCAAAAACTGAACAGGTTTTCAGCTACTCTACTTGACCATAACAGTACTGCCCATAACAAGTTCCGTGAGCTAACCTGTCTGTGATCAGCCTTGATTTGGCAGTGTACTGCCCTGACCCAGACACCATGCACCAGCTTGACAGATAGACACAGAGCAATGACAATGCTGGGTAGGCTGCAACTGACAGACAGCAATGACAATGCTGGGCAGGCACACAGAACTAACAGATAGCAATCATAGTGCTGGATAGGCACTGAACTGACAGACACCAATGACAGTGTGTCAAAGTGCGAAATGAGTAAATCAGTCAGTGAAGGCAGAAAGTGCCAAGATAGGGCGACTGTTTAGAATAGCTGGCCACTTGGGAGGGACAGTAAAAAGGGGGCCGGGGAAGGGTGTACAATGGCTCGGCGGGCAGTGGGATTGTCAGGTCAACGTAAACCATAAATTAGCCTCTAGGACAGCAGACGCGGGGAGGGGAGAGTTAATGAAGTGAAATCTTAGTGAAAGAATAGGAGAGGTAGTTCCAGACATTCTGGACAGGAAATAATCCCTTTTTGAAATAATTCAGTAAATTGAAGAACTGCCATTTGTATTGGAACATAACCTGACTGCATGCTAAGTAGTGTTAGCATATTACTATTACGTTGATGATATATCGTTCTGTTGTATATCGAAATGGAATTGGAGTGATGAATATTCAATTAGCAGAAGAATACAAAAATGCGGAGAAGGGGGAAAAGGAGCATGGGTTTTGAGCAGTCGGAGCTGGGGCTCGAGAGAGGAAGGACATTGGAGCCAGGGCTCGAGAGAAGGAGCCGGGGCTCAAGAGAGGAAGGACATTTGGAACCGGGGCTCGAGAGAAGGAGTCGGAGCCGGGGCCCAAGAGAAGAGGAATGCAGTAAGGAATATGAGCATGAAGAGGAGGAGGGATTAAAGAGGACATGACACATAGTGATTCGCGTGATGTACATGCAAAGACTGAGAAAGCAAAGGTGAAATGGACTGGAGAAGGAGAGACTGTGAGGTGCAATTAATTCCGAATCTCTGTGAGATGAACCGGCCCGGCTGTGGTACCACCACCACTGACTGTCACCGCCACGGACTCCACCACAGGACTGCGGCCTCTAATACAATGAGTGCCACGAGCTCCACCAGACGTCAGGTCGTCAAGACTGTGATGACACGGACTGTGTGCACTGGAGTGCGTGTGTGTGATGAGTAAAGCCTGGCCAGGTTTGTGGAATACTATTTACTTAGTAGCACCTGGGTTTACATTAATGGTATGCAGTAGTGTAGCGGTTGTCAAGATCACAATAGTGAACTGAATGAAATATCATGGTTGTGATATGCATATGATGTTGCGTGAGAGAGCAAGTCCGTGAGTGGATCACCCAGAGTGCATGTGTGAGAGCATGCCATGTGTGATTGCTGAGGGACCGCATGCACGTATGTGTGAGTGAGGGGTGCCCGTTGTTATTAGTAACAAAACGCCCACATCGAACAGCAAGGACAGAAGTTTTCCCAGACACGTGACAGTTATTGGTGAGCCTGCCAGGATACTGGCCCAAACATTTTGTCATAGAGGGGAAAGACGAAGGTAGCCGCAGGGCTAGAAAAAGTTTCACTGAAAGTATTCATCATACTTTACTTTCGGTTTTTCGTTGTTATTGTCATTGTTGTTTGTTGTTGAACTGAAGGCAGTCCGCAGGGGCTGTGAGTGAGGACTCTAACCATGGCAGCCTAGTATCTGAGTATACTAACCAAGGTTCCTTCAGGGTTGAGTTACGTTGCTTAACTAGAACAAGTACAAGGTACTAAGGGACGAGTGTCCTCAGTCTAGTAAGCCAACGGGATATCATTATTCGCACTACGTGCACGTTGACACTGTCAAAGAACGGGTTAGTACGAACTAATTACAGTGGGGACAGTGTGGTAACGGGGTCTGGCCAAGATGGGAGAAGAGACGTTTACACCGCTGGAAAAGTTATTGACGCAAAGAAAGGAACTGGGATATGAGGGGGAGGAGTTATGGAAATTTGTTGAAAGTCAGCAAAAGGCAGAGAGAGACAAAAGGGTGGAACGTAGACGTGTAGAACATCAACAGCTTGAGATGGAAAAGCTGAGATTGACTGCTAAGGCGGAGAGGCTGAAGCAGGAGGCAGACCTCAGGAATGCAGAGATAGACTTAGAGCGACTTAGGCTTGAACGGGCGAATGGCACCATGCAAGCAAACGGGGATGCGGATAGCGCAGAGTCGGGTCGCCGAAGGCATGGCGATGCACCTAGACCGAAAGTTCCAAAATTCAAGAAGAGGGAGACTTAATTGACGCATACATCGATAGGTTTGAAGCATTCGTGGAAAATCAGGGATGGGAGGAGGGCGAGTGGGCATTGATGCTATTGGCCCTTCTCACACGGAAGGCCCTTCATGTCTTCTCTACGCTTTCGAAGGCGGACCAAAGAGACTACAAGAAACTGAGAGAAGCGTTAATGAAAGGGTACGACCTCACCGAGAAGGGTTTCCGCCGGAAATTCCATCAGGCTAGGATTCAGTCAGGCGAGACTTATGCCCAGTTTGGTGTCAGCTTAGACCATTATTTCAACAAATGGCTCGAGCTGAGCAACGTCGGCAGAGATTTTGTCAAACTAAAGAGGCTCTGAGAACAGATTTTGAGCGAGTGTGGGCCCGAACTTACTGTTCATTTGAAGGAAAGGAAACCGCAAACCATTGAAGAGCTGCTCGAAGCGGCTGAGGTATATCGCGAAGCGCGATCCAATGTCAAACCACCGAGGTTGGGATTTAGGACAGCAGATAAGGACGTTCAAGTCTGAGAGGGACAAAAACTGTCCAGGCAGTCCAAGCAGTGCAAAATAACATTTGTCAGAGGCTAAAAACGCGAGATCTCAAAGAGTAGAAGGTAGAGCAGAACTGCATGAGTGTTTTATCTGCCGCAAAAAGGGGCATATTGCGAGAGACTGTCGCAACAAGACACCCAAGTTTGGTGCCTTGCATGAAGCGCCATTTCAGGGTGGGACTGAAATGGAGGCCGAGGGTTCACAGCCACATGATGGCCAGGTGGGGTCAGGCAAGCCGACATTGTTTGGGATGCGCAATGCTGAGGCAGCAGCAGAACTGCCAGTGCGCAAGGGAGTGATTGGCGATTGGGAGGTGGATGTCTTGAGAGACACAGGGTGTTCTACCGCAGTGGTGAGAACGTCATTCATGAAAGACAGGGAATACACAGGTGAATGTAGAAAGTGTGTATTGTTTGATGGCACAGTGAGGGAATTTGAGACCACTAAACTAGCAGTCAGCACTCCGTTCTTTACGGGACAGCTAGAGGCTCTTGTTATGCAAAATCCTCTGTGTGATTTGATCATTGGGAATGTGCCGGGTGCAAAGGGTCCTGATGACCCAGCTGTGGCAGCTGCAATAGAAACGAGGGGTCAAAGGCAGAAGGCGATGAGCCGTTGAGTGCACCTTGTGGGAAGCAGGGTGTTGAAGCCACACCTTTAGAGATTAAGGGGGCTCAGCAGGGCGGCTCGTCCTTGTGTGGATTATTCAAAGTTGCCAAGGAGGGGGAGCAGAAGGAAATCTGGGGAGGTACAGTCGTGGTTCAGGCGAAAAAGGGACTGTTGTACTGAGGTTTTACAAGCTCCCAGACAGGACGGTGACGTCACAGTTGGTCGTACCATCCACGTTCAGTGAGAGGGTAATGGCAGCTGGCCATGAGGTTCTCATGTCAGGTCATCCCGGGAAGGGAAGGACTGCGGACAGGATTATGAGCAACTTGTATTGGCCAGGAGCGCTGGCCAATATAAAGCGATTCTTTGTGTCTTGTGACAGTTGTCAGAGGGCAAGTCCAAGAGGGAGTACAAGGAAGGTGTTGTTGGTGAGGGGCAGAAGCTGCCCGCTAATACACCAGCTGGTGAGGGGCAGAAGCTGTCCATTGGTACACTGGCTGGTGAGGGGCAGAAGCTGTCCATTGGTACACCAGCTGGTGAGGGGCAGAAGCTGTCCATTGGTACACCGGCTGGTGAGGGGCAGAAGCTGTCCATTGGTACACCTGCTGGTGAGGGGCAGAAGCTGTCCATTGGTACACCGGCTGGTGAGGAGCAGAAGCTGTCTGCTGATACACTGGCTGGTGAGGGCAGAAAGGGCACTATCCACAGTGAAGGAAAGGCTAGCTTCACAGCCAATCCTGAAACTGCCGGATATGTCATCCAAGACATTCACTCTTTGAACTGATGCGTCAGGGCAAGGTCTAGAAGTACTGTTGCAGGAATGTGACGGGAAGAAGTTCCCAGTTCGGTATGCCAGCCGAACGATCTCCAAATGTCAACAAGATACGCCACTGTCAAGAAAGAATGCTTGGCGGTAGTCTGGAGAGTACAAAAGTTCCAAAAGTACTTGTATGGCAAGGAGTTTGTCCTGGAGACAGATCACCAGTGAACTTGAAAAAACGGTCGGGTGTTGCGGTGGGCCATGACTCTTCAGCCCTACAGATACCGTATCATTACATTCCTGGCAGGGAGAATGTTGGGGCATATTACAAGAGCTGCACGGGCATGCTGTAATCCAGATTCTGAACCAAGGTTTTGGCTGAGAATGTTTGTTTTTTCTTTCTTTTCAGTTATAGCTAGAATAGCTGTAGTATGTAGACTGCATGCAATGTAGCGACAAGGAGGTCTGTTTCAAGCTTCTCGATAAGGCGATTCACCCACGGCGACAGTATGTTGCATACTGACCCAAGTTAATTTTGTACAAATCTTCGGCTATCAGCTATGATGTCGTTCGTTTGAATAATAACCACTTTGCGTGGAGTTGACTGCCAGCGAATTGGCCTTTGAACATAAAACTTTGGAAAATTATATATACTTTCTATTCATGTGCAATTTCGCCCTTTGGTTTAGTTAAAACAATGTGTAGCATTGTCTTCAAATGGGGGGCAAATGCAGGCAGAAAGTGCCAAGATGGGGCAACTGTTTAGACTAGCCGGCCACTTGGGAGGGACAGTGAAAAGGGGGCCGGGGAAGGGTGTACAATGGCTTGGTGGGCAGTGGGATGGTCGGGTCAACATAAACCATAAATTAGCCTCTAGGACAGCAGAAGCGGGGAGGGGAGAATTAAGGAAGGTAGCAAAGGTACCAAGCAAAGGTGATTGGCACCATATCTTAGTGAAAGAATAGGAGAGGTAGTTCCAGACATTCTGGACAGGAAGTAATCCCTAATTAAAATAATTCAATAAATTGGAGAAGTGCCGTTTGTCTTGGAACATAACCTGACTGCATGCTAAGTAGTGTTAGCATATTACTATTATATTGATGATATATCGTTCTGTTGTATATCGAAATGGAATTGGAGTGATGAACATTGAATTAGCGGAAGAATACAAAAATGCGGTAAAGGGGGAAAAGGAGCGTGAGTTTTGAGCAGTTGGAGCCGGGGCTCCAGAGAGGAAGGACATTTGTATCTGGGGCTCGAGAGAAGGAGTCGGAGCCGGGGGCCCAAACTCGGAAGATGGAGTCGGAGCCGGGGCCTGAGAGAAGAGGGATGCAGTAAGGAATATGAGCATGAAGAGGAGGAGGGATTAAAGAGGACATGACACAAGGTGATTCGTGTGATGTACATGCAAAGACTGAGAAGCAAAGGTGAAATGGACTGGAGAAGGAGAGACTGTGAGGTGCAATTAATTCCGAATCTCTGTGAGATGAACCGGCCCGGCTGTGGTACCACCACCACTGACTGTCACCGCCACGGACTCCACCACAGGACTGCGGCCTCTAATACAATGAGTGCCACGAGCTCCACCAGACGTCAGGTCGTCAAGACTGTGATGACATGGACTGTGTGCACTGGAGTGCGTGTGTGTGATGAGTAAAGCCTGGCCAGGTTTGTGGAATACTATTTACTTAGTAGCACCTGGGTTTACGTTAATGGTATGCAGTAGTGTAGCAGTTGTCAAGATCACAATAGTGAACTGAATGAAATATCATGGTTGTGATATGCATATGATGTAGCATGAGAGAGAGCAAGTCCGTGAGTGGATCACCCAGAGTGCATGTGTGAGAGCATGCCGTGTGTGATTGCTGAGGGACCGCATGCACATATGTGTGAGTGAGGGGTGCCCGTTGTTATTAGTAACAAAACGCCACATCGAATAGCAAGGACAGAAGTTTTCCCCGACACATGACACTGTGCTAGGTAGACACAATGACAATGCTGGATAGGGAGCACAGAACTGACACAGACAACATTGACAATACTGGGTGGACACATAACTCACATACAGCATTTACAGTGCTGGGCAGTCACAGAACTCACAGACAGCATTATTTTAAAGTACCGCATAGACAGAACTGACAGCAATGACAGTGCTTGGTAGACACAGAACTGACGGACAGCATTGACAGTGCTGGGTAGGCAGCACAGAACTGACAGACAGACAGCAGTGACAATGCTGGGTAGGTAGCACAGAACTGACAGACAGACAGCATTGACAGTACTGGGTAGGCAGTACAAAACTGACAGACAGACAGCATTGACAATGCTGGGTAGGCTGTACAGAACTGACAGACAGACAGCAGTGACAGTGCTGGGTAGGCAACACACAACTGACAGACAGACAGCAGTGACAGTGCTGGGTAGGCTATGCAGAACTGACAGACAGACAGCAGTGACATTGCTGGATAGGCAGCACAAAACTGACAGACAGCAGTGACGGTGCTGGGTAGGCAACACAGAACTGACAGACAGACAGCAGTGACAGTGCTCAGTGGGTAGCATAGAACTGACACACAGACAACAGTGACATTGCTGGATAGGCAGCACAAAACTGACAGACAGACAGCAGTGACAGTGCTGGGTAGGCAACACAAAACTGACAGACAGACCACAGTGACAGTGCTCAGTGGGTAGCATAGAACTGACACACAGACAACAGTGACATTGCTGGATAGGCAGCACAAAACTGACAGACAGACCACAGTGGCAGTGCTGGGTGCCTACAGTGACAGACATACCACAGTGATTGGTGTCTGTCAGGTCAGCACAGAACTGACAGACAGCAGTGACAGTGCTGGTTAGGCGACACAGAACTGGCAGAAAGACAGCAGTGACCGTGTTAGGTAGGCAGCTTTGTATGTTTATTGTTATGAATTTAAATGCTGTTGATGTTGCTCTGATGTTCTTGTTTTTGTTTTTTTAATTAATGAGCCTTTAGTAGTTAGCTGAATTTCCCTGTGAGGAATGATTAAAGTATGTTGATTTAACATGGGAATGAAACAGATACCGAAATAAGAGTCAGCACAGAAAGTTGACCCTGGAGGAAAAAAATCTCCCCTGCCTCTCCTACCAGGACTCAAACTCAAGACCTTTCAGTCACCACTGAGCCATCCTGTCTCCCCAATCACTTGAGATATTATCATTATGAGTAAAATAAACCAGTTTGATTCTGTTACATAATCACATAGTCTGTCATTTATAGTCTGTCATGTCATGGTGCCCCCCCCCCCCCCCCCCCCCCCATCCCTGTACAATTTATGATACTCTGACTAATGGGTAGTGTACAGTGCTCTTACCTTTGGCATAGCTGGGGAGGGAATATTTCTAAACACGAAAGGGGAAGATTAGGTAAAATAGCCAAGAAAGGGGGCAGAGTTCTTGGTATTGAACGAGTTTATTTCAAGATGGTCAGATGTTAACTTGCGACTATCTTAAATGACTCCACACATCCTCTGTACTTTAACAGCAGTCAAATGGAAGGAAGTGAAAGACTGTGAGTCCCACTTGCAAGAACTAAATGGTTGACATTTTCATTTTTGCCATCAGCAATGTCCATGTTTAATAGAAGTTTTGAGCATATGTAAGACGATAGGAGTGTGTGTGTGTGTGTGTGTGTGTGTGTGTGTGTGTGTGTGTGTGTGTGTGTGCAGTTTTGATTGATACTGTATAATTTTACACCTTGTGATGATTTATTTTTGGTTGTTTGTTATTGTTTTATGTCCTTACTGCTTTTATATGCAAGTTGACCCTGCAATTTCCCGTAATGGGATGAATAAAGTATTTTGTATTTTCCCCTCTAAACAGCCTTTGCAGACAGGCCAGCAGGTGAGCCCCATCCTGAAGCGGTGTCACCAAGTTCTAGACCCTCTTACCAGGGCTGTACCTGGTCTTATGGAGGGACTGTACCTCATTGCCAAGGTCAAATATCTAGCAGGTAGGTCTCCTGTCTACATCTGTTACTGTCAGGTCTTCTGTCTACATCTGTTACTGACATCACAGCGTCTCATACTGGTGTTCTGCATCATGGCCAAAGCCATCTTTAAAAATTGTGCAGTTAGGTGACGATGACTGTAGACTTGTAGAGTGTGCAGTCTCCATGTACACATCATGCTCACAGCGCAGTAATGTTATCGAAGAGACACAGCAGAAAGAAGAAAGACCAATAAATAAATACAATCTGGATGGGGAGGGGACTGAAAACAGATGAAGTTTCAGGTGCCAGGAAAAAGCTGTTAATTATGTTTTATCAGAGTCTGTAATAAAATCTTTCATTTGCCGACCTCTTACCTGGGCACACCCACTGAGACCATGTAACAAATCCCTGCAACCCACTCCACAAAACCATAAAATACTTTAGGTTTAGAGGCAGACTGGGGTGATGTACATAAGTCTAGTATATAGAACAGCTGCCCTCTAGTACAGTCTGCATTTGCAGTCAGCTGACTGGTGCTGATCCACTTTGTTATAACTTTATAAGTCATTGTGTCCATCCTAAAATGTTTTTCATCCTATAATGGGTTTTTGCTCTAAAAAGCTGTCTTATATTTAAAGAGGGTTTATCAAAGAAGTAAACTGTAGTACACTTAAAACAACATGTTCAAATGATGATTCAGATGGTGTCAGTTGTTATATGTACATAGAGCTTACACAGTGGGTTTGAGCAGTAGCTGGCTATGACAAAAAATACGTAATAAGTGTTTCTTATTTCTGGGTAAACCACAAAGAAAAGCTATTTGTTGCACATTCATCATAAGAATCAAAATCAAAACTTTGAATCAAATCCAGACTTCTGTCCACCATCTTTTTAGTGTGCACTTTCACCTTGTTAGTTGAATCCACAACTAAAGAAGATTCAAATGGATCTAAGGTCTCACCTTACTGTTATATCTGCAAATGTGTCCATCAAAAGAAGTTAAAATTCCAAGGGTAGAAAAAACAAAATCTGAAACAGTAATGACTGCTAACATTCTAAAACAAGGTCCGAACACATGAAAGGTTCAAAAGAACACTTATTTATTATAACATAGACACACAATCTGCAAATTTTCAGAATCCAAAAATTTGCAGATTGTGTCCATGGCATACTAAATATCCAATGGTGGAATTTAACAAATCAATGTATATTTTGCATAACTACTTTCCAAATTTGCTGATGGCTTGTTCATGTTATACTTAAGTCAAACAAATGTTCTCATGTGACCTTACACTGCTAATTGGCAATCCTTGTCAGTTCTTTAGAATTCCAAACAAAACTGAAGTCAGACACATCATGATTTCTCTTGTAGATGATAATTGTTAAGTCAGTAATCAAAGCCTAATGAGTTCTGCCATATTTGTATTGTATCTTTTAATCCTAAATTCTGCAAAAGACTTTGACTATTTCATCTGAGGATTGATGCCACCTGAATCAACAAGAGTTCTTGAACTGCAAACAACTAATTTGACAGTATGTTTAGACAAAATAGTAGGCCAAAGCTATCAAACTCAGCTTGACGCACACTTCAGCCTGTGGTCGATCAACAAAGTTGTTGACTGCTTTTATATAGCACTATTCTCTGCTTTCAAGCAGTCTCATTGCACTCTTGTCACATGTGGTTATGAATGAATGACTAGCATTTTATGTGCATTACATAGCTGGTGCCATGTGAAACTGATATGAAAGGCATACGTTCTGTGTACACCATACAGCCATGCACCACTTTACAGTACATGTCACTTCATTCGGGTGTATGTGACTTGTGAGTTTAGCTGTAACCTGCCACCTGCACCTTTGTCAGAAAGAGCAGGATCTTTTACCTGCTACTGCAGTAACAGGGGGGTGGAACGGATACCAAAATAAGAGTCAGCACAGAAAGAAATTCCAGAGACCTTTCAGTCACAAGTCCAGCACTCTGCCTCTGAGCTATCCCTTCACCCCTATCAACAAAATGGTAGTCAACTGCAATTCAATCAGTCACTTCTCACCCTAATGTGTAAAAATAAGATGTGGGATTATCATTTGTTTTTTGTCAGTACTTTCTGTGCAGTAAACCACCATAGATTAATCAAATGGAAAAGAAAAAAAAAAGCATTGCAGAGTACTTGTAATATAGTTATAGTGTGTCGGGGGGTGGGGGGGGGGGGGGGGGGTGCAAATGTGTGTGTGTATTGAAGGGGGTATATGCAGGTATGTCAGTGTGTGTGCATGTAAGTGTTGTGGAGGTGTGCATTTGATGTTTAGGTGATGTGGAGTCAGCACAGAACACACTGCAACACTGTCTGGACCAGGATGCCACATTCTCTGATGCCCACATCCTTATGGCACAGGTATTGTAATGATCATCTTTGCTATGGTTGTAACAGTGCTCGATTTCTAAGTATTCCAGTTTTTGAGATCAACAGTTCTGCATTGCAAGAAGCATTATCTTAGTGCTTCAGATCAGTTCCAAGTGCCTAGGGATTAGAGGTTTTGTCCCCTAAAGGGAGGCTGGAGATGTCTGGTGTCCTCCTCCTGTCTGAAATTTCATAGCTGCCATTTGATTCCCCATTCTTATCCCATTCTTGTTCTCTTGCAGCCTTTCTGCTAATGGTCCAGACCTTTTTCCAGAAAATTCACCATTTTTTGTTGAGAATTAGGCTTTTAAGTTTGGCTCTTGTTAAGCAGCTAGGAGATGATGGTAGCTTGCTGCCATATGGCACTGCTATTTGTCACTATGCATTTACATGATGCTTTAATTCTTTTTATTGTTTGTTCATTCCTGTGTAATACCTCTGGTGGAGTTAATGTACCTTGTATTAACTTGCATGCCAGTTGAGAGTTCCTGTAGATGACTCATGTCTTTGTTGTTGTGTTTGTATGATGTCTTTCAAGCATAATTAACTCCTCTGTTTGTTGAAAACTAAAGGTTCGGTCTGTGTTGATTCCACATTTCCATTGATCCCAGTTTCCACCCCTCCCTCCACTGTAGCTGTACCATGTGTATTACCAAGTGAACTGTTGTTGTTCTGTGTCACACAAAACAGCATGCTATGCATGGTTTGTTGCAATGGATAATGTTCAACATACAGCCAATCTTGAACATTTTTAAATGAATAAAAACAACACATTTTGAAACATAAACAGTTATTCTTTAATAGAACAATATGTGACAAGGAAGATTTGATGATTTTTTTTCCTCAAATTTAAGCTTTCTTGTCATAAACAGCAAATGATGTAAGAAATGTGTCGTACATTACTATTTCAACAAGATGTACAATGCTGTTTGTTTCTTGATGAAAATGATAAATCAGTAACTTTTTATTATTGTAAAGTATAAAGACAACTATTTCTATGTGAACAGTTTTTGCTGCATTAATTTTGTTGTAGTGGATAACATAACATTAATGACACAACATGGTACTTTGTTTTTCGTAACAAAATAAGTGTAGGGGAGTGGGGATGGGGAGTTGAGGGGAAGCAGGTTGGAAGCATGGATGAAGAATCACAAGTCAGAGGTTGCTATAACATAACTTTTATTTGTACACCAACCAATTAGGAAACTGTGTCTGTATTGGAAAAGACACAAGCAAACAAAACATTTAGAACATGAAAGCAAATGTAAAGTATAAACAACAGCAATTACTAATCTAATAAATACAGTAACCATGTAGTTTACCTGTGGGTTACTATAATACATCACAAAATGATTAATAATCAAGCACATAAATCGTGTGCTTGACTTACACTTAAAAAACCAAGTATACAAGAGACGGCCAGTCAATTAACTGATGAACTCTCAGTATAATAGTATACAATAAAGTAACAGTGAAGAATGCGGATTACCAAGCTCATTCTTAACTAAACAGGAAAGAGTGAGATAATCGTTAAAGCAGTTCCACTTAAGCACACAACGAGATGGATAGTGACATGGGTGGCATTTGGGACCATGCCGTAAGCGGGAGGAAGTCAGTCATAAACTGACCGGCTCCAGCCTCGTTACTCAGAGCGTTACAGCATGTTACTGTTACTGACTAGCAGAGCATATCCAGCTGTGGACAACGTCAAGCGTCCTACTGACGTGGGTAGCGCATCAAGAATCTAAACTGCCGATCTGGCTGCGCCTGTCTGCTCGGTTAGTGAACAGAGACAAAGACCTAATTGCCACCACTGACGTGCATCACCGGCCAGTTCAGGTACACGCACAAAGACCCGGAAAGGGTTTACAAGCTAAGTAGAGTGAAAGTCTATGCGCCCAAGACTCGGCCATACAAAAGCCAGATCAAAACAGAAATAACATGTCTCACAGTTTATACAATCACCCCTATGTACTACACCATATTCAACTAGTAAACTGAACATTCCACAACTATGAAGTCAACATCTTCAAAATGTCAGCCATGATATACCACCGATTTCATGTAGAAACATAGATCGGTAGGAAACTAAACATATAAGTTATGCCGCACAGAGATCTGCACGGCCACGCTGACAAAGTATCCATACTTTAGAGGGATAACTTTGCATCGGCAAAGCATCACTCAAACTGAACATCCAACCATGGCAGCATAACATACTAGCTACATAGCTACATTTTGGAAATACCGGTCATCCTGTGGCATAAAGGCTTAACATATGAACACACATACAATGTACCCTGACGCCATGGTGGCGGCAACCAGGCAGCAATCTGACGCCGAAATTTCCCACGTATTCAAGAACCAAAATCAAGGCACGTTGTGAACATGATAACATTATAAACATACATTATTTACATCAATAGAATAGAATAACAAGCCATAGAAAATAACTACTTACAGGCTCTCCACTGAGATGAACACCGGCCGCAACAGTTAAACAACCAACCTGCCTCTGCAGGGACACTGGGGGAAAAGGGACGCTGCCGGCCCAGCACACAACTTTTAACACCTTAGATAATTGGGCCATAAAACCCCCACCCAATCAAAAAGGAAAAGGACCGGAAAGAAAAGGTTATAGGGTCATGGCCCGGAACATGTATACTATCTACTCGGTTACATCAGTAATACTTATTATTTAACAAACAAATGAGTGTTTTGTAAGAGAAAATGGAGCAAGTAAGAGTGAGTGCAACTTTGTTGCTTTTGAGTGTCACAGGAAAACACACTCTTTCACTGTTTATAACCAGTATGCTGTCGCATATTATGATTTCAACACACACCCATGTTGTAAGAAACTTGGTGAAAACAAATTTACGAAAGCATCTGAGCAAACTTTAGATTGACAGCATAACAAAAACTCACTCTGTATGCGAACATTTCAATACTTTTAAAACATTCGGCATATACCAATATAAATATCATCATATAACCGTAAGATTTGACTAAATCTCTGATGAACGTTTAAATTATGTTGAATGTTACACCTTTTATGGTCTTCAGAAATATTACCACACACCTTTCGCATATCACAACATCTCTTCCATGCGGCCATGTGCTAAAAGCAAATGACCCAGATGTGTAACATGACTAACTGGATGTAGTGCAAAAGCTTGAAAACTTTTTTTCTTCTCCTTTGGCTTGTTTAATCTAATACTTTGTTGAACATTATTTTTTGCAACAATTTTACGAAGAATGGCAAAATATATTTTTAAAACCACCCAGACATTTGGCAGTAAAATAAAACATTGGCGCCTGATGCAGTGACATACCACAGTGACTGGAGTAAAGTTTTGACGAAAGCGAAAGTCAGTTGTTCACTAGATTATCTGCGGATGCTGGTCATGAAACATTTCAACACATATAATGTTCGATCGAGGGACATTTTGGAGCCTCTAACTCCGAAAACAAAACTTAGTCATAATCGATTTTATATGCACTGTGTAAAGCGATATCTCCTCTGTGCAAATCGGTGACTGAGGTAATGTTTTTATTCATAATGTACGTCAATGAAAGCATTGAAAGCACTCACCGTGAGCACGTCCATTTTCAGGGGTCAAATTCCGTGGCACTTTTCACTTTTGAAAAACAATATTTTGCCAGTGGCTCCAGATTTGGAGCTCATATTGTTTCCACTGTGATACTGACCAATTATGAACGCACACACAAAGCAACAACAAGACAAAGTGTTTGAAATGGATTTTATTGACAGTCAAAAATCCGACCCCCCATTTGCGCACCTTTCGGCATTAAGCCATATAGTCATTTGATGTGTGTTAAGCACACATTTGATACAGTTGAACTGCTGAAAGAGAATCTCTTGAGAGACCACCCCACAAGAGTCATGGAAAAATTATAAAATCCAACCAACAAATGAGGGAATAATTACAAAATCATGGTTGGCACAAGTAAGTTAAATGACAGCAAGGCTGTTGATGAGTGTTGTGCACATTTACATGATCAAATGTTTTTTATTGTCCATGCATGTTTTATTAAGTGTTAATGATCACTATAGAAATGACTGCTGTTATTATTGTTGCTGTTGACAGTTATCTCAGTCTGATTAAATGTTTGTTGGTGTGCAGATTCATCTTCACCAGAACAGCTTCAAGCTGGCCAACCAGTCCCTGGAGGTGGGCCTCAGCTACAACTTTGAGGTCAGCTTCACACCCGTTAGTCTGTTGTGAAGATAACATTCTGTCACAGTATGTCTGTGCCTGTGCCAGCTTTTAGAGTTCCTGGTGCATACATTTACAGTCACAACAGAACTGCAACAGTTAATGTTCAGTAGTGTTCAACATTCATTGCTATACAGCCATTCTTGTTTTATATTTTGTATCTTCTTCCTGTTAGTCTGTTCTTGGTTTATGTCTGGTACATAAATTAGAGATCTCCAATTAGACTGTTCTTGGTGATTTATGTCTGGTACATAAGGTGGAGTTCTCCAAGCAGACTGTTCCTGTTTAAAAACAAAACAAAAATCTCAAACAGAATGACTGCTAGCATTCTAAAACAAGATCCAAACACAAAAAGGTTAAAACAAACGCTTATTTAACACGGACACACAGTAGGCACATTTTCAGGGAAATCCCCTTTATGAAGCCACAAAACAACACTTAAACAACAGATAAACGGTTAAAAACAATGGAAATTGAAAGAAAAAGACTTATCTTGTTTTGGTTGAGTTTTTGCAGCTTGTTCGGTGCATGGAAGATTGTTGGCATGACAATGACGTGTAATGGGTGTGATGTAATGAATAGTATGTGATGTAAAACTGAAATGGAACAGAAGAGTGAGGAGATGGGGGCTGGAATGAGAGAGAGAGAGAGAGAGAGAGAGAGAGAGCGTGCTGAACTTTGGAATATGTATGGATTCATAAGAAAAAAGAAAGAAAGAAAAAAAACTTGGATCCGACCTTGGAAAAGGAAGAAGGCTTCCAATTCCAAACATCCCAGGGGATGAATGGGAAAACCAGAGTAACCAGGGAAAAAAAACCATTAATCAGATGCAGCACAAACCCTGTGATATTAATCTTGATGAGGGTTTCACTGCCATCAAAGCTCAGGAAATAACAACAAAAACTAAGAGAGAGAGACGCACACATACACTCTCACACAATTGTACATGTATGCATGTATATGTACCAACGCAGTACTATGGTAAGCTACAGTAAAGGCATCTGAAGAAGGGGGGGGGGGGGGGGAATTCAAACAAATATTCAGCAGCATAATTAAAGCCATGTAGGGTCGAAATAGACACTAGCCAAGTGGCAGCATAAACATGTTTTTGTTTGATGTCCAGTGTGTAATTTAATGATAGTCCTCAAGTTTTGAGTATGTTTGATTTATATGGAATTTGTTAGCCAGCTTACAGAAAAGACTACAGCATAAAGGACAGTATGCATATCTTGAGAATGTAGTCTCCCTGGTTGCTGTGCTTGATAGCAGTACCACACATATAAACTATATTGTTTAGGTGTGAGACAAGCTTTATAGATACAGTCCTAGACTGCTCTGCTTCCTTCCTGGGTGATCATCTTTATGTGACCATTGCCAATGGTGCTCGTGTCCACCCTCTATGCTCTAGTGTATGGTATCCCCCAGGGGCTTTGCTTTACAAGACCAAAGCAATGATTGTATCCTCTGGCAGAAAGTCTCTCTTCCTCCTCCTCAGACTCTATCACTATTGGGCGGTTCAGTGAAGCTGGTTTGCATGAGTGAATGTCCTTTGTAATCTTTTGCACAAGAAGTCGTGAGAGGCCGCAGCATCACTTCTGGGCCGATTTCTGAGTAGGCGTTGCTTCACGCTGTGTATAACAGTGGAAGTTGAACCTAGAATTGCAAAGCAGTAGAAATGCCACCACTGTAGTAGTTCCAAAAATTACCGGGGAAAGGGGATGGAGGGTGGAAAAAAGTGTCTTTGCATCATTTTTCAGCTGACCAGAAGATCATGAGTTCATGGAAAAAAATGCATTTTGGAGCATCCTATGGCATGAGCAACAAGTTATTGCTTGTTGCCAGACACATTCTGACCACAGGCCTCCAAAAATGTCTTTAAAGTTGGCAGTGTAAAAGTCGCAAAATTCACTGTCACCACATTCCATTGTGAAGAAAGTGACAGTAAAGTGGCATCCAAGGGACTTAAGCAATGCCCGGCAAAAGTCAAAGGAGTTAACAACCCTGCCTGAACCGCCCAATATGTAGTGCATCTGTTCCCATGTCTGACTGACAAAAACCATTGTGTTACATTTCACTGTCACTTGACCATAAAAACTGACATCTCCAATCTGGTATGCTCAGCCAGTTTTGAACCCCGCTGTATTAGTTCCATCTATCATCTTTTGTCCACAGATGCCACAAAAATTCTTGTCTCTACCTTTGTTCTTTCATGCCTTGATTACTGCAATTATCTCCTGTCTGACTGTCCTCAGTATCTCTTAAAGTTAAACAAACAGTTCAAAACAACACTGCTCACCTTGTCCTGAGAGTTCCCAAAACTGACAATATCTCTCTTCATCTTGCCTCTCTCCATTAGCTCCCCATTGATTCACAAATACAATACAGACTCACTTCTCTGAGCCTCAACTCTACCACTCCTGTCTGCTTGACTGAACTCCTGATAGTTTACAAACCAACCTGCCAGCTATGCTCTGCTTCTGATATTTCCATTCTCTGTCTTCCCTATGTGTGCATGCACTCACATGGTCAGAGATCTTTTTCTTATGCTGCACCATCTGTCTGGATCCCTTGCAAAGTTAGATCATCAAACACACTCACATCTTTCAGATCATCTTTGAAATTGCACCTCTTCAAGCTGTCCTACTGACTGTGGTTGTATGTGTGTATGTGAGAACACTCTCATGCTTGCAGAAGTTTGTTTTGACTGTGTTGGTTCTTTGTAATGGGCAGTGTGCTCCAGTTTGGTTAAGTAGCACATAATAGAGTACATTATTATTCCTGAATGTGAACTTGCTGACTTTCTGCTCTTGCTTTGAGAAAAAGAGCGCATCTGTTCACAGTGAACTTGATCCACAACCTGTTGATGGTACTCCCACACCTCACTCTTTTGTGGGCAGTAAACTTTGTGGCTTTGAGCCAGTGTCACAAGAGTTTGTTAACAGGCATGATTCTGCCGCCAAAGGCTGTGTTCTCAATCCCATCCTGACCACTTAGTTGAAAACATACTTAGATGAAAAATCACTGTTGTCTGGGTTTGTTCTTTAGCGGTTCAAAGAGGCAGTTGTGACCTCTCTTCTGGGGGGGGGGGGAAAGGAGGGAAAAAAAGCACAAAACATGACAGACCTGTGTCACGCTTGAAGTTTCCAAACTGTTTGAGAAGGTTATGCTGCTCTGATTACTTCCTGTCTGCTTACTATGTGCATCACAGGGAGGAAACAGCTCTCCTAGATATCATTAACTGCCTTCTTAGTAGTGCTGATGAAGGCCAGGTGTCCATTTTGACCTTGATTTGTCAGCTGTGCTTGATATGTTAGACCACATCATTCTCCTCACATATTTGCATGACATGCTCAGCATGTATGATAAAGCTGTCAAATGGTTTTCATTGCACTTGTCTGATAGACAACAGGCCATAAGTGTCATTGGTTGGGTCTCTTCACACACACCCTCCCCAAAAGCTTCACTGCAGTGTTCCTCAGAGTTCAGTCTTGGGCCCGGTACTCTTTTCTCTGTACATTCAACCATTTCTGAAATCATTTCTGAAAGTTGGTGTGTTCATCACAAATTTGCTTTTCAGCTTCAATCATCAGCTATAGGGTGGCATGGGGGAAATTCATCCACTTGCTCGGTTGGGGTACCCCCCTAAAACACCCTCTAAACTACACTCAACACTATGTATCAACCCCTGCAAGTGAACTTTTCCAAACTGTGACATCAGCTGTATAATGGATCAGTCCACAAACAAAACAACCAGTGAGAGTGATTTTACAAGTAGTGTATGCGAAAAACTGTGCTATTCTGGGAGCCAAAGTAAATTTTCAAGGTTGATGAATTTCCCCCAACATAAACTATGCTGGGGGGAAGTTCACTCACACCACCTGAGAGAAAATCACCCTTTTCATTTACCCATCACTTTTAATACATTGCTAACAGTAACATGAAGGAGTGGGACTTGCTGACAATTGAAAGGAATTGGGAAATTGGCAACAAACCATAGCATGTGTTATGTGCAATATGTGATGACTGGCACACTGTTAACTGATGTTGTTTGTTTCGAAGTTCAGTGCTTGAAACGTTTATTGAATTTACTTTTTACACATTTGCCAAAAGTTGATGAATCAATATACTTCACTTATTTTCAGCAAAAAGACATTCACACAAAGTAAAAAGTAAATTTTCAAGGTTGATGAATTTCCCCCAACATAAACTATGCTGGGGGGAAGTTCACTCACACCACCTGAGAGAAAATCACCCTTTTCATTTACCCATCACTTTTAATACATTGCTAACAGTAACATGAAGGAGTGGGACTTGCTGACAATTGAAAGGAATTGGGAAATTTTGATCTCAGCCGAAATGAAACAATGAAATGACAGAAATTTGTCAACTTTGCAGGACCATGTAAAAATCTGTCAACTTTGGTCATGCCAACAGTCTTTCAAGCACTGAACAAGCTGTAAAAACTCAACCAAAAGTGTGTTTTTTCTTTCATTTTTTATATATATATTTTTTAACCATTTATCTGCTGTTTAAGTGTCATTTTGTGGCTTCATAAAGGGGATTTCCCCAAATATTTGCATACTGTGTGTCCGTGTCAAAATAAATAAGAGTTCATTTGAACCTTTTTGTGTTTGGATCTTGTTTTAGAACACTAGCAGCCATTCTGTTTCAGATTTTTGTAGGACCAGTTAGGCATTTGGAAATAAAGCAGTTTGGTTGGGTTCACACTGTCTGTACTGAGTTGACCCTAATTCCATGTTTATGCTGAAAAATTTCATCTTGAGTCTCTGAAAAAACTAAACGTAACAATTACTGGTTTCAGCTGTCTTTAGTTAGCCTTTCCTTTCATTGAGTGTGTTTTCTTTATGTTTGGACAAAGTTCCCATGAGATTCAGGATGAAATTTCCCCACCCTGGTCAAAATTGCCCTGAATTACATAGCATCTGAAAAAGAAAATTCTGCTACATATTCAGAGATCACATGGGTATTCATGCAGTAAACTAGTCTGTGATTGGTTGAAGGTGTCAACAAACCAAAACCAGTTTGTGTTGGTTGAGTCAGGATGACAGAATCTTATCTTGAAGTGTATATGTACATCGTATGTGCCTGTTGGACAAATTTCCCCCATGCCACCCTATCTGATTTTCATTCACGGATTGTTGATGTTGAGCAGTGTATTGATGAAGGGAAATAGGCTGAAGTTGAACAACAATAAAGCTGAAGCTCATTAAAAAAAATATATATATAAAATAAAAATTCAACTAGCATTCTACAAGATCCAAATACATAAAAGGTTAAAAAGAATGCTTATTTAATGTGACAGTACTCGACATACAAATTTTCACATTCAAGCAACAAAACATCAGGTAGTAAAACAGTAAAACAGTGAAAAATTAAATGCAGACTACTTATCTACTTTTGGTTGTGGTTTGTTGGTGTCCAGATAACCACTTGAGAGTTGGCAATCATGATGTTGTTGTTTTATGTGTGTGTGTATTTTAAAAGTCACGTAAAAACATTTCAGGTCTACATTGATGCTAGTCTGTCTGTGGTGAAGCATATTGACCACATCAGTCATTCAGCATGTCTTGAGATAGAAGAATTAGCTCAACTGATGTGTTCTTTTGTACCTACTTGGTTGGACTGCTGCATCTCTGCTCATTGATATCAATTGTAGTCAGATGTTGATTCAACTGTAAATTGTAATTCCATCATTGTGAGGAAAGAATAGCATGGATATCAGCTGTCACAGCCTTGCAAACGGTTAAAAAACGTGCAGTGAAAGTAGTTTTTTTTTTTTAAACAGACATGAACACACTAAATCACTTCTGAGTGTGTTTCACTGGCTGCCAGTCAAAGAAAAAA
Organism: Alviniconcha strummeri; assembly: GCA_963584105.1. Classification (NCBI taxonomy): domain Eukaryota; kingdom Metazoa; phylum Mollusca; class Gastropoda; family Provannidae; genus Alviniconcha; species Alviniconcha strummeri. The sequence goes on along the minus strand of OY757553.1, from coordinate 7,370,078 downwards.
TAATATTCAAGATAGTTGCCCTTGCTTTCTGTTTCTTTGATGATACCCTGCCACCATACCTGCCATCCTGTCTCTATCTGTTATACCCTCAGCTAACCAACCAAATGTCCAGTAGTTATTGTGCAAAATGGAAACTTAGAGGCTTTGAGTTACCAGTCATTCTGTGTTCAGGCTCCCCTTGTCTGGAACGACCTTCCTGCTCACGTCAGACGCTGCAGTTCTCTCTTACATGTCAAAACTTTTCTTAAAACCTTCCTCTTTACTTCTGCCTACTCTGAGCTACTCTAACCATCTCACAGGCTTGGAAGCTTTACTTAGTTTTGTTGTTGTTGTTTTGCTGCTAATGATTATTTGGGGGGTGGGGAGGGGGGAGACTGTGAGAGGGGGAATTGAGGAATCATGAGAATGTGTGCACACATGTGTGTGCACACATCTCTGTGTGCATGTGTGGGATGTCATGAACTATTCAGTGCATTATTAAATTAGATTGTGTATGGTTGTACTGTTTTATATATGGTGCTTTGGGCTTCATATACTATAGCTGTACAATTGGCAGTTATGTCTTCTGAGGCAGTTATCATCATCATCATCTGCAGGTGCGTGATGATGCCCTGTTTTACTTAGCTGTTGTACTGCCAGGTGTGGTTTGCTGTTTGATTGTGGTTACCTGAAGGTGTGTGATGATGACCTGTTTTACTTAGCTGTTTTACGGCCTGGTGTGGTTTGCTGTTTGACTATGGTCACATGTAGGTGTGTGATGATGACCTGTTTTACTAACTGATACGGTTTGCTGGTTGATTGTGGTCACATGTAGTTGTGTGATGATGACCTGTTTTACTTAGCTGTTTTACTACCCAATGTGGTTTGCTGATTTATTGTGGTCACATGTAGGTATGTGATGGTGACCTGTTTTACTAACTGATGTGGTTTGCTGTTTGATTGTGGTCACATGTAGTTGTGTGATGATGACCTGTTTTACTTAGCTGTTTCACTACCTGATGTGGTTTGCTGTTTGATTGTGGTCACATGTAGTTGTGTGATGATGCCCTGTTTTACTTAGCTGTTTTACTGCCTGGTGTGGTTTGCTGTTTGACTATGGTCACATGCAGGTGTGTGATGATGACCTGTTTTACTACCTGATGTGGTTTGCTGATTTATTGATGGTGACCTGTTTTACTAACTGATGTGGTTTGCTGTTTGATTGTGGTCACATGTAGGTGTGTGATGATGACCTGTTTTTCATAGCTATTTTATTATCTGATGTGGTTTGCTGTTTGATTGTGGTCATTTGTAGGTGCGTGACCACCCATTATACCACCTGATCCGTGCTCGCATCCTGAAGAAACAAGGTGACATCACTGAGGCAGTGAAGACATTGAAGATGGCCATGGCCTTACCAGGAGTAAAGTCATCCAGTAAGTTATGCTGTAGATTTTTTTAAATTCCTTTTTAAGTAATGATTGGGCACAACCATCAGTGAAGATGGTGGGGCTGATGCAAGTGTGTAATTGTAAAGAAAAGGGAACTCAGTTTGAGGAGTGAACATGTTTAAAAGAAAAGTATTGTAACTGTCTTCTTTTTGTTGAATTATGACTGACATTCTATTTTCCACCATCTAGTCATCTAGAAACATAACTGACCAAGTGTGTGTGTGTGTGTGTGAGGAATACAATATTATGACTTTATAATTCCGTATTCTTGAGGTTTTAATGCATGCATTATTCTTGATCTATAAAGTGCAGTGTGCTCACCCTTGTCAATGCAATACGGTGCAATAGAAATGACTGCTGTTATTATTATTATTACTTTTTAAATTATTCCCTTTTTTTAATTTTATTTTTATCATTTAATAACCAGTGCTACATAGTCCAGCTTGCCTCATTAGCATGGCCCAAAATTTATTGTTATGATTTTCTTGTGCATTCATGCCACTTTCAGTGACCAGGGCAGCATTTGAAACTCACAGTATTGCCAGGCAGATGTGAACATTAAAAGTTACATGTGCACTTTGAAAGGTCAGATGCTTTGTACCAGTCTTCCTCACATCAACCTGTGGCACTTTGTATGTTGTAACAAAACAAGTAACCAGTCATTTGAGCTTTAATAGTTACATTTTTTAAAGGAATTATATATAACAAGAAATATATTTTTGTTTTAATAATAATAATAATACATAATTCTTATATAGCACCTAATCCAACTAGACTGGCTCAAAGCACTTCGCAATTCAAAACAAGAATGGACATCAGAATCAGGACATGAAACATGCATACACCAGATGATCCAACATCAGCAGCAAAGCGCAGGCACACATGCACACATCCTGGAACCATCAGTGCAACCCAGACATGCAATGCAGCAATACATGGTATTAAAGGTTTTAAAGGTAAGATAGATTTTGTCAGTTTTGTTGTTGTTGGGGGGTGTGTGTGTGTGTGTGTGTGTGTTGTGTTTTGTTGTTGTTGTGTTTTGCAAGGGGGGGGGGGGGAGTAAAAAGTATTTGGACACTGGTAGGCAATGACTTTAAAGCCCGTTCTTAACTGGGTGAATGTTTGCTCGCCGAACATACTTTGGACACTTTGACGAACTATGATTCGTTTCTTAATTGAACTTTTAGTTCGCCGAATATGGTTCGGACAGTCTCTCACTTTACTTCATTCTCATCTGGCTTGTAATGAGATGCAAGCTTCGGCCCAAACTTGCGGCAGACACCCAGCAGACAGCATGATCAAAAATGTAGGCTAAAGTCAAGTCAGTATACTTTCATCACCCCTTACAGAGTCATTCAACTAACTACTACCTCATTCTGGGTCCCACAAGTCAACAATAAACATATTCCCTCCGAAGCGAGTGAAGAACCTTCCGACACCGTCATCATTTTTATTTTTATTTTATTTTCATCCACAGGAGAGCTCTGCTCTCAGCCAGTCAGAGGCAATGATCATCCATTAGGGCAAATATTCCCAGAACATTTTGAGCGAAGCTTTTCGGACCTGAATATAGCTTCGACAAATACTTGCAACTAGGTTTGCGAAGAAAAGTTGGCCCAATTAAGAACCAACTAGCTTCGCCAAATACTTCCAACTAGGTTCACAAAGAAACATTCACCCAATTAAGAATGGGCTTAAGGGAGATAACCAACACATTTCCAGACTTTTTCTCCTAATTCTTTCAAACTTTGGATGATGGCCTAGCAGTAAGGCATTAGACAGGTAAGCAGAGGGACCTCAGTTTGAATCTGCTTGGGTTCTCCTTTCTTGTTTCTGTGGATGTTAAGTCTTTCTTGTTTCTGTGGATGTTAAGTACCATGTTTAATTACTTACTTACTTTGGATGATAATAACCACCATTGTGCTTTTCACATGCATGCTTATTTTGGTGACCTTGATCAAATGTTAAGGTTGCAAAAGTTGTTGCTCTGTTTTTTCTAGTTTTGAATGCAAGTCAGTTGAATGTTTGGTCTTGTGTCTTTCAGCAGCTAAGAAGAGTGGCAAGGTTCAGGAGATCTCTGTCAATGACCGAGTCTCTGTCTTTCTTGAACTGGCAGAGGCTCATCGTATGCTGGATGAACAGGTGAGACATTTTGTAGTTTCACTTCATGACAGTCTTGTTAGATGCTGAGCTCTGTTTGGAGGCCCAGATAGTGTCTGTGCAATGAGAACTGTGCAGGATGTGAGTTTTCCACAAGTGCGTCAACTGCAGAAAATTTGTCATTCTGATTTCAGTGAAACCTTTCTGATTCTTTGAGCTTGAATTCTTCTCTCTCTCTCTTTTTCTCTTTTTTGTTGTTTGTTTGTTTGTTTTCTTTTGCTTTTTGGAGAAGTTTGGAGCATATACATGGAGCTCCATGAAGTTAATGTAAGGAAAAACAACTGTAAGCAGATAACTTTGCTACAGTGTGGGCATCTCCAGTGGCTGATTTAGCAGCAAGCCATGAAAGATTGATTTAGATGGCCTGTCTAGTGGCCAATTTAGCAGCAAACAGTGAACAACTGATTTAGGTGGAATCTCCAGTGGCCAGTTTAGCACAAGCAGTGGAAGACTGATTTAGATGGCCTCTCGGTGACCGATTTAGCAGCAAGCTAGGGAAAGATTGATTTAGATGACAGCAGTGACAACAAATAGGAGTGGAGTTGGCCGAAAAAGAAATGTGAAGATGTGTTCTTCATCACATGGTGTGGAAAGCTCCAGGAGAAGGGAAGAGGATACTGTGTACTCTGCAGGTGTGTGATAGTCTGAGAATAGATCTGCTGAGTTTGTATGGTCTTTATTTTGGAATATTGAAGAAGACTGAGGTGACGTTTTTCCAGCTGTTATCCGCTTCCCCCACACCCCTAGCAATGAATACAACAACAACAAAAAACCACCATCCCCATGCATTATCATCACACAGAAACAAGGATGTTGAATCTGAGGAGAAAAAGGTAAATTTGTTTTTACTTGCAGCATGAAGCAGCTAAAGTGATGCAAGATGCCATCAATGAATTTCAAAATACACCAGAGGAGGTTCGCATTGCTATTGCCAATGCTGACCTGTCACTAGCTCGAGGTGACATTGAGATGGCACTGGGCATGCTTAGAAACATCCAACCTGATCAGCCCTACTTTGTGGAGGCCAGGGAGAAAATGGCAGACATCTATCTCCATCATCGCAAAGACAAGCGTCTTTATGCCAGTTGTTACAGGTAAAGTGGGGCTGGGGGGGGCATGTCTCCATCATTGTGAGGAAAGAATAGCATGCATATCAGCTGTCACAGTTAAAGTGTATAACATGAGTGTATGGGGGGGGGGGGGGGGGGAGCTGAATAATCTAAAATTTAACTACAAAATGTGTAATTTTGACTGTTGAAAACGTTGAGCTGTGCCTGACAGAAAAGAGGGCAGGACTTTCAGATCTTTGCTGCAAAGTAGGACTAGAAAGTTTGTTGTCCATGATATTTTGTTTTGAAGGTTGGTATATAAAAGATATGACAGTGGCAGAATGAAGAGATCTTTTGGGATGTACAGATGAAGAAGGTCAGACAAATACGAAGGAGCAGAACCAGTAACAGTTTAGCTGCAAAGAGTTTTTGTGTTTGATTCATTATTCTGTAAGTAATAGCATAGCCAGCAGAATTTTCAGTTCGATTCAGTTTAGGTAAGGGTGATATCAGCGTGCTTGGAAAGTTTCCCCAGTGTTGCCTTTGATGATTGAAGATGGCCTGCTCTCATCCTTTCAAGGAAGATCGTTTCCACACCTCTCTCCTCCAAGTGACCAAATAGTGTGATGTCCTTGGTAGTGTCTCAAATGCTTCAACACTTCAGATCTTCCAAGATGAAAACCACTTGTGATGGTTGCATTGCTCACCAGTCTGTCTGCTTGGTCATTTCCCTTCACTCTGGCATGTTCAGGGCAGTATGTCCACTGGGGTTTCTGAAGGTTAATGTCAAATATTGACACATGCCAGCCTTGGCTTCACATTCCACTTTTTGTAGTAGGCTCTTTGAATTTGTAAGGATAATGGAATGTGTGGTCTGACTGTCATCTCTTGAGGCATGGGTGACTGCTTCCACCTCTGTTGTCAAGCTGGAGGTTAAGGCTGTATAGACTACACTGTCTTCATGGATGTTGGTTGCACCTTGCTTGACAGTGAAACCCCACCCTGACTGGTCTTTGATGACTGAGCCATCAGTGTACGCTATGAGATCTTGCAGTTTGCTGTTTTCATGAATGAAAAGCTTGGATTTCTGTTTTGTGTGCTGGTCATTGTCAACAGTGTTTTCCCTAGTTTTCTGGCAGGAGTATTTCCTACAGATGTAGGGGTCAGTTTGGGTACCTTCCCACTCCTTTGTTTGCTTGAGTTCTCTCAGCTGGCATACCTGCCAAGACCCATCCAAGACTTGCTCCAAGAATTTTTAGTGGTAAAGTACAGCATGGGCATTTCTTAGATTTACAGTCGTCACAGCTAGGTTGCACAGCTGAATCTGGAGTCATAATGTAATGGTCATATGACTGAGAAGTGACCATTACTTAGTACTGAATTACTGTAGAGTAAACAATGCATACAGTCACATAGATTTAGTAGTTCTGTCAGGGAGGTATGGATGGACTGAGCTGTTGCATTTCAGTCGCTTTGTATTCAGTCTGATGTGATATGATAGTTCATGGACAGGTCGCTGACTAGAGTGGACCTAAGGTTACTTTCATTGTAAAAAATAAATTGTTCTTTGTGTTTTGTCATATAGGTGAGTACATTTCCCTAGATCTGTTCTATTTTGTCAGATTCACCAGCAGTTGTTCACTGATTCCTTGTTAAAAAAAAAAAAAAAAAAAAATAGAAGAAAAAGAGGCAATGTTGGCCCTAAGCATGATGGAATATGGCAGCATGAGGGAGGTGCTTTGTGGAAGGTTTGAATACTGGGTGGCTTCTGAATGGTGTCAGTGATTTCTTTCTTTTTCGTTGATACCCCTTTAAGCAGGGAGGTGAGTAATATTGACTGTCAGCTGAGGTGTAACTTCCGTTGTTTCTTGTCCATTGTGTGCAGAGAGCTGGTGGACAAGCACCCCAGCCCCCACACTTGTCTTCTGCTGGGGGACGCCTACATGAGTGTGCAGGAGGTAGGCAGGTTGTGCGGGAATCACACTAGGTGCTTGGCTTGTAGTCAGTAGGGATCCACAGCCCTATGATGGAAGGGATGGCTGTTTATGATGGATAGGGGATCACTGAAACCAGTAAAGAGCCACACAACAGACTGGGACTAAACATCAAAGGGTCAAAAATGGCAGGACTGAAAACAAAGCAGCAAAATAATGCATAACAGATCTTGGGTTGTTCCTGCTCATATTCACAATAAAACAAAGTGATGGAAAAGTACAACTTTTACAAGCAAAAACAAGCACTTGATATTCAGGTATTAATTTTAGGTCTGGAAGACCTTAAAACGAGTATGTGCTGTGTTTTTTGGTGTTTTTTAATAATGATCCATTTACTGGCCCCTGTAGCATAGTGGTTGGTGTGTTGGACTATGGGTCAGAAGGTCTTGGGTTCGAATCCCATCATAATCATGTGGGATTTTTCAGCCCTGGCTGGCTCCTGCTCAGAGCTGAGATTGCTATGGACCAAATGGGAAGGCTGGAACCACACAGCCAAGCTTCATCCGCTTCATGGATGCATCTTTGAGAGTGTTGCTCTAATTACTTGACCAACACCACAGGTGCCACAGTTCCCAGGCCTGGTCAACACCAGGATAATTATGACAGTAATCGTGGTCTGCAGTCCTGTCAGGTAGTCTCAAACCAAAATGGACTTTCATAGCATCATCAGTTATCATCCTCATCCTCATTGATCACTGCATTAATAAAAATAAAAAGTCTCAGCTTCTGTAACCCTCCATGCCACACTCTCGTGGTGGCCTCAGTCTCAGTTTCCTCCCTCCTCCCTTGCCTGAGGCAGTTCTGATCAAAGCCCTCAAAGCCAGAGAGTCCACATAGGAGGATTGGTGGAGGGACATAGTGGCAGTCTGTTCTCCGGGGGGTCTGTTCACTCAGTCTGACTCTGCGACTTAGCTGACATTGTCATCAGTAGGGGACATAGTAGGTGGTGTCCTGCATATGTTCAATCAGAACAGGCACTACTGAACACCTCCGAAGTGACTCAGCAGCAGTGCAGTGTCTCCTTTGGATGGCAGCCCACCATTTATCTGACATCTCCTGTGGACCTCCTGGGTGTGGCTGGAGGTAGGGATGCTGGGACAAGCGGCGCAGAAGCAGGGCCTCAGAGGTCAGCACAGATGATGGGACAGCAACAACAACAACAACAAAAATGATCCATTTGGTGCATCAGTTCTTCCCAATCTGAATTGATTTGTTGGTCCCAAAATGTGCATGCAGGTGTTCTCTGTGTTCTCTGTATCACTCACCAATTGCCTACAGATGAGAAACTCTATTCATAGCCTGTGAGAATAGCATTACTGTTAGTGGTAATTAGGACAGTAGAGGTGTACTAGACTGTGCTGAAGTGGATCCCAAGGCTGATGAATTAGTGCATAGCTGCTGCAGCCAAAGAAGATGATAGAGGTGTCATCATTCACTGCTGAAGTGAATCCCAAAGTCACACCAAACTACTACATATATAGTTGTACTTTCTTGGGGGGGGGGGGGGTTGTTAACTTTATTGGTATGAATATCTTTGGCAGTTTTAGCTTGTGATAGCCTACAAGTATGCACTGTGTGCATCTGGCACTGCAACCATGCACTTTTTTGTGTGGAAGTTCCTATGCACCATATTTTCATTCATTCAATCAGTAATTGTGTGTTTCTGCAGCCAGAGAAGGCAATAGAGGTGTATGAGTCTGCGCTGAAACGAAACCCCAAGGACGCAGCACTGGCCACCAAGATTGGACAAGCTCTTGTCAAGACACACAACTATGGCAAGGTGAGACAGTCGACACAGCTTGAGGAGTGAGATAGTTTCTACCTCAGTGTTTGCTGTATGTTAGCATTTGAGACATTTTGTTTCACTGAATGCGTGTGACTTCTTTAGCACACGGACAGATTTTATGTAGTATGTATTAGGACTTGAGTGAGTTTGTTCTGTTTCAGTGCCTTTGAAAAGACTTGAAAGCAGAGTGGTTTTAGAAGAAAAAAATCAAATGGCTGCTGCTGAGAACAAACAGTAAAAAAGGCAAATGTACTCTCCAAAAGAAGATGGGACACAGATAAAAAATACACACACTGTGACATGTCAGCAGGAAGAAACAGACAGTTGCTGAAAATAAACAGGAAGTAACTAGTAGAAAATATATATGCATATGTATGGCTTAGAAGATGATCAAGAAAAGAAAAAGAAAGCATAAAAGAGGGTGGTGTAAATGAAAGGGATGGTAAATATGAATGCATGTACACCCACACGCACATACACACACACACACGCACATGTACCAACATGCACACATATGCAAGCACACTTTCTATTTTTCCAGTCAAGATACAAAGTCAAAAATGACAGGGTATGTTTAAGCTTTCTTGTTCATGCCTGTGGGTGACATAGTACCCGATCTCTGGACAGTGTGGGACTCCATTTTCTTACGCACAAAGGAGTCACTTTGTAGTGCCACAAGACTTAAACTCTTATGTCAGCAATAGCATGGCCAGCAGAGGTGAAATGTAGAGCTACAGGGTTTTGCAATGGTGGCAGATATTGGCCAGATGCTTTGTCTGTGTCCTGTCTTTTGGTGAATATGCTTGCCTTGTTCTTTACCACAGTGGTTTTTGTTTCAGTTTGTACTCACCAGCAATCAACTATGAAGTGTGTATCATAATTTTCAGTTTATAAGGTGATACTTTTTCCTCAGTTTTTACTGTGGCATATAATTTGTAGCACTTTATAAATAAATAAAATTTGACATGTATGCATTTCAAAAAAATTATAGTGATTATTTTTAACCTAAATCATTCTCCATATCAGACTAAAAAGTCAGTGAAATAGAAATTGCATACCTTTGAAAACTGATCAGTGATATTTTCAGAACAACTGATGGAGGATATGCTCCTAGAAATGGGATTTGGACTTGCCCTATTGGGCAATTCAGGTGGGGTTGTTAACTCCCTTGACTTTTGCCCAGCATCGTTTAAGTCCCTTGGCTGCTTTTACTTCCAGTGCGTACTTTCTTCACAGTGGAAGGCGGTGACAGTGAATTTGCAAATTTTACTCTGCCAACTTTAAAGGCATTTTTTGAGGCCCATAGTCATAATGTGTCTGGAAATAAGCAATAACTTGTTGCTCATGCTATAGGATGCCCAAAAACGCATTTTTTCTACAAACTCGCGATCTTCTGGGCAGCCAAAAAATGGCGCAAAGACACTTTTTTTCCACCCTCCATCCCCTTTCCATGGTAATTTTTGCAACTGCAACAGTATTGGCATTTGTGCTACTTCGTAATTCTAGGTTCAACTTCCACTGTTATACACAGCATGAAGCAACGCCTACTCAGAAATCGGCCCGGAAGTGCGCTGCGACCTCTCACAACTTCTTGTGCAAAAGATTTCAAAGTGCATTCACTCTAGCAAACCAGCTTCACTCAATCGCCCATTAGACCTAGTCACACTGTCAGCATATATCAGCATTTAATAAAAGGCAGAAGACTACAAGACCTAAATAAAATGCACATTGGCACCATATATATGAAAATAATGAATGACAAAATTGCAGCAGCCTTAATTTCAACTTGATCTTGTTACCTAGTTTGCAACAAATGGGAATTGGGTTAGCCAATTATCATCTGCTGTGCTGTTCATCTTCGGAAAATGATGCCATGTGCAATGTTCTGATCAATTCAAACTTTTGTTAACATTAGATTCACTAAACATTTTTGCCTTGTCATATTACAGCATTTTTCCTTTGCATCAGTATGTGTCCATCAGGTTTTACTTGTCGGCTGTAACCACCAAAGTTGTACTGAAATTATTTCAGTTGACTGATGTGGTGTGTGTGTGCATTGTGTGTGTGTTAGTGTGTGTGTGTGTGTGTGCACCTTGTGTGTGCACCTTGTGTGTGTGTGTGTGTGTGTGTGTGTGTGTGTGTGTGTGTGTGTGTTAGCAAGACCTAAATTACACACACACACACACACACACACACACACACACACACACACACACACACACACACACACACACACACACACCACATCAGTCAAATGAAATAATTTAAGCTTCTTGTGATTGTTTGTAGTCATTCTGATAGTCGTTTTCTGTTTGTGGGTCTCAATGTTGGTGTAGTTTGGAGTTCTGTTTTTATGTTAGTCATTTGCACTTAAATATTATTATGTGGAGGTTGCCCAAGTTGGTAAGCGTAGTTTAAATGTAGCAGACTGGCAGCTGGGGGATGGGGGGTGGGAGTAGAACAGGGAGTGGCCAATGGTCAGTGTGGTCTGTCCAGAAGCACAAGTGAGTGAGGAGGAGGGGGAGAAGGGGGCTGCATGATAATTGTGGTGAGGAAAGATGCGTGGGCGCATGTGTGGACAGTGGCAAGGAGGCTGTTCTTAGTGTTTAATATAGACCTATCAGTCATAGCCTGGGTCAGCGCAGCAGCAGCCTTTTTGAACTTCAATCTTATTTCTTTATTTTTTTTCTCAAAGATTGCACAGTTGAATTTCTTATATCCAAAAATGCCCTATAGTCCAGAAATTAGTATAGTAGAACTGCAGTCACAAGTAGTCAACTACAATCTGAAAAGTATGTGGTAAGTTTGAATTAGTCACAGCTAAGCACTCAACCGTGAAGTGTGCAGTAAAGTTGAATTGCACTCACAGGCAGTCTACTGTGAAGTGTGCAGGAAGGTTGAATTGCATTCAGGTAGTCAGCTACTATGAAATGTGTCGTAGAGTTGAATTGCATCACAGGCAGTGAACTACTATGAATAGGTGTGGTAAAACTGAACTGTGCATTCAGTCACAGGCAATCAACAACTGTGAAGTGTAAAGTTGAACTACACTCTCACAGGCAATCACTGTAAAGTGTTAGGTACAGATGAACTGTGTACTCACAGGATATCACTGTGAAGTGTTAGATACAGTTGAACTGTGTACTCACAGGCAATCAACAACTGTAAAGTGTTTAGTATGGATGAACTGTGTACTCACAGGCAATCACTGTGAACTGTTAGGTACAGTTGAACTGTGTACTCACAGGCAATCAACAACTGTAAAGTGTTAGGTACAGGTGAACTGTGTACTCACAGGCAATCAACAACTGTGAAGTGTTATGTACAGCTGAACTGTGTACTCACAGGCAGTCAACAACTGTGAAGTGTTAGGTACAGTTGAACTGTGTACTCACAGGCAATCAGGTCAACATCGTAGTCACTGATGAAACTGCAGATTTCTGAACACTTCTTGGAGTTGCTTACTGACTGGGCATTGAGACTTGGCAGTGTGTTGCAATTCTGAAATGGGACGATGATGAGGTTGTATGGTTTGCAACCCAAGGGCTGAGGATGGTGGAGCGTGGCATCAGGCAGGACTGCGGCCAGATCAAGAGGCCATGTACTGTTTACAACCTCTATGCAATGACATTTCTTTCTGCCACCCTGGCATAATCACTCTTGGGGCAGGTTGTAACCAAGGAGTAAGCACTGTCTTTCTGTAAATATGCATAGAGTACATAGAGTTTACATAGAGTACATAGAGTTTTTACGTTTTGGTTTGACAGAGAAAGCATTATTCCAGGTAATTTTGGGTTTGCTATTAGTGTATGCAGATTGAGAGAAAGGGGGTCTAAGAGTGTGTATGTGCATGTGTTTCATGACTTAGAATTATTATGTTCTTCATTGTGCAATCAAATGACAGCTTTAATTTCCCGCTGGGATGAATAAGTATATTGTTATTCCCAGCAATAATAATAATGGAAATTTGTAACCATCCTATCAAAATATTTTAACAGCCCAAGGCGCCTACACAAGCAAGAATAGTGGCCACAGTACTTGGCTGAACTTGTCCAGATCTATATCCCTTTTAGGTCTCTGTGCTCTTCTTCGGATGATAGAACATTTCACATCCCCTTCTTCAAAAGAAAACAGGGTGGTGGTTGTCATGCCTTTTGCTTTTCTGCTGTCCAAATCTGGAATTCTCTTCCTTTCACTCTCCATCACAGCCCTTCCCTCCCTGCCTTTAAAACTAGCCTTAAAACTTATCTCTTCAAACAGTATTTTCACCAGTAATAATAGTAATAGCTTTACTGCTGCACAAATCTGGAACTCTCTCTCCCTCTCTCTCACAGTCCTTGCCTTCAAATTAGTCTTTACCCCCCACCCTGCCCCATGTCCTTCTCAGCAGTGTTTGTGTGAGCCAGTGCACTCTTTATTTGTCATTGTGTGTATGCAATCCTCCATGTGAGTGTGTATGTGTGTGCGTGCATGCTTGCATGCATGTGCACGTAGTCTTGTGTGTTTTTGCCATGTTTTGTACGAAAATGTTTGTTAATTTCTGTATGTTTTGTGTGCTTGTATACCATTGATTTTGTATAATTAGGGGTATATGTACATTGTATGTTTTTCTTTAAGTTGTAAAGTGCTTGAAGTTTCCAAAAGCACTCTGTAAGTTCCCTATTATTGTTATCATTATTATCTATTGGATTCCACACAGTCCTCCCAACTGCTTGTGTGAGTGACTTTTTTTTCTCCCTTCTCCCTTTTTGTTTTTATAAGTATTGATTGCTTCTGTTTTCTTCTCCAGCACTAGTCACAAGAATTTATCCAGTGTTCTACTGCCTTATCTGCTGGTTATATGCTCATACATCTATAAATGAGTGATGCACTTTTGTGGACTTTGCTAAAAGCCTTTGATCTTCATGATCTCCTTCTTCAAAAATTGGCAGTGTATGCATTGTCCTGAGGGACTTACTCTACTTGCATTATGTCTTACAAATAGAAAGTACACTGTGCACGTCAGTGCATATACATCAGATGTGCAGTCTCTCAAATATGGAGTTTCCAAAAGTTGTGTTCTTGGACCATTACGCTTTTCAATTTACATCACGGACCTCCCTCTATTCATCAAAGCATGTTGTGAACATTTTGCTGGTGACACAACAATTTACAGCAGTAACTCTAATCTCAAAAGGGAATGGAAATGCAGCTGTACTTTTTACTTTACATTTTCTTCACACTTTTCATATTAATTTTGTTACAGAAATTTAATCATTTAAACAGATGGAAATTGGAATATAAAATAAACTGTGAACGCAATTGTCTAAAACAATGTATATATGCAAGTGAAAAATGGAGTGTGTGGACCTCGTTTTCTGGCGACTTCTGACAAACTGTGCCAGAATTGGCTAGACTACTGAGGGGACACTCTTTATTTCCTTGCATATGTCCACTGATGCTGTCAGCATCCTCAGAAACATTTGGGTACTAGTAGACTGTGAAAGCAACATAGCATTGAAACAGGCATATAAATATGAGGCCAAAAAATTAGTTCCATCTCAGTTCAAACAATTTTGGTTTTATTTGTGCTAGTGTAAGCTATGTGGATGGTTATAAAAGAAACACCTAATATAGTCTTTGTTGCCTTTACAAACTTACAGCTAAACTTTGTGCTTGTACTGTTGCAGGCAATCAACTACTATGAGGCATCACTGAAAGCAGGGGGACAGGCATCTCTCAGGTAAATAAAACTTGGTAGTTTGCTGATAGAACAGGTTCAAGATTGTGAGTTTCTTGAGCATTCTCTAGTCATGTTTCAGGTACTGTGTGAACAAAAGTGTTCAAACTGTGCGTGATGATAAATTGATTTGGGTTTTACTTTTTTTTACATTTTTTATGATTTTTGCCTGTCACTTGAGAGTCAGGGCCCATTTTGTAATAAAGAGCAAATAGCCCCCCAGTTATGTTTATCTTCTAAACAATGATGACATTGACAAAACCAGCCTTTGTGGAGCACAGACAGAAGTATTCAGCCAATTGAAATGCATTTAAATTTAGACATTTTTTAATGTGTAGGGAGCGTAAATGCCATATAGAAATGGTGGTTTGATACTGCCATTGCTGACAGAGGCTACTGACAGGAGGAAAAAAAAAGACACTTGTATGGACTGATTGCCTTCCCACATACCATTAAGGAGCACAACCTTTTCAATTAATTTGGATTTGCACATCAAGACACATCATAGTCGACACAGATAGCAAAGCTAGGGACAGGAAAATATCAAATGTCAAGGGGTCATTGGGTCACTGACACATCGAAATGCAGTGCTCTCATTTCAGTGAAAAACTGATTCATGGACATAAGCAGAACTATTATGGCCAAGGTTCACCTGCTGAAACAAAGCAAGCCTACTGTTCTTCATCTTCAATAAAGTTCAAACTTGTTTCATAAAGGCTGTGAGAATTTATAGAGCCATAAACTTTGACTCTTGAAACCTGACAAGTCTATTATCATGCAGTGTCCAATAAGTTTCAGATTTTCTATTTTATGCCTGTTGCATTGTTGGTATAACAATGGAATTTCCTGATATAAAAACAACAGGCAAATAGCTATTTTGGAGCCACTCCTACATGTGGTATGAGAGCCAAAATTATAGATTCTTTAGCTAATCAGAATTATGGGTGGATGCCTTTAACTTTATGTGCTTTTGAGACATACTTGAAGTTCACTTGAAATTTGTTCTCTCTAGTTTGGACTGTCTGAGCATTTGCTCCCAGTAAATATTTGTTTTCTTAGTTTCAGATGTGCCTGTCTATTGTTTATTAGTATTAGTTACTGTTGGTTTTGAATTTTTCAGAGAATTTGCTCCCTCTGAATTTTTTTAATTTTATTTTACTCAAGAAACAGAAACTGTCACACAAACACAACATCAAGGTCCTGAGTTGCCTATGGTAACTTTTACCTGGCTTGCAAGTAAATACAAAGGTACATAAACCCCACCAGAAGTACATCTTTGGTACCTCTGGTGGAATTCATGTACTTGCATGCCAGATGAGAGATATGTACCTCTGGTGGAGTGTATGTGCCTTGTATTCACTTGCGTGCCAGATGAGATTTACCATAGGCTACTCAGGTCTTGTGGTTGTATGACGTCTTTTGAGGGCTAATTAACTCCCTTGTTTGTTGATTCGACACTGACACTGGTGTCCTGGGCCTCTTTGTGTTTCAGATTTTGTTTTCTTAAGGTGTGCCTTTCTTCTTCTTTTTTTTTTTTTTTTTCCATTCAATTTGACCGAGTCATGCTTGTTGCCTCAGACATGACCTGGCAGAGTTACTCTTGAGACTGCGCCAGTATGACAAAGCTGAGAAGGTTCTCAAGCAGGCCCTTGAGAATGAAGGGCAAGGTGAGTGTGACATTTTCTGGCCGAAACATCATACTGAAATTATCATGGCTAATACTTTATGTTCTTCTGGGGTCAAAATAAATGCAACAGTCAAAGAAGAGAAGATCAAGCAGTACCTATACAGTGTTATGCAAGGACTTTAGAAAATCCACAGGTAAGTAATTTGCCTGTTTGTTCGACTCTTTGACAATGAATTCAGTGTTTCTCAAGTCTAGTCCTGAAAAGATGCACATAATAGTGACAGTCTGGAATCAGGTTAAGCAGTTTTGACAGTCAGGAATGGGAAGGGAAGAAGTAGTGACAGGATGAGAGCTGTATATTTCATGATTCAAGATTACTTTGTTATCTCATCAGAGAAATTAAAACGTGGCTGAACATTAACTGCATCACAGTACACAATAACACGTAATGTTGGTGTTTTTAACTCAAAGAACAGTTATTGAAAATACGAATGGTGATCAGAATGAAACTTCAGAAAGCTCTGGGGATGAAACAGATGCTGTTGAAGCAGGAATAAATGGTGACTGAACAGCTGAAAATTAAAATAGAGCTTGGTTGGTGACAGATCTTCAGATTTTTTTCATGAACACTCTACACATAACTCTAAAGATGTTTAAGTTTGGGGTAGTTTTTGAGTGAAGTAATAGACATTTTTGAAAAAAGTCTGGTCACTCGCATTGACCATAGAGCGGTACTGCCAAGGAATAGTCATGATGTGTATTCCGTTTATCTGTATGTTTGTGGGGTTGCCTAGTTGGGTCAGTGTTGTATGTGGATTGGTTGTATGTTGGTTGAAAAACGTTCCTTTCTCTTTTTTTTTTGGTCTCTCCTTTCCCTGCTCTTTCAGAGCATTGCTTTGTCCAGATGCTCATGTGCTCACTGGGAGGAAATGTATCCAGGTCGGTCAGAAGGTTGTGGGGTTCTGCGCAAGCAGCAGCAGAGTTTTGATGTCTTTGATACTTTACTTCGTGGGATGGTTATTTTTTATAGTTATTCATTGTTATGTATTATTGTAGGCTGCCAAGATGACTTATACTGTGGCGTTCATGTGCCGTACGGTGATGTATTACTGAGAAAACTGTTAATTTGTTGTTGTTTTTGCTATATACATGTGTGACAACAACTGTATTAAATTGTGTAAATTACAAAAAGAGGAAAGATGTATTTGACTACCTTAGAACTGAAAATGCTAGCATTTATTTTTTACAGGAAACTCACCTTAAGACCAAGGCAGAAAATATGGTACGGGCCATGTGGGGTTATGATTGTATTTTGAATGGGAATAACACAAATTCAAATGGTGTTGCTGTTTTGTTCAAAAATAATTTTGATTTCAGACTGCATACAGTTATTAGAGATGATGAAGGCAAATACATTATTCTTGATACTGAAATGCTGGGAAAACGGAGAAGAAAAAATATACATGGAGACGCATTAAATCATTTGTTCAAGGGAGGCTCGATTATTTTCTCCTTTCTCAAGAGTTAAATGTTCAAGTAAAAAGGCCAGTATTTCACCTGGATACTGTTCTGATCATGCACTAGTGTCACTTGAATTGAAAGTAAATGACATTAAGAGAGGAAAACCATTGTGGAAGTTTAATAACTCATTACTATGGGATAAGGAATATGCGAAATTAGTAAAGGACACGATTTTAAAAGTGAAACTACAGTACTCTTTTCCACAAGAAGGGGAAATGTCTTCCACTAGAGGCTATCAGATTAACGATCAGTTGTTTTTTGAAATGATACTACTAGAGATAAGAGGAAAAACTATTTCATATGCAGCATACAAAAAGAAGCAATCAAGGCAAAAGGAGAATGAGCTCAGGTCAGAAATAAAGAAAGTGGAAGACCACCATACCATAAATGAAAATGACCTTGTATTCTTGGAAGCAAAAAAGGAGCTGAGACAGCAAAAAAATGAAGGTATGATTGTAAGATCAAAAATAAAATGGATACAGGAGGGCCTTCAAAATATTTTTGCCACTTGGAAAAAAGAAACTTTGTGCAGAAACATTTATCGTTTATTGAAAAAGAAGATGGCAAAGTGCTCTTTGACCAGGATGAAATTGTGAAGGAGATGAAAGATTTTTGTGAATTTTTTTTATGAATCAAGAGAAAAGGATGTTGTAGATGTCAACTTGCATACAATGGTTGAAGCACCAACTCTGTCCTCAGAGGAGAAAGAGAGTTTAGAAGACTTATTTCTAAAGAAGAGGCTTTGGCTGTGTTGAAGGGCATGAATAATCAGAAAAGCCCTGGCTCTGATGGCTTCACAACAGAGTTCTATAAGGTTTTTCTGGAAGGACATAGGACACTTTTTGGTCAGATCTATTAACTATGGTTTTAGATCAGGGGAAATGTCAATCACACAAAAAGGGGGAATAATAACAAGAATTCCAAAGGAAGATAAACCTAAGCAGTTTCTCAGAAACTGGAGACATACGTCCTATAAAATAGCATCATGGTGTATTGCAGCTCGAATTAAAACAGTACTCCCAAAGATAATCCACAACAATCAAAAGGGCTTCATGAAGGGCAGATATATTGGGGAGAACTTAAGACTACTATATGGTGTTCTTGTCTATACAAACTTCTACAAAAAGCTGGGTCTTCTCCTGGCAGTTGACTTTGAAAAAGCATTTGATAGAGTTGCATGGTCATTCATTAAGAAGTCTCTTCATAGGTTCAATTTTGGTCCTGATATAAAATGATGGGTTCAGATATTTTACACCAATATTAAGGCCAGTGTATCTGTAAACAGCCAGTATACAAGTTGGTTTCAGATTGAAAGAGGTGTGCGACAAGGAGATCTGCTATCATCTTATTTATACTTGATTTGTGCAGAAATTATGTCTTTAATGATTCGGCAAAATCCACGAATCAAAGGAATACTTGTGAAGGATATATCGGACTTCTTTCTCAGTTTGCAGACAATACAACACTTTATCTCGATGGTAAAGAGGAGTCCTTCAGGGAGAGCGTAAATGTGCTCATGAGATTTGCATCAATGTCAGGCTTAAAGATAAATTTTGATAAAACAGATGCAGTTTGGATTGGCTCAGAAAAAGATTTGAGGATTAGATTTTTACCACATTTGGAGTTCAAGTGGAATCCTGCCACATTCAAAGTCCTTGGTGTTCACTTCTCTACAAATACAGAAATCGTCCCTTCTATTAACTATGAAGGTAAACTACTTGAGATTCAGAAACTGTTTAATGCTTGGTCAAAACGACACCTTACACCCTGAGGGCAAATTGCAGTCATCAAATCACTGGTTGTCTCAAAGATAACATATTTAATGATGAACATTCCTGATACTACAAAAGGCTTTATCCAGGAGCTTGAAAAAAAATTGTTTGATTTTTTATGGAATGGCAAGAAAGATAAAATGAAAGAAGCTTTGTCAAGCTTTTGAGCAAGGTGGTCTAAAAATGGTAAATATACAGAGTATTTGTCAGCCATGAAAATAAATTGGTTGCGACAGATTTTCTAGCCTGACAACTGTCTAGTAAAGAACGTTTTGTTTGCTGTTTGTCCAGCATTTGCTAATATCCGAGGATTCGGAAGGGAATACGTCAATATTGTCCATCAGCAAATTCAGAACCCTTTTTGGGCTCAAGTGTTAATGCATTATAAAAGATTTTGTGCAAAATGTCAACCAAAATGTTTTACAATTTTTATCAGAGCATATACACTATAATTCTCATATTGTGAGAGACAAAAAAACATTTCATGATAGACGCTTGTCTGAAAACTGTGTGACAATGGTAAAACATTTTATGGATGAAGAGGGAAATGTCTTTTGCTGATTTTCATGAAAGGTTTCCAAACATGGGATTGGATTTTCTCACTTATCACGGATTGGTTTCATCAGTAATGACGTACCAGAAAGAAGAAACAAATTGTGAGTGAGAATAGTGCTCTCCCTCTTGATTCAGACTCAAAACCATGGTCAGTTATTTTGAAACGGGGCTCAAGAGGAGTGTACTCAATTCTAAAGGAATATAGTCAAACTCCCAAAAGTGTGTGCAGATGGAATCAGCTTTTTGCCAAGTTGAACTGCGGGGAAATATTCTGTGAACCGATTCTAACAACAAAAGATACGCAACTCAGATGGTTTCAGTTCAGGATTTTGCACAGACTTTTACCAACGGGACGTTATTTGTACTTGAGACACTTAACAGAAACTCCAATGTGTGATTTTTGCAGCCATAAAGAAGAAACATTACTTCATTTATTTTGGGAGTGTCCAGCTGTGCAATCTTTTTGGTCTGATGTCATGATCAGCAAATTGGAACTATGTGGAACTGTGGAACATACAAGTGGAACTGAATATGCCTCTGATTCTGTTTGGCCTTGACCAAAATGTACAAACTGATGGAAGGTTTGACCTAATTATTTTGATGGCAAAATTCCATATTTTCAACAAAATTGCAAAAGGGAAAACCAAATGTTAACATTTTCATCCACTCATTAAAGCAAAGGGCAGTTATAGAGAAATATTGCATTGCTGCTTCAGACCAAGAGGAAAGGCATGAGACACAACCATTATCACTTGCTGATCTTTTGTGTTTAAAGCACAACTCTCTCTCTCTCTCTCTCTCTCTCTCTCTCTCTCTCTCTCTCTCTCTCTCTCTCTCTCTCTCTCTCTCTCTACCAACCACTGAAACTCTGTGTGTGTGTGTGTGTGTGTGTGAGTGTGTGTGTGTGTGTGTAAGTTACCTAAATTACTAGTTTGTTTAATATTCAACATTTGTATTTCAATAACTGTTCTTTGAGATTATTATATATTTTATTTTTATTTTTTTACAAAAGTTACATAATAAACTAATAATTTACACACACACATGCACACACTGTTCTGATGTTTGAACAGCATTATCTGTTCAGAAATGCTATTGACTGTATTTGATTTTAGTATGTGAAATTGTCTACCAGATGGAAGAAGCACATAATATTTAGCAATGACATGGCTGTTGTCATCCACAATTACCCTAGCCTTCCGTACTACATGATGTTCATACTTAAGTGTATTGTATTTCACCCACAACCTTGCCACACACATTCACCACTTTATGCAGGACATTTTTCCTTTTCACATTCAAACTTTCAAACCAGCACATGAATGAAAATGTTGAAACTGATTCAGTACAACTCTGGTAGAAAGTGCATAAAACAGCAACACTGACATTAAAAGATTTTAGCTTTTGAAGGCAAAATATTCTTGGCTGACATCTTCTGTGAATAAAGTCAGTGTTTTTGTTAAAATTCAGCTTGTTGTCTAAGACTGTTCCTAGATATTTGTGAGTACAGTCTTAGTCATTCTTTCAACTTTCATGCCATCAATAAAGTTGTCTGGAATGACAGTTGGAGATTTTCTAAAATCAATCAGCATGTCCTTTGTTTTCTTTACATTCAAGGCAATTATCCCTGCACCAGTTACTGAACCTTTCAACTTCAGCAAAATAAACAGAATCTGAGTTGGAAAGATCTTCCATTGCAGAATCATCAAAGTAATTTATGACTGGTGTTGTGTCAGTGCATGTGCAGTCATTTGTATAGAGTGTAAAAAGAATAGGAGATAGGACAGTACCTTGTGGAGAGCCAGTGGAAATAGAGCGGGAAGACAAGAATGTAGCTTGGAATGACTGACAAGAAACTTGACAGTCCTGTGAATCAGTCTTGGGATAACGTTGAGTTTCAAAAGTTTGCTTGTCATGAGGTGTGGTTGTATGGTACTGAAGGCAGAAGAAAAGTTGATGAAGAGAATTCAGACAAATGAACCTGTTCTTTCAAGATGAGTATATGCATTGTGTATAAGAATGAGTGTTGTGTCTTTGGGTGCAGGTAGGGAGGTATACAAGGGAGTTGTATAGCTGTGACTGTCAGGTAGGGAGATGTATAGCTGTGACTGTCGGGTCAGGTAGGGAGGTGTATAACTGTGACTGACAGGTAGAGAGGTATATAGGTGTGACTGTCAGGCAGGGAGATATATAGCTGTGACTGTCAGGTAAGGAGGGGGTGTATAGCTGTGACTGTCAGGATGAGACATGTATAGCTATGACTGTCAGAATGATAGCTGTGACTGTCAGGTAGGGAGGTGTGTAGCTGTGACTATGAGGTAGGGAGGTGTATAGCTGTGACTGTCAGGATGAGAGGTGTATAGTTGTGACTGTCAGGATGAGAGGTGTATAGCTGTGATTGTGAGTAAGGGGGTGTATAACTAACTATGACTGTCAGTAAGAGGTGTGTGTAGCTTTGACTGTAAGGGAGGTGTATAGCTGTAACAGTGAGGGAGGTGTATAACTGTGACCGTCAGGTAGGGAGGTGTATAGCTTTGACTGTAAGGGAGGTGCATAGCTGTGACTGTCAGTGAGGGAGGTGTATAACTGTGACTGTCAGGTAGGGAGGTGTATAGCTGTGACTGTAAGGGAGGTGTATAGTTGCGACTGTCTGGATGAGGTGTATAGCTGTGACTGTGTGAGGGAGGTGTATAGCTGTGACTGTAAGGAAGGTGTATAGCTGTGACTGTAAGGGAGGTGTATAGCTGTGACTGTAAGGGAGGTGTATAGCTGCGACTGTCAGGATGAGGTGTATAGCTGTGACTGTCAGTGAGGGAGGTGTATAGCTGTGACTGTCAGGATGAGGTGTATAGCTGTGACTGTCAGGATGAGGTGTATAGCTGTGACTGTAAGGGAGGTGTATAGCTGTGACTGTCAGGATGAGGTGTATAGCTGCGACTGTCAGGATGAGGTGTATAGCTGTGACTGTAAGGGAGGTGTATAGCTGTGACTGTCAGGATGAGGTGTATAGCTGTGACTGTCAGGATGAGGTGTATAGCTGTGACTGTCAGTGAGGGAGGTGTATAGCTGTGACTGTAAGGAAGGTGTATAGCTGCGACTGTCAGGATGAGGTGTATAGCTGTGACTGTCAGGATGAGGTGTACAGCTGTGACTATCAGTGAGGGAGGTGTATAACTGTCAGGTAGGGAGGTATATAAATGTGACTGTCAGGTAGGGAGGTGTGTACCTGTCACATCAGATAGGGAGGTATATAAATGTGACTGTCAGGCAGGGAGATATATAGCTGTGACTGTCAGGTAGGGAGGAGATATATAGCTGTGACTGTCAGGGTGAGATGTGTATAGCTGTGACTGTCAAGATGAGAGGTGTATAGCTGTGACTGTCAGGTAGGGATGTGTGTAGCTGTGAATGTCAGGTAGAGATTGTGTAGCTGTGACTGTCCGGTAGGGAGGTGTGTAGCTGTGACTGTCGGGTAGGGCGGTGTGTAGCTGTGACTGTCGGGTAGGGAGGTGTGTAGCTGTGACTGTCGGGTAGGGAGGTGTGTAGCTGTGGCTGTCAGGAAGGGAAGGTGTATAGCTGTGACTGTCAGGAAGGAAAGGTATATGATGACAGTCAAATATGCCTTTACACATTTAGGTCAGTCTTCCCCCAACCTCCCCTCCCTCTTCAGACCTCATTGTGCTCCATCTTGTTCTGACTGTACATAGGAATGCAAAAGCAACTTTTTTTGTCATTCATTGCTTTCCATATGAAGTAATTTTTGTCACTTCAAAAAGGCAGGTTTGCCCAAATTTACAGTTTCTAGTCTTCTTACAGTTTCTAGTCTTCTTGTGAGAAAATGTGTTCAATTAAAACTTTGTCAGTGTGTTCTGATCTGGTGAGAAATGATCAAGACCCATGGTGTGCAGTGTGTACAGTGTAACCTGATGTTGGGAAGCTATTATCACAGTATTTATACAGTGCTGGGTGCTTTAGATTTGGAGACACTGATGGAGCAGACAAAGTACTTGATGCTCCTGGCACGGGTCTACCAGCGTGTCGATCGCATTCAGGATGCCCAGGAGATGTTCACCAAAGCCAGGGACATGCAAGCCAGGTGTGTGCGTGTGTGTGTGTGTGTGTGTGTGTGTGTGTGTGTGTTGACTGATGTCTGTCTTATCCGTGATTGTAATCAATATAATACTTTATTGTCCTTAAAAGGAAATTTGCTTTGAAACATACCATAAATGTAACATGTAAATGAAAAAAAAGAAAAAAAAAGTGTTTAAACAGATTGATTGATGTCTACTTCCTCAGTCCAATGACTGTAGTTGTTGAATTATGCCTACATCAGTGATTGTAGTTGTAGACTGATATCTACTTCAGCAATGATTGTGACTGTTGTCTCATGTCTATTTCACCAATCATTACTAGCATCAAAAGCACATAATTATTTTGTGCACATAATTAGTAATTATGTTAATAATTACAGTTATGTGCTTTGACTCACAAATTTAACAGCTCACTAGTATTAAAAGCACATAATTGTAAATACCTGAACGTTATCACTAGTTATGTCTACATAATTACTATGGACATGTAACTTGGCTTACCTCGTAAGGTGTAGCTTTGTCCAGGATTTGGCTGAGGCAGGAAACAGCTGTGGCTTAGTCCAATGAGTGGAGGGTATACATGCACAATGATCACTCTTTCACAACCATATGATGTACACTAATGTCATATCCCTGAAGGAAATTAGTATTCTTACACCTGCTCTGAAGAGCAGCCCCTTAGAAAGGGTGGAGTGGGTGGGATTGGACTAAGCCGCAGCTGTTTCCTGCCTCAGCTGAATCCTTGACAAAGCTACACCTTAAATAAAGACAAAGGGTGGAATGGGTGGGAATGGACTAAGCCACAGCTGTCCCTTAAATAAAGACAAAGGGTGGAGTGGGTGGGATTGAACTAAGCCGCAGCTGTTTCCTGCCTCAGCCAAATCCTGGACAAAGCTACACCTTACAAGGCAAGCCTTGCATGTCCATAGTAATTTAGCTTCGGCATGCAACAACTACAGCTGTCCAGTGAGTCTTTAAAGCTATTAGTGTACATCATTGCAATAAACATAAATTATAATTTAACAGCACTTACTCTAGTTTTTGTGGAGGTAAGAATCCAACAGAGCTTACCCCATATTTACAGCTGTTTCCTTTCTATAAAACTGGGTGAATTTTGACTCCAACCTCTATCCAGCTGTTTGTAGCAAAACATCCACTGGAATGCCTCTGAACAGCCCTGCTGATGTGCTGGCTGCACATGTACTGTGTGCACTAAATTGAGTAGTGTCCACACCTGCTCTGTTGAGCACATCTCACAGCCATCTGGCCAGAGTGTTTTTGCTAACAGGCTTGCAGGGTGCCTGATAGCTCAGTAACAGTTTGTTTTCCTTCCCTTGGATTTCCTTGGTCCTACAAAGTTACTCTTTTAATACTGACACAATACACCCTTTTTATTTTTTATTTTGGGGGGAAAGCCAGAAACTCCAGAGGTACTCAATGTTTTCCTTTGCAAGACTGTTTAAGTAATACATCCACTGTGAACACACACTTGGAATCACTTGGAATCACTCATCTTCACCGAAGACACAGATGAACAATGTAAAGTCTGACACTGTTGCCCAGAAAGCAAGGCAAGAAGCATAACTAAATTGTAAGAAAGTTCCTTTAAAGTCAGCTCATCATGTGAGTAATACAACTCTAAGTATTGCAACACAATGTCAACATCCCAACTCTAAGTATTGCAACACAATGTCAACATCCCATGTAGAGGAAGACTTTGGAAGAGCTGGCCTCTTTTCGAAAACATCTTTTATAAACTAACTCACATATGTTCACCAGATTGTGTGGCATCTTTACAATCAAGATGGCTTGACAAAGTTTATCTTGCCACACAAATAGCACTATAGCTAAGGCCAGCATTGAACAGCATGCCCAGAAAATGTAATCCATCACTCACACACAGTGAAACAGAATGAATATCCCGTTTGTTTGCATACCTCTTCCACTTTGTGATGTATATGGCATATTGTCTGCTGGTGCCACTACACCAGGATGAACATATGACTGAGCTAGCTGTCTGAGAAAAAACAGCGCTTTTAAGTCTATTCCTGATACTTCATGTATAATCAAATGTAGTACTTTTCACAGTCTGTGTTTTGCTTCCAGGTTTGGTGGTAAGGCAAGTAGATTTTCCCTCACTGACATGAGGACAGGTCTCTTCATTAGTCTCCTTGCCAGCATTGGGTGCCACGGCTGTCTAGGCCAATCTTGCTCTGTCCTTGATGATTTTGTGTTGTATGCTGGGATTATACAAAAGGGAGGGAAAGAATAGAATGTCACATCGGACCATGACATTGTGAATGCATTCACAGCTTCTGCATAAGGGTCCAGGTTTGTGAAAGACGTACCTGGGAAACTGATGATTTAGTCTAGAAGTGAACAGACCTATTTCTGGTTTTACATCTAGCCTATCCAGAGTGTCAGACAGAATATCAGGGTTTAACATCCATTAGTATCTTGGTTTTCTGTTCTAGATTCCTCATCAGCCTCAATATGTTTTGCCTGGTATATATGCTGCCGACAACCAAATGTTGTGCTTGATGCAGAACTGCCAAATTTCTTTTGTAACAGCATTACACTGCACTGAATGACTAGTTCCCATTTTTGACACATAATTAACTGTTGTAGTGTTGTCCATCTTTAGTCGGACATGGATGTTGGCCTTTTCTCTAGCAAAAGACTGCAAGGCTAGCAAAGTGGCTTTCAGTTCGAAAACATTTATGTTGCTTTGTACTTCAGCATAATCCCAGTGACCTCCTGTTTGACCTAATTCACAGGAACAACCCCAGCCTGTCAATGAGGCGTCTGTGTACAGGACAAAATCAGGCTCACTATGCTCTGAGTGAACATTGAAAGTAGACATATTTTCTGACCACCATATCATTTCTGACTGCTTCATTTGAGAAAACTACTTTTGATTCATAATCATAGTCTCCCTTATTGTTCTTAAAGACGTTGATCTTATTCTCCATGTAACAGTACCAGAGCAGTCCAAACAAACTTCACTCCCTGAAAATGTGAAATGACCTGCCCTATGAACTGCTCTAACTTGCTTAACAGCAGAAGAGGCTGTACTCAGTATTTTCTGTTTTTCTCTAGGGTTGGTACAACTGTCATACTCTGAGAGTCTATTTGAAACCCTAAACAGATGGTTTTGTGAGATGGGATCAACACAGACTTGATGAGGTAAACAACAAACCCTAAACTAATGCCAACAAGCTTTTCTAAATTTTGCACACACTCCTTTTCTGAGTCCTCCATCAGTAGTGTGTCATCAATAAAGATTGTTGACACAAAGATGAGCATATGAAGATGGACCATCACTGGTTTCAACAATTTTGTGAATAATCAGGGGCAACATGCTAGCCAAGTGGGAAAAGCCATGAACATGTAAAGCTGCCCCTGCTGAAAGAACTTTAGGTATTACAGTGAAGATTCATTTACATGGACTGAAAAATATGCAACTTCAGGTCCAGTGATCAGAAAAAAGTTTGATTTGACTGAAACCAAAGCATTTTTACTGTCTCCTTTTTGAAGTGGAAATACTCTACATTTTTGTTCAACTCTTTGAGATTCAAGATCATTCTCCATCTGCTATCTTTCTTAGGTCACACAGAGATTGGAGATATGTATTCCTTGTTTGAGTGATGTGCTTTTCTTATCACTCTCTTCTTCAGCAATTCCGACACTTCTGAATCAAACACATATATAAAATGTATTTGTTCTGTGGAAGATTTATGCTTGTGTGTTATTTTTTCCTGCGTCAGCAGCTCAGCAAAATCTATGTCCACCATCTTCAGGATTTCTTCATCTATTGTGATTTATGTTTACTCCTTCAACCATCTTCAGGATTTCTTCATCTATGTGATCTGTTCCCAGTTTCTTGCTGTTGGTGATTTTTCTCCCTGAACTTTCCTACCCCTCTCTGGTTCCAAGGTTTTCCTTGCCCCCAGAGGCTGCTGTAGCTCCCCCGCTGACTGTACTGCAGGGGGAGGGAGGGGGGTCTGTCCTAAAAAAAAAAGGGCTGTTCTGTCCACGTTTGTACAGAGTGGTAGTTCTTGATTTTGCTTTATTGGCATCATCACCATAAAGTTTGTCAGTGATTGGGATGTTTTCATTGCTACACACTTGTTGAACATAGCAATAACGTCACCATTTGATGCTAGCATCTCATTGGATGCTTCTGTGAGGTACTAAGGGTTTGGCTGCTCTCTGCTGCACGCAGATGGGTGAGCGAACACTGTGGTCACATGATGTAGCTGGTCAGATATGTTGACCAAAGCAGCTGTCTGTCATTGATAAGCTTCTGAACAGTGAGAAGACAAGCGTCATTCTTTCTTGCAGTCTTTCCACATTTAGCACTGGGCCCTAATCTCTGTACAATTTTCTGGAATCAGGTGGCTATCTAGTTTCTCCTTCAGCTTGTTCTCTCGGAGTTTCATGGAGAGTCTGCTTGTGACTTTTGCTAACTTTTCTGCAACAGGTTTTTCCTCTTTCTCCCTAACAGAGAGAACACATCGTTCTCTTCATTTTATGCTACAGTGATACAGAAATCACTTTCACTGATAGAGTCTGTGTCTCTGTGTGTGTTCTTGCTGCCACCCCTGGTGCAGCCATCTGCACTTTGGTTATCATCGGTGCCGACCCTGCTGCATGAAAGGATTGCATGCGTCATGCTACATGCGTCAGTGTTTTCATCTTCCTCACCCCTGCCCAGGGCTGTGTTCATTGACTCATCACACACACTGTCAGTATCTTCATCTGTGGCTTTCCACCTCAGTTCCTTTTCACCTCATTTCCTTGTACTTGTTTTCTATGTCAATAACATTCTGGACAAGAGTTCCTATAAGTTATGGTTTGCATAGATTTGAGGATGCACTGTGTCTCATCATTTTTGTCACTGTCAGCACTCATGCTGGCACCACCAAGTGGCCTGTCTGCCAGTGTCTTTGGCCAGTCAACGTGCCTGGCGACTAAGTTGGCACAAGAAACCAAAAAAGATAGAAAGGTTTCCACTTACCTCAGATCGTCCAACAAAACGGAACACAAACACAAATTACATAAATATAATCCAGTTCAGCTTGTTCCTAGGTAGTAAAATCGCATTTGACAGAGGAGAGATAAAGCACGTGAAACAGTGAGCAAAGCATGCAAACCGCAAAGTAATCATTGCACATGCATACCCTCTACTCATTGAACAGCTGTAGTTGTTGCATGCCAAAGCTGAATTAGTCATTATCATGACATAATTAGTAAATATGTCTTCTGACATTTGGTTGCAATGGCTTACTATCATCAGAAGTGAAAGTTACTAATTATCTTCCCAGCCACATCAAGGCAGTGTGCTAGGCTAGTACCAGGGCCACTTGAGAATGGGAAATAGGGCATCTGGTGGTGACTCAGCACAGAATGGACAGTGGTGTGGATGTGGTGCACATGTGCAGGTCTGTCAACACTTCCTTTTCAGCAGCAGCCTTGGATAGTGGAGCACAATTTTTTTATACAATCAAACTGGCAGTTTTAAACACAATGAGAAGAAAATGCAAGATGATCAGTAAGGTGGCTTTTCCACCTAGTCTTACTTGGCAGAGTCTGTCAAAAGTTGGCTGCAGCAGCTGGAAACATCAGTGAATACTTTGAATCAAGGCATATTCAACAATACAGGGACGAGAATCAGTCACGCTCATTGGTGGTTCTCTGTGCATGCATTGTCATCCTTGTAAATATGCATCCAACAGCTTAGTAGCATCAAAAGCACATAATTACACATTATTTCAATAAAATCACTAATTATCTGAACATAATTAGGAAGTATGACTTTGTACACTTGGTTCCAACAGCTTCGCTGTAATTTTATGTGCCTTTAATGCAGCTTCCAACAACTTACTTGCATCCAAAGTATATAACTGCAGTTATGTTTGAGAGATGACTTCATAACATGCTTGCAAAATGTCCAGAAAACTGTGCTGCTAGACTTGTGATGTGGAAATCTAAGCAAGAGCATACTAATTTACTCTGTTGCTGACAGAATTTCACTGGCTTCTGGTGAAATTTGAAATTTAATACAAGATTGCCTCCTTTACATAACGCCACTTTGAAAGATCACTCCCTCCATATCTGTCAGCATCTCTTTGTATCTATCTGCATCTCTTTGTGTCTATTAGCTGTATCATTCTCTGCAATCCTTTCATGAAAATCTTCTCAAAATCCTGAAAACCAGTCAGATCTTCTGGTCTGCACTCATTTACATTCTTTGCTTTCTATGTACTGATTACCACAAGAATCTAACGGGCTACTCTTTCAATAACAGGTTATGTGTCTGTATATGGGTCATGGAGTATGGAAGGAAGCATACTGATGGGGGGGGGGGGGGGGGGGGCAGGAGAGAGCCATGCAAGGTAAAGGGGGGGATGGGAAGACTCAAAGGGAGAGAGAGTTCTTGAGAGTACTGTAGATTCACTGACTGTAATGCATATTTAAGTGGGCGATGGGACACTGATAAATGCACATGTGTGTGTTTCCTTGTGTGTGTGTGTGTGTGTGTGTGTGTGTGTGTGTGTGTGTGTGTGTATAATTTTTATTTGCTAGATGATTATGTTTATGGTAGGATACTACAATAACAATAACTTTATACATTATTCATACCTGTGGAAAATTAAAGCTGTCGTTTGATCGCACAATGAAGAATATATCTCAATAATTCTAAGTCATGAAACACACACACATACACACTCTTAGACATATGCCCCCTTTCTCTCAATCAGCATACACTAATAGGAATGATCTAATGCTATACTTAAGGTTCTGTTTATTGAAATGTATATAAATGTGTGTTTTTCAAATTGTTTGTACAGCACTTGCCTTAGGTTCTGTTTATTGAAATGTATATGGGTCATTCTCCTGAAAACTGAACCAAAGAGAGTGCCGCTTTCCCGATGAAATATAATTAAACTAAAACATGAAACTTTTTATACTGCCGCTATATTTCTGATGTAATGTGTTTGGAGAAATAAGGGAAACACCACAATGGGTAAATGCATCATTATTTCCTGCACTGTGAACCTTTTTTGGTAAAAATTGCTACATTTTCATGGCCACCATTTGTGACATGGCTTTGGGAAGGTTAGCTGGTCGCAGATATACCTTGGAATCGTTCATAATTGAATAAAAACAGGTTCCATGAGAAAGAAGGAGGCCAGTTCTTACATACAAATGGTATTTATTGTGTGTTGCTTGCTATTAACAGCTCCAAACAAAGGAAAGATAATCAGTGTCTCACACATTACCAATGGTGTCTTCTGAGTGTGTATCACGATATTGTGACTTGTTCACAACGGAAACTAAAAAACTGTCTTTTTTTCATCAGCTGAGTAGATAACCACATTTCACCTTATTTTTAGTGCTTGTTTGATAACAAAAGAGTAGATATGAAATAAATTACAGTCATTTCTTCTGGGGTGTTTGACATGGTGTCTTACAATGGTGTGTAACATGCGAGCACACATAATAATTATTTCTGCTTGTACCATTAACTTTTGACCTACCCTAACATACCAGTCCACATCAGCTGACTTGCGGCAGCAACGTTTGACCTCTTTGTGCGCTGTGTGTGGCATATTATTTTACTAGAAAAGGGAAAGCACTGTGGTGTCTTCAGGCGTGAGGGATGTAATGCTCGTGAAACATATTTGTTCCCTGAGTGTTTCTTTGCAACCTTTTGTAACCAAACTTAGTATTGTGGTGCACCACCATGAGCCGGAATGTCATGCAAAAAAAATGGGATTCTATCTTCAAGGTCAAGGTCACAGTGTGGGCTTATATAATCAAATATGACAGTTTCTGCTATATCTTTTATTAGTTCTAAACCAGTGAGTCTTTTGCAACCAAACTCAATTTGAGTGGAGATCATCATAAGTAAAAAAGTGTACAGTGAAAATGTTGGATTGCTGTGTTCAAGGTCAGTGTCACAGCCAAAGTTAAAAGTTTCAGTTAATGTTAGTTTGGATGATATCTTATGCATCGCTGAACCATTTGTAACCAAACCCAGTATGGTGATATATCATTATAAGCCAGAGCGTCATATGTGAAAAATGGGTTTCTATCTTCAAGGTCAAGGTCACAGTAACTGAATTTCAGTTCATACAATCAAATATGACTATTTCTATTATATGTTCTGAACTGCTGATTTTGTGGGGCAACCAACTTAGTTTGACAGTGCATGTTCATAAGTTGGAATGTCTTGTGAAAAGGTTGCTTTGCTGTATTCAAGGTCAAGGTCTCAGTGAAGGTTTTCAACTTCAGTGAATGTTTGCCCGGACAATATCTCTGATCAGTCAAACTTAGTATGGTGATGCATCATCATCAGCCAGAGTATTATTCAAAAATATCATTTTGTGATGTTCAAGGTCAAAGCCACAATTGTTTCTACTAGATCTTCAGAAATATTGAAACTTTTGCAATCCAAAATAGTTTGATGGTACATTATCACAAGACAGGGTAAGATACCGTGAAGAGATTTTCTTGCTTTCACACAGGGCGTGAGACAGAGAATATGGCTTGGGTGACTGTGGACTAGATTGCTGCCACTCTTGGCTATCCCGATATCTAAAGCAGGGGTCAGTACTGGTTCCAATCAAGAAAATGTGGAAAGAACATTGCTTTTGTAATGAATATACTTGTTTATTAAGTTTTTTGGTCAGTGGTTAAATAAGCTATTCTTATATCCTTTTGTATTTGTGATGATGTCCACATAACATGTGAGACAGATTACTAATTAAGTGCGACTGGTTATTTAGAAAGCAAGAAACAAATATCCTTCTGACATGTATATTTATATATACAGTTCAGACCAAGTTAGTGTAATGCGGGGGGGGGGGGAACTAAAAAAAACTATGGAAAATAAATGTGTAATCTATTTCATGCATGTCTATACTTCGAAGAAGACATTTTAAACCAAAATCATTAAAGAGCCAGGACAGAAACAAATTTTAATGTCAGAAGTGACAGATACTCCTTTATTAATTAGGAAATATTGTATAATAAAAAGGGCAAGAGTCAAACTGGCCACTGAGCCGACTCTATTCATGCATTTCTGGGGTCTTCTGTAGCACCTGAGAGACTGACCTATGACATAACATAATGAACAATTGACCAAGTTCCTGTCACCCTGTCAATTTATGTCTTATATTTATGAACACAAGAGATGTCAAGCTTTCATTCCCAAATAATAGCATTAAAAAATTAACATTGAGAATTTTACTGTCACAATTTTAACCAGTTTTCAGGAGAATGACCCATATATAAAAAATATATAAAAAAATTCAGATTGTTTGTACAGCACTCGCCTGAGAGAAAGGTGTTCTGTATGAATTGTCTATTATTATAAATTTTGATGTTAGTAAGCCACCATATATAATTGTTGATTGATGTTGACTTTATCAGTGGTTTTATAGTAGCTGGCATTTTTGTAACTCTTTTCATTTCAGAGTTCTGAAGAGAGTGCAGATGGAACAGCCAGACACACTTACAGCACAGAAACAGCTGGCAGCTAAGTGAGTCATGAAAGGAGGAGGGTGAATGAATGAAACCTTCAAAAAAATCCAGAATTGTAAAACAGAATGCATTTTAGTTGCAGGCTTTATAATAATGATAATTATAAAAATTAAGTAACTGTAAACTGCAGAATATTGTCTATGTAGACTATTCTAAGTGCATACACACACACACACATGCACACACACACATGCATGCACACGCACACATGCACGCACATATACACACACGCAGGCGCGCGCGCGCGCACCCTCACACACAAGCAAACTGACTATCCAAAGCTTAATTTACACAACTTAAAAACAGGCAGCAAACAGACTTTCAGATGGATGAAGACAGCAGCACAGAATGGAAAACATGGCAGTTTAAGCATTCTCTCTCTCTCGCTCAGTCTCTTGTTGTTAGACCAAACCAATTTTGACAGCTGCCAGGCCAGGGTAAATGACATCAAATGAGTCAGTAGTAATTCACTGCCTGTGTCAGTTTCCAGCTGCATTACTAGTTTCCAGCCATTCATTTGCATGTGGGATTGACGACATTTTGCAGTTCAACATAATGTCATGAAAGACAATGCAGAAAGCTCTGATTTGTTTAGTTTTGTTGTTGTTTTGTTTTTCATAGTCATGATGCTAGTTCCGGACCAGTTCTTTCCACATTGCTAGTTTCCTGCTGTTCATTTGCATTGGAGATAACCATATTAGCAGCTGAGTTTAACGTCAAAAAAGACAACTCAGAAAACTCATTTCTTCTGTTTTTTTGGTAGTTGTAATGATAGTTTTTAACTAGTTTCTTCCTTAGCTCAGAGCCAGTTGACAATAGGTCACCTACTCAAGAAGGTTAACAAACCAGCCGGGAAACTGCAAGTACCAACAAAAGGCCGAGATCCAACCAGGATCTAGTGAAAAATGTTGATTGCTGTGGAGGGTCAGGTTTGCACACAAATTGTGCATTAGGTGCGAGAAGCAGAATTTCAACTAGATAAGCACATGATTGTTCTAAAAAAACTTCCATCAGTGTGTGTATATTGTCATGTTCAGTTGTACACATTTTTCTTAAAGACACTGTGTTTGGTATACGCAAGTTCTAAAAAATATTTGCGACCCCTGAAAATAAAGTTGCTTTATAGTGGTAGACATCAACCCTAGTGAAAATATTTATATTGTTGTTGGTTTACCAAGTCAGCTCAGTGCACTCAAACACATTCATTTTCTATCCTTCAATGTTTATGAATACCTCATCCAACTGCTAAAATGTGTATGGAATGCTGTTGTAGCTCAGAATAGAGGTGACTACAGTTTACCGTGGCTTCCTTTGTCATGTGAGCGTAGTTTCATTCATGAAAATATATGACTGAAATTGCAATGTGTATATTTGGTAAGTAACACATCAACTGGCTTTGAAGCCACAATACCAGTGGTGTGTGTGTGTGTGTGTGTGTGTGTGTGTGTGTGTGTGTGTGTGTGTGTGTGTGTCTCTCTCTCTCTCTCTCTCTCTCTCTCTCTCTCTCTCTCTCTCTCTCTCTCTCTCTCTCTCTCTCTCTCTGTAAGGCTAATTATAGTCGCATTTTCATATATGTGCAGACAATGTAAACAAAGTAGGCATGCTGGCGGGAACTGTGTAGCTACATATGGTGTGAAAGTACTAGAATACATCCCAGTCGTGCACATTATGTTATAAAGGATCAACTGTATCCAAAAAAATATTTTTTGTCTTTCATTTAGGTATATTTTGTAGTTCTGGTATATATGTCGGCTACTGACTGTGTGTACCTGGTGTGGAAAAAAAGGTGGGCACACCAGTCACCACACAGAAACTTTCTGCTCTTTGAGACTGATGCATTCCCACTGGGGAATTATTTGGCAACACAGCTATTCTGTAACCTAATTTTTTTCATTGTGCTTTTTTTTTAATTTATTTTTTAACGGTTGAATTTTAACTGATATGGCTATGCCAGAGGACATCACATGTTGTTGTTTTTTGTTTGTTTTGCAGTCATGACTCGAGAAACAATATATCATTTTGTGTCCATCCACCTAGACTGGCCAGTTCATGTCATATAGTTTATGTCCTCTGCATCTGGGCTGGCAGTGCATTTGGTTTGAGATATTCACTTCATATTTGAATTACTTTTGTCCTCAGCATCTGCTGTCTGCTAGCAGAGCAGTCCGCAAACCAGAGAGACTTTGAGAAAGCCATCAGGTTCTACAAGGATGCACTGGTTTACAATGACAATGACACCAAAGTAGGGTTTGTGTTTTCTGTTGAAAAGCATTTTGTCTTTCATATTGATGTAACCTTTCTTTTTTCTTTTCTTTTTTGGCAACTTGTCCCATGAGCACACAGACCATCAGCTGACAGGAGGTAATCCTCCCCCCTCCTGGGGGGGGGGGGGGGGGGGGATTTGTGACCAACTTTATTAGAAAGCCCATGATGTAGAAAGATGAAATGCATGTTTGCCCTCTGTAAACAGGTTGTCTTGGTGACCAGGTTCAAAATGAACATGATTCTCCTTATTTGAGCCCAATATTCTGAGATTCAGGGCATGATTTGTTGATGCTAAATAACTCGCACAAAATGTGAGCCAAACCTGTCAGATTTGGACTTGTTGAAATCAGAAATCATTTTTTTATAGAGTTGTCATTGTCAAAGTCATTTTGCAAACAGGGGTCACAGTAATCACAATTTTCCATTCTTTGACAGTTTGAGCCCAATATTTTGAGTTTTGGGGTGTGGTAAATATTTCGGGGTGTGGCTAAATAACTCGCACAAAACCCTTTAGTCAGAAACCATGAAGCCTTTTTTTGATGTGAAGCAGTCAGTAGCACAGTTGTAACTTGAGTGATTTTATCATACTCAGGCCATAAGGAATTACAATAAGACAGTTAACACAAGTATTATTTGCTGTGTGCCTTTCATTCTGTGTCACTGGATATATATTTTTCATTGATCCATTTGAATGTGTGCAATGAGTGATGTTGTATTGTTCACTCGGAACAGTAACCCTTTAGCCCCCATGGAGCCAGCTTCTCATGCCGGGGGTGTTTAAACTAAGCTGCTGCACCCCTTTCACTCATTTCTTACATCTAGTTTCTGTCTACTGGCCCTTTCAACAATATTTCATTCCAAAAACCCTCTCCATAATACCTCTGTTTTCTGCTCCCTTCTTGCAGCTGCCCTTTTTAATATGGTTTTAAAATTGTACATATACCAGTTGTAACACGTATACACTTTAAAAAAGTAATATATGATGACAAACTGTGTATTGCCGTGATATAACTGCACAGGTTGACTGGGCGTAAAACACCAATTTACTTACTTACTTAGTAACCCTTTAGTGACACGGGCACTCCTCACTGCCTCACCTTGTAAACCTGTTTCTTTAACAAAGAACTACTTATTTTGGGAAATAGAAACGGAAGTAAATTTCCTTCTAGCCAAAAGATGTTGGGAAAATTTTGAGCTATGCTTAAGGAACAACTAGTTGAACTGACTGATGCTGTACATGAAGATGGCTGTGATAACATCAGCTTAGAATTGTAAAAGTGCATGGTGGTGATTGCATCAAGAAGTGGGACATGTAATTCAGACAGTTTATGCTGTTGAGTGAAACAGACATGTGCTTTATATGCTAAGAAAGCAAATATCAAATCATATTTTTGTTGAAGCTAGAGCTGGTTCTGTATTTTGACTGGTCAAAATAATAGTGGATAATGAGGGCATTTTGAAGGCATGTGTAATCAGTGTGATCAATAAAACTGCAAGAAAAAAACCCCCACCCATACTGTCACTTGATTTTGAACAATGTCTTGGTGATATCATTTGACATAGCATTCATCAAGCTGTATGGTATGCAGTTTTATGGAAAAAAACATAATGTTAAGTATGCATGAACTAGATAATGGCTTAACTTTTGAATGATTTCTCATTTTCTCAGATGATTTATATTTAGTTCGCAATGTGGCATAATAATTCACAGATATGAAATACCCATTCAGTTGTTTTTCCACTGGTACCACATACAAGAGTTTTTGGTCTTCTGTGGTTTCATTGTGTCTTTAGGTATCATTACCCCCTAAACTGCTGGTGTTCCAAGGTTTAGACTACATTACATTCTGTAATTTCTAAAATGACCAGTTTGCAGAATGCAAACACCTGAAATATTGGCATCAAATAGGCCATTACTTTGTCTTTGCGCTTCAGGCAAAGATGCGTTGTTTGTACTATTGACTGAGTGTCATGATGGTCAGGCAGTGTTGTACATAGTGCATATGAACAAAGGTTTAAGGCATTAAAAGGCTGTTTTGTCTGAATGCTCACAGGGTAACTGACTAAGCAGCATTTCCCATTCAGTCAGTCAAGTATGAAGTCCTGACCAAAGCTGATTTTGGCTCAGACATCAGGCAGATTTGGATGTGTTTTTGTTTCTCGGTTGTTGTTTTTCGTCGTTGTTTTAGTTTGCCAAGTACATCATTGTGAGGCATTTATTTGCATAACTTGCATCCATCCTCTACAATAATGCTGACTTTCACACTCATTCCTATTTCTTTTCCTGAAGCATTTATTAATATTCTAAATCATATTACATCCACCCATTACAGTTTCAAGTGTTTATGTCATATTCTAGTACAGTGTAATAATTTTTTCATCTAGTGTGTGTTTGCATGCGAGTGTGTGTGTGTGTGTTACAGGTGTTTATGTTTGTGTGTACAGGTGATATGTACATGTAAGTGTCTGCCTATGTGTGTTTGTGAGTGTGCACATGCTTGTGTGTGTATATGTTATGTGCATGTAGTTCTACATGTTTTGCTATTAACAATCAGCATATGAATATTTAATTTCAAACATTTTGTCTTTTGACTTTGTCTTACACATAAAAGGTTCAAAATAACACTATTTATTAGGACAAAACACAACATGCAAATTTTTAGGGTAATCCCCTTTATCAAGCTACAAAACAACAGTTAAACAACAATTAAACAGTGAAAAATGAGATGGAGAGCTAATCCACTTACTTTTTGGGGGGTTGAGCTATGTCTATTGCTTGGAAGAATGTTGGCATGTTTTCATAGTGTCAAATCCCTGCTTGGGTGGGGATGATGGGGGTTCTGTTTACAGCTGTTGGTCTGTAAGTTTTGAATGATTTCTCATTTTGACAGCTGATCTATATTTGTATTGTGAATCATAATCTTGTGTATAAACTGCACCAATTTAGATGTCTTTCTGTTGATACCAAATTCAAATTTTTTTAGTCATCCATGGCTGCACTCTGTGTTAAAGAGTATCTTTAAAATCACTGGTGTTCTGAGGGTTCGACTGTACGTGGCTTCTAAAAGAACTGGTTTGCAGAGGGCAAAGACCTGAAATTGAGTGTCAAATTGAACAAGCTTGGTGGCAAATCCCCCTAGGTCTGAAGGTCTGCAACTTTTGAATGACTTTCTCATTTTGACAGGTGAATATATTTATTCAGTAATGTGACATCATCATGATATTTCTTGTGTATTAACTGCAGAGTTACCATTCAGTTGACCTTCTGTTGATACCAAAACACAAGAGTTTTCAAAAACCATGGCTTCATAAGGTGTCTTTAAGTATTGTTACCCCCTAAACCACTTGCATTCTCAGGTTAGGTTGCATTATCAGGTGTAACTTCTGAAATAACCTGTTTGTAGTGGGCAAACACCTGAAATTCAGTGTGAAATTGGACAAGCTTCCAGACCCACATGGTTGCAAATGGCCCCACTTTCCCCACACCCACATCTGTTGACAGCTGATGGTCTGTTAAGATGTATTTATAGAATATGCCAGCTTACAAAACAAGATCAAGACAGGTGGAAGGGGAGGGGATGAAAAAGTATGCTACCGATGGACATGCAAAGTCACAACAAATGGCCGTATATTATGAAATCGCTATGTCCATCTGCTTGTGTATCCTTTATTACTAGCCAACTATGCTTGCATATAAACAGGTAAAGAGCAAATATGCTTCTAAAGTGATTTGCCTGTGAGTTTATATTTTTGCATAAAAAGGTATTGTCTGGGTAGATCTTGACACATGTACAGAGACTGATGACGGAGTTAAGGAGAGGTGTGTGTGTGTGTTTCAGGTCATGCTTGCTCTAGCAGGTCTCTACCTGTCCACAGAAGACCTAGATGCCTGCCAGCATCAACTGATGACTCTGCTGAAGGGCGAAAAAGACAATGACGCTGCTACTATTGTAAGATGCTCCATATTTCTTTGCAGATGTTTTGTTTCTTCATCAGAGTTTCCAGGGCTTTCACAGTTTTAGTTAGAAATTACTCGCCAGATGTTTGCTTCCTAGTGTAAAATCCACTGTGTTTTGTTTAAATACCCTTTAAAACATTGCTTAGTGTGCTCAGAGTGCAGGCGCAGGATTGCAGACCAACAACAAAAGGATACTATTCAGGAATGGGGTTTTCTGAACTAGTCCTGCAGCTTGTTTTGTATGGTAAAGTTGTTGTTTTTTGGCCCATTCTAACAGAATGTTTTCAGCTGATCTCAAGTCCACTGGCAACCAGACCAACAAACAAACAAAAAGTTTATCATTTCACAGCTGCATTTGACTTCTGCAGCTGCAAAAGGAAAACAACTAAAAAATGCAAAAGGAAAAAGGTGGCTTTGCTACCAATACATCATTTTACCCCCTGTGACAGAGTTATTTGGGGGGGGGGGGGGTATACTGGAATCACCATGTACAGCTGTCAGTATGTCTGGACTTGTCCAGAAGATCTCTTCTGAACCACTCAGTCTTTTGTAACAAAATTTGGTGTGATGATGCATCATCATCCACCAGAGTGGCATGCACACACAAAATTGGGATGCTATCTCCAAGGCCAAAGTCACAGTGAGGGCTTATATAATCAAACTATGACTGTTTGAACTTTATCTTTTCAACTAATGATTTTTTGGCAAACAAAATTAGTTATATTGTAGCTCATCATAAGCCAAGGTGTTCAGTGGAAGAGTATTGCATTGCTGTGTTCAGAGTCAAGGTCGCAGCACTGGTACAATTTTTTTATTAATGTTTGTCCAGACAGTATCTTCTGAACCTTTCATAACTAAACTTAATACATCATCATAGACTAGAGTGTTATGCAAAAAAATGGGTTGCTGCCTTCAAGGTCAAGGTCACATGGCTTGTATAATCAAAACACAACTTTTTCTATCACATCTTTCAAAGCGTTGATTCTTTTGTGACCAAATGTGGGTTGATGGTACATAATCATATGCCAGAATGTCTTGTGAAAAGATTGTTTTGCTGTTTTCTAGGTCACGGTCACAGCAGAGGTTCAAAAAAAATTCATAAATATTTGTCTGGACAATATCTTTTGAACTGTCTTTTTTACATTTTGTAGCCAAACCTAGTATGAAGATGCATCATTATGAGGCAGTGTCATGTAAAAAGTATGCTCTGCTATCTTTAAGTTCAAGGTCACATTGTAGGCTGATATAAGTATGATTGTTTTCTACTGTGTCCTCAGATTTGCAGATCCTTTTCAAAACACTCAAAAGTTTAACAAGAAAGCTGGTTTTGATAGGACAAAACAAAACATGTGCAAACTTTCAGGGTAAACCCTTTTTTCAGACAACAGACAGAAGATAAATGATGATAAATGAAAATTGTTTAGTGATCTGGTTATAATTAATGCTGGAGTGTGTTGAAGAATGATTCTGAATGTTTAAAATTCTTCAATACACTCCAGCACAAACTGTATCCAGATAAGTAGATTATTCAACAACAAAATCAGCCTTTTGTATGTGTTTATTTCACAATGCTAGGCAGTCAACTCCATTTCAGACTGCAACTCCATTTCAGACTGCAGGGGGAGAGGGGGTGCTGATCCTTTTGCAGCTAAACTAGGTTTGATGGTACATCATCATAAGCTGGAGTCTTTTGTGAAAAGA
The DNA here is from genome assembly GCA_963584105.1 of Alviniconcha strummeri. Classification (NCBI taxonomy): domain Eukaryota; kingdom Metazoa; phylum Mollusca; class Gastropoda; family Provannidae; genus Alviniconcha; species Alviniconcha strummeri. Next base: position 7,328,898 of record OY757553.1, on the reverse strand, counting down.
TTGGATTGCTGTGTTCATGGTCACAGTGATGGTTCAAAACAACTTAACTGCATGTTTGTCAATCCTATTTTTTTCTGTACCTGTGAGAGTTTTGCAACCAAACTGTGCTGATGTACTATTACTAATAACCAAACCTAGTGCAAGCAAAATGGGCCTGTGTATATATGTTACAGGCAATCCGTGAAGTAAGGCATTTCATGAAATGCCTAAAAATGTTAGGCATTTCATGAAGTGGTGAAAAGTTATAGGCAATATACGTGATGTCTAAATTTTGTAGGCAATAGGAGTATTGCCTAAAAAATAGTGCTCAAGATTTCAGTTTGCATGACTGCCAATTTCTGTATTCAGGCAAACTGTGTATTGATTCCGTGCATCTGTTGTGCCTCTGTGTGTGTGTGTGTGTGTGTATGTGTGTGTGTGCGCGCGTGTGTGTGTGTGTGCATGCATGCGTGCGTGCGTGCGTGCGTGTGTGTGTGTAGAGGCAAACAGATATATGGGTCATTCTCCTGAAAACTGGACCAAAGAGGGTGCCGGTTTCCCGATGAAATAAAATTAAACTAAGACATGAAACTTTTTGAACTACTGCTGTATTTCTGATGTAATGTGTTTGGAGAAATAAGGCAAATGCCACAATAGGTAAATGCATCATTATTTCTTGCACTGTGAGCCTTTTTTGGTAAAAATCCAACATTTTCATGGCTGCCATTTGTGACATGGCTTTGGGAAGGTTAGCTGATCGCAGATATTTCCTTGGAATCAGTCATGATTGAATAAAAACAGGTTTCATGAGAAAGAAGGAGGCCAGTTCTTACATACAAATAGTATTTATTGAGTGTTGCTTGCTATTAACAGCTCCAAACAAAGGAAGATAATCAGTGTCTCACACGTTACCAGTGGTGTCTTCTGAGTGTGTATCACGATATTGTGAATTGTTCACAGCGCAAACTAAAAAAACTGTCATTTTCATCAGCTTAGTAGATAAACACATTTCACCTTATTTTTTAATGCTTGTTTGATGACAAAAGAGTAGATACAAAATAAATTACAGTCATTTCTTCTGGGGTGTTTGACATGGTGTCTTACAATGGCGTAACGTGCAAACACACAAAATAATTATTTCTGCTTGTACTCATTGACTTTCGACCTACCATAACATACCAGTCCACGTCAGCTGTCTTGCGGCAGCAACATTTGACCTGTTTTTGCGCTGTGTGTGGTGTATTATTTTACTAGAAAAGGGAAAGCACTGTGGTGTTTTCAGGGGTGAGGGCTGTAATGCTAGTGACACATATTTGTTCCCACTCAGCTTAGTGTTTGTTTGCAATCTTTTGTAACCAAACTTAGTATTGTGGTGCACTACCATGAGCTGGAATGTCATGCAGAAAAAAATGGGATTCTACCTTCAAGGTCAAGGTCTCAGTGTGGACTTATATAATCAAAATATGACAGTTTCTACAATATCTTTTATTAGTTCTAAACCAGTGAGTCTTTTGCAACCAAACTCAATTTGAGTGTAGATCATCATAAGCAAAGAAGTGTCCAGTGAAAATGTTGAATTGCTGTGTTCAAAGTCAATGTCACAGCCAAGGTTAAAAGTTTCAGTTAATGTTAGTTTGGATGATATCTCATACATCGCTGCACCATTTGTAACCAAACCCAGTATGGTGAGATATCATTATAAGCCAGAGCGTCATATGCAAAAAAATGGGTTTCTGTTTTCAAGGTCAAGGTCACAGTAACTGAATTTCGGTTCATACAATCACATATGACTATTTCTATTATATGTTATAAACTGGCTGATTTTGTGGGGCGACCAACTTAGTTTGACAGTACATGTTCATAAGCTGTGAAAAGGTTGCTTGGCTGTATTCAAGGTCAAGGTCACAGTGAAGGTTCTGAACTTCAGTGAATGTTTGCCCAGACAATATCTCTGATCAGTCACACTTAGTATGGTAATGCATCATCATCAGCCAGACTATCATTCAGAAATATCATTTTGTGATGTTCACGGTCAAAGCCACAATCATTTCTACTAGATCTTCAGAAATACTGAAACTTTTGCAATCCAAATTAGTTTGAGGGTACATAATCACAAGACTGGGTAAGATACTGTGAAAAGATTTTCTTGCTTTTACACAGGGCATGAGATAGAGAATATGGCTTGGTTGACTGTGGACTAGATTGCTGCCACTCTTGGCTATCCTGATATCTAAAGCAGGGGTCAATACCAGTTCCAGTCAAGAAAATGTGGAAAGAACATTGCTTTTGTAATGAGTATACTTGTTTATTAAGTTTTTTGGTCAATGGTTCAAGTGTGTTATTCTTATATCCTTTTGTACTTGTGAGACAGATTACTAATTAAGTGTGATTGGTTTTTAACTTTAGAAAGCAAGAAACAAATATCCTTCTGACATGTATATTTATATATACGGTTCAGACCAAGTTAGTGCAGTGCATCCCCCCTCCTCCAAATTATTAGGGGGGGTGGGGGGGGGGGGAACTAAGGAAAAGAAATGTGTAATCTATTTCGTGCATGTCTGTACTTCGAAGAAGACATTTTAAACCAAATCGTTAAAGAGGCAGGACAGTTTGTTTTTTTAAATGTCAGAAGTGACAGATATTCCTTTATTAATTAGGAAATATTGTATAATAAAAAAGGCAAGAGTCAAACTGGCCACTGAACCGACTCTATTCATGCATTTCTGGTGTCTTCTGTAACACTCAATACACTGACCTATGACACAACATAATGCACAATTAACAAAGTTCCTGACACCCTGTCAATTTATGTCTTATATTTATGTACACAAGAGATGTCAAGCTTTCATTTCCAAATAATAGCATTAAACAATTCACACTTTGAATTTTTACCATCTGTGTCACAATTTTGACCAGTTTTCAGGAGAATGACCCATATACAAAAAGACAAAATGAACACACAGACATAGAGACTGATGAAAGTGGAATCAGCATGCAGTTTATGCGACTTATATTTAGTTCAGTGCAGGACTTCATCATGCTGTAGAGTTGACATTAACAGATTTGCCTTCCATATCATCACTTTACTTTGTTTAAGCAAAACTCAATCCACTGTTACTTCAAAGTACATGCTAAAAATGGTTCACACCAGATTCACTTGGAACTTGCCACAGGATGGAGGAGAAAGAGCAGGAGATTCTGTTCACGCAGAAGTTATATGAAAAATACAGGAATCAGAAAACATATCTGCTCTCCAAACATGTGTATTATGAAACACTGGAGACTGTGAAGAAAGCAAGATCATCAAGTGGGACAAAGTAATTGAACTCTTCCTCTGTCTCTCTGTTACTTCCTCTCCATCACTTCATCTCTGTGTGTGTCTGAGTGTGAGCCTGCCTGCCTGTCCTCCTGTCTGCCCGCCCGTCTGTTCATCCATCCATATCCATGGCTGTCTGCCTGTCTCTATCTATCTGTCTGCCTGTGTGTGTGTCTACCTGTCTGTCTGCCTGTCTGTCCATCTGTGTGTCCATTTGTCTGTCTGTTTCCATGGCTGTCTGCCTGTCTCTGTCTGTGCATGTTTGCCTCTGTATATCTGTCTCTTCATGTCTGATAATGGAAGCATATGCCTTGCAGTTCATCAATTTCTTCAAGTATCTGTTACTCACAAAGTAGCTTTTGCCTGGGCACAACATGCACATGGTAGATGAGAATATGATATGCTTTCAACTGACCTTGAACCTCATTAGTAAGAGATGATGTGTGTGATGATTTGCGCTTCACAGAATCTACTTGGCGTTCACATGCACACACATGGGCATACGCACACAGATGCGCGTGAGCGCGCACACACACACACACACGCACGCACACATACACACACACATGGTCACATACACAGTTATGTGTTTTCTGCATTAAAAATGTACGTAACTGTTCTCACCTTTCAGATACAAAGTCCTTTAATGTGGTGATCAGGACAGACTTATTCAAAAGCATGACTGTGCCGAAGATGCACCATTGTATTTTGTCATGATAGAAGAGACATATGAGTTGATCAAATGTGCCCATGCAGGGACAGGACATGGAGGCCATGACCGTATGGAGAAGAAAAAAAAATTCCCTGAGAAGCTCTGCAGTTTTACAGAATGCAGTGCATGCAATGTCAGAAAAAGAAGAAACAAGGGCAAGTCAAAGGAAACGCTGTCAAGCCAATTCTGTCAGAAGACCTCCTCTCTCAGGTTCAGATAGATTTGATAGACATGCAATCGATGGCGAAAGGACAGTACAAGTGGATCTTTTTGTACCAAGATCATTTCACAAAATTCTGCACTCTAAGAGCTCTTAGTTCAAAGACAGCTTCAGAAGTGGCACTTCATCTTCTTGATTTTTTCCTGACCCTCAGTGCTCCTGCTATTCTCCAGTGGTGCTGAATTTACTGCTGCAGTTATCACTGAAGTCTGCAAACTGTGGCCCAAACTAAAGATTGTTCACAGCAAGCCAAGAATGCCCCAGTTCCAGGGTTCCGTAGAGAGCAAATGGAGACATTAAGGACATGCTGATGTGCTGGATGGATGACAACAGCTCCACTGACTGGATACTGGAATAAAACAAATCAATTCATGAAGAATTCCAGCCACCACACAGGCACTGGAATGTCACCATTCAAAGCAATGTTTGGGGTGGAGGCTAAAGTAGGCCTGAGATCCAGCACCCTCCCAAATGAAGTGATCAACATGATCGAAACCGAGGAAGACCCCCTTCGTACCTTCGTATCTGTCAGCCGGAAGATACAAGTGCAGAACACAGAGATGCAGAACCACTTCAGGATGCTGCAACAGGTGTCGTTTCTCTCAATGATCTTCAAGGCAGCTATCCTGGAAGTAGTGCCAAAGAAACTGCTGCTGAAGAAGACTGTTCCAGTTCTCCCCACACCACAGACATTCGTGAAGAAACTGACTTCACTGAGTCTCAGATGGACAGTCCTCTGGAATTTGCTCATGGTAGTCCAGAATGGGTCCTTGATCACTCCGCCACCAACATTGAACTTAGTGAAGAATTATCATCAGCTTGTCAACCAGTGACGATGAACAAAACAGGGTCCTTCAGCTTGTGGAAAATTGAAAATGACAGTCCTCAAGTATTCAGGAGAGATGATGAAAGTGAACATCAGGAAGAAAGAAAAGAACATATTGAGAAACATGTTAAAAAGATTTTTTGTCTAAAAAGATTTTAGACATTTGAAAAAAACACACAAGGACTTGTCAAGAGAACCAAGCTGAAAGAATGCTGAAAAGAAGATGATGTGAACTGCAACCAGGAGAAGTTGCTGACAGTGTGACAGTTGCCATCACCCCCTGTTGACAGGGGATGTGGAGATGCAAGGAACATCATTGGTATCATCACAGAGAGAGACAAAAATCACTTCTACAGGGTTGGAGTAAAACAGGGTTTGCTGTGAGGTTGCTTCTCTCACAATCAGTTCAAAGTGTGTCAAGAAACATTTGTTGACCTGTGTGATATTGATCAATCCAGGATGCTGTGGAACAGAGAGGTTGTTTCAAAGATTCATTGGGAGGGGGACAGGGGTTCATAAAATGCAATTGCTGTGGCAACAGAAAAAAATGTGGTACAGACAGATGTAAATGCTTCAAAAACCACCTCAAATGCAACAGTCAGTGCCACAACAGCCTGTCTTGTACAAATAAGTGAATCAAAAGAACAAATAATCCTGTGTCAGTTTGGATCTTGCTTTCTTCAGCCTCACCGTTGGGGTGTCCTATCATTGTTGGTTAGAATGTTTAGTTTTTATTTTCATCTGCTTGCTTTGCAAAATAAACAGCCTTTTAGTATGATGATAAAGCAGAGAATAACTTTGATTACTTTGTGGAACAGAACTGAATATGTAATTTGCAAAGCTTGTTCTAGTGCATTTTCATAACTTGTTACTGTGAGTGAATTATGGTTAAAATTTTTATCTCTGCATTTTCATATAAATTATTTATACTGTGTTGCCGTTTAAAACAGTAAGCATGAAGTGAAACATGCAGAATGTAATTTATCAGTGGAAATTATTTCAATTGACAATATGTTATAAGTATATTTACCTTTTCAGAAGTTAGTGTGTATTGCAAATTAAAGTATTTCTTATATTTTTATTTCATTGAGTACAATAAAGATAAAAAGTAATTTGAAACACTTCCTTCTGTTCCTTCAAAATGCTCAGGCAATACATGAAATGCCAAGAGGTAAATTTCAGGCAATGCACATATTGCCTACAAAATTTAGGCATTACTTGTATTGCCTGACATTTTTAGGCATTTTATGAAATGCGTTACTGCGCAGATTGCCTGTAACATATACATGTATACAGGCATGGGAATTCTCCTGAGATCTGCTATTTTCAGAGGAAGTCTGACAGAGTTCAAAGGTACCAAAACATTTCTGATGGAACAAACAAAACAAAATGGGTAAAATAAATGTCAAGATCATAGATGGTTATTATTTGCATTCTTCCTCTTCTGGCTTTCTGTGGGTTTCACTAGCATGGTACCAACAACACATATGCATGCATGCAATGCACATGAGGCCTAATGTCTAGGGCTGATATATTAGGGTCAAAATCATGAAACTTGTGTTGTTATACACAGAATATGTACAGAATATTATAATTAAACATTAGTAGAAAAAATATGCATTTCAGAAGTGTGTAAAATTTCACAGAGATGTGGCTTTTGGGACTTGTGCATCTGTATCTAACAGCTAACAAAAATGAACACATGAATTGTGATTATTATTTTAATTTGTTGTTGTTGTTAGTGTATTGAAGACATACAAAAATAATTGCTGTCCTACCAGTTTCCATCAGGGAACATAACTGACTTTTTACATTTTTACCAAATGTTTTGGGGGCCTAATGGTTATTTTTCCCAATGTGGTCCTGTCCAACTGACCTCAAATTTTGCATGAATATTATGTTCATAGATGCTATCAGTATCTTGTACATAATTTTGCATGGATGTTATGTGCATAGACACCATTCTTATTTATGTATCCCACATACATGTGGTATTTCTTGTAGAATATACTTATATAGTGAGTAAAAATGCATGATTATGTGCTTCAGAGGCCTTCGTGATATACTCTGATTGCTTCCTGCTCCCATTCTACGCCTGCCATTCCCAGTTTGAGAGGTTTTCACTTAACCAGTTCCCATGCCTGATGTAGTACACTGACAAGGACAGTTGCTTACCATATGCAGGCATTCAACAGGAGGTAGTTTACAGTTTAAGGCAACAAACAGCCTATCTGCACAAATCTGTGAGTAACAGTGTGTGCTTCTGTGCATTTAAAAGCATTGAACGTAGCAGACCTTTTTCAAAATCTTGGACCGTGAACATCAACAAGGAAAGTACTAACTCATGGCAGAACTAATACCAATAGCCTATTTTTATTAAGTGTAGTAAACTGTGAGTGTGATCAAATAATGTTGGTATTAAAAAAAAAAAGCTTGAAAAAGAAACTGCAAATGTGTTCATATGACCATGACCTTGACAGTGAAAGTTTTACAGTTAGTATTAATTAATTATTGATCACTTTTTATGACTATTTTTTTCTGCTCACAAACAGCTCTTGACGTTTGTGATTTTGAATGAGCAATGGTAGACTTTTTAGTGCATTTTTGGTATCCACTGAAGTGGTGTACCTGTAGCATAATGTCTTGGGTTTTTGTGTGTGTGTGTGTGTGTGTGTGTGTGTGTGTGTGTGTGTGTGACTTTTAGGCAAGCATGACCCAATTATAGAACATATGTCAGTACACCTGTTCTCACAATGGATAACAGACATATACAAATATACAAGCACAATTTATGCATATATATTCATAGTGTACAAAAAGGTAGTCATACAGGCAGCCATACAGATTGTCAGACAACATGCTTTATAGACAGATATTTGCCTTGAATGATTGAGTACATGTCACATGTGTATACATTCTAAATCTAGAATAACTACATCTGCCAGTTATCAGGTTTCAGCTTTCAAAATAGGCTTATTTGGACTGTCAAAATGTTGATGCATCTAGATAGGCATACCTCTTACATACACTTGACATAGGTGTGACTGCTCAATTTTCAGAACTAATACCAATAGCCTGTTTTTATTAAGTGTAGTAAACTGTGAGTGTGATCAAATAATGTTGGTATTAAGCCAGTTCTTTAAAACTGTATTCCTGTATGTTGTATTTCAAGAGCAGTTGTTAAAGAAAGCAGGAGAGAGTTGGCAAGCACTTCTTGAGTTTGCATTTGTATATAAAATGCTTAATTTCAAATATCACTAAGTCAAAAACTGTGTCAGTTTTCATGTCTGTTTTTGTAAAAACAATACATTTTGTATAAATTTTACATTTAGCCCTTTTTCTTTTTTTCTTTTTTTCTTTTTTCTTTTTTTGCAATATTGTTTTCAGTGAAGTCCAAAGCCATTTGATACAAGCACATTAAAAAAAAAAAATGTTCAGTGGTATCAAAATGTTCAGTGGTACCTTTTTCATCATTGCAGAAACCACACAGTCATAGCAGTGACTCCCATTTTTTGTTTAATACTATGTTAGTAGCTGTTATTCTGTGTAGAATGCACAATTGTAGCCATTTAAATTTTATATGTTTAATTTTGTGTACTTCTTTGAAAACTGTATTTCTGAAAATATTTTACTTCAGTTTTTCACTCCATTTCATCTTCAAGCAACAATTTTGGCATACAGTTGTCATTTTCAAAAATATTGTAATAGTCTTGTACCCTTTAATGCAGAGTAGACTGCACTCAGTAACATATTTATTTCATTTGCCATGTTATTCTAATAGTTGACCTGTTTACACTCAGAGTATAATAAATGTCATATATTTTTTAAAAGAGAGTATTTTCAGTTTTTAGGCACAGACTCAACAGTACTTTTTATCGATGTCAGTTTTGCCTCAACGGGCTACTGAAAAGTCCAGGTAGCAATATTTTGCAGCAGAAATACAAGCCTCATTTTGAATTGCCCAAGAATTCAGTACTGAAACTACACAAAGCTCAATAAAGAAACCAACACTGTGGCAGCAAGAGGTTTTTGAGACTTCCACACACACCACCAAAAACCCAGAGCTGTTCATATTCCGGACTGAAAAACAAATGAACCACAAAATATGTCTATAATATTTATGATTGTTTTTTTGTTTTCAACACATTTTCATGTGCTGAAAATGTGGGCATGCAATCATACTAGTAAACAGGTCTGTAATAGGTATTGTAAATGGCTTAATATGTTGCTTTATTGAACTGGTACAACTGCTAAAAGTCAGTCAACTGTCATGCTAAACCTTGTATTAAATTCTCAAAGAGTGCAAAACTGCCCATTTTCTATTATAAAATGAGCAATACAATACTTCATTGTCAATACACTGTGTATGTTTGATTACCTTATTTCTGATTATCATATTCTTATTAAAGAAAACGAGTCCAGAAAGCAGTTGAGATGCTAAGTTTGGTTTCATTTTACTAAAGAAAATACCAAAGGCTTTAAGACACCTGACTGAAAGGATTATTTTTGACAGTTTGGTTGAAAAAGCAGGGGCCATATCATTCTAATTGATTAAGAAATGGATACAGCTCCATGGGAACATTTATTCACTTATGGTTTGTTGTCTTCAGTTTATAGATCCATGTGAAGTTTAGAGCTAGCATATATGTTTTAATATCTGGAATATTTAGACCTCCACTTTTTACATCTTTTATTGTCTTTCTGGAAGTTCTGTCCTGTTTTCATTCCAAACAAATTGAAAACAAATTTTCTGAAGATCTTTCACGAAGTTATCAGGAGGGTCAGGCAGCAAAATCTGTAAGTGGATCAGTTTTGACAGAATAAATGACTTCAGTATAGCAGCTCTCCCTAGTGGGGTAATAGTCCTAAACGATCATATTTTAAGCAGTTTTTAACTTCATCAACTTTTTTTATTGTAATTAATTGCTGCATGCTCTTTTAAATCCTGGGTAAACCATGTGCCAAGGATCTTAAACATTGTTGGATGCCATACCATTTTTAGAAGTGGCATATGTTTTACTCTGTGGTGTATATTTTACTGTCTGCATTCAAGAACAGGCCAGATACTTTTCCAAATTTATTAGTTGAATGTATTGATTTTTGGATTTATTTTTCTCTCCATTGTTCATTAGTTGTGTGTCATCTGCAAATTGAGGTATTTTGTGTTCTACTTTGTTGATCCAGATTCACTTAATGTCACTGTCTTCTTGAATCATAATTGCTAAAATTGCAGCACTATTTGGAAATGACATGGCTGGTGCCATGTGAAACACTGCTGCCATCTTTGTACACATTATGTATGCGCCATACATCAGTGCACCAGTTTGGAGTGTCACTTCATTCAAAGATATATATGTAGGGTGCATGTGTGTTTAGCTGTAACCTGCCACCTGCACTTTTGGTAGAATGACTGGGAATTTTGTGGTGTCTTGATTGAGTTAAAGTGTTTGATATGTATCAAAAAACATTGTTTAAATGAAGAAGAAGAAACTTCAAATCCTGGCTCTGCTGACAACTTTCTTGTCATTGTTGTAGTTTGATACTCATTTAGAATTCATCTGGTATTCTGGCTTGAGTTTTATACTGTGGGTTTTTGTTTTCAAGGTAATTAAAAGGTGTTATTATTATTTTTTAAATTATGTTTATTTCCTCATTGTTTCATGACCTAATTATTTATAGGCTATCTTTTTTTTTCCTGAATGGAGAGTCAATGGCATAAGAAAAGTTCAGTCCGAAGGAGTGTGGTCACCACATAGATGGGTAACCATAACCTGCTGGGATTTGGGCATCCCCAAGATTTCTCTGGAGTCAGTTTTGTGCAGGAGTCTGTGCAAACCTTCACATGAAAGTATAAACTGTAATCCCCAGTATGTATATAAATGCAATGAACATAAAAGCTCCTGTATTCCATGTCAGAGCTCAGTGGATTGTGGAACATTAAAACAGCCCAGCAAGCACTAAAGTTGAATCTGCTCAAGAATGGAGAATAGTGCTGTATGAAAGTGATAAATAATAATAATAATGGCAATGAGTGAAGAAACTTGCATTCAAACATGTATACAAAAATTAAGAACTGTGCCTAGACCAACTATCCAAAATCATGAAAATGCCTTGGGGATAATATCAAGACATGACCATTTCATTTGGGGGGGGAAGAGGTGTATTTTTTCAAAGTATCTAGTTTAAACAAGAGTTCTCACAATGTGATGTCATTTGTATGCCTCTTGTGAAAAAAATTGTGTGATAGAGTATGATGAAGAGAAAAATCGAAACTTTCTAATAATGTTTACTTTCATTGTCAGTCACTTGTTGGCTTGCGTTGTTGGTAGTTTGGCTGTTGATACCTATTTGTCTGTACAGCTGGCATATATCTCTTCCAGTCAGTTTTGTTGTTGTTGGATCTGGTGGCTTTTTTACAAATGGTGCATTGAGGGATATGTATTTTTAACTGACATAGACACAGTTTTGTTGTTGTTGCTGTTTTTCATTTATATGTGGTCATTTTTGGTGTTTTTTCAGATGCTGGCTGACCTGCTGTTTCGCAAGAATGAGTATGACACAGCCATGTATCACTTCCAACAGTTACTTCAGATGAAAGCAGGTTAGTTTTTGAATGTTTAGTATTGCCTGGGTCAGTAACATGTTAGTTATGGAAGTGATTATATGGCAGTTTGTTGTCGTCAGGTGATTTGTATACTAGACTATTGCAACTCACTCCATTCAGGCTGTCCTAAACACCTTGAGAAAGTGAAAAAGGTTCAGAAGTCAACTGAAAGACTTGTGGTCCAGGCTTGTAAATGAGATCATGCTTCATCCCTCCTGTGAACTCTTCATATCCAAGCATGTATTGACTATAAGTTATCAACTCTTTTCTCTGATACAGCCCCTGTTTGTCTGTCTGGTCTTCTTCACTTCTTTATGTGTATACTCCATCAAGACAACTCTGCTCCTTTTCTGACACAAGAACTCTATGAACCACTGAAAAAACACATATTAAAACCAAAGCATTTAGCTAGCACTCTTTTTTCCTATGCTGCTCCTTCTGTCAGGAATTCCTTGCCTCTTGAGATGAGACACATTCAGTCAACCACCACATTTAAAACGGTTCTGAAGACCCTTCTGTTTAAAGCCTTCTACTGCTAGGAAATTATTTACGCCCCTTACTCCCACCCCTGTGTTCTTATTTCAGCAGACTGGTGTGATCCTTTGTATGTTCTTGTGTGTGTGTTAGTGTGTGTTTGTGTGTGTGTATGTGTGTGTGTGCATTCTTGTGTGCATATGTATGTGAGTGTAATGTAGGTCTTGCCTGCTTAGCATCTTGTGATTTGAATTGCTTCTAGTCATTGTTTTCTGCTTGAGGTGGTTCAGTGTGTATGTAGTTCATATTTGATTTTTGTACAGCTGGCCAAGTTTTATTTTTATGTTAGAGGTTTGTGCTTTATAAATATTTCATTATTATAATTATGCAAGTTCATACTTACTGCTTCAATAAACAAGCCCACTAAAGATCTAAAAACTTCTCTGTTGCAAAATTGCTTGAGGCATGTGTTGAACTGTTGGCATTTCTTTTTCCTTTGTGTTGGGTCTGTGGAAAGGTGAGTATGATACAAATTAAACTTAGCTGGAAGTGATTTTTTTGAGGTGTGTATATAATTGCAAAAAAACCTAG
>OY757553.1:7222305-7312305 GCA_963584105.1 Alviniconcha strummeri | reverse complement strand
GCCAGCTTCTCATGCCGGGGGTGTTTAAACTAAGCTGCTGCACCCCTTTCACTCATTTCTTACATCTAGTTTCTGTCTACTGGCCCTTTCAACAATATTTCATTCCAAAAACCCTCTCCATAATACCTCTGTTTTCTGCTCCCTTCTTGCAGCTGCCCTTTTTAATATGGTTTTAAAATTGTACATATACCAGTTGTAACACGTATACACTTTAAAAAAGTAATATATGATGACAAACTGTGTATTGCCGTGATATAACTGCACTGGTTGACTGGGCGTAAAACATCAATTTACTTACTTACTTAGTAACCCTTTAGTGACACGGGCACTCCTCACTGCCTCACCTTGTAAACCTGTTTCTTTAACAAAGAACTACTTATTTTGGGAAATAGAAACGGAAGTAAATTTCCTTCTAGCCAAAAGATGTTGGGAAAATTTTGAGCTATGCTTAAGGAACAACTAGTTGAACTGACTGATGCTGTACATGAAGATGGCTGTGATAACATCAGCTTAGAATTGTAAAAGTGCATGGTGGTGATTGCATCAAGAAGTGGGACATGTAATTCAGACAGTTTATGCTGTTGAGTGAAACAGACATGTGCTTTATATGCTAAGAAAGCAAATATCAAATCATATTTTTGTTGAAGCTAGAGCTGGTTCTGTATTTTGACTGGTCAAAATAATAGTGGATAATGAGGGCATTTTGAAGGCATGTGTAATCAGTGTGATCAATAAAACTGCAAGAAAAAAAAACCCACCCATACTGTCACTTGATTTTGAACAATGTCTTGGTGATATCATTTGACATAGCATTCATCAAGCTGTATGGTATGCAGTTTTATGGAAAAAAACATAATGTTAAGTATGCATGAACTAGATAATGGCTTAACTTTTGAATGATTTCTCATTTTCTCAGATGATTTATATTTAGTTCGCAATGTGGCATAATAATTCACAGATATGAAATACCCATTCAGTTGTTTTTCCACTGGTACCACATACAAGAGTTTTGGTCTTCTGTGGTTTCATTGTGTCTTTAGGTATCATTACCCCCTAAACTGCTGGTGTTCCAAGGTTTAGACTACATTACATTCTGTAATTTCTAAAATGACCAGTTTGCAGAATGCAAACACCTGAAATATTGGCATCAAATAGGCCATTACTTTGTCTTTGCGCTTCAGGCAAAGATGCGTTGTTTGTACTATTGACTGAGTGTCATGATGGTCAGGCAGTGTTGTACATAGTGCATATGAACAAAGGTTTAAGGCATTAAAAGGCTGTTTTGTCTGAATGCTCACAGGGTAACTGACTAAGCAGCATTTCCCATTCAGTCAGTCAAGTATGAAGTCCTGACCAAAGCTGATTTTGGCTCAGACATCAGGCAGATTTGGATGTGTTTTTGTTTCTCGGTTGTTGTTTTTCGTTGTTGTTTTAGTTTGCCAAGTACATCGTTGTGAGGCATTTATTTGCATAACTTGCATCCATCCTCTACAATAATGCTGACTTTCACACTCATTCCTATTTCTTTTCCTGAAGCATTTATTAATATTCTAAATCATATTACATCCACCCATTACAGTTTCAAGTGTTTATGTCATATTCTAGTACAGTGTAATAATTTTTTCATCTAGTGTGTGTTTGCATGCGAGTGTGTGTGTGTGTGTGTTACAGGTGTTTATGTTTGTGTGTACAGGTGATATGTACATGTAAGTGTCTGCCTATGTGTGTTTGTGAGTGTGCACATGCTTGTGTGTGTATATGTTATATGCATGTAGTTCTACATGTTTTGCTATTAACAATCAGCATATGAATATTTAATTTCAAACATTTTGTCTTTTGACTTTGTCTTACACATAAAAGGTTCAAAATAACACTATTTATTAGGACAAAACACAACATGCAAATTTTTAGGGTAATCCCCTTTATCAAGCTACAAAACAACAGTTAAACAACAATTAAACAGTGAAAAATGAGATGGAGAGCTAATCCACTTACTTTTTGGGGGGTTGAGCTATGTCTGTTGCTTGGAAGAATGTTGGCATGTTTTCATAGTGTCAAATCCCTGCTTGGGTGGGGATGATGGGGGTTCTGTTTACAGCTGTTGGTCTGTAAGTTTTGAATGATTTCTCATTTTGACAGCTGATCTATATTTGTATTGTGAATCATAATCTTGTGTATAAACTGCACCAATTTAGATGTCTTTCTGTTGATACCAAATTCAATTTTTTTTAGTCATCCATGGCTGCACTCTGTGTTAAAGAGTATCTTTAAAATCACTGGTGTTCTGAGGGTTCGACTGTATGTGGCTTCTAAAAGAACTGGTTTGCAGAGGGCAAAGACCTGAAATTAAGTGTCAAATTGAACAAGCTTGGTGGCAAATCCCCCTAGGTCTGAAGGTCTGCAACTTTTGAATGACTTTCTCATTTTGACAGGTGAATATTTTTATTCAGTAATGTGACATCATCATGATATTTCTTGTGTATTAACTGCAGAGTTACCATTCAGTTGACCTTCTGTTGATACCAAAACACAAGAGTTTTCAAAAACCATGGCTTCATAAGGTGTCTTTAAGTATTGTTACCCCCTAAACCACTTGCATTCTCAGGTTAGGTTGCATTATCAGGTGTAACTTCTGAAATAACCTGTTTGTAGTGGGCAAACACCTGAAATTCAGTGTGAAATTGGACAAGCTTCCAGACCCACATGGTTGCAAATGGCCCCACTTTCCCCACACCCACATCTGTTGACAGCTGATGGTCTGTTAAGATGTATTTATAGAATATGCCAGCTTACAAAACAAGATCAAGACAGGTGGAAGGGGAGGGGATGAAAAAGTATGCTACCGATGGACATGCAAAGTCACAACAAATGGCCGTATATTATGAAATCGCTATGTCCATCTGCTTGTGTATCCTTTATTACTAGCCAACTATGCTTGCATATAAACAGGTAAAGAGCAAATATGCTTCTAAAGTGATTTGCCTGTGAGTTTATATTTTTGCATAAAAAGGTATTGTCTGGGTAGATCTTGACACATGTACAGAGACTGATGACGGAGTTAAGGAGAGGTGTGTGTGTGTGTTTCAGGTCATGCTTGCTCTAGCAGGTCTCTACCTGTCCACAGAAGACCTAGATGCCTGCCAGCATCAACTGATGACTCTGCTGAAGGGCGAAAAAGACAATGACGCTGCTACTATTGTAAGATGCACCATATTTCTTTGCAGATGTTTTGTTTCTTCATCAGAGTTTCCAGGGCTTTCACAGTTTTAGTTAGAAATTACTCGCCAGATGTTTGCTTCCTAGTGTAAAATCCACTGTGTTTTGTTTAAATACCCTTTAAAACATTGCTTAGTGTGCTCAGAGTGCAGGTGCAGGATTGCAGACCAACAACAAAAGGATACTATTCAGGAATGGGGTTTTCTGAACTAGTCCTGCAGCTTGTTTTGTATGGTAAAGTTGTTGTTTTTTGGCCCATTCTAACAGAATGTTTTCAGCTGATCTCAAGTCCACTGGCAACCAGACCAACAAACAAACAAAAAGTTTATCATTTCACAGCTGCATTTGACTTCTGCAGCTGCAAAAGGAAAACAACTAAAAAATGAAAAAGGAAAAAGGTGGCTTTGCTACCAATACATCATTTTACCCCCTGTGACAGAGTTATTTGGGGGGGGGGGGGGGGTATACTGGAATCACCATGTACAGCTGTCAGTATGTCTGGACTTGTCCAGAAGATCTCTTCTGAACCACTCAGTCTTTTGTAACAAAATTTGGTGTGATGATGCATCATCATCCACCAGAGTGGCATGCACACACAAAATTGGGATGCTATCTCCAAGGCCAAAGTCACAGTGAGGGCTTATATAATCAAACTATGACTGTTTGAACTTTATCTTTTCAACTAATGATTTTTTGGCAAACAAAATTAGTTATATTGTAGCTCATCATAAGCCAAGGTGTTCAGTGGAAGAGTATTGCATTGCTGTGTTCAGAGTCAAGGTCGCAGCACTGGTACAATTTTTTAATTAATGTTTGTCCAGACAGTATCTTCTGAACCTTTCATAACTAAACTTAATACATCATCATAGACTAGAGTGTTATGCAAAAAAATGGGTTGCTGCCTTCAAGGTCAAGGTCACATGGCTTGTATAATCAAAACACAACTTTTTCTATCACATCTTTCAAAGCGTTGATTCTTTTGTGACCAAATGTGGGTTGATGGTACATAATCATATGCCAGAATGTCTTGTGAAAAGATTGTTTTGCTGTTTTCTAGGTCACGGTCACAGCAGAGGTTCAAAAAAAATTCATAAATATTTGTCTGGACAATATCTTTTGAACTGTCTTTTTTACATTTTGTAGCCAAACCTAGTATGAAGATGCATCATCATGAGGCAGTGTCATGTAAAAAGTATGCTCTGCTATCTTTAAGTTCAAGGTCACATTGTAGGCTGATATAAGTATGATTGTTTTCTACTGTGTCCTCAGATTTGCAGATCCTTTTCAAAACACTCAAAAGTTTAACAAGAAAGCTGGTTTTGATAGGACAAAACAAAACATGTGCAAACTTTCAGGGTAAACCCTTTTTTCAGACAACAGACAGAAGATAAATGATGATAAATGAAAATTGTTTAGTGATCTGGTTATAATTAATGCTGGAGTGTGTTGAAGAATGATTCTGAATGTTTAAAATTCTTCAATACACTCCAGCACAAACTGTATCCAGATAAGTAGATTATTCAACAACAAAATCAGCCTTTTGTATGTGTTTATTTCACAATGCTAGGCAGTCAACTCCATTTCAGACTGCAACTCCATTTCAGACTGCAGGGGGAGAGGGGGTGCTGATCCTTTTGCAGCTAAACTAGGTTTGATGGTACATCATCATAAGCTGGAGTCTTTTGTGAAAAGATTGGATTGCTGTGTTCATGGTCACAGTGATGGTTCAAAACAACTTAACTGCATGTTTGTCAATCCTATTTTTTTCTGTACCTGTGAGAGTTTTGCAACCAAACTGTGCTGATGTACTATTACTAATAACCAAACCTAGTGCAAGCAAAATGGGCCTGTGTATATATGTTACAGGCAATCCGTGAAGTAAGGCATTTCATGAAATGCCTAAAAATGTTAGGCATTTCATGAAGTGGTGAAAAGTTATAGGCAATATACGTGATGTCTAAATTTTGTAGGCAATAGGAGTATTGCCTAAAAAATAGTGCTCAAGATTTCAGTTTGCATGACTGCCAATTTCTGTATTCAGGCAAACTGTGTATTGATTCCGTGCATCTGTTGTGCCTCTGTGTGTGTGTGTGTGTGTATGTGTGTGTGTGCGCGCGTGTGTGTGTGTGTGTGTGTGTGTGCGTGCGTGCGTGCGTGCGTGCGTGCGTGCGTGCGTGTGTGTGTGTAGAGGCAAACAGATATATGGGTCATTCTCCTGAAAACTGGACCAAAGAGGGTGCCGGTTTCCTGATGAAATAAAATTAAACTAAGACATGAAACTTTTTGAACTACTGCTGTATTTCTGATGTAATGTGTTTGGAGAAATAAGGCAAATGCCACAATAGGTAAATGCATCATTATTTCTTGCGCTGTGAGCCTTTTTTGGTAAAAATCCAACATTTTCATGGCTGCCATTTGTGACATGGCTTTGGGAAGGTTAGCTGATCGCAGATATTTCCTTGGAATCAGTCATGATTGAATAAAAACAGGTTTCATGAGAAAGAAGGAGGCCAGTTCTTACATACAAATAGTATTTATTGAGTGTTGCTTGCTATTAACAGCTCCAAACAAAGGAAGATAATCAGTGTCTCACACGTTACCAGTGGTGTCTTCTGAGTGTGTATCATGATATTGTGAATTGTTCACAGCGCAAACTAAAAAAACTGTCATTTTCATCAGCTTAGTAGATAAACACATTTCACCTTATTTTTTAATGCTTGTTTGATGACAAAAGAGTAGATACAAAATAAATTACAGTCATTTCTTCTGGGGTGTTTGACATGGTGTCTTACAATGGCGTAACGTGCAAACACACAAAATAATTATTTCTGCTTGTACTCATTGACTTTCGACCTACCATAACATACCAGTCCACGTCAGCTGTCTTGCGGCAGCAACATTTGACCTGTTTTTGCGCTGTGTGTGGTGTATTATTTTACTAGAAAAGGGAAAGCACTGTGGTGTTTTCAGGGGTGAGGGCTGTAATGCTAGTGACACATATTTGTTCCCACTCAGCTTAGTGTTTGTTTGCAATCTTTTGTAACCAAACTTAGTATTGTGGTGCACTACCATGAGCTGGAATGTCATGCAGAAAAAAATGGGATTCTACCTTCAAGGTCAAGGTCTCAGTGTGGACTTATATAATCAAAATATGACAGTTTCTACAATATCTTTTATTAGTTCTAAACCAGTGAGTCTTTTGCAACCAAACTCAATTTGAGTGTAGATCATCATAAGCAAAGAAGTGTCCAGTGAAAATGTTGAATTGCTGTGTTCAAAGTCAATGTCACAGCCAAGGTTAAAAGTTTCAGTTAATGTTAGTTTGGATGATATCTCATACATCGCTGCACCATTTGTAACCAAACCCAGTATGGTGAGATATCATTATAAGCCAGAGCGTCATATGCAAAAAAATGGGTTTCTGTTTTCAAGGTCAAGGTCACAGTAACTGAATTTCGGTTCATACAATCACATATGACTATTTCTATTATATGTTATAAACTGGCTGATTTTGTGGGGCGACCAACTTAGTTTGACAGTACATGTTCATAAGCTGTGAAAAGGTTGCTTGGCTGTATTCAAGGTCAAGGTCACAGTGAAGGTTCTGAACTTCAGTGAATGTTTGCCCAGACAATATCTCTGATCAGTCACACTTAGTATGGTAATGCATCATCATCAGCCAGACTATCATTCAGAAATATCATTTTGTGATGTTCACGGTCAAAGCCACAATCATTTCTACTAGATCTTCAGAAATACTGAAACTTTTGCAATCCAAATTAGTTTGAGGGTACATAATCACAAGACTGGGTAAGATACTGTGAAAAGATTTTCTTGCTTTTACACAGGGCATGAGATAGAGAATATGGCTTGGTTGACTGTGGACTAGATTGCTGCCACTTTGGCTATCCTGATATCTAAAGCAGGGGTCAATACCAGTTCCAGTCAAGAAAATGTGGAAAGAACATTGCTTTTGTAATGAGTATACTTGTTTATTAAGTTTTTTGGTCAATGGTTCAAGTGTGTTATTCTTATATCCTTTTGTACTTGTGAGACAGATTACTAATTAAGTGTGATTGGTTTTTAACTTTAGAAAGCAAGAAACAAATATCCTTCTGACATGTATATTTATATATACGGTTCAGACCAAGTTAGTGCAGTGCATCCCCCCTCCTCCAAATTATTAGGGGGGGTGGGGGGGGGGGGGGGAACTAAGGAAAAGAAATGTGTAATCTATTTCGTGCATGTCTGTACTTCGAAGAAGACATTTTAAACCAAATCGTTAAAGAGGCAGGACAGTTTGTTTTTTTAAATGTCAGAAGTGACAGATATTCCTTTATTAATTAGGAAATATTGTATAATAAAAAAGGCAAGAGTCAAACTGGCCACTGAACCGACTCTATTCATGCATTTCTGGTGTCTTCTGTAACACTCAATACACTGACCTATGACACAACATAATGCACAATTAACAAAGTTCCTGACACCCTGTCAATTTATGTCTTATATTTATGTACACAAGAGATGTCAAGCTTTCATTTCCAAATAATAGCATTAAACAATTCACACTTTGAATTTTTACCATCTGTGTCACAATTTTGACCAGTTTTCAGGAGAATGACCCATATACAAAAAGACAAAATGAACACACAGACATAGAGACTGATGAAAGTGGAATCAGCATGCAGTTTATGCGACTTATATTTAGTTCAGTGCAGGACTTCATCATGCTGTAGAGTTGACATTAACAGATTTGCCTTCCATATCATCACTTTACTTTGTTTAAGCAAAACTCAATCCACTGTTACTTCAAAGTACATGCTAAAAATGGTTCACACCAGATTCACTTGGAACTTGCCACAGGATGGAGGAGAAAGAGCAGGAGATTCTGTTCACGCAGAAGTTATATGAAAAATACAGGAATCAGAAAACATATCTGCTCTCCAAACATGTGTATTATGAAACACTGGAGACTGTGAAGAAAGCAAGATCATCAAGTGGGACAAAGTAATTGAACTCTTCCTCTGTCTCTCTGTTACTTCCTCTCCATCACTTCATCTCTGTGTGTGTCTGAGTGTTAGCCTGCCTGCCTGTCCTCCTGTCTGCCCGCCCGTCTGTTCATCCATCCATATCCATGGCTGTCTGCCTGTCTCTATCTATCTGTCTGCCTGTGTGTGTGTCTACCTGTCTGTCTGCCTGTCTGTCCATCTGTGTGTCCATTTGTCTGTCTGTTTCCATGGCTGTCTGCCTGTCTCTGTCTGTGCATGTTTGCCTCTGTATATCTGTCTCTCCATGTCTGATAATGGAAGCATATGCCTTGCAGTTCATCAGTTTCTTCAAGTATCTGTTACTCACAAAGTAGCTTTTGCCTGGGCACAACATGCACATGGTAGATGAGAATATGATATGCTTTCAACTGACCTTGAACCTCATTAGTAAGAGATGATGTGTGTGATGATTTGCGCTTCACAGAATCTACTTGGCGTTCACATGCACACACATGGGCATACGCACACAGATGCGCGTGAGCGCACACACACACACACACACGCACGCACACATACACACACACATGGTCACATACACAGTTATGTGTTTTCTGCATTAAAAATGTACGTAACTGTTCTCACCTTTCAGATACAAAGTCCTTTAATGTGGTGATCAGGACAGACTTATTCAAAAGCATGACTGTGCCGAAGATGCACCATTGTATTTTGTCATGATAGAAGAGACATATGAGTTGATCAAATGTGCCCATGCAGGGACAGGACATGGAGGCCATGACCGTATGGAGAAGAAAAAAAAATTCCCTGAGAAGCTCTGCAGTTTTACAGAATGCAGTGCATGCAATGTCAGAAAAAGAAGAAACAAGGGCAAGTCAAAGGAAACGCTGTCAAGCCAATTCTGTCAGAAGACCTCCTCTCTCAGGTTCAGATAGATTTGATAGACATGCAATCGATGGCGAAAGGACAGTACAAGTGGATCTTTTTGTACCAAGATCATTTCACAAAATTCTGCACTCTAAGAGCTCTTAGTTCAAAGACAGCTTCAGAAGTGGCACTTCATCTTCTTGATTTTTTCCTGACCCTCAGTGCTCCTGCTATTCTCCAGTGGTGCTGAATTTACTGCTGCAGTTATCACTGAAGTCTGCAAACTGTGGCCCAAACTAAAGATTGTTCACAGCAAGCCAAGAATGCCCCAGTTCCAGGGTTCCGTAGAGAGCAAATGGAGACATTAAGGACATGCTGATGTGCTGGATGGATGACAACAACTCCACTGACTGGATACTGGAATAAAACAAATCAATTCATGAAGAATTCCAGCCACCACACAGGCACTGGAATGTCACCATTCAAAGCAATGTTTGGGGTGGAGGCTAAAGTAGGCCTGAGATCCAGCACCCTCCCAGATGAAGTGATCAACATGATCGAAACCGAGGAAGACCTCCTTCGTACCTTCGTATCTGTCAGCCGGAAGATACAAGTGCAGAACACAGAGATGCAGAACCACTTCAGGATGCTGCAACAGGTGTCGTTTCTCTCAATGATCTTCAAGGCAGCTATCCTGGAAGTAGTGCCAAAGAAACTGCTGCTGAAGAAGACTGTTCCAGTTCTCCCCACACCACAGACATTCGTGAAGAAACTGACTTCACTGAGTCTCAGATGGACAGTCCTCTGGAATTTGCTCATGGTAGTCCAGAATGGGTCCTTGATCACTCCGCCACCAACATTGAACTTAGTGAAGAATTATCATCAGCTTGTCAACCAGTGACGATGAACAAAACAGGGTCCTTCAGCTTGTGGAAAATGAAAATGACAGTCCTCAAGTATTCAGGAGAGATGATGAAAGTGAACATCAGGAAGGAAGAAAAGAACATATTGAGAAACATGTTAAAAAGATTTTTTGTCTAAAAAGATTTTAGACATTTGAAAAAAAAACACAAGGACTTGTCAAGAGAACCAAGCAGAAAGAATGCTGAAAAGAAGATGATGTGAACTGCAACCAGGAGAAGTTGCTGACAGTGTGACAGTTGCCATCACCCCCTGTTGACAGGGGATGTGGAGATGCAAGGAACATCATTGGTATCATCACAGAGAGAGACAAAAATCACTTCTACAGGGTTGGAGTAAAACAGGGTTTGCTGTGAGGTTGCTTCTCTCACAATCAGTTCAAAGTGTGTCAAGAAACATTTGTTGACCTGTGTGATATTGATCAATCCAGGATGCTGTCGAACAGAGAGGTTGTTTCAAAGATTCATTGGGAGGGGGACAGGGGTTCATAAAATGCAATTGCTGTGGCAACAGAAAAAAATGTGGTACAGACAGATGTAAATGCTTCAAAAACCACCTCAAATGCAACAGTCAGTGCCACAACAGCCTGTCTTGTACAAATAAGTGAATCAAAAGAACAAATAATCCTGTGTCAGTTTGGATCTTGCTTTCTTCAGCCTCACCGTTGGGGTGTCCTATCATTGTTGGTTAGAATGTTTAGTTTTTATTTTCATCTGCTTGCTTTGCAAAATAAACAGCCTTTTAGTATGATGATAAAGCAGAGAATAACTTTGATTACTTTGTGGAACAGAACTGAATATGTAATTTGCAAAGCTTGTTCTAGTGCATTTTCATAACTTGTTACTGTGAGTGAATTATGGTTAAAAAAATTATCTCTGCATTTTCATATAAATTATTTATACTGTGTTGCCGTTTAAAACAGTAAGCATGAAGTGAAACATGCAGAATGTAATTTATCAGTGGAAATTATTTCAATTGACAATATGTTATAAGTATATTTACCTTTTCAGAAGTTAGTGTGTATTGCAAATTAAAGTATTTCTTATATTTTTATTTCATTGAGTACAATAAAGATAAAAAGTAATTTGAAACACTTCCTTCTGTTCCTTCAAAATGCTCAGGCAATACATGAAATGCCAAGAGGTAAATTTCAGGCAATGCACATATTGCCTACAAAATTTAGGCATTACTTGTATTGCCTGACATTTTTAGGCATTTTATGAAATGCGTTACTGCGCAGATTGCCTGTAACATATACATGTATACAGGCATGGGAATTCTCCTGAGATCTGCTATTTTCAGAGGAAGTCTGACAGAGTTCAAAGGTACCAAAACATTTCTGATGGAACAAACAAAACAAAATGGGTAAAATAAATGTCAAGATCATAGATGGTTATTATCTGCATTCTTCCTCTTCTGGCTTTCTGTGGGTTTCACTAGCATGGTACCAACAACACATATGCATGCATGCAATGCACATGAGGCCTAATGTCTAGGGCTGATATATTAGGGTCAAAATCATGAAACTTGTGTTGTTATACACAGAATATGTACAGAATATTATAATTAAACATTAGTAGAAAAAATATGCATTTCAGAAGTGTGTAAAATTTCACAGAGATGTGGCTTTTGGGACTTGTGCATCTGTATCTAACAGCTAGCAAAAATGAACACATGAATTGTGATTATTATTTTAATTTGTTGTTGTTGTTAGTGTATTGAAGACATAAAAAAATAATTGCTGTCCTACCAGTTTCCATCAGGGAACATAACTGACTTTTTACATTTTTACCAAATGTTTTGGGGGCCTAATGGTTATTTTTCCCAATGTGGTCCTGTCCAACTGACCTCAAATTTTGCATGAATATTATGTTCATAGATGCTATCAGTATCTTGTACATAATTTTGCATGGATGTTATGTGCATAGACACCATTCTTATTTATGTATCCCACATACATGTGGTATTTCTTGTAGAATATACTTATATAGTGAGTAAAAATGCATGATTATGTGCTTCAGAGGCCTTCGTGATATACTCTGATTGCTTCCTGCTCCCATTCTACGCCTGCCATTCCCAGTTTGAGAGGTTTTCACTTAACCAGTTCCCATGCCTGATGTAGTACACTGACAAGGACAGTTGCTTACCATATGCAGGCATTCAACAGGAGGTAGTTTACAGTTTAAGGCAACAAACAGCCTATCTGCACAAATCTGTGAGTAACAGTGTGCTTCTGTGCATTTAAAAGCATTGAACGTAGCAGACCTTTTTCAAAATCTTGGACCGTGAACATCAACAAGGAAAGTACTAACTCATGGCAGAACTAATACCAATAGCCTATTTTTATTAAGTGTAGTAAACTGTGAGTGTGATCAAATAATGTTGGTATTAAAAAAAAAAAGCTTGAAAAAGAAACTGCAAATGTGTTCATATGACCATGACCTTGACAGTGAAAGTTTTACAGTTAGTATTAATTAATTATTGATCACTTTTTATGACTATTTTTTTCTGCTCACAAACAGCTCTTGACGTTTGTGATTTTGAATGAGCAATGGTAGACTTTTTAGTGCATTTTTGGTATCCACTGAAGTGGTGTACCTGTAGCATAATGTCTTGGTGTTTTTTTTTTTTGTGTGTGTGTGTGTGTGTGTGTGTGTGTGTGTGTGTGTGTTTGTGTGTGTGTGTGTGTGTGTGACTTTTAGGCAAGCATGACCTAATTATAGAACATATGTCAGTACACCTGTTCTCACAATGGATAACAGACATATACAAATATACAAGCACAATTTATGCATATATATTCATAGTGTACAAAAAGGTAGTCATACAGGCAGCCATACAGATTGTCAGACAACGTGCTTTATAGACAGATATTTGCCTTGAATGATTGAGTACATGTCACATGTGTATACATTCTAAATCTAGAATAACTACATCTGCCAGTTATCAGGTTTCAGCTTTCAAAATAGGCTTATTTGGACTGTCAAAATGTTGATGCATCTAGATAGGCATACCTCTTACATACACTTGACATAGGTGTGACTGCTCAATTTTCAGAACTAATACCAATAGCCTGTTTTTATTAAGTGTAGTAAACTGTGAGTGTGATCAAATAATGTTGGTATTAAGCCAGTTCTTTAAAACTGTATTCCTGTATGTTGTATTTCAAGAGCAGTTGTTAAAGAAAGCAGGAGAGAGTTGGCAAGCACTTCTTGAGTTTGCATTTGTATATAAAATGCTTAATTTCAAATATCACTAAGTCAAAAACTGTGTCAGTTTTCATGTCTGTTTTTGTAAAAACAATACATTTTGTATAAATTTTACATTTAGCCCTTTTTCTTTTCTTTTTTTTTTTCTTTTTTTTTTTGCAATATTGTTTTCAGTGAAGTCCAAAGCCATTTGATACAAGCACATTAAAAAAAAAAAAAATGTTCAGTGGTATCAAAATGTTCAGTGGTACCTTTTTCATCATTGCAGAAACCACACAGTCATAGCAGTGACTCCCATTTTTTGTTTAATACTATGTTAGTAGCTGTTATTCTGTGTAGAATGCACAATTGTAGCCATTTAAATTTTATATGTTTAATTTTGTGTACTTCTTTGAAAACTGTATTTCTGAAAATATTTTACTTCAGTTTTTCACTCCATTTCATCTTCAAGCAACAATTTTGGCATACAGTTGTCATTTTCAAAAATATTGTAATAGTCTTGTACCCTTTAATGCAGAGTAGACTGCACTCAGTAACATATTTATTTCATTTGCCATGTTATTCTAATAGTTGACCTGTTTACACTCAGAGTATAATAAATGTCATATATTTTTTAAAAGAGAGTATTTTCAGTTTTTAGGCACAGACTCAACAGTACTTTTTATCGATGTCAGTTTTGCCTCAACGGGCTACTGAAAAGTCCAGGTAGCAATATTTTGCAGCAGAAATACAAGCCTCATTTTGAATTGCCCAAGAATTCAGTGCTGAAACTACACAAAGCTCAATAAAGAAACCAACACTGTGGCAGCAAGAGGTTTTTGAGACTTCCACACACACCACCAAAAACCCAGAGCTGTTCATATTCCGGACTGAAAAACAAATGAACCACAAAATATGTCTATAATATTTATGATTGTTTTTTTGTTTTCAACACATTTTCATGTGCTGAAAATGTGGGCATGCAATCATACTAGTAAACAGGTCTGTAATAGGTATTGTAAATGGCTTAATATGTTGCTTTATTGAACTGGTACAACTGCTAAAAGTCAGTCAACTGTCATGCTAAACCTTGTATTAAATTCTCAAAGAGTGCAAAACTGCCCATTTTCTATTATAAAATGAGCAATACAATACTTCATTGTCAATACACTGTGTATGTTTGATTACCTTATTTCTGATTATCATATTCTTATTAAAGAAACGAGTCCAGAAAGCAGTTGAGATGCTAAGTTTGGTTTCATTTTACTAAAGAAAATACCAAAGGCTTTAAGACACCTGACTGAAAGGATTAATTTTGACAGTTTGGTTGAAAAAGCAGGGGCCATATCATTCTAATTGATTAAGAAATGGATACAGCTCCATGGGAACATTTATTCACTTATGGTTTGTTGTCTTCAGTTTATAGATCCATGTGAAGTTTAGAGCTAGCATATATGTTTTAATATCTGGAATATTTAGACCTCCACTTTTTACATCTTTTATTGTCTTTCTGGAAGTTCTGTCCTGTTTTCATTCCAAACAAATTGAAAACAAATTTTCTGAAGATCTTTCACGAAGTTATCAGGAGGGTCAGGCAGCAAAATCTGTAAGTGGATCAGTTTTGACAGAATAAATGACTTCAGTATAGCAGCTCTCCCTAGTGGGGTAATAGTCCTAAACGATCATATTTTAAGCAGTTTTTAACTTCATCAACTTTTTTTATTGTAATTAATTGCTGCATGCTCTTTTAAATCCTGGGTAAACCATGTGCCAAGGATCTTAAACATTGTTGGATGCCATACCATTTTTAGAAGTGGCATATGTTTTACTCTGTGGTGTATATTTTACTGTCTGCATTCAAGAACAGGCCAGATACTTTTCCAAATTTATTAGTTGAATGTATTGATTTTTGGATTTATTTTTCTCTCCATTGTTCATTAGTTGTGTGTCATCTGCAAATTGAGGTATTTTGTGTTCTACTTTGTTGATCCAGATTCACTTAATGTCACTGTCTTCTTGAATCATAATTGCTAAAATTGCAGCACTATTTGGAAATGGCATGGCTGGTGCCATGTGAAACACTGCTGCCATCTTTGTACACATTATGTATGCGCCATACATCAGTGCACCAGTTTGGAGTGTCACTTCATTCAAAGATATATATGTAGGGTGCATGTGTGTTTAGCTGTAACCTGCCACCTGCACTTTTGGTAGAATGACTGGGAATTTTGTGGTGTCTTGATTGAGTTAAAGTGTTTGATATGTATCAAAAAACATTGTTTAAATGAAGAAGAAGAAACTTCAAATCCTGGCTCTGCTGACAACTTTCTTGTCATTGTTGTAGTTTGATACTCATTTAGAATTCATCTGGTATTCTGGCTTGAGTTTTATACTGTGGGTTTTTGTTTTCAAGGTAATTAAAAGGTGTTATTATTATTTTTTAAATTATGTTTATTTCCTCATTGTTTCATGACCTAATTATTTATAGGCTATCTTTTTTTTTCCTGAATGGAGAGTCAATGGCATAAGAAAAGTTCAGTCCGAAGGAGTGTGGTCGCCACATAGATGGGTAACCATAACCTGCTGGGATTTGGGCATCCCCAAGATTTCTCTGGAGTCAGTTTTGTGCAGGAGTCTGTGCAAACCTTCACATGAAAGTATAAACTGTAATCCCCAGTATGTATATAAATGCAATGAACATAAAAGCTCCTGTATTCCATGTCAGAGCTCAGTGGATTGTGGAACATTAAAACAGCCCAGCAAGCACTAAAGTTGAATCTGCTCAAGAATGGAGAATAGTGCTGTATGAAAGTGATAAATAATAATAATAATGGCAATGAGTGAAGAAACTTGCATTCAAACATGTATACAAAAATTAAGAACTGTGCCTAGACCAACTATCCAAAATCATGAAAATGCCTTGGGGATAATATCAAGACATGACCATTTCATTTGGGGGGGGGAAGAGGTGTATTTTTTCAAAGTATCTAGTTTAAACAAGAGTTCTCACAATGTGATGTCATTTGTATGCCTCTTGTGAAAAAAATTGTGTGATAGAGTATGATGAAGAGAAAAATTGAAACTTTCTAATAATGTTTACTTTCATTGTCAGTCACTTGTTGGCTTGCGTTGTTGGTAGTTTGGCTGTTGATACCTATTTGTCTGTACAGCTGGCATATATCTCTTCCAGTCAGTTTTGTTGTTGTTGGATCTGGTGGCTTTTTTACAAATGGTGCATTGAGGGATATGTATTTTTAACTGACATAGACACAGTTTTGTTGTTGTTGCTGTTTTTCATTTATATGTGGTCATTTTTGGTGTTTTTTCAGATGCTGGCTGACCTGCTGTTTCGCAAGAATGAGTATGACACAGCCATGTATCACTTCCAACAGTTACTTCAGATGAAAGCAGGTTAGTTTTTGAATGTTTAGTATTGCCTGGGTCAGTAACATGTTAGTTATGGAAGTGATTATATGGCAGTTTGTTGTCGTCAGGTGATTTGTATACTAGACTATTGCAACTCACTCCATTCAGGCTGTCCTAAACACCTTGAGAAAGTGAAAAAGGTTCAGAAGTCAACTGAAAGACTTGTGGTCCAGGCTTGTAAATGAGATCATGCTTCATCCCTCCTGTGAACTCTTCATATCCAAGCATGTATTGACTATAAGTTATCAGCTCTTTTCTCTGATACAGCCCCTGTTTGTCTGTCTGGTCTTCTTCACTTCTTTATGTGTATACTCCATCAAGACAACTCTGCTCCTTTTCTGACACAAGAACTCTATGAACCACTGAAAAAACACATATTAAAACCAAAGCATTTAGCTAGCACTCTTTTTTCCTATGCTGCTCCTTCTGTCAGGAATTCCTTGCCTCTTGAGATGAGACACATTCAGTCAACCACCACATTTAAAACGGTTCTGAAGACCCTTCTGTTTAAAGCCTTCTACTGCTAGGAAATTATTTACGCCCCTTACTCCCACCCCTGTGTTCTTATTTCAGCAGACTGGTGTGATCCTTTGTATGTTCTTGTGTGTGTGTTAGTGTGTGTTTGTGTGTGTGTATGTGTGTGTGTGCATTCTTGTGTGCATATGTATGTGAGTGTAATGTAGGTCTTGCCTGCTTAGCATCTTGTGATTTGAATTGCTTCTAGTCATTGTTTTCTGCTTGAGGTGGTTCAGTGTGTATGTAGTTCATATTTGATTTTTGTACAGCTGGCCAAGTTTTATTTTTATGTTAGAGGTTTGTGCTTTATAAATATTTCATTATTATAATTATGCAAGTTCATACTTACTGCTTCAATAAACAAGCCCACTAAAGATCTAAAAACTTCTCTGTTGCAAAATTGCTTGAGGCATGTGTTGAACTGTTGGCATTTCTTTTTCCTTTGTGTTGGGTCTGTGGAAAGGTGAGTATGATACAAATTAAACTTAGCTGGAAGTGATTTTTTTGAGGTGTGTATATAATTGCAAAAAAACCTAGACAGCAGTCTACTTCAGCAGTTGTTACCTAAAGCTGTCACTTTATTGTTTTAAAGGATTCAGTTTAGGGTAGGACTCCTTTTTATTCTTCAACAGAGGTCATCCCAGTGGGAATAATTGATAAAATACACTATTAAGTGATAACTGACTGATTATTCAGACAACTACGAGGCCCTGGCCAGGTTGGTGGACCTGATGCGCAGGGCAGGAAAGCTGGATGAGGTACCAAAGTTCCTGGAAATGGCTGAAACTGCATCCCCGAGAGCACAGATGGAGGCTGGCTTCAGCTACTGCAAGGGACTGTATGAGTGGTGAGTGGATGCAAGGGTTGGTCTGTTTAGTCAGTGTAGAAGGTTCACAAAGGGCATAATGATGAGTTGGTTAGGACTTGCTTGGCTCTTTATTACAGATTAGAACATGGCTCTTGGTAAAATAAAGCATCAATTTTCACTAAGAAAAGGTCCAAGGGAGTTAACACTGACATAATAACAATAGATTATTTGTGGGGCCCCATTCACATAAGAGCCCAGCACACTTATAAAGGCATAAGGATATGCTAATTTCATCATCACCACTAGGGGGCGGGGATAGCTCAGTGGTTAGAGCACCGGACTCGTGATTGAAAGGTCGCGGGTTCGAATCCCTGCTGGAACGGCAGGAGAATTTTCTTCTCCAGGGTCGACTTTCTGTGCTGACTCTTATTTCGGTATCCGTTCCACCCCCGTGTTAACACAGTAGCACGTAAAAAATCCCTGTCATTCTGCCAAAAAGTGCAGGTGGCAGGTTACAGCTAAACACGCATACACCTTATGTATGTGGATTTTATTGAACCCTGCTTCGGCATTGGTCACAACTTGTCCCTAATATGTCAAATGACATCTGAGGACATTAAGCATCAACTCATCATCATCATCAGCTAATTTCATCATACATACACACACACACACACACACACACACACACACACACACACACACACACACACACACACACACACTCACTCTCTCTCTCTCTTCGTGAAACCATGATCATAGATATATATATATCTCTGTCCATGTGCTGCTCCAACCTGTGTTGTGCTGCTTCAGGCAGCCCATACATTTTGTGTGTCTGTGCTCTATGTGCATGATGTCAAACATGTTCTTAATCTTATGTGCGTGCGCGTGTGTGTATATATATATATATGTTTACCCCAGATCAAGCTTCTTCTTTTTTTTAAATGCTCATTATCTACTTGTTTCTCAGTTTACTGGTGTCCATTTCAACATGAATTGTATGAATGTACATGTACTCGACATACTGCAGCTCACTGTATCCTTAGTTAATAGTAGTTTCCCTCATGGGCAAGGGCTGGATGTAAAAAGACCTTGAGTCTTCTCCACTACCCTCGTAAAATAAAGTTTATTCATTCATTCATTCATTCTCTCATACATGCACATGCACATGCACACACACACACACATAACACAGAGTCCATCAGGAATAACCAGTTAACATTGGCATCCACATCCTTCCCCTCAAGTTGTTTTCAGTGAATATAAAGAGAACATGAAATGTTAGTTTGAAAGTGAAATTCTTTAACCACTAAAAAACATAAAGTATACAATGTTCTTAGAGTCAGTTCTTTGATTATGTCATCCCCCCCCCCCCTCCCCCCCCCCCCCCTTTATTTTTACGAAAGGAAAAATAAACATAACAAGTCAATTATGTAAAAATCTGATTCTCTCTCACTTTTACAATTGCCTATAATCATAGGCCAATGACTGAACAGAATAACATTTTAACTTAACCCCTTCACTGCCCCAGCCTGTAAAATTTCCCGGATGAAAGATGCACAGACACACCTGCAAACAGTATATTTTCCATTCCTATAACATCTACTTTCAGTGGTGTGTTTCGATGAAAATCCTTTCACTTGTCAATGTGAAAAATAAGACAGAAGCAGTTACAGGTTTCAAATTTTGCACATTTATTGGTCGTTTTCAGTTGACAGATTGGCAGTGAAGGGGTTAAATAAAATGACTGGAACAGGAAAGTGAAACCCATTTAAAAAACAAACAAACAAAACAAACAGTTGTTCTCAGCAGTATGTGAATCCTGTGTACATGTATGTTGAATGTAGTAGTCAGCATCAAATTTCAAAGTATTTGGCATTGGGCTTAACAGTACACACATACAGTGTCACGACTGGCTGTTTGGAAGCATCTGAGTGGGCAGGCAGCAAGTCTTCTGGCTTCTGTGTTGGGGTGACCACCATGGAGTTGGAGAACTGTCAAGATGGTCATGCAGTACAGCCTGTCAGTTGTTGCCAAGTTCCTGAGATGAAGGCAGAGTCATCTGTGTCACAGTGACTTGCATATGGGTTGAAGGCAGGATGTTGGCCATTGCTCTGGAACTGGATGCTCTGGTTCACTGGTTGATGCTCTGTGGTTCTGAAGGTCTGTGGGTTCCTGAGGTGCTGGTTTGTTGACAGGCAGCAGGTGTCTCTTGTATCTCACATAGTCAGTTCCATTGAAAGTGATTATACAATACAATAATACTTTATTAATCCTTAAAAAGGAAAGTCAGTTGTAAGATCTATGTAAGATCTTGGTGTTTCCTGAGGAGACTTGATGACAGCCAGTTTCTGGAAACATTTGTCAGTCTGTATGCGGACCACTGAGTTGAGCTGAAAAGGCTCCTTGGGCAACTGCAAGTGCAGAATATATCTAAATCTTTCACTGAATATATTTAAGTCTTTCACTGACTTATTAAAGTATCTCTTCTGTTGTTATTTCTGCTTCAGATTGGCTTGAAACCTGCTTTGTGTTAAGTAGTCTGAGAACCAGCAGCTTTGCCTTTGGTAATGTTGACAGCATGGTGTGCATGCGTCTGGACAGCAGGCACTGGGCTGGAGATCCTATTGTGTCATCTCTTGGAATGTTCCTCGGGTTTAGAAGGCCCAGCATGAGATCAGATCCATTCCTATTGCACTTCTCAGGCAGTTGTTTTGCTTGTTTCACTGCATTTTCAACCTGACCAATGGACTGGTTATAGCATGGGCTGCTCATGACATGAGCAAAGTTCCAGTCTTCTGCAAACTGTTGAAATTTGCGGTTTGCAAACTGTCTGCCATTGTCTGTCGGGACTTTTTCTTGGATGCCATGGACTGTGAAAAGACATTGCATCTTCCCAGTGACTTATCATGATGAGGCCTTGGTGAGACTGTCTTAAACCATCCTGAGTATGAGTATTTCCAGTCAAATATATTCTGTACTCGCAGTTGCCCAAGGAAAGGAAGGGTCTGGGTGATTGATAAGGGGTTGCTTTTGGAGGTGGGCTTTGGAAGTGTTGCAGAAAGGTCACTGTCTTGTGGCATGTTTGACCAGAAAACAACCTTGTTGGCCAGCAGTTTGGTGCAGTCTGCTTCCATGTGTCCGTTGTGTAGAATGTTGATGTACCCCCCTGACTGTGTGTTTGTGCCCACATGTGTAGAAGTTTGTTTTAACTGCGTTTTGATACTTTGTTTTGTAATGGGTCTGTGCTCCAGTTTTGAGAAATAGTACATAAAAGAATACATTATCATTATTATAAACACAAATGCACCCTATATATGTGGCTTCACATAAAGTGACACTGTAAAGTGGTGCATGGTTGTATGACGAGAGTCATGCAACAACTAAACAGCACTGTAAGTGTAACTACTTCAGTGGCTATTCAAAAACTCACTGTGTTCTCTCTCTGCTTTTGTTTGTGTGTTTTTGTTGTTTGTTTTGTTTTTGTTTGTTTGTTTCCCTGAGCTTTGATGGCTGTGGAAATGTCTTATATCTTTAAAAACATTTTTTATTAATATTAGTATCTGACTAACTGTTTTTTTCCCCAGATACTCCAGTTTTCCTATTCATCCTATTGGGTGTTTGGAACTGGAAGCTTTTTCTTCCTTTTCCAAGGTGTCTTTTGTCACAGTAAATAATCATTCTTTTTAACCTTTTATGTGTCTTGATCCTTCAGAATAGATAGTGGAATGGAAATGCAGTGTGAGACTTTGAACACCGCAGAGAAGCTTCATTGATACTTTACAGCTTGATGGAACTTTGGCTTTCTGCAGGTACACTGGCAACCCCACAGAAGCACTGAAGTTGTTCAACAAGGCACGCAAAGACTCAGACTGGGGTCACTTGGCTGTCTACAACATGATTGAGATATGTCTGAACCCAGACAGTGACACCATTGGAGGGGAGGTGTTTGACACTGTGGAAGGTGGAAGGTGAGCTCACTTGTGCAGTTCAGTGAACCTTTTACAGCCTATGGTTGACAAGCTGGGGAAGGTGAGATCACTTATGCCTCACATAAACTATAAAGGAACCATCAAGATGGCAGTATTATGCACACAATGGTTGCTGTCAGTGTCAAGCCATTTATGAAATTGTTGGCATCAGAAAGAAAGAAAACAATACTCTACCCTGACCCCACCCCACCCACAAGCAACAATAACAACCAGCAGTAAAAATTGGCAGAAGGTCATGATCAAGTGCCTGGCTTGGCCAACGGAGCCCTCCTGGGCACCATTAGAGTCCTAGGAAATTGATGTTGCCTCACCCTGACTGGTGTACATGTGATAGGTTTAACTGAGTTTTATGCTTTCTTTTGTTGTAAGCTCGTGTGAAAGGAAGTGACTTTTTTGCTGTATTTGAGTCAGTGTATTAGACTAAGAAAGGGAAATTCAGCTGAGTGCACACAATAAGGAATTAGTTCCATATGCAATGCATTCACCAGTAAATGTATGTATCCATAGGGGTACAAGGATAGTTCAGGGGTTAGACCACCGGACTTGTGATCAAATGGTCACAGGTTCAAGCAAGAGTAATGGAAGAGTTTTTTGTTTTTTTTCCCATGATCAATTTTCTGTGCTCACTCTTTATTTTGGTATCCATTCCACCTCCCTGTTACTGCAGTAGCACGTAAAAGATCCTGGTCATTCTGCCAAAAGTGCAGGTTGCGGGGTACAGCTAAACACATGCACACCAAGACAGCAGCAGTTTCATGTGGCACCAGCCATGTAACAGCCAAATAGCACTGTCAGTACACCATTTTGGTTGATAAAATATGCTATAAAAGGATACAGCCACTCATTCAAAATCACGTGACATGAGTGCAATCAGCCTGCTTGAGAGTGCAGAATAGCACTATATAAAACTGATTAATAATAATAATAAATATATCTATGTTCCTTGTCTTTTTATTGACACAGACAAACAAGAGACAAAGAACATACTTTAACGAACAGTGCTTGCAGAAAGCAAACGGCAAAGAATTTCAGATCAGTTCTTTCTGGGCTGTGTATCCATAGGCCTACTGACAAACAACAAAAAGCCCAACAACACATGCAGCCAACAGTGACAACATCTCAAATGGCAGCTATAATCATTATCCATTAATCTCCAAATGACTTGTGCTTCTTTGGTTTTAATAGCTATCCAATTCTGACAGTAGAGTTGAACATATCTCCATAGAATGGAGTGCGAAACAGAGCAGATCACTCAAGTCAGTCAGGTAAAGCTTAATTGTCATGTGGCAATCTGAGCAGATGACAAGGTGCATACCACTGAGCAGTAGTTCTACATTGTGGTGGCAGTGGAAGTTGTGTCTGCATGTTAACTAAATGTGTTGCTGGCTGTAAAACAGCATGACTTGGATACAGATAGACTGAATGTTGCAATGACGAATGTTTCTATAAAGGAACATCATGTGGGGGTAGGCTATGGTGTTGCTGACACCAGAATTGGTACAGAAGATTGTGTGAGTGCGTTCTTGTTTCATCAGTGAAATCTCCCAGCAGCCAGACTGTTCGGTCTGGTTCTCTTTGTTTCACAGAGTGTCTTTGCTGTCATTTGATACCTCATCAAAATGAACTTTTTATACTTCTTGGAGTTGTCTGTAACAGGTCTTCCTCATCTGCTTCTACTTATTCTGAAACAAGCCAAAGTGGTCTGTCAGACATCAGTGCCTTTCACTAACCCCCTGAAAGGAGGCCAGGGATGTCTGATGTCAACACCTGTCTGGAATCTCAGGGCTGTCAATTGATTCCCCTTTCCTATCCCCTCTCTTGTTTTTCTGCCTAGTCCTCTTGCTCTTTCTGTCTTGTCATTTTTCTTCTAATGGCCCATTCTCCTGACTTTTTTTTCCAGAAAGCTCTCCAATATTTTTTATGTTAAGACTTAGCCTTTTTTGTATGGCTCTTGTTGAGCAGCTAGGAGATGACAGTAGGTGGTATGTGCAGCTTGCTGCCATATGGCACTGGTATTTTCCATTATGCAGTTGTATAACTTCTTAATTTTATATTCTGTTTGTTTACTCTTTTTTTTTTCTTTTCTTTTTAAATTTAATCTGGTATAAATAAATTAGACAGAATGGTTGACTGTACCAGCATGTCCTAACATTATGTGCTCTTTTAACAGGGATAATAATGAAGGGACTAACTCTTCAAAAATTTGTGTCTGATGTTTGTGTAACTATGTTTGTATGTTTTGATTTATGTTTGCGAAGTGATTGGTTTTGTGGATTAACTTGTTAAAAAGTTTATATATCAAAATCCAGTTACTATCTAACTTTGCTAACCATTCAGTGATCATTTTATTCTTACACTGCTCATCTTTGAATTTAATTTGATGTATACTTCAGCCAGACTAACTGCAATTCAACCATTCACTTGCCACCAAAGCATGTATTTAACGTGTGGTGTTTAACTAACTGAGATTCAATCATTCACTGCCACCAAAGCCTGTATTTAACCTGTGGTGTTTAACTAACTGCAATTCAACCATTCACTTGCCACCAAAACATGTATTTAACGTACTTATTGACCAGTCAGATACTGTAGAACAAGCAACAACAACAATGAAAACATTGCAGAGTATGCTCTGAGTGTAATAAATATTGAGTTTGTGCTCAGTATTTCAGTCAGTCAATGCATAGTCAGAATGGAACTGAGCTTTTGTGTTTTACATTTTAGTTGGTGTATTCAGCTGAAATAATGCATAATATTTTGCCCTGTATTTCAGTCAGTCAGTGGATAAAGACAAAGCTGACAGTGAGCAGATGGCTGTTCGTACGGCAGAAAAGCTCCTGAAGGTCAGTTGGTTGGTTGAGTAATATGGTCTTACCTGTTAGACACAAGTCCAGGGGTTCAGCTGCTTTGTAGAGGCAGAATAGCGAAATAAGCTACACGTGTGATGTATTCTCAGCATTTTTTTTTTTTTTTCTCTCTCAGCCATGTGATCAAAAAAGTGAGTGTTGCCTTTGTAGCCTTTTCCTTGTGCTTGCTTTCTTTAATAACAATGATGGACATTTCTATGGCACATGATCCGTAGCAAAATCTGAGGCACAATGTGCAATACAAAAATATATTTATAAAAATGAATAAACATGTAAGATGGACGAAATAAAAAGGTTTCAAGCCAGATAACTGCCAAACCATGCAAGAATTTACATACAGAAATGTCAGTAAATAAACCAAAGTTTATTAAGTAAACTAACATGAACAAACTCTGATCTCAGCACACATTTATAATACAAACAGACATACTGCAGACACAAAAATGTACAACGGCATATAGTGCACACACACATACACACACACACACACTTGCACATGCACACACAGTGTGTGTGTGTGTGGTGGGGGGGGGGGAGTTATTAATTATATCCAGATTTGAAGCACTTGTCCCAGTTAAAGAAATGAACTCCAATTACAGTACAGCATCACATCAGTCAAATTAGATAGCTAAGAAACACATGCATGAAATTTAAGAAACAGGATCTAGGTAATACAGTAGCATATAACAGGACAACAGTAATGAATGATTAATAAGAATAGCGTACATTAATGAAAATTTATGTTTACTTCAAAGAGTGGCTGCATTTTAAAACACAATAAACAAACAGGGAACAAGACAGTAGCATCCATCCCCCCCCCCCCCCCCCCCAAAAAAAAATCAGTAAACAGGACACAACAATAAATTAATCATTTATGTAATTTTGATTAAAGTCAAACTCATGACACCTGTAAAGACATTGAAGTTATCAGTTTATGTCAGTTAAGCAACATGACATGGCAATAAACTAATGCTGCCAAGATCATTGGCTAAAACAGTAAACAGTAACACTAACAAATAACTCAGCCAGCAAGACATCATAAGACACTAAAATAATACAGCAAGTAACAGCTAATCACTCATGCATGGTTTAAATGGTTATCATACAAACATTTTTTTCAAGGTCTAGGTCACAGTGACTATTTTGACTCACCTATGGCTAACAGTAAATGTTTTGACATAAGGACAGATGACTGACAGTAAATATTTTGACATTGTGACAGCTGGCTGACTGTGCAGACCTGTTTGCTCATACAATTTGGGCCTGCTTTGTACGCCTAAATTTTCAGCATACCAAAATACAAAAAGAATTCAATCAATATGATCATAAATATTTCTAGACATGATTTGTGGTTCATTTGTTGTCCCGTTCAGAATATGCCCAGTTCTGGGGTTTTGGTAGCACGTGTAAGTCTCACAACCTCTCGTTACTGTAGTGTCAGTTTCTGTATTGCAGTTTATAATAATAATAATAACTCTTATATAGCGCTATACACAGTAAAAATTTACAAGCTCGTGGCACTGTACATCAAAATCCACTAGACAATCAAAAAGGTACAAGTACTATAAATGCATACATCAATATCAGGGGGCGGGGATAGCTCAGTGGTTAGAGCGCCGGACTCGTGATTGAAAGGTTGCGGGTTCAAATCCCTGCTGGAACGGCAGGAGAATTTTCTTCTCCAGGGTCGACTTTCTGTGCTGACCCTTATTTGGTATCCGTTCCACCCCCATGTTACCACAGTAGCACGTAAAAAATCCCGGTCATTCTGCCAAAAGTGCAGGTGGCAAGTTACAGCTAAACACGCATACACCTTACGTATGTGGATTTTATTGAACCCTGCTTCGGCATTGGTCACAACTTGTCCCTAATATGTCAAATGACATCTGAGGACATTAAGCATCAACTCATCATCGTCATCATCATCAATATCAAAATGACAAGAAAAGCCAGGATGAGCAAAGTACCGTAAATGCGTCCATCGATATTAAAGCATTTCACATACACTGAAATAATCACAAGTCCTATAAAATATATTACTATCAACATGACAATCAGAAAGCACAAGTACTTTCATGACAATCAGAAAAGCACAAAAGTAATACTGTAAATACATACATCAACACTAAAAAAAAATTCACACACATCCACCTACTATATGTTTGTGTGGTCTTGACACTAAATTCTCAGACAATTCAAAAGGAGGCTTGTATTTCCATTCAAAAAAGTATGAGCATTCGTCATTTTGGGGGAAGCTGTGTTAACATTATTTTCAGTTTTATTTCCACTGAGAACAAAATGAAATAGAAAAGAAATGATTTTATTTTTTTTAAATACTGGAATTATTTTCTTTTTCAGTTTGTTTTAAAGTGCACCATATTCTTTCGCCCTGATATAACTGTACTGGTTGACTGGGCGTAGAACACCAAGTTACTTTACCGTACTCTTATCTATGTTTGAGTGTACACAGTTCTGACAGTCAGTGTCTTGATAGAGTGATAGAGCAGTGACACTGAATGTTTTGATATAGTAAAAATGACTGACAGTGAATGTTTTGATGTAGTGACAGATGGCTCACAGTGAATGTTATGATAATTGACGGATGGATGACAGTGAATGTTTTCTCATAGTAATGGATGGCTGCATGTCTGTACTTTGACATGATGATATCAGATATCTCATGGTGAGAGCTGGTAGATGGAGAATTTGTTTCCTAATAACAGTTGGTGGTAACTATGTTTGCACAGTGACGTATGGTTGATGGTTAATGTGTTTGTACAGTGACAAATAGTTGGTGGTGAATGTGTTAGCACAGTGACAGATGGTTGATGGTGAATGTCTTAGTACAGCGACAGATGGTTGATGGTAAATGTGTTTACACAGTGATTGAAGGTTGATGATGACTGTTTGCACATTTGCAGATGGTTGATGGTGAATGTGTTTGCACAATGATGGATGGTTGATGATGAATGGGTTTGCACAGTGACATGATTATGGTTGTTGGTGGATGTGTTTGCACAGTGACGTAATTATGGTTGTTGATGGATGTGTTTGCACAGTGACAGATGGTTGATTGTGAATGTGCTCACACAGTGACAGATGGTCAGTAGTAAATGTGTTTGCACAATGACAGATGGTGAATTGTTTGCACAGTGACTGATGGTGAATATATCTGCACAGTGCTGGATGGTTTATGATGAAACCACAAGTTGAATATTTTTGTCTGTGACAAATGGTTGATGGTGAATGTGTTTGCAGGGTGATAGATGGTTGATGGTGAATGTGATGGCACTATGACAGATGGTGGACGATGAATGAGTTCAATACAGAATATTTTATTCCTCCCAGTACAGGAAATTATGGTGTCAACTCACACATAAAAAGCACATAAAAGCAATAACAACCAAAGCAATCAAAAATAAATCATCACAATGTGTAAAATTATAATAATAGTATCAGTCAATATATATGTGTATCACAGCATCAACACAACCCTTTCATTCATCCATGCCGCTACATGCTTTAGCAACATTTTGAGCAATAAAACAATAGTCTAAAAATTACGCTCACACCCACTCACACTGACAGACACCTGGATGCATTACATGTGCACACACGCATGCACTTGTACATGCACACATACACACACACACACACACACACACACACACACACACACACACACATATTCTCTCACCTTACAGACACTCAATACTTCCATTATATGCTGATAACACAAATGAAAATTTCAGTTGATTAGTTCTTGCAAGTGGGACTCACAGTCTTCCACTTTCTTCCATTCAACTGCTGTCAAAGTACAGAGGACATGTGGAATCATTTAAGTTGCAAGTTTACGTATGACCCTCCTTCTTCCCCTTTTATTCAAACTTGTTCTGGGTCACTTCTGCTCTTCCTAAAATCAGTACACAGCTGTTTCATTTTTAAAACATTCAAATACAAATAATTATTATCACACCATTTGACAAAACTGTTTTATTTCCTCAGTGTACACAGAGTTACCATTGTTCTTTATCTTTCCAGTGATTTCTGAGTCATCTGCAAGTTTAATAATTGGTCATGAACTATCAGCAGAATGCCTGCAGTCAGCAGTATAAAATGTGAAGAGGAATGGAGTACTGTACCCTGTGGGGCCCCTTGTTAATCCACACTACAGCAGACCTAGTTCCCTTTAACAAAACAAGCTGAGGTCAGTTTGTCAGACAGTTAAAAACCCAGTGAGCAATAGAGGAAGAAAGATTGATTTTTAGGAGTTTTTTAGACCATAAGATGTGATTGAATGATATTAAAAGCACTGGAACCGTTAATCTGATTGTATTCCCTAAAATAAAGTTTCTAAGGGAGAGTAAATGCTGTTCAGAGTGAGTAAGGCTGCATTTGCAATGCCTGTTTTCCCGGTAAGCAAACTGCAGTGGATCGATAAAATCCTTGACTAAAGCAGCTAACTTATCTAAAACCTCTCTCTTGCACACTTTCATAACTGCTGACATCAGCACGTCTGGATGAAGGTTGTTCATGGTGGTGACAGCAGGTTTCTTCAGCACCAGGACAATGCAGGAAGTTTTCCAACATAAAGGGACTGTGTCAGGACTAAAAACACAGGTTAAAAATAAAAGGCAAAATATGAGCAAGTTTTTCTCTTACATCTTAAGAACACAAGGAGATACCCTGTCAGGACCAGCGGGCTTGAAAGGTTATCTTTCTGCAGTATGCGGCAAACTTTTGTAGTTGAAAGCCTTGCTCATCAGACTCTTTGGACGAGGCAGTTCTTTGGATTGTTGCATGTCCAGCTGAAAAATCATGACAGTCAAACTTCATGTTGAATGCACTGAGTTCATTGGCACATCCTACTGTGTTCCTTTCTTCAGTGTTGTTGGTCTTGTTGCTGCTGCTTACATTACCACTCATCAGTCTCATGCCATTCCATGCTTTTTCGTATTATTACAAGTAAAATTGTTCTCTACTTTCTTTTTATATTCTGCTTTTCCTTATCTCATGTTTCAGTTGTTTCTGCACATGTTTCCATTCTTCCAGATCATGTTTAGCCAAATCCTTTTTTCTGATTAACTATGCCTATAAGTATAATATAATCCATGGCTTATTAGAGTACACCTTTACCATCTTTTGTGGATGGAAACTTAACACAAAAGTTAATGTAATCACAAACAGTTTCCACAAGTTTGTCTGTACTTACTGCTGATTCTGCAAACATGGTCCAGTTTGTGCATTCCCACAAGCCTTTGAGAACAATTGACTACTCACCCACTCAGTAACTGTTTGAGTCATAGATGGTATTCTCTGTACTACAGGTCTGTACTGTGGAGTGAGATGAAGAGTGCTGTGATCTGACTGACATGGAGGGGGACAGAGGAATAGGCATTCTGAACATTTGTATGAAGTAAATCAAGAATGCAGTCTTTCCTGGTTGGAAAATCAGCATTCCCGACACTTGTATAACATAAATCAAGAATGCAGTCTTTCCTGGTTGGACAGTCAACATGTTGGAAATAACTGGTAGAAAATACTTTGAGAGGACAGTGATTGAACTCACCCATGTCTATTTTTAGTGCATCAGGAGAAGCTGTTTCTGGAAGTGTGATGGATATGATTTCCAACAGTCACTGATGGGAATATGTTTGCGCAGTGGATGGTTTGTGGTGAATGTGTTTGTACAGTAACTGATGGTGAATATGTTTGTACAGTGACAGATGGTTGATGGTGAATGTGTTTGCACTATGACAAATGGTTAATGTGATTGTGTTTGCACAGTAACAGATGGTTGATGTGATGTATTTGCACAGTGACAGATGGTTGTGTGGGTTATGTGTTTGCACAATGACAGATGGTTGATGGTGGATGTGTTTTACACAGTGATGGGTGGTTGATGGTGAGTATGTTTAAACAGGAGGTGAAGTCCAAACCTGGAGACATCCGCCCACGATTACTTGAAAACATGGCATTGATTGCCACCAAGCAGAAACAAAATGTGGAGAGGGCTTTGTCTGCCTTCATGGACATTTGTTCCAATGAGGTTAGTAATAACAGACATCTGTCTTGTGTGATCAGTAATACTAGATCTCTATTCTAATGAGGTTGGTCATACTAGACATGTGTTCCAGTGAGGCCAGTCAACTACATTTTTGTTCTAGTGAGGAAACTGATACCTGACATCTGTTCTGATAAGGTTAGTCATGCTCAACATTCATTCCAATCTGATATAAATGAGGTCATTGATACCCAACATCACTTCTGATCAGGTCACTCATGCTAGACAGCTGTTCTGATATAAACAAGGTAGACAGCTGTTCTGATATATATATATATGGGGAAATTCACACAGGACATCTGTTCTGATGAGGTTAGTCATACTAGACAGCTGCTCCTATGTAAATGAGGTTGGTTATACTGGAAGGCTGTTCTGGCATAGGTTGATCATACTAGACAGCTGTTCCGATACAACTGAGGTCAGTCATGCTAGACAGCTGTTCTAATATAAATTAGGTCAGTCATACTAGACAGCTGTTTTTATATAAATGAGGTCAGTCATACTGACAGCTGTTTTTATATAAATGAAGTCAGTCATACAAGACAGCTGTTCTGATATAAATGAGGTCAGTCATACAAGACAGCTGTTCTGATATAAATGAGGTCATTCATACCAGATGGCTATTCTGATATAAATGAGGTCACATGAGCCAGCCTTTCTGATATAAATGAGGTCTGATATATGAGGTCAGTAATACTAGACAGCTGTTCTGATATAAGTGAGGTCAGTCATACTGACAGTTGTTCTGATATAAATAGGTCAGTCATACTAGACAGCTGTTCTGATATAAATGAGGTCAGTCATACTACTACTAGACAGCTGTTCTGATATAAATGAGGTCAGTCATACTAGACAGTTGTTCTGATATACAGGGTGGTCCAGAAAAAAATGAAACTTTTTAAATGCTTATGTATTCCAGAGAAATTAACATTTTCTTTTCATCTTTAGGTGAGTCAGAGTGTAGCTGTAAGTTTCATCTGACACTAAGATGGATGCTAAGTAACAGTTTTCAGTTCCAGAACAGACCAATCTCTTTGAACTTTTCTGTGCAACAAAATTGGTCGCTCTTGTCCAGAGGCAATTTCATTGTGAATTCCCAGGAAGGAAAATCGCACATCACAACACCAACACCATCAAAAGCCTGATACAGAAGTTCAA
This sequence comes from Alviniconcha strummeri, assembly GCA_963584105.1. NCBI lineage: Eukaryota > Metazoa > Mollusca > Gastropoda > Provannidae > Alviniconcha > Alviniconcha strummeri. Next base: position 7,280,276 of record OY757553.1, on the reverse strand, counting down.
AGACACTGGCACTGTGGCAAACAACAAGAGCCACAGTAGGACTTGTTTAGAACAGTTGCCACCAAAGTCCACCAGATGGATGTCACAGGAAGTGGGGATTTCCAGAAATTCTCTGATGAAAGTCATTCATAGCAACCTGAAATTGTTTCCATACAAAGTGCAGATTCTTCAGGCTCAAAGCCAGGCCAACAAGAACCAACACTATGAATTTTGCCAGAGTTTCAGTGAACAGATCAAAAACAATCCCTGTCTCTTGGACATTCTTCTGTTTAGTGATGAGTTACATTTCCACTTGAGTGGGCACATTAATAAGCATTTCATGAGGTTTTGAGCCTCAGCACAGCCGCACGAGTGTGTGCAAGCACCCTGAGTATTGAAAAAACAGCTACTTCTGCCAGGGGTGAGATATTAATTGCTACATGGGAAATTGCCTCTGGACAAGAATGGCTGATTTTGTTGCAGAGTTCAAGGATTTTGGTGCTCCTGAACTGAAAACTGTTTCTATGTATTCATCCTGGCACCAGATGAAACTTGTTCTGTGACTCACCAGAAAAATTAACACAAAATATTAATTTCTTTAGAATATATATATATAAGCTTTTAAAAAGTGTCATTTTTTTCTGGACTACAAATTAGGTTTATTATTATTATCATTTGTTGAATTTCTTATATTACATTTCTGTTACACTTACCTAAAGAAATCCTTATCCCAGGGGCTTGTTTCTTTTCTGTACATATTCTTTATAAGATGATTTCTCAGGACCATGCTCAACTCATGTTTGTGTCTCAAATCTTTGGAAACAGTCCGTTTTTGAGATTTTGCATTTTGTTGTAGCTGTTCTGATTAAATGTTACTCCCTTCCAGACCATAAAAAGTGATTTTCTAAAAATGTTACATGAATTATATTGACATCAGTGGCATTTTCATCATCAAGCCATATCACAGGATCTTGGTACAAATAGAGCAGTTCTTGTAAGCAAAGGCAAGAAGCGAGCATTAATGTCTTTTGATGAGTACAGCTTGCAAACACAGATGATCAGTAAAGTGATGGCAGGTATGGCAGCTAGATGATTGGTGTCCAGAGGAGAGATTTTGTCCAGTTATTGCACAATTCTGGCACACTGTTTCTTTTTATTATTAACCATGATAATGAGTTTATGATTTATTCATTCTAAAAGAAAAAGAACCCCCAAAAATCAGTTTGTGTTTGATTTTTGATTTTCTAGAGAGAGCACATTGGAGCTCTATATGGCATGGCTGCAGCATACATGGTCTTGAAACAGACACCTAGGGCTCGAAACCAACTGAAACGTGTCAGCAAAGTCAACTGGACCATACAGGTTAGTGATAAGATGTGGAGTTGTCAAGGTCAACTGACACATACAGTTAATAATAAGATGTGTATTCAGCAAGGTCATCTGACCCATACAGGTTAGTGATAAGACATGTAGTCAGCAAGGTCAGCTGGACCATTCATGTTGGTGATAAGATATTTAAATAATCAATTTGGCACAGTTGATTGAACCAATGAGACTTGTAGTCAGCATGGAGTCTTATAATTACTAACCTGTATGGTCCAGCTAACCTTACTGACTACATGTCTGTCTCAGCATGTTCTTTACATGTCTCAACATTTAGTCAGCAAGGTTAGTTGGACCATGCAGGTTAGTAATGAGACATGTAATCAGCAAGGCCTGTTGGACCAGACAGGTTTAGTAATAGGACATGTAACTAGTGCAGCCAGGTCAATTAGACCAATGAGGCATACAGTTGAACAGTCTATGTATGGTAAGATTTCTTCAAGTCTGTCTTCAATATTCTGTTTGTATTATATTTCTTCTTTGGCCAGTTGTTTTCTTTCACTGGCAGGGTTCTCATGTCTGAACATAATCCCATGGAGTTTTGTTTGCATCATCCATTTACATTGCTTCAGATTTAATGTGGGACATCCTTAAGCCTGATATGTTCTGAATAATCCATTTGGGTTATTCAGATCTTCGTTGCCTTGGTGCATTTGTGTTAGGGTTACTTTAACCTGTGTCCATGACTTCCTTTCAGTCAGTCTTTTGTCATATTCATCTGCATACACCATCTACATCATCCTATGGTTAACCTTTGCCCCAGGATGCTGAAGACCTGGAAAAGAGCTGGTTGTTGCTAGCTGACATTTACATCCAGTCTGGAAAGTATGACATGGCCACTGAACTGCTCAAACGCTGTCTACAATACAACAAGGTGGCACTTACCATTGTTCCTTATTATACCATTGTATTGTTCCTTGTTGTTTGTGTTTTGATTGCCATTGCTGTTTGTGATTTTTGGCTAACATGGAAAACAGTTTGCAATGATCAGCAGTAGATCTACTGGCTGTTTGGGTGTGACAAAAGCCAGATTTTGTATACCTTTGAAAGACATAAAAGGTTCAAAGTAACATTATTTATAGGACAAAATACAACATGCTAATTTTGGGGGTAATCCCCTTTATCAAGCTACAAAACCACACTTGAACAACAGTTAAATGGTGAAAAATGAGATGCAGAACTAAGACCTTATCTTCTTTTGGTTGAGCTGTTTTCATATCCAGTGCTTCAAAGAAATGAGACATCAATACCTGTACCTGTGTGGGTCCAAATGCCTTAGTTTTACATCTAATTTTTCACTGTTTAACTGTTGTTTAAGTGTTGTTTTGTAGCTTGATAAAGGGGATTAACCCAAAAATTCACATGTTGTGTTTGATCCTAATAAATTGTGTTCCTTTGAACCTTTTATGTGTTTGGATGTTCTTTTAGAATGCGAGCAGTCATCCTTGTTTCAGATTTATTTTTTATTTTTCCTTGTAATACCTTTGAAAGTTTGCCAAATTTCTGGAATTCTGAAGAGCCTTTTGCAAATCTGAAAAAAAGCATGGTCATGGTTTAACTGTTTCAAAATAGTAACCATACTATCATTTCTACAAGGCCAGTCACATTGATGTCAGAAACCTAGGTCATATTGGGGCACCTGCATGCATCAGTCAGCAGTGAGCAGACAACATTTTGAAACTTGGTTTAGGATGAGTGCCTGTTTAAATTTGGCATGGCTATTTTTACATCTAATCTGGAAGAAGGTATGAAAAATGTCTGGGTTTTGTTGCTCGAACCCTGAAAAAGTGAACATTGCAATTTTCTTCATCATGGGTGTGAAATATAGTATAAAATGTTCCTCAGTTCATGTGTGATTAATTCAGCAACATTGATTCAGCTTTACCCATTATGCCAATTTGAGCTACCTTGATCTTGTTTTAAACTCCAGTGGCATCAGGTCAACTCAGCAGATTTTCATTGGTCAGCTTCAACTCTTACAAACAATACAGTGCAGAGGGAGAGAGAGGGAGTTATTTCTGTGTGTGATATGATACCAAGGGATATTTGCTTGATTTAATTTTTCATCAGGTGATAGTTTCTTGCCATGTTACATTATTTTAGTGACTGCAGTATCAGTTTTTTTTTTTTTTTTATGTATATTTCTTTTCTTCACACACACACACACACACACACAAACTTCTTCTTTTTTAAACACTCGTTTCTATAACACCAGATCTCACCAGCAAGGGTGAGCACACCACATTTTACAAGATCTACAAAAATGTGCACATTAAAACCTCAAAAATAATAATTCTATAGTCATAATATTATTCCTCGTACACCACACACACATGCTCATGCATGCAACACACATGCAACACACATGCATGCACGCGCGCACACACACACACACACACACACACACACACACACACACACACACACACACACACATGCAAGCACGCACGCACAAACACACACACAAAAGGAATGTAACAGGGAGGGAGTAAAAATAATTTGAAATCACTTGTTGTGGTATTGCTTGTATAGGTGAGTTTTTAACACAGTTTTGAAGGTGTGGGGAGGATTGAATGTGATGGATGTCAGAAGAGAATAAATTCCATTGCTTTGGAGCACAGTAGGAGAAATGTCATTGGCCACAGCTTTTTGTTCTAACATGGGGGATATGAAGTATCTGTGTGTCTGCAGAAGAATGAAGCTGCCTGGTATTTCTGTTTCAGAGAGATGAGCCAGAGAAAAAGTTGTGATTGAAAGTTCAGTTTGTAGTCATTCTGGTTTGGTGATCAGTGAAGATCAAGCTTGCAGAAGAGTTTGCACATGATCATGCTGGCATGCCTTGAAAACCAGTTTTGCTGCACAGTTCTGAACCTTCTGTAGTCTACTGAGAAAGTAAAGTGGGCAGCCAGATACAAGAGAATTACAACAGTCTAACCTGGAGAGAACCAAGGCACAGATGAGAGTTTTTTGTTACTTCTGCAGTCAGATACTGGCAGACAGGGCTGGTGCATCTGATTTCCATGTAAGGAGAATGGTGGACAGTTGAAATGTGCTTGTTAAGAGTAACTTTATCTGAGATCATGAAACCAAGGTTCTTCAGATATGTCATGGGGTTAGTCTGTTCATATTTTGTGTTTGAAAGGGGGATACCAGTTCCAGTTTCACCACTTCCTGCATTAGCAGATTAATAGGAAAATCAACTTGACTGTTTCAGTCATGCTGCAAGGCATATGAATACAATGGATTTATCATGGAGAAGGAGCAGTCGTACAAAGATGCTGCCATCAACTATGAAAATGCCTGGAGATACGGAAATAAAAACAACCCAGTCATCGGTTGGTTTTTTTTCCTCCTGTTGCCTCCTGTTCAGCTGTGAATACCAAATTATCAGTGTTATGTTTTGCTGGCAAAAACCTTTCATAATCAGAAAAATATCAAAATATCAAATATCAAAATATCTTTTCAGAAAAAGAAAAAAAAAGTCCCCAAAGGAATACTTTTTTAATAGGATAACCTAAATTGCCTGCACATTTTTGGCAATAGATTCTTTCATGCATCCTGACAATGGACAAATAGTTATTGTATAAAGACAATGAACAGAATCAATTTGGCTGTTGCATTGAGTTTTTTCATAGGTGGCAATTTAGTGTGACGTATGAGTGATAAAAATTTAGATGTTGTCTGTAGTTTTTCCTACATGGTGATGAAGATTCCAAACAACAGCTAAATTGTTTATCTTCCTTTTCATTAACAAATTGTTTTGTCATTGTCCGTGTAGGATAACCATTTGTCCATTGCCTTTGTAAAGACATCAGGGTGCTTGAATTTGCACTTTTGACCTATTAGAAAAGCATTCTTTTTTTCATATTTTGTTTGTCTTGATCTTTGTACCCACCATAACATATTTAGAGGGGCACTGTTAGAATCAGTGGTTCTTTCTGTCTGTGTGTCTGTATTTTGTTCAGACAATGTCTTCTGAACTTCTCAGCCTTCTGTAACCAAATTTGGTAGGGTTGTGCATCCTCACTGGAGTGGCAGGCACAAAAATGTATTTGCTATCTTCAAGGTCAGTGTCAAGGTCAAGGTCACAGTGAGTGGTGATATAATCAGAAGGTTATTATTCGTACTATAGCTTTTGAGCCTTTTCCAGTCAAACTTAGTTTGATGGTACATGATCAGAGCAGATGTGTCCAGTGAAAGGATTAGATTTCAGTGTTCACAAAACAAAGGTTCACAAAACAACCAGTTTATACCATGTTTGATAATTTTCAGTTCAGTTTAATTCCACAGCACTGTGACCATCCCTTTAGGAGCAGTATTCCATTTAGTCTTACTTCACTGTCATTGGAGACTAAACTGAAACTCACAGCTAGATTGAAACTTGACTTCAAAGCAGAGGATGGTTTCAGTTCAGCTTTAACTTGGACCACTGATTTAACCTTTCAGCCATGTTACCCAGTGGATAGATGGGACACACAAAAAGTTTACCAAACAAAATAAAGACAGTCATGATAGTCTAGTTATTGTTTTTCCACTGTTTTTAATAACTTTCTAAATGTTCAATGGAAGACAGGAAAAAAAATGTAAGACCCCTAGACAGCCTTAGTAAATGCTAAATGTGAGCTGCCAGATGCTGAAACATGCACCCCAGTACATACCTCTGGAGTACATTCAGGAGAAATAACTCCCTGTCCAGGGGATACTGGATGTAAATATCAGTTTTTTTGATAATCTACATATTTAGATTACCATTGGCCAGTCATAAAAGCAGTTTCTTGTCATGTGTGTGCCAGAGACCTTCAGGCCATCCAGAATAATTTCAGCACAAGCGCCCAGCCAGTGTGATACCCATATTTACAGTGGTGGAAGGTGCTGCTTGGCAAATTTGAAACTCGTTTAAACTTGCTTTTTCTACATTCTTAGACTGTGTATGTGTGTGGCTGACACAGTCTTAAACAAAATGAGGCCCAGATTCTGCGCAGAATCAACAAGCAAGGGAGTTAACTAGTGCTAACAAAAAAATCAAATAAACACAACAAGGACCTGTCCCCTCTCTATGTGTTTCATCAGTGAATAACACTTCAGTTTGTTTAAACTTTAGTTTCAAATTGGCATGTAATGTCATTATAGCCCAGCTAAATTAAAACTTTGGAACTACATTGGCTGAAGCATTTCAAGTCAGTGGTTCAATTTCCAGCTAAATTGAAACTCTCCAGTAATTTGAAGCTGAGTTTCAAAATAGGCTTCAGTTTATCAGTGAAGTAAGTAAAACTATTTAATTAAAGGGATGATTTTTATAAATATCAAACTGTTTAATTAAATGAATGATTTTTATAAATATCAAAGGACTGTGGTTTTTGTCCTACGTTTACACATCTGTCTCACCATGTGTGCTGGAAATGGAGGATATGTATGCCACTGGAGGTAACCTTTTCAAGCATTTACCTTTTGTGGAGTTGCATAAATGTGCATGCCAAGGGACAGTTACTGTAGGCCATTCAGGTTGCTGTTGTGTCTCTTGTTATGCATGTGACACACTAGTCTAGTAATATTAGGGTAAAAAACAGCTCCAGTGCAGAGTACTTCCTTTCTAAGTGTTCTGAACTTTTGGGGGTTCTTTAAATATTGTGTGATTGTAACAAAGAAAGTCTACCAAAATATGACTTGTGGAACTTTGTTAAATAACAACTTTAACACAGTAGCAGTGCACAAAATGCTGGAAAAAAGTGAAATATACTCAATTTTACAATTACCCAGGTTTCTTTCTCAAATGCCAAGCACGTACATGAGAAACGTTTTGACACTGGATTCAAAGCATATGTAACATCAAGAATGCCTAAACTTTGCAGAATTGTATTTTAAAGGAGAAAAGACCCCCCCCCCCCCCCCCCCTGCAAAAAAATAAAATGTAAATGAATGCTGACTTTGTTGAGACAAGCCATTTACAATTCCCTATCTGAGGATTTGCCTTCTTCAAGGCACTGCATTTTGTTGACTGTATTCATACACTCCTCTCCTCTGCATTCTCTACAGCCGACAGTGCACACGACTCCATGATGACTGACAATTGGTCTTGCAGTTGTACCTGATGACGTGGAGAAGGCCTTTGGGTGCTGCGGCAATGTCTGTTAGAACCGGGTACATGGACTTTGTTCATTATTTCCCATCCCCAGTCGGCTGGATCCATTTGTAAAGGTGCTACTACTTCCGTTGCAGAGATCCATTCTTGCACCTGAAAATATGTCTGAAGAGAATGGAACTGCGCTGCTGCCTATGTTGGTGGGAGCTTGTTTGGCTGTAAGGTGGTTGTACAACTTGAGAGTTTCTGAATGTATTTCACGTGTTGCAGTGTGTCCAAGTTGTCACCTGTCTTTCCACCATACAGTACCACCAGCGCTTTTTCTCAACATCTCTTCTCTACTTCTGCCTGTGGTGATGAATACCACCCCCTGTTTCATGTGCAAAAAGTATGTTTTGGCACACACTGGCTCCAAAAGCATCTTGTACAGCTTTGATGTCCCACACCATGGCTCCACTTTTCTTCAAACTGGATGTGAAAAGCACGTTCCGATGCTCAAAGCTGACATGGAAGAGAAGAAGAATACTTTCTTTCTGGGAATTTTCTTGGGTTTGCTGATGCCAGGGGTTACAACAGCAATCATTCCCATCCCATGGAACGTGTTTTGGCCATCGATGATCACTGCATTGTGATCAGCGTACTGAACTGTGTGCTTGTGCGTCATTTCAGGGAGATCGATCCCATGGAATACTGCAGCACTGAGTTCAAACTTTCTAACTTCAATGTAGGATGTACAGAAACCAAGGTGACTCAAGGTATCTATTGGAAATCTTGAGCCAAAAGTTCTGTGCATTTGGACAGTGAGGCCGATCTTCAGTGGTGCGATAACCGTGTTTGGCCAAGTACTCTGTACTAAAGCCTGGCCTATGGCTCATATTTTCAGGCTTGCATCTTTCTTGTGGATGAGTTGTTCCAGAAGTTGTCTCAGAGTCTCTGGAATAGATTTTCTGTGGTTCTCAATTGCGGTTGAATCCGGATATTCTTCTCTGGAGCTTGCCATTGACTTGATGTCACTATGTATAATGGTTGCTGCAGCCTTAATCACTTGAAGTTTTTCTGCCTCGGTGTCAACATTTCTGGATTGTTTGTAAAAGTCACACAGAATTGTAGTTGCTCTCTTCTTTAGCATTATCGCATCTGCTTGATTTGGAGACTGTGCAAACAGAATCTCATCTCCATAATGTTTGATCAATTTTGACTTCATATGGATGTTGCTGTATGCTTCTGATTCACAGTCCTTTAAATGTTCAGCCATAATGTCAACCAAGTCTTGCACAGTGACTTGCTCAGAATAAAGGGTATCAAGGTATTGGATGACATCGTCAAATGTGGAGAGTCGTGTATTGCTATGCCTCCCAGAACATGATTTTGTTCTTGCCGGCTATTCACCCCGAAACATCTTTGGGATCTGACAGTCAGAGTGAAAGTTTGAAAAGCTGTTTCTGGTCAAGAAAATCTTGTTTGCAGATGATGCAGACCTCTTCCGGGTGCCTCTGAGAATGAGAGAAACAACAACAACACTATGAATGTTTAGGTTCTTTAATTACTAAAGCCAAGAAGACAAAAGTAAAATTCAAAGTTAAAGTGGTGCCACTGATCACGTTCCTACGCGTACAGAGAGAGAGGGGGGAAGGGGAGAGAGAAAGAGAGCAAGGGAAGCTGTTCTTCATGCACTAAACGGTAACAGCTGATTTCTTCGTTGTCACCATTCTGAGAAAGTATACATTTACAGCTCAGGTTTAGCTTAATCAGTGACTTTTGAAAGTTATTTCTGAGTTTAACAGTCATTTCAAGCATCATATTCATACAAAGCTACGCTGCTCAAAAGCTAAATTTGTTGCTTTTGGCAGAACTCACTTAACATACAATTTATACAAAATATGGTAAGTAAGTAAATGGAGCCACATGGCAGCATTTATACTTTTTTTTAAAGTTTAAAAAATAATAATCTGATAAGTGAAATGCATATATGCACTGAGAATTTATATGCATCACGTCATCTAGATCTAAGCAAAACCTGAATGTAACTCCGGGCCTTGAACACCACAACGAATCACACTGAGCGCATGTGGCATTTTTTCCAAAGCTGACAATCAACACAAGCACAGCACAATGGCTTACTTTTTTTTATAATTTTTGCTCATTAGCAACACAAGCAGTACATTTCATATCCATTTCTACAACACATTGATTTGAAAACTTACTAGCAACTGCTCGCCAGAAGAGGTTAGCAAAAGATTTATTAACAACAACAAAAATTTCAATCATTTCTGCACCTGATATTTTGGTAGACTTTCTTGGACGGAAAACTTCTTAAGCAGACAAGCAAAGCTTAGAAAGGCGGTACTTTGTACCGTTTATCTCTATTGCCTGTATTACACTATTAGTTCTGTTTGTTGGTTTTATTCATTTCTGACCTGCACCTTATTCTTATCCTCAAACAACACGTCATGTTAGCCTACTCAGACATGGCCTTTTGACAACAAATGTTGCAATGTAAAAAATAACAAATGAAGTTTGATTCTTATTTCTACCCCGTTCAAATAAAGTTAAAGCTAAAACATCAGATGCATCTTCTTAAAAGACATTTCAAATATGTCTGAACAGAACAAGAGAGTTGCAGGGAAAATGCATGGAGGGACTTACACATGGAGAATAACTGTGTTTAGAGGAATTTAATCTTAAATGTGCCCTTCTTCAGAGTTCTGCTATATAATAATTTCATTATTTGATATACATTAGGGTCACACATGGCCAGGTGCCTGAATATAAGCCTATCAAAATGAACTCACTATGCAGCATCTTTTACACAGCATCACTGTTGAATGTGATTTAAACATACTGTGCCATGTTACTCACAGGTTACAAGCTGGCATTCAACTACATGAAAGCCAAGAGATTTGTGGATGCCATTGATATCTGCCACCACGTGAGTTTTTTTGACTGCCATAAAAAAATGGGTCTATGTTGTGATAAGCATTTTTCAGGTTTGTCTGTCCAGATTCTGTATGATTTTATTCAATACTACTGCAGTGTCAAACTTCAGTGGAAGTAGCTGACTAATTATGTTTACTCCAAGAAGGCTTGCCATTGTCCAACAGGTAACAGAGATCAAGATAAAACTGTTGAGTTGGCCCAGTAGCAAATGAGTTGTTTCTTTTACTGAATGCAAGTTGTTTCACACAGATGTGATACCCATGATGTCAGTGTGACTTTTAGATAATTGATGCATTTCAGGAATTAAGATCATAATTTCGGCTGTCTTGTAGACTCTTCCTTGAGTATCACATTTTAATGCTAGAAAACCATTTGTTGAGCATCACATTTTAATACTAGTTTTGATGACAGGTCAAATTCCACAGTAGTAGTGAAAATGGAATAGTACTGGAAAGTTGTTTTCTTCAGTTCTGGTGCCACTGAGATAAAACTTGGCTTGGTTATTACATATATGACTGGTGTGTGATCATTACATCTGATGATTAACTTGTTGCATGCAGTATGATCAGTACATAATCATGCTTGCACATATTTTAAATTACTTTCAACCATACATTTAAGGGAAATTAAGTGGCAAAAACAGTCCATAAAAACTATCAGATACTATCAAAGCTTTGACACTGTGTGATTATTAACTCAGATACTTTTTGTGACTGTTTTCTATTCAACCAAAAAGTTATAACTTGGTGACAAAATGGTGACATTTTTAAGTAAATAAAACAGAAATCAAAGTGATATAAATTCAGTTTACCCTTTTTGAATGTTAATCAACTGAGCTTCTTTTGTGTTCAGTTAAAACTGCTTTAGATCCAAATGATACCCAAAATTTACTTGAGAAATTCCGTAGATTTATGCATGGTGAGATTGTTTTTCTGGGCTCACTCAAAATCACATTTTTCTGATTATACTTTCATTTAAATAAAGTTGCTATTGCTTGTATTTATGTGTTCGATTTCTCTCTTTTTGCCATTCAGGTGCTGTCTTCTCACCCAAACTACCCCAAGATCAAGAAAGATATTTTGGACAAAGCCAGGAGTAGCATTAGAATCTGATCTGCATTATTGTACCAATTTCTACTCGTCACTCTGTTCTATGTTCCTGGTGTGACTGTACAGTTTACAGGACGTTTGCTGTATTGGAAGGTGATTTGTGTGTGATGATTTTCCCTTGACATAGGTTCTGACATACTCATTTGTTTGTTGTATCAGCCAAGTACAATATGTTTGACAGAGCCAGGAATAGCAACAAAATGATCGATGTTGTAACATAATAAAGTATTTGTAAAGCACAGAATCTTGTCCATAGAGACTACACGCACACACACACACACACACACACACACACACACACACACACACACACACACACACACACTCACACACACACACACACACACACACACACACACACACACACACACACACACACAAGCATTCTAATGATACAAAGCTTTATTTATGCAGCTTAAAAGGGGTAGCAAACCGAGACTTGAGATGGATGAAGACAGCAGCATGGAACAGAAAACATAGGTCTACAGTTTTGGGAAAATAAATGTTTAGGTAACATTTGAGTGTGTCCAGAGAGGCTTTCTTTTGGATAAGAAGGGAAAGGTCATTCCATGTAGATGGACAGAAAAGGTGTGGGCACCAACAATGGAGAGTGAGGAATCTGGAGACCGAGAGTATCAGAAGCAGCGAGTACAGGAGGGTGTGTAAAGTTGAAGACAGTCACAGAGATAAGACAGAGCAGTACCCATGACACATTTATAGCAGAGAATGTTTATCTTGTACTGAATTCTTCATTGGATTGGGAGCCAGTGGAGAAATTGAAACAGAAGTGTGATGTGGTCAGTTTTACTTCTTCTTCTTTTTTCTTCTTTTTTTTTTTTTCTTTTTTAGGAAGAGGTGAACAGTACAGTTCTGTATGTTATGAAGGCTCCGGACAGAGGAAGCAGGCAGGCCAGAAAGGAGAGAATTGCAGTAGTCTGGGTGTAACAGAATGAGAGGTGGCCAGTTTCACTGTAGCTTCAGTGGAAAGATACTTCCGGACAGAACTAATTCGACAGAGCTGGTAGTAGCAGGATTTGGCGGTTTGACTGATGAAGCTCTCCATGGGCAGTGTGCTGTCAAGGAGAACACTGAGGCTTTTGACAGAGTCAGAGATAGGGACTGTGGGATCAAGCTGAAGGGTGTTGACAGAAATGGAGGACAGTTTTTGTCTTGTTCCGATGAGTTTTCTGTCTTTTCACTATTTTGTTGAAGTTTGTTTGTGTCATCAAGTTTTGGTAAGGCACTGTTAAATAGTTGAATGTCGTCGGCATAGAAGTGGTGATTCAAGTGGTGATGGGTGATGATGGAGGCTAGAGGGGTAGTGTAAAGGGTGAAGAGGACAGGCCTTGAGGGATGCCACAGGTAAGTTTGACAGGATTGAACTGCATATTGTTAACAGACACTGTTTGGAATGAGTCATGCAGATAGACTTAAACCAGGCAAGGATGGTATTGTAGATTCCAAATGTGTACTCTAGGCAGGTGAAAAGAATGGTGTAGTCAGTAGTGTCAAAGACAGCAGAAAGGTCTAGAAATGTGAGAAGCAAAACTTTTCCAGAGTCAAGAGGTGAGATTAGTTACAATGTGAAGGAGGATGGTCTTGGTGCTATGGTTTGACAGGATGGATGAAGGAGGTTGTTATTTGACAGGTGGTGGTTGAGCTGTTGAAGGACATTTTTTTCACGGAAGGTTAGAGACAGGGCGATAGTTTTTCAGGTCATTTGGGTCAAAGTTGTTGTTTTTTCTGGAGAGGACGAACACTAGCTGTCTTAAAAGCTATGGGAAAGGAACCTGTGCACAAGGATGTGTTGACGATGGCAGGAAGCAGGTATGGAAGGCAGTCAGAGAAGAGAGATGCAGGAATGGTGTTGCGTTCACATGATCTGAAAGACATTGATTTTTGATTTCAAAAACAAGAGTGGTGGTCAGGTGCAAGGTGGGCCAGGAGGGCATGGCTGGAAAGGTGTCTGGTAAAGCTTGTCACAGATAGTTTGAATTTTAGCAGAGAAGAAAGAAGAGAACATGGATGGCAGTTCAGCTGTACTGTAAGAGGTGGGGGAGGGGAGGTTAGCAGTGCATGCGGGGTTGTCAATGGGTTTTTTCTTAGCAGTGCCAAGAAGTTCGTTCATGGTGGAGTGGAGTTCCTTGGCTGAAGAAGAGTCAATGATGCAGTTGTTTGGTTTTGGTGGAGGTATTTAGTTTCTGGAGGTTTTCTTTTTCTTTTTAATAAATTTGTCTGTGGACGGTGATTTTTGTTGAGCGCCATCGACGTCCTGCCTGCCAATGCTTGGCTGACAGACGTTTTTGATACTATAAAAATTATATAGTTGTCTTCGATGTGTCATCTCTATTGATTATTGGTGTGCAGGATTTCATAGAGGGTAAGGTACCTTGTGTCTGTCCTATCTGTCCTAAGATAAGCTGTGTGGACCAGTGAATCTTTCCCAGCCAAACTTTGTGAGCTGGTATATCATCATATGCTGGGATGTATGGTGAAAAGTTAGGTGTCCAGTCTTATTCAACTGGAATAATAATAAACAAAGATTTTTTCTTTTGGTCCCATATTCTCTGAACGTGATTTTTTTTTTTTTTTAAGGGAGTTGTATCTTGTGAACCAGAGCATGTTGCAAAAAATTGAAAGTTGTAAGTTTCAGTGTCACAGCCACATTGAACCTGTGTGTGTGTGTGTGTGTGTGTGTGTGTGTGTGTGTGTGTGTGTGTGTGTGTGTGTGTGTGTGTGTGTGTGTGTGTGCATGCTCATGGAAGTTTGTTTTGACTGTACTTTGTTCTTTGCTTTGTAATGGGCTATGTGCTCCAATTTGGAGAAATAGCACATAAAAGAGTACATTATTATTCATTGTTCACATTTTTCCTTCATTTTCCAAAACCACTTAGCTCATTCTGACCAAAGCTGTTTATTTGCTTCATTATGCAAAGAGTGTTATGCAAAATTTTGAGTCATTACCATCTAGGTCATGGCACTGTTTAAATCTTCAAAATGTCTGTTCTTTGCCTGGTTGTCCCATACTTGGTATGCCATTAAATCATTGCCATATAGACTCACCTGTAAACAGTTTGGGTAGTATCAGCAGGGTCTAGAGGACAGGTTTTTTTTTTTTTTTTTTTTTTTAATACAGGTTTGCCTTTGACAGCACACCTGAATCACACAATGGATAATGGACAGATTTTTTTAATGTACATTTACTATATGCATACATAATATACCCCCAAAATTGCAGATACACTCGCCCAGTTTATGTCATGTTAATGTTATGTCTACCATTCTTAACTGAAAAGAAATACATCTACAATCAAGTTGTCAGTTTTCTTCTGTCAAACTAGGCCAGTTCATGTTGGACAGTGGACAGTTCAAAACCTCTGATTATTTGATTGTACTAATTTGTATCTCATCAGCTGTTGGAGAAAGCAGGAAAGAGTTGGTGGTTCACATTTGTATATAAACTTTGTTGGCATTTGTATATAATCACTTAGATAAGCTTGACCACTAAGTCAGACTGTCAGTTTTCATGTATATGAAACAAATTTTTCAGCAAATTTTACTTAGTGCTGTTTGACATAATTTTTCTTTTAAGCCAATCTGCAGCAATTTTGCAGCGAATTCCTAAATGCCACATACATTTTTTTAAATATATTTGATGCTCTGTTTTTCTAACACTCACAGAAATTTGCAACTTTTTGAGCAAAGGATTGTCAAAAAAAAAAAAAAAAAAAAAAGTTTAATCAAAGATAAAAATGTGTACCAAAGGTTTGGGGGTTCTTTTTCTTTTTTCTTTGGTGGAACTGTTTTTTGTTTGTACAGGAAGGCACTTTTTACCCCCACCCCCACCTTTTTTTTCTTCTTCTTCTTTTTTGCGCTCCTTTCTTTCAATCAATTTTTTTTTTAACTGATCCGAGAACCCCAGTAAACAGATAATAATAAAACAGGCATAGGATGGAAAAGAAAGGCGAAACTACTGACAGAGATGTGGTGTACTGTGAGTGTGCAACTAAAAAGGGATAGATAAAAATGGCTCTACCAGATAGATGTAGATGGCTGTAATTGTGTATTTTTAGTACCAATTTCCCATTTATTTCCCTCTGCATGTCACTGTTTAATTTTTTTTATTACAATGGTAATAGTGAGAATTGTGTATTACAGAAATGTTGCAGATGTACTGTAATGAGAAATAAAAAGTTTGGCGTTGGACACAAGAAAGTTGTACAATCATGTTTTCAATCATTTTTGTTTTGTTAGAAACTGCGAGAGGATATTTGGGGTGCAAGTTTTAAGCTTTTGATGGCTTGAGAAGCTTTGTTCTAACAAAAACTACATTGTTGATAATGTAATCTGTAATGCATGTCTTCACGTCTGGGTGCAGAGGGTTTTGTTCAAGCGTTTTACTTGTCTAGGTGTTAGCGCGCTTTTCCCTTGTTTTCTTGTGCATGCCGCACGAAGCAAATGCCTGTATGTTCTGTGATGCCACATGTGATTTGGTATCTAACCAAATAATCTGTATTAATCGGAGATCACCCCCGTCCGTCCGTCCGTGTGTGTGTGTGTATTTGGTATCCTCTACTGCATTAACGGGAGATCACACACCCCTCCCTCTGTGGAACAACTCGAAAAATTCACACACACACATTTCTTCTGCGTGAATGTTTCCGTGAATTAAAACAAAGATTGGTCATGGGAGGATTCTCTCCATCTAATGTTAGTGGAGCGGATTCGAGTCCTCGCAGGAGCGGTGGAAGAATTTTCTTCTAGGTCAACTTTGTGTGCTGATTCTTATTTCGGTATCCGTTCCACTGTTAGTGCAGTCAGACGTAAAATATCCTGTGCAGTGTCGCAATGTTAAACAAACATGCACCCTAACTATGTGGCTTTCAGTAAGTGTAAACTGTGTGTGAAACTTGAGCCGAGATGACAACAGTTTGATGTGGCATCAGCCAAGACATTAAAAAAGGCACTATGAAAATTTTGAAAAGAGGATAGTCGATCATTCACATGCAATATAAACGCAGTGAGTCTTCTCAAGAGCAGAGTGCTATATGAAAGCAAAAATGATAATAATCAGTGCATTGTGCGATAACCAGGAGTCCCCCACACCCTTCTCCCGCATATCACACAGTGCACTGATTCTCCCGGAGCAACCCGTAGATGAAGGATAGAGTGATCTGAGAACCTTTTATTGCGAGCATTTGCATCTATCATAAACCAAGCTATCCACAGACGCTATCCAAAAAAGTAATAGCCAACCGCCACCTGCCAAAATGTTGGTTTATATTGTGAAGCTTGTAGGTGGCCAGCTGCTAGGAGTATTCAACAATAAAATAGACTTGTTTCAGTCCCAATTGTTTTATTTTGTTTTGTTTGTTTGTTGTTTTTTGTTGTTCTTAGTGTTGGGCTGATATCATCCCACCATTATGTGCTGGTGGTCACAGATTAGCCACTCGGGTAGCAAAATACGTATCTGACCTACGCAACCGACTTTCCCTGTCACCACATTTCTTAAAATCAGAAGTCAAAAGTGACATCGCCCCAACAACATTTACTGTTCTCTCTCTCTCTCTCTCTCTCTCTCTCTCTCTCTCTCTCTCTCTCTCTCTCTCTCTCTCTCTCTCTCTCTCTCTCTCTCTCTCTGTGTAATGGGTCAAGTGGCCTACAAAACAATTCCGAGTTCTCTCTCTCGCGCGCACACACACACACACACATGCACGCACGCACGCACACACCCACACACACACAGTGCACACGCAAGCATGCATGTGCAAGATATACACTTTTGGGGAGAAAAAAAAAAAAAAATCTTGCACGGAAGTGGAGATGTGATAAACATTTAGATCGACAAACTCAAATGAAATTAGCCCAGCAGAATTCACGGCAAGCAACGGAATGAAAACAATCATTGGAAAAAAAGAAAAAAAAAAGACGGCATAAACGACAGATGTCATACACATAACCAGACTAAACCACTGGCGCCTGACACGCGAGTAAGATCAGATACATGAAACCCCCAAAATGTACATCATCTCTGAAAAGAGTGAGTGAAGCACTGGGTACGCATTATTTCTACGCTCTAGCCCCCATGGAACCGGCTTCTCGCGCCAGGGGTGCTTAAACCAAGATGCTCCACCCCTTTCACTCTTTTCTTACGTCTAGTTTCTGTCTACCGGCCTTTTCAACTATATTTCACTCCAAAAACTCTGTTTTCAGCTCCCTTTCTACCTCACCGACCATTCTCCTGTATCTATCTATCTATCTATCTACAACACAGCTCTTTTTTATATAGTTGTTCTCTGCGGTCACCTTCAGACCCAGCGTGCTTGCAGTGCACTGCATCCCATGTCGGGGGAGGATGGGATCCTGCTGGCTGAGGTCCAATCAATCAGCCTAATTTCGATTAGAAGGCAGCGGCTTAGGGTCAATCAGGGGACAGAAATAAACTCTTAGTTTCTTTACCATATTGCGTTTTGAGCCCTGGTGCGCGCTTGCTGGAGTTCCCGTTTGTGTGCATCCCCTTGCTGGACTCGGTGGCGGGTCCTTACGAAGCATAACGAATCATTAATTAAAAAAATAACATGGCACCTTCAAACAAAAACAAAATTTTACGGGACAACGACCAAGATTCGGACACGGACTCATAATGAACGTTTAAGTGACAAAATGTATCAAATTTGATGCACTGCCTGCACGTTTTGTCACTCTGGCACGTTTTGTCACTACGTGGTAACAAAACGTGCCGGAAGGTCCACTCGCTGCACGTTTTGTCACTCCTTTGCCAGCAACACTATAATCTGTCTTTCCCTTCCCTCGTTTGTGTGCGTGTCCGCGCGCAGGTGTATGTGTGTGTGTGTGCACGCGTGTTTGTCCGTGGCAGCGTGCGTGCGCCCGCGTGTGAGTTGTTGTGTATTGTGTTAATTATCCCCGCCTCAATCAGCGCTAAACTGAAATTCTGTATTGCTTTGAGTAGGCTACTGCTGCCCGTAGCTCTGTGAGCTGTGTGAAATACGACTATTAATACAGAGACTGAGTGAAAATGTGGCTTTGATCCACAATGGACGTCCTTGTTTGATTGAATGGCTGGTATAGTTTGATGAGACAGAAGGTAAACGTGGACTGACTTTGGGTGTGATGTTTCACTCCATGCAACGTCTTGTACATTTTGTAGCATAATATGTGCCTGTTTGTTTTTTCTCGCTCTCCCTCACTCACTCTCTTTCTCTCTCACAATCGCTCTGTCTCTGTCTCTCTGACTCTGTCTCTCTCCCCTCTCTCTTACAGTGACTTTTTTCCCTTCTCTTTCTCTGTCCCTCTCTCTGTCTCTGTCCCTCTGTTTGTCTGTCTGTCTGTCTCTCTTCTTCTGCCCTTGGTTATTATCTTTGTCTCTCTCCTTCCCCTCCCTCTCTCGTTCTGTCTCACACATTCATTATGTTCCCCCTCCTCCCCTCCCCCAACACACACATTCTCTCTCTCTTCTCCTTCTGTCTTTCGTTCTTCAGTGTGTGTCTCTGTCCCTCCCCTCTCCCCATCTCTCACTACGTATCTGTTTTATATCTTTTACCTATTAAAAGGTAAAAGGTAAAGTACGAAGAAAAAGGGTATACGCGCGCACGCACGCACGCAAGCACGCACGCACGCACGCACGCACGCACGCACGCACGCACGCACACACACACACACACACACAGAAGAAAGAGAAAAAAAGAAGAAAAAAAGGACCATGGCAATGAGTACAATTTACAAGATTATTAACTTCATTAACAACCTCGTCTAGATTTGTATCAGCTTTTTGTAATACAACCATTCGGCTGCTATCTTGTCATATGACATCGTTAATGTCGCGTTATATTTGTCTACATCAAATGTATTTTTTTAATATTGTTTGAACAGGTGCAGCTGAGGTATGTTCTTGTTGCTCTTACAAGTAAAAATATAGAACTTTGCACGCAAAATTATCAAATCAAAGGTGCTGTCGGATTTAATTTGGCTGTCGTGACCAAAAAGTACAAAATTTTCATTAAGCGTTACTGTCCTTGCATTTCAGTTCCCGGTATTAAGTGTAGTCTGGAACTGTTCCCCAAAAGACTTTACGTACTCACATCTCCAAAAAATGTGATTGATGGAATCTCTTTCCCGTCTACAAATAGAACAGTTAATGTCATTTTCAATACCCATGTGCATTGAAACAATATCGGTAGCTAATATTCTATGTAC
This sequence comes from Alviniconcha strummeri, assembly GCA_963584105.1. NCBI lineage: Eukaryota > Metazoa > Mollusca > Gastropoda > Provannidae > Alviniconcha > Alviniconcha strummeri. Next base: position 7,260,575 of record OY757553.1, on the reverse strand, counting down.
AAGTCTTATCTGGAACCATTTTAGTTTTATCTCTTGGATGTTTTGCATTTTCTTAAAGTTTCTGCTCCAGTCAATGTCTGTATTCAATCTTGCTTCCCATTTTTCACAGCACTTAGGTTTATCTTTACCCTGTGTTAGCATTTCATAATACAGGCGTGAGACTTTTTGTTGACTGTAAATAATCTTAAGCGTCTTTGTCAAATCGGTTGAACTGTTACTCTCAACTGTTAGTCCCGTTTTACGTATGTAGCTTTTAATAGCTTGTACACATCCAATATATGTAATGTAATCCGTATTAATTCTGTATATTTCTTTAAATCTTTTAAATAACATGAACGTACCATTTTCATTCAAAATGTTTTTGATGAAACATACACCTTTGTCTATCCACTTTTTATAAAAAAAATAAAAAACAGTTTTGTTTCCAACCAGAATATTGTCGTTGCAGAAAATAGCATCTGCGACTAGTTCTTCTGAGTTCTCTACCTGTATACGTTTACCAAACTCTCTATATGCTTTAAATACATGAATCCAAAACATTAAAATTCTTTTCCTGAGTAGGGAGGCTTGATCCCAATTGTTCAAGCAGTAACACTTTCGGGTAAGTTGATGTAATTATACCTTTCCACTTGTGATCACTTGTTTTTAGTTTTCGTATCCAACTTAGCTTCAGCGCATTAATATAATGTCTAATATCTGGTATGCCAAGTCCTCCCTTTGCAATAGTTTTGACGGTTACTTTCCTACTTATCCTGTCTTGTTTTCTATTCCATACGAACTGAAACACGGTCTTCTGCAACGCGTCCAGCAGACTGTCTGGTGGATTTGGCAATAAAATCCATAGGTGGATAATTTTAGACAAAATCAGCGACTTCAGAACAACGAGTGGTGTTATTTGTCTATTTAACCGTACTTTGTACAATGCTTTTATTTCTAAAAAAATTCTCGAGAAAGTTGAGTAGCTCACACTCTTAAATTATTAGTAAACCAAATACCAAGTATTTTAAATTTAGGTGGGTTCCAATCCATATGCAAATTTGGCATATATTTAATGGGTGAATTTCTTTTATTACCAAGCCATATAGCACTAGTCTTCCCCGCGTTCAAGAAGAGACCTGACTTGTTCCCAAATGTATTAATAATCTTAACTGTTTCCTCAAATGAGTTCTTGTCACCTTCTAACATAATTTCAGTATCATCAGCATACTGCGAAATTTTGTACTCAGTTTCTCCTATTAAAATACCTTTAATATTCTTATTTTGCCTAATCATAGTAGCAAGTATTTCTACACATAATATAAATAGATATGGTGATATTGGGTCCCCCTGTCTACATCAGCTCTGAATTTAAAACCATTCTGATAATTATCCATTAACCACGACAGATGACTTTATATGTCTATAAAATGTGAATATCAACTGGCTAATATCGGGCCCAAATCCAAACGCATGTAAAACTTTAAACATAAATCTCCAATCCACTGAATCGAAGGCTTTTTTAAAGTCTAAGCACAAGAGTAGCCCACGCATATTTTCTTTGTTCAAGTAACTGATTAAATTGTATATCAGTTAAATATTATCTCCTATATATCTATTGGCCATAAACCCAGTTTGATCTTCACTGATCAAAGAGGGCAGGACACGTTTTAAGCGATTAGCAATACAAGTGGATCCTATTTTGTAAACAACATTAAGGAGTGAAATTGGCCTCCAGTTTTTTATTAGGTCTTTTGATTTATTCCCTTTTGGTATGCATATTATTATTCCTTCTTTCTGCGTTGATGATAATTCACCTTTTCTAAACCCATTATTTAAATTTAACAACGAATGCACTAATATCTGGTATGCCAAAAACAAACAAACAAAGAATTCAACAGTAAAACCATCAAAGCCTGGGCTTTCATTGTTTTTCATGTTCTTGAGTGCAACACTTGTTTCATCTAAAGTAATTTCCCCTGCGAGTGAGGTCTTTTCTTGCACTGTCAATGTTGCTATATCATCAACCAAGTCTAATATTTCACAATCTTCTAATTGTCTGTCAGAATATAATCTTTCATAAAACATTTTGACTTCCTTTATAATGTCCTTAGTTTCATATATTTCCTCACCATTGTTTAAAGTAAGCCTAATCATTTGTTTACTCACGTAATTACGTTTTTCAAGTGCACAAAAATATCTTGTTATTTTATCTCCTTCGGCGACCCATCTCGCTCTCGATTGAAGCAGAACTCTTTTTCTCTGTAAGTGCAGTTAGCTCCTGTTTATAAGATTCTAGTTTCCCTTTCTCATCTTCTGTCAGTTTAATTTTAGTTTCTAAGCTCTGGATATTGTTCTGCAAATCCCTTTCCTTTTCCTGATCCACACGTTTTTTCATTGTAGCATACGAGATTGTTTTTCATCTAATTTTCATAAGTAGTACGTCTAAAAATAGCTGATCGGAAATTACAAATTGAATGTCACATTTTGGGATAAAAGGAAGTTGTTCCCGAGAATAGGGTAGAGCTGCATATTCTTCAATCACGGTTCTTATAACAACATTGATTTCATTTGCAAACAGCTTATCTTTTAATGGGGAATTATTAAATTCTGTACTGGACTTCTTATCAAAAACAACAACATTGAAGATGTGACATGTCTGTAAAAACCTAGGACTTAGTCAAAAAATATTTTTTTACTTCCATCATGTTTTCAGGGAAATGTAAGATCTGCTGCGATAACTTTGCATTTCATCAAGCTTGCTCGTCACCCCAGTTCCATGGTTTTATGTGCCACAGAACTATCCCCCCTTTTTATTTATTATTTATTATATATATATATATTTCTTCTTTTCTATTTTTGATGTGCAGAAGTTTTTGCTGGCCTTCACCAAAACACTCTTATCTCCAAGTGTGACAACACAGCTCTTATCCTTGCTTAGAAAAGGCAACATTTTAACTCAAATAGAATGTAGCCAAAATTTAATTTCACAACAGCAATTTAATTGATGCATTTTCAGACAGGCCATATTGATACAAGAAAATGAAGAAAAAAAGAAGAAGAAAAAGAAGTAACTGTTTATCTTAATTAGTTCCAAAGATATAGCCATTCAAAAACACAATTTTGCATGACAATAAACAGTTTATTACATTTTCTCAAATTTACCCACATAGTGGTTCACATGAACACGGGAGAATCCAAATACTTACACTTTTCAAAAGTATATCTTGGTTGCACTTTGTCACAGCTAAATCATATGGTCAGCAAAGAAAGATGAAACAGAGGCAGAGGGCTGAAGCTGCTCCAAAAAGCAATTCCGAGCTTGCTGATTTGCATGAAACAGCACTTTTGACACCACACAGTGGTTAACATATGGCAATGACAGCTTTCCGAATGGATTTCCAAGCAGGGTTTTTGCACTTTTTTTTTTTTTTTTTTTTTTTCCTTTTTCTTTTCTAAGCAGCACTGACTCTTACTTTTAAAGTTACAGGGTCTTAAAGTAAAAGTCCAAGGTTTTTAAGTATGCAAAATGACCATAGAAATAATTTACAAATAAGTCACTAGTTTCAGATTTAATGCAATAAAAAATAAAACAAATTGTTTTATTTTCCGTAGGCTTCCCCGGAAGTGACGTCTGTCCGGGGAGTCAGTGCGGTTGCCATCTTAGATTCTTCAGTAAACTGTGTATGCGTGTGGTCGACAAAAACGTTAACTATGCCGGCCTACTGTGTTGCTGCGAACTGTAACAATTCGCAGACGACCCCAGGTATAACAATGCACGAGCTCCCGCACAATCGACCCGCAGTGAGGCGAAAGTGGATTAAGTTTATACAATTCAAACGATCTGACTTTCTTGCTGCGCCGCATCACTCCCATTTGTGTAGCAAGCACTTCAGTGAGTGCGATTTCGCAAACCCCATGCATGGGGTTTGCTTCGAAGCTGACACGATGTTCCAGTACTCTTTCAAAATCCCGCCTGACGCCTGACGTATCAAACTGATACGGCTGTATCCTTGTGGGTCTCTCGGGCAAAGTATCAGTTTCATATTCGGAGCTCGAGTTGGCCATTTTGCAGCGACTCCCCAGAGTGACGTAGTTGGCATATGGTCACGTGATTTGGGCGTCATGAAAATGCCTTTTTTTCGTGCATTTATAACCCTCAGATCACAATTTCACCTACATCATCATTCTCAGCGAGCTTTAACAGAAATCGTGTCCAAAATCACCCCTAACTTGTCCTTTAAAGTAGGCAAAAACTACAGCCTGCAAAAACTTCACTTTTCACAGTGGAAAAAAAGGATCAATCTAATGGTTTTCATACTTTAAGTTTAACTCATAATAACTTGAAAACCACTACAGATACAGCCATGAAACTTTGCATGTACATTGAGCTAAGTGTATACTTGCAGCAGCATTTGCAGTTATTTTGAGAGTGATAGAGTCTTAAAGCCTGCAAAATCTTCACTTTTCACAGTGGAATAAGGACAAATCTAATGGGTTCCACACTTTAACTCATAATAACTTGAAAACCGCTACAGTAACTAAGTTGGTGTTTTACGCCCAGTCAACCGGTGCGGTTATATCAGGGCGATACACATCTCATATTGTATATTTAATTTTTAATAATGTGTATGTCTTAAAATGGGTCTATATACAGTTTTAAAACCATGCTTACAAGGTGAAAACATAAACATAACTAAAAACGATCTCAATTTTTTTAAAAATCCAAAAATATTAATTTCTTTTAAAAATTAAAAATCTTTTCAGGTAAAATATCCTTAAACAACATGCGCAGTGATTTAGCTGTAAAGTGGCTCTCTCTTATTTCAATAAAATCCAAACAAGTAAGTAAAATATGCTCTATGGTTAAACGTTTATTACATGCGATGCACACTGGCGGTTCCTCACCCTTCAGTAAAAAGGAATGAGTAAGAAAAGAATGGCCAATGTGACAACTGGGCCATCACAGTTTCTTCTTTTCTGTTTTTCCGAGGACAAGATATGACTAAGTGCCAAAAGGTGTGCATGGGTCAGCAAAAAAAGTATGAAGTAAAGTAAAAAGAAGTAGGTTTTTAGAATGTATACTATATTGATAATCATCACTTCAAAGTGGAAGATAATGACTTTATTAGTTTTTGAGAAAACGAGCTTTGAAAGATGAGAAGTGTATTATGTCGGATGTCAGGGATTGCGACACAAAAGTGCTACTGTATGGTTGGTAAATTATAATTTTTTATTCCCAACCACTTTAGACAGATTAAGGATGTCCTCACAAGTATTTTCAAATAAATTTATTGCAGTCTGACTTCTTACAAAAATATTGACGTGTACTGTTTGTCGCAATACCTGACATCCGACATAATTTTAAATGTTTTTACCGTTTCTTTCTGACAACAAAAAGCACAAAGTTTCATCCATTCTGCCATTCTAGTGCAGGTAACAGACACACTGGAAAGTCAGTTTTGAGGAATTTGTTTCTTTTCTTAACATAGCACACACACAAAAACTACATAAAGTGTCGAACATCAGCATTACAGCAAAGTATGACAATGTCATAAATGTGACTTGACAGTCCAATAATTATTGAAGATTCTACATTTCTCTTCAACTAAAAAATTTAAAAACATATATTTAAACACAGTGCTACATCCAACTTATGATTTAGTGCTTTTAGTTTTACGGCAGAATCATAAAATCTTGAACATCAGCTTGCGACAGTAGTAAGACTTGACAATACAAGTCTCTACAACATTAAACTTTCTCTTCAGCTATAAAAATACACATAAGGTAGTAAAGCAGCATGTACTTAGATCCAGAGTACTGCATTTAACTTCCTTTTTGATAGGCATTACATACAGTTGGCTTGTAATTAAAGCATTGTAACCCTGTTGAGCACTTCTGACTGGCTATCTCATACTTCAGTTAAAAAAAAAAAAAAAAAAACATCTAACAGAAGTTCATACCACCTCCTCCAGTATAAAAAGAGACTGTACCTTGAATGTTTCAAAGAAAGCACACCAAACAGCAGAGCACAAAGAAAAAGAAAAAAACTCTTACAAACAAACATGAAACAACACTGAATTTTGAGTGTCCCACTGGTATTTCACATCTCCAACCCCCGTTGAGCCGGCTTCTCGTGCCGGGGGTGTTTAAACCAAGCTGCTCCACCCATTTCACTCCTTTCTTACGTCTAGTTTCTGTCTACTGACCCTTTCAACTATATTTCATTCCAAAAACTCTCCGCAATACCTCCGTTTTCAGCTCCCTTCTTACAGCTTATTTCTACCTAACCAGCCATTCTCCTGTATTTATCTACAACACAACTCTTCTTCATATGCTTCTTCTTACTCTCTGCGGTCACCTTCAGACCCAGCGTGTTTGCCGTGCGCTGCATCCCGTGTCGGGGGAGGATGGGATCCTGGTGGCTGAGGTCCCCCGTGGGGTCCAACACGCTTCTTCGGCCCGGACTTCCCCTAGACGGGTGGTTGGGTTGGCCCGACCCAATCAATCGGCTGGTCGTGCTTTGCCCTAATTTCGATTAGAAGGCAGCGGCTCAGGGTCAATCAGGGGATAGAAGTAAACTTTGTTTTGTTTTTATCACCTAAGTATATTGCGTTTTGAGCCCTGGTGCGCACTTGCTGGAAAGCCGATTGTGTGGATCTCCTTGTTGGACTCGGTGGCGGGTGGGGACAACTGTAACATGGTACCTTTTGCTATTCAGAAGGGTTTCCAGGCAGTGGCCGGAACCCTCAAGAGCATTAAGATGTTGAGGGATGGATCTTGGAAGAGTGTGGCAAAAGGGCCCAGGCCGAAAACCTACTCCGAACAAACAGATTTATCGACGGACCAGTCAGAGCCACTATTCACAAGACCCTGAACTCCTCTCGGGGAGTAATCAGATGTCGGGACCTTGCTGACATGACGGAGGTTGAGATCCGGGATGAACTGAAGGATCAGGGTGTTGCTGGGGTGAACCGAGTGACACTGAAGAAGGAAGGGAAGGTGATCCCCACCAACACCCTTTTCTTGACGTTTGGTTCCCCGGAACTCCCGAAAGAGATCACGGTCGGCTATCTAAAGGTGAAGGTGGCCTTGTTTGTTCCAAACCCTATGCGTTTCTTCAACTGCAACAAGTTTGGACACACGAGCCAACGTTGCAAGGTTGCTGCGAAGTGTACGGGTTGTGGAAAAGATAAGCATGAAGGTCAATGTGAGGGACCCAAGCTGTGCTCAAATTGCAATGGTCCCCACGCTTCATCGGCTAAAGATTGCCCAGTCTGGCAGAAGGAAAAGGAGATTCAACGTGTCCGCGTTGAGAAACGCATATCATTTCCAGAAGCCAGACAGTTGGCTCAAGCTAAGATGCCGACTGTGATCACTGGAGGTAGGACCTACGCTGCTGCTGCTTCCACCAGAGGAGAATCCTGATCTGTTCAGTGTCAAACCTCGTTAACCTGGGTGTTTTCAGATCGTCCATTTAGGACAACTGAATCAAACGTGCGTTCTTCTGGCGGACCCGGATCGGTATCGACCGGAACTCAGGCTTCCTCTGGGAAGTCGAGGACTGTATCGGCCGACGCCCGGGTTCCGTGCGAGTCCGCTAAGTGTTCCTCGGAGACGGATAGGGGTTCTTACAGCTTATTTCTACCTAACCAGCCATTCTCCTGTATTAGGTAAAACGGCCTCTAGGGGTTCCGCCAATCCCCACAAAATGGCACCTAAGGGTTCTGTGGCTCCCTCCAAAAGCGCACATAAGGGTTCAGCAGGTCCCTTAAAAACCGCGACTTCTAAAGATGATTCGTCATCTTTGAGGTGCTCACCTTCTAAGGTGAGGGCGGATAGGGTGCTGGTGGACGTCGAGGGGTTTTCGCACCCCAGGCGCTCCACTCCTTTCAGCAGGCCCCAGGTACCACCCAAGCCTGTAGCTTCGGACAGGCTGAAGAAGGCAGAGCAAAATCTGGTTCTTTCGAACCATTTTTCTGCCCTGTCCGATGACGAGATGGACTCGTCATCCATCTCACCTGACTGAAGCAATGGAGTACTCCATTATTCAATGGAACTTGCGAGGATTCCAAACCAACTTCGAGGAGCTCGCTCTGCTTTCGAGAAGGTATAAGCCGGCTGTGTTTGGATTTCAGGAAACATTTTTAACCAGTTCCAAGACTCCATCATTCTCTGGTTTTAGTATCTTAACCAAAAATTCCCCAAATGATAGAGCTACCGGGGGAGTAAATAAATCCTATCTGTTCAATGAGGTTCATTTGAACAACCCTTTGCAGGCGGTGGCTGCGAGGGTGACGTTGAACAAGGTTGTTACCTTCTGTAGTATTTATCTTCCTCCATCAGATCACGTAGCCAATACTGATCTGATTAACCTAACTGAACAACTGCCATCTCCGTTTGTTCTTTTGGGTGACTTCAACTGTCACTCCCCGGTTTGGGGTAACGAGTCCTATAACAGCAGAAGACAAATGTTGGAGGATCTCTTCTCAGAAATGGATTTATGTATTCTGAATGATGGTTCATCGACTTATATTCACCCCGCCACCGGTTCCACTTCCGCACTGGATCTCTCCATTTGTGGCCCATATCTGGTCCTAGACTATGAGTAGAATATACATGAAGATCTGTGTGGAAGTGACCACTTCCCTGTAATCCTAACCATCAACGCTGTTGAAGAGGAAGCTACACCTAACAGGTGGAATTTAAAAAAGGCAGACTGGCTGTCCTTCCAAGCTCAGTGTTCCTCTGAACTGACGGAGGATCCCAGGATCATGTCTGCCGAGGATCCCGCCGGTCAGTTTACTGACCTACTTATTCAAGCAGCAGACAAAGCTATACCAAAAACACACTTCTCGAAAAAACTTCCCAAAATTCCATGGTTTAATGACAGCTGTAAAAAAGCAATTAAAGAAAGAAAGAAAGCTCAGCGAAAGTTTTTTTTCTAACCCACCGCTGAGTAATGTTCAGAATTTTAAACTTTTAAGAGCCAAGGCTCGTCATGTTGTCAAACAACAAAAAAGGAACTCGTGGAGGCATTTCTGTAATAAATTAAATTCTAAAACGCAAACACAAAAGGTCTGGAAAGCTATTAGGAAAATAAAGGGTAAGGGTGGTTGTAATTCTATTAATCATTTAAAAGTTAACGGCAATCTCATTACCGATAAAAAGGAAGTAGCAGAAGTATTAGCTAAAAATCTGCCAAAAAATTCTTGGACGGATAATTATTCTGATGAATTTCAGAGGATTAAAATGTTAAAAGAAAAACGACATCTGGACTTCTCTTCCAAAAATGAAGAGGAATACAATCTACCTTTTTCAGTGAATTGAAGCAATTGTTACAGAGAGCCAACGATTCAGCCACCGGTTTGGACCAGGTCCACTACCAACTTTTGACACACCTCCCAAATTCTGCTCTATCCGTTCTTTTAAAAGTTTATAACCACGTGTGGGAATCTGGCTGTTTTCCGTCATCGTGGCGTGAGGCAGTAGTTATCCCCATTCCCAAACCCGGTAAAGATCACTCGGATCCTGGTAATTTCAGACCTATAGCATTAACCAGCTGTTTGTGTAAGACGATGGAGAGGATGATCAACGCTCGCCTCATGTGGTCCCTCTAGTCGCAGGGTCTTCTTTCCGAGAAGCAGTGCGGCTTCAGGAAGAACCACAGTACGTTGGATCATCTCGTTCGTTTTGAAATGTTTATTAGAAATGCCTTCATTAAAAAGGAACACGTCTTAACCATTTTCTTTGACCTTGAAAAGCTTACGACACAACATAGAAGCACGGCATTCTGGCGGACCTCTGGGATCTCGGTTTCAGGGGCCACCTCCCCAGGTTTATTCAGAGCTTCCTGTCGGAACGTTCTTTCAGGGTTAAGCCCGTTCTTAATTGGGCGAATGTTTCTTCGCGAACCTAGTTGGAAGTATTCGGCGAAGCTAGTTGGTTCTTAATTGGGCCAACTTTTCTTCGCGAACCTAGTTGGAAGTATTCGTCCAAGCTATATTCGGGGTCCCAAAACCTTCGCTCAACATGTTCTGGGAACATTCGCCCTATTGGACGATCATTGTCTCTGATTGGGTGAGAGCAGAGCTCTCCTGTAAATGGAGAAAAAAAAAGAAAAAAAATGGATGACGGTGTCGCTAGGTTCTTCACTCGCTTCGAAGGGAATTTGTTTATTTGTTGACTTGTGTTGACTTGTGGAAGGCGCAGCCTTGTCTCGGAGAACCCAGAATGAGATAGTAGTTAGTTGAATTACCCTGTGAGGGATGATTAAAGTATACTGACTTGACATGACTTGACTTTAGCCTACATTTCCATCATGCTGTCTGCTGCGCGTCTGCCGCAAGTTCGGGCCGAAGCTTGCATCTCATTACAAGCCATTTGAGAATGAAGTAAAGTCTGGACTGTCCGAACCATATTTGGCGAACTAAATGTTCAATTAAGAAACGAATCATAGTTCGTCGAAGTGTCCGAAGTATGTTCGGGCGAACAAACATTCGCCCAGTTAAGAACGGGCTTTAGAGTGGGTTCTACTCTTTCCGAGCTGCACAAACAGGAGATGGGGGTCCCGCAAGGTAGCATCTTGTCCCCGGCCCTTTTCAGCATTAAAATTAACAACATTGTTAAAGCTGTCTTAAAGGGTACCGATTGCTCCTTGTTTGTGGACGACTTTGCTTTGTGTGTGAATTGAAAGACGTTAAACAGAGTGGAGAGAGGTATGCACCTGTGTGTAAACAGCGTTCAGAAGTGGGTGTCTGACAACGGCTTCTAGTTCTCCACCTCTAAGACGGTGTGTATTTATTTTCATCAACAGTACGGTTTTTTCCCAGACCCTAACATCCTTCTGGGGAAAACACCTATAAAAGTAGACAAAGAAGCGAAGTTCCTTGGTCTTATCTTTGACACAAAACTTGCTTTTAAAAATCACATTAGATACCTTAAAACCTCTGGACATACTACGTGTAGTGGGACATACTGATTGGGGAGCTGATCGTATCGTTCTGCTGCGCCTTTACCGTTCGTTAGTCCGTTCCAAATTGGATTATGAATGCATTGTGTACGGATCGGCCCGTCGGTCGATTCTGAAACAGTTGGATCCGATCCACCACCAGGGCTTACGAATCGCGTTGGGTGCCTTCCGTACATCTCCTGCTCAAAGTCTGTATATGAACCGTCATTAACTACTCGCCGATTAAAATTGTCTTTAAACTATGTCCTTAAACTCAAATCTCTCCCGGAAAACCCAGCCTATAGTTGCGTTTCTGAATCTGAAAACACCAAATTATCTGAAGCAGCGGAGTCAAAGGTTCCACCTCTTGCCATCCGCATTATCCCCCACTTGGAGAAATCCAAACTCAACCTAAATCTGGTAGATGATGCCTTGCAAACTTTCCGTTCCTGTAGTCCGTTTTGACTGAACCAGTTTCAAAAAAGATACAACAAACCCGGAAATATACAACTTATTCACAACTTATCTCAGAATGCCCTTTATCAGAAAAATTTTCACCGACGGTTCTAAAACAGAGGACGGAGTTGCTGCGGCGGCTATATCAAATAAACCTTTTACCTACCGGCTTCCAGACGACAGTTCAGTATATACAGCAGAGTCGAGAGCTATTTTATTAGCTCTCAAACATGTTTATTATTTGAAAGGAAATTCATTTTTGATATGATCAGATTCCCTCTCATCTTTACAGTCGATATTTAACCTAAAGTATGACCATCCAGCCTTAGTTCAGATATTAGACTTGTATACAGAAATGACAAGAGACGGAAGAGAGATTGTTTTCATCTGGGTTCCCGGCCATGTTGGCATTAGAGGAAATTCGGCAGCAGATTCTGCAACTAAGGATGCCCTTGATGGTGACATCTCGGTTGAGCTCATCCCATTCTCAGACCTAAAATCACGCACAAATAAATATATATTAGAGCTGTGGCAGTCTGAGTGGGATGAGTTTCCAGAAAATAAATTATATACTTCCAATAATAAAAGAATGTATTGTTTGTCCCCGGAGAAACAGAAAAGAAGAGACTGTGATGGCTCGATTGCACATTGGCCATTCTTTTATTACTCATTCCTTTTTATTGAAGGGTAAGGAACCGCCATTGTGATAAACGTTTAACCGTAGAGCATATTTTACTTACTTGTTCGGATTTTATTGATATAAGAGAGAGCCATTTTACAGCTAAATCACTGCGCATGTTATTTCAAGATATTTTACCTGAGAAGATTTTTAACTTTTTGAAAGAAATCAATATTTTTGGAAAAATATTAATTTGAGATCACTTTTTGTTATGTTTATGTTATACACCTTTTAAGCATGGTTTTAAAACTGTATATATAGAAATATTATTAAAATATAAGAGATGTGTATCGCCCTGATATAACCATACTGGTTGACTGGGCGTAACATACCAACTTACTTACTTACTCACATCTCCAACTAGGTCAACCCAATTACTCGCTGGGGGACCGGCACAGCCCTAGCCACCATCAACACTACTTACTTGGGGGGCATGGCCTACTCCGAAGGTACTGATTTTGGAAGACGTGAACAAAATGTCTCAAGGGTGGGTGCAGCAGCCACATCCTCAGTGAGGTCATTTCTGTCCTTGATTGCGTTGGGGGGAAAGGAGAACTTCCTGTAGTCAGTACAACACTTGACAGGTGCCCAGGGCGACAGGGCGAGTACTAGGTATAAACAGGGAATGGGAATGATGGACTCTTGTGATACTGGGATAGTCACCTGGTATTCACTTGGTGCCAGTGGCTATGGAGCCATGGTGATGGTGGAACTTATAACAGTTCACCAGTCTTGTTTTCCTGCACCTATGTTGGAGATATGGTCAGCCTAGTGTTGTGAGCATGTTGTTGACATTGGATATCCTGCAGCATCTCTGTGGTGTCCACTATGCTGCCTTTTGCTGTACAGACTCTAGGCGGTTGATTAGCTTGATGTTGTTTGGGTGCCAAGTAGAGCTTGCATATTCCAGGACTGGTGTGACAACTGCCTGGTATTTGTAGGCCCTGCCTTTTACTAAAGAGGAGCCGATATTCAGGGTCCTGCTTGCTTTGTTGGTGATGTTGATATGTCTCCCAGGTGGCGTCTGAGGTCAGTGTGACATCCAAGAAGTGAGTACTGTTGACTGACTTGAGCATCTGGCATGGTAGTGTTTCCTCTTGCTTTTAGTAACACTTAGGATGTCACATCTGTCCAGGTGGAAGCACATGTTCCATCTGCCTTTTCATTACCCATACAGAAATTGTTTAGATCATTTTGGAGTATTGCTTGATCTTCAGCTGTGGAGATGGGGCACTGACAATCTCAGTCTGGAGGTAGGCTGTTGTGGCAGGTCACTGATATATAGGACAAACAATTCTGGGCCAAGAACACTGCCTTGAAGCACCTCTGAGTCCCATGGGACAAAGTTCGACCTCATACCATCAACATGACAGCTTGTTGATCTCTCAGGAAGCTCTTGATCCATGTGTTTGTTCTGCCGGTGATCCCATAACGGGACATCTTGTGAAGCAGGCCTTGGAGAAGTCTAGCCCACAAGGTCTACCAGTTTCCCTGCCTGAAAGTCGTGCGCGAGTTCACTGATTTTAGTGATTAGGCCAAGGAGTTGGGTTTCACATGAGCAACCACATCTGAAGCCATGTTGTTCAGGAGCTATGATGATGTTGTCTTACTGCATGATGCTACTGATGACAATATGTGAGAATCTTGCACTAGCTGCAGACGACACTGGTGAAGGAAATTGTTTGGAACCTTTTTGAATGGTAGCATTCTTAAAGACATGTGTGATAAGTGTGGTTCTCCAATCTTCAGGCACAGTGCTGCTGCTGAATGCGGAGTTGATGATCAAGGTCATACTCATAGCAGGGGCAGTTTCGTCCTACTCCTGGTCATGTCAGCAGTTACTGGTCTGAAATAATCAGACAATAACAAACAACATGAGAAACATCATCAACCAAAAATCCTATCCACAAACATAATTTATCCATAAAATACAATGAGACATTTAAGTATCAGACCTAAACTAAAACAAAAAAAACAAAATAAAAAGCCTAGGAGTACTTACTAAACCGTCAGTAAATGAGTCTTAGTAGCCATACAAAAGTTAAACGAAAAGGTGTCAATTGTCATCAGCAACAAATTTTGGGGTAACCCTGACGTCCGACCGACTTAATCCGCGTAATTTTTTTATTTTATTTTTTTATTTATTTTTTATTTCATGTTATTACTGGCCGTCCCCGATTTCACAAGTCGATCTTGTCAAACGAAGCGCTATGCAATGTTGGGATGGTAACTGTCATATTTCACAAATGTCTGCACTGAACGTCAGTTTTTCCGCCACATGGTGATCAGACGACCAGATTACAGCAAGAGCTCATGCTGCAACATAATTCTTCATTGCGATACTAGCACAACGTCCGCCACCGCAAATCTCACCCGCTGCGTAAAAACGACACTTCGTCCTACTGCGCTCTAACCTGAACACAAAAGATCATCTAAATAACTACTAACTAGCTGATTTGATCAAATAAACGGTGCAAACTTATGATCGGACGTCAGGAATGGTCGGACGGCAGCCTTATGACAATCATTGCAACATACCTTTGGATGTTCACAGTAGACGATTCCTTCGACGCCATTCAAATCAAATGTGACCGGGAAGTGTCACGTGGTGCCTTCGTGTTTGTGGACAGTGTAAACCTATAATATTTTGTTTTTCGCTCACAACTTGTTAAATAGTCGGACGTCATTTATTGCGACATAATTTCAGGCGCAGCAAATTTTGTTAATACAACAAAGGTTGTTTGGTTAAATCTTTTCAAAGCTGCCGAGTGATTGACCGCGAGTCTGACGTGCATATGAAATCATTTCCGCTCATGTCAAGGGTCAGAGTTGTTTTCAGTCTGTTGTCAAAAGTTCGCGTTTCGTATTACGACACAGATGACGTCCGATCAAACGAAGTTCGATATGCTTTTGTATAAATTTAGTGGAAGTCTTTCTGATTCATGGATCTTGTAAAACGATCTTTTGCTAACATAATAGGTGTCATAAATATAACTTTTCCGTGTTTTCTTTAACCAAACAGCGCCGACAGAGACGGGCTCCGTGCCACTGTCCGTTTTTCGTGGTTGAATTTCAGCAGTAAATTCACACTTTATCAGACATATTTCCCAAACCGCTTCAAAATTTCTGCTGCAATTATTTCACCTATATCCTCATTCATTTTCACACACATTCAACCTACACCGAGTCACCCATTGCAGACGCACCTTTTGGCACTTAGTCATATACATTCTTTTAATACTGGCAATATCTTATATAATTTATTTTTTGGGAACACCTCTACAGATACAGCCATGAAACTTTGCATGTACATTCAACTAAGTGTGAAGTACTCTTGCAGCAGCATTTGCACTTATTTTGAGTGTTAGAGTCTTAAAGTCTGCAAAATCTTCACTTTTCAGAGCAGAAAAAAGGACGTGTATGCTAAAAAAAAAAAAAAAAAAAGGTACAGCAGTATCACATTTATCATCCATGAACATACAGGTCACATATCGTTTTTACGAATAATGACCACGTCGAGATCGCTTGGGTGTTGCAAAACATGGCGAATCACATCAAGAATCGGGCCTGCTAGGCATGCCTTCACCTAATGTTTATGTTTACCGATGTTTGCGCGTACGAAATACGTCGCAGGGAAGTGGACGAAGCGTGTCGGTGCGCATGCCCAGATGGGATTGCCCCGTCTAAAGTTAGCACAAGCGATGACGCGTGTGATGACCACTTTCTTATCAGCGCGAAGTCAGAGACTCTATTGTCTCGACCATTGTCCGCGTCCATGTATACGAACTTTGTCAAACTCAAAGTCTCGGACTCTAAAGTCAGGAACTTTGGTTTAGGCCAGGCCTACCGTAGTCCCGATTCATAGTTAAGGCCCCGTATGAAAAAAAGTATCAAATAAAGTAAAAAGAAGTAGGTTTTTAGAATGTATACTATATTAGTAATCATCACTTCAAAGTGGAAGATAATGATTTGATTAGTTTTTGAGAAAATGAGCTTTGAAAGATGAGAAGTGTATTATGTCGGATGTCAGGGATTGCGACACATAAGTGCTACTGTATGGCTGGTAAATTATTATTTTTATTCTCAGCCACTTTAGACAGATTAAGGATGTCCTCACAAGTATTTTCAAATAAATTGATTGCAGTCTGACTTCTCACAAAAATATTGACGTGTACTGTTTGTCGCAATACCTGACATCCGACATAATTAAAAAAAGTTACCTTTTCTTTCTGGCAACAAAAAGCACAAAGTTTCATCCATTCTGCCATTCAGACATTCTAGTGCAGGTTACCTGACACACTGGAAAGTCAGTTTTGAGGAAAAATGTTAGACACAAATTATGCTACAATCAAACCACATTTTCACTCAGTCTCAGCTGATCTATACTGAGTCATATTTCACACAGCTCACAGAGCTACGCGCTGCCACGGACAAATGCACATCAAAACACGCACGCACGCACGCACGCACGCACGCACGCACGCACGCACGCACGCACGCACGCACGCACGCACGCACGCACGCACGCACGCACGCACGCACGCACGCACGCACACACACACACACACACACACACACACACACACACACACACACACACACACACACACACACACACAACGAGGAAAGGAAAAGACAGGTTATAGTGTTGCTGGCGAAAGAGTGAAAAAACATGCAGCGAGTGGACCTTTCGGCACGTTTTGTCATTACGTGGTGACAACACGTGCCGCAATAGAGCATGTTCAAGCACGATTGTTGCCAGCGATGCCTGTCAAGTGTGGTGACAAAACATGCATGTGGCATACAATAAGCAGCATGTTTACTAGGACGAGGCATTTTAACTATTGAGTGACTGTTGATTTGTAGGTCCTGTAGTGTCTTAGGTCCAATAGTGTCTTGGTCATGGCAGACACCAGGTAGAACTGACATGGATCAGTTCTCGGCAGTCCAAATCTTGGATTAGAACCAGTTTTATGTTGAACCAGTTCCCAGCTGCTTGGGGTCCAAATCTTGATCTTTCCTTAGAATCAGTTTTATGTTCAGCCAGTTGTGAGATGCTTGTGATCTCAAGTAAGAAGTTAGAAGTTGAGTTTCGGCGGTCCACAAACAAAAAGATATGGGAGACAAATATAGAACAATAAATCGTCATGCGCCCATCAAGAAGTCCTCAGTTGAGAATCGATTAGCAGCTACAGATGTTCATTCTATATTGATTTTTAAAAATTCATTTTTGTAAAATTACTCCCAGGTGTTTCTCATATGGTGTTTCTTTTAGAGTTGTTCTGACCTCTAGTAGTTTTTCAGTTTTGGTTTGTTTGTTGCTTTTTTTTCTCTTTTTTTTCAGTTTTTTTTTTCAAGTCTAACTTTTCATTTTGTGGTCTATCAAGTTGCATGCAGGCTACTGTAATGAAGTTTTGATAGCAGGAATGTGTGCCGCACGCCGTCCAATGCTTTGGATATGTCAACAGCTTGTATAGTTATTCCTTTATCATCACATTATAGATGCAAAGTAGTTGATTGACTGTGGAATCTCCGTGCTTGTGATTGTGCAGTTATCGCAGATGATATCAGCATAATCACAATCATGGGTTCCAATGCTTTTCAGCTTATTTTGTACTGGTAAGACACCAAGACAGGAAATGAACAACAAAGACCTGCCTGTCACCATAACTACTTGTGTACCTGCCCATATATGTCTCCTTCATTTTCATACTTTCATTTAGATGAACTGCTCAACCCGTCAACGTTTCTACTGAGTTGCATGACTCATAAATTGGGCGAGATGCTATACTATCAGACCGCAGCTCCAGATTGTTGATGGAGACAGCTCCATTTTTTTTTTTTAACATGTGGGTATTGAGTCGGTTATACCTGCGTGCGGTTTGACCATATCTTTCCGTGTTGCATCGTTGTAAAAGATATAGAAATTTTCAACCAATGTCGGAATTTTCGGCCTCGCATTTTGACGTCAAATACATCAGGAAATATGCTGGCATTAAATAACGGGAGCACATAAAAATATAAGAATGATAACAAATGAAAGATGGAAAGTTAATCTATTGCATTGCACGTCCACATTGATTGATTTACCGTTTGGTTTGATCCCACCAGTCCCTGTTGCAAAGATCTGCGACAAGTTGCAAAGTTCTGCGATCAGGTCAACCCAATGTTTCCAGAAGGAGAGATACAATCAGCAAGCATTCCCACTGGTAAATACTGGTCCAACTACAAGGCAGAGATTCAGGCTCTTGTGCAAGCCTCTTCTATGGTCAGAGACTCCGAAAACGAATATCAACAGGTTGTCTTCCTGTCTGACGCACTTTCAGTCCTGGAAGTTACAGCAGTAGACAAACACCCTCGTCTATGAGGTCGCACAGAATAGGCCTGCAGTGTGTCCCAGCCCACTGTGGTCTTCAAGGAAATTGAAAAACCAGACGAACTCGCCAGATTTGGAGCCAAAGGAAGACAGCAAGAAAAGAAGACCCTCACCCTGGGGCAACGCACCGAGAGGGATGACTTCCACTTCCTTGACCGGTTGTGGTCATTGTAACCTTACGGACGGTCGGTGGATGCATGGAATGGTGATACGTGTGTTTTAATGGAACCCTCGAAAAATCTGCAGACTATGAATTTAGAAGTCGCAATCCAGTCACGACATGACTGAGTAAATTCATAACTTGAACAGAAATCAAGTTGCAACAACTCACACAAAGTCGGCTGGAAGATTCGAATGCTGTCATCAAGCTAGTATGTATTTGCGGTCTTCTCCAAAGTAGCATAAGGCAGTACATGGGAAGTTGGCAGCTGCACACTTGCATCTTGTTTTACAGTCTTGTTTGCAGCCACAGTGCATCGTCTCGTAGTACAAGTCCTCAGCCTGACGAAGTGTTGTTCATAGTGGCTTCCATCCTTGGTCCATCCCCAGGCGGATGGAGATGGCAACCTTGGTGCTTTGTGGAGATGTGTGTGTTGATGGCTTTGCATCGTTGGGAGAACAGCTTTTGCCTTGCTGCATTCACTGTTGTTACTACACAGTTCTTTTCATACATGAACACAACAAATTGCTCAATCTTCTCAAATGTATCTTGTGACAGATATGCTTTCTCAGTACCAACTTCTAAAAAAAAAAAAAAAAAATTCTGGCAGGTCCTTTTTCCTTGTTTGGCATGCAATGCAAAGCCGCGAAAACAAAGAGCAGCCGTTGCGGAGGATTGTCAGGGAAGATTTCTGAGCCTTCCATTGTTGCACAAACACATGCAGCTGGTTCTTTCGCAGAGGCTTTTTGATTGGTTTTGTTCTCTCTTCAGGCAAAGTTTTTATATTGCTGTATCCCACTGGTGATGACTGAGCTAACTGCAGTCATGGTAGCCGCGTCTACAATGACGCTGGAGTCCAGAATCTTCAAATGGATTTCCAGCTTCCTCAAAAGAAACAACAAGAGCTTGAACGTTTATCTCAGCTGAAGGCTTTCTGCGGTGCATGGCTTTGCTCACGGTGATCCATGCAGTCTGCACTTTTGGATGTCATGCTATGCTGAAAGCTTTTGAGCAAACGAGCAATCTGTGGCCCAGCAGTCACCCACTGTCTCAAAGCACCTGGATTGCTGGCAAGTCCTACTACACCTCCATTTCCTCTTACCATCGCATTGCACTGCTCATGTGATTGGTCATGTGCTTGTGCACAAGAAATCTACCATTGCAAAAGGCTTGATGCACGTCACAAAGGTACGCTGATAACTATCTGGTGTAGTTGATGTGGTCAAGGGCAAAACTACAACATGGTAACAGCTTTGTCACTGTGTGTATGAACTGGTTGAAGTATGCAGTTTGGATGGATTGAGTGAACTGAAGAATGCTTAGCTCCAACTCCAGCACACAGCTCCAGTGTGGAAACTTTGGCTGTTTTCGATGTTTCTTGGACCAATCTTCAAATGTGTCATTTTTGTCCTCCCTTTTCTCAAATGCGCTGTGCTGCAATATGTAGAGTGCAGCAGCAGTGAAGTTTCATGCCAGGGTAGACTGGAACGGGCATCTCTTTGGTTTTTGTATGGCGACGAGTTTGTGTCTGGGTGTCTTGTTTTTGTGAACCAGATTCGTTTTTGCTATTGAATATCATCAACTGGGAGATTATTGATGCAGCTTGTGTGTGAAAAGAACACTTCCATGCTATTACACAGAGTGTGTGTGTGAGCTTGACCATAGATAGGTCTGAAGGGAATTACTTTTTTCGAAATGACTTAAAGTTGGACTTCTCTGACTTCAAACAAGTCTGTGACATCACTGTAAACAATTTATTCATAAGAGGCATAACACAAATCGGCATGATTATGACCACAACTGCTAACCATACACTTTACAGCATCGCTTTTGCACGCGCAGACCTGATCCCTTTATTACAGATATTGTCACAATTGTAGCACAAAAACGAAATCGCCTTCATTCTCACAGACTATACATGGAAAGTATTACAATAAATCGTGAGGATGAACTATTTATCTGGGTGCTGAAAGCAGATTTAGCATGCATCAAGTATTGTAAAAGCTGAAGCAGACGACCTCATATCCAAGGAGGCACTCGGAAATTCCTGGGGCATTTTAAGTGCTATTCTAGATCACAAATATCATCAGAATCATCCAGAGATAAATTTGCAACCGAAAACTGAGTTTGATCACGTATGTGTCTTTTCGCATGCGTATGTGCCATTAATGTTTGATCTAGATCGAGATTCCGGGTGACAACTTGCACGCTTCCGCTATCTTGGTTGAGTGGAATGTTTTTTGTTTTTTCTATCGTGCACCACACTTGTCATGATTGACTTCCTATTTTAAACAGTATGAAAAACTGCCCTAGGTGCCGAAAATGGCGAGAAAAAGTGGGAGAAGTGGGCAGCTTTAGGTGTCGAGTTTGAAATGACACAACAGAATCGCACACAAGGATACACACACATGATCTGCGGGATAATTTTGGATTTTTTCCCGCCTTTTCTGGTCTTTTTGCCATCACACCCGGCACACACACAATTACGCTCGCTCTCTCTCAGAGGAAGAAGGAAAACTGTTGACAAGCTTTTTGACACATGTTCAGTGTTACATCAGATATTCATTATAAATATGATTCATTCTTTGAGTTACAGATCGGGAAAGGCTATAGTGGTTTTGATTTTCTAATGCAGCTTTTAATACTAAATATACACTAACATATTAGCTGTAGAGGCTAATTTCTCGAGTGTTTGTCAGAGCAGTCCTTTGGGAGTTATTCTGATTTCTATAGCACGAGTTGATGCAGAAAGAATCAGTTTGACGCAGCGGGATTCTCCTCAGTTGTGCGAGTTGCCTGATCAACCGCTATGTTGTAATTCGATTAATTCTGTACGTTCCTATATATTCTGATCATTGCGCTTGTGCTCCGCGTAAATTCTAGAAAAGTGTAAAATTTAATATAAACAGCAAAACGACGGGTCATAACTCTCTAGAATACAAATGATTCGGTCAATGGTGCGTTTAGTCCGTTACTAAGATTCACTTAGATTTGTGTCCACACCAAATAAAACACTGCCTTTGACAGAGCCATCGGTACTTTCGAGTGCCTTACTGTACAGCGCATTGTCAAAGCCATTGCTGTCACCATTAAGTAGTTGTCGTCCTGAAGGCAGAGTCAGTTGGCCCCGTAGGAAAAACACGGCAACTCCAGCCACGGCAACAAGAGCCAGTGTCCCCAACACAATACCGGCTACATCTCCTCCGGACAGCCCAGCACCGCCAGCAGCGCTACCCATATCTGCAAATACAAAGCAACAAAAACCGGTCAGGTCTTCTTGCAGAAGAGTTTCTTTTGCACTTTTGCAGAGATAGCTTTTGTAACGATTTTTCATTTGCTTTAGAGTGACAACGTGATAGACTTGATCCACCATCGGCTAACTGAGTGTCTGAATACTATGGAAACATGTAGAGAAGCGTGTTGTTTTTTTGTTTTTGTTTTGTTTTTGTTTTCATCACTGATAGTTGAACTATGTTGATATTTTACACCCACAGCAGTCCATGAGCGACATATTGAGCGACATATTACTTCTTTTCAGTGTCTGACCGTTTTTCCTCAATACAAACTGCAATATTCATCAACAAAAAGCTTATTTCAAACGTCAAAGTATCAAAAACCGAACCTTTTTTTTTTTTTGAAGTTTGATCTACTCAACGTCATTATGTAGAAAATGTAAGAACGTATATAGAGAATGTAAGAACGTAAGATACATGAAAAACAGTTTTGTATGATTCAAAAAAAATCAGCTACTGTTCTTTTTCGTTGATTGGTGTGACCAGCAAAACAGACTATCTGACTGAAAGAGAGTGGCTCATGGAATGTAAGCTATTGTGGGATGGTTTCGATCATTTTGTCACATGACTCGATGTCAAAAGGTGCCAAGTCCCACACCTACCACACAAAATTGCTTATAACTGATTATTATGTGCTTGGTTGTTTTCGTTTGTGGCTTACAAACTGAAGTACTCAAGAGTATTTGAGAAAAAAAATCAGAAGGAAGCACGCAAATATAAGAGAACACGAGGTGTAAATGAGGGTGCAAATCTTACTAAATCGTCGAGCATTTTGACTTCGCGTGATGGTGTATATAGCTGTAGATAAACACAGAAAATAAACACATTTTTGGTCTTATGGTGTTGCTCTTGAATCGAATTGTCTATGGAATTGTTCCAAAGCAACCCAGCAGCCTGAATTTCGATGTGATATGGCATCAAATTGTGCCTGTTACTTGCTACACTTGCAAGCAGAGGAACATATCTGAAGCATGCTAAAAAGAAACTTGCTACACTTGCAAGCAGATGAACATATCTCAAGCATGCTAAAAAGAATGGAATCAACCCGAAACGAGGTTCATAAACCCACTAGAAGATGACGTTTTCGATGCTCATGACGGCACTGTGTTTGTCGTGAGTGCCTGACGGAATATTCAAGTACTAAGAAACATGCAAACATTGTTGAGATCTGATGTAAATTAAATGATACTGTATTTCTGATGAAAATATGGTAGAGACTAACGCACAACTTCTGTAATTAATGTCAGCGTTGGTGGGAGAATCTTTGTGATGTTTGTCTCACTAGGCCACTGGTAGACTTGCTGCTGCTAACACTAGCAGTCATGTGTTTAAGTGTTAACGGTCTAAGTCCTAGGTTTTTACATTGACATGTCACATCTTCAGTGTTTTTCTTTTTGATACAAGGAAAAATAAAAATTCTGGTACAATGCAGGTGGTGTGTTTGTGGAAAAAGGGAAAAGATTTTAATATCAAAATTATCAAACTAGGTTTTGCAGGGTGGTTTAAAAAAAGCTTTGAGCTGGTGAACAAAAGACAGGTTGGTTCAAAAAACATGTAACTTGGGTTTCAGGCCCTTCTTAGTGTGGTCTAGTCATTTTGATCAGTTATGACAATTCATAATCATGTATATCATTTGCAACATTTAGTTTTTGATTCTGCTGAGATGGCGGGCATTTCGAGAGATTTAGCTTATGCATCTCTTGTGCTTGGAAGTAGTAATCATGTAAGATTTCCGCTAGCGTGGGGGACAGTGTTACAAAGCATTCAGCTGATGTATCGCATTGATGAGTCCTGTGGTGGGATTCGAAACTCAAATCTTTTGCACCGGGGTTGCGTTCTGCTCGGTGAAGTCGCTCTTTGTTTTTCCTCACACTCTTGACTCGAAAAGATCGTCATTTTCTGATGTTTTTTTTATAGTTGATTTGTATATCATACATAACATTTTGCCTTGTCAAGGGTAGGGTAGGGTGAGAGACAACTGAGAAAGCCGAAATGTAAACAGAAACTCGACTGGCCTGTGCACATTTTAGACCAACGAACATCTGGCTGAGAGAAAAATAGCGGCACTCTCATGGGGCCGCGTCGAAGCCATGGTACCAATCGGTCGACATCGCAGTTTGTCCCTAATATGCTCTTTAGCATCTGAGGACATTAAGAAAGAAAGAAGGCAAAGACAGAAAGTCTATCACGAATGCCTACGGCAGAAAAGTCCGTGTAAGAAAGAAACTGTACACAAATGCCTGTGACGAAAAAAACAGACCACAAATATTGGTGGCAAACGAAAAATGGCTGCCCTAATCAGGCAAGCAAATAGCTGACCCCAAATGAAAGAAAGACCAAACCATAAAAGCTGGTGGCAAACGAAAAAGGGCTACCCTAATCAGGCAAGCAAACAGCTAACACCATATGAAAGAAACAAAAAGCGGAAACCACCCCAAAAACGCAAACGGTGGCGTACCTGCAAACATAAGGTGGAAGAAATACCACCAAATCACAACAGTCTAATAGACTACTGTCTGCAACAAATGAATGGACGACTACACTGACTACACAAGAGTACAGAGATAACTGTGCCGACAAACAAGCGGGTACAAAATGGCCAATAAGCCAGAGATAAAAGAAAGAAAGAAAGAACGGATGGTGGAAAAGAAGAGGAGAAGAGAGAAAAACAAACCAAACACTTTCTCCAAAAGAAAAACAAAAAACAAAAAAAACAAAAAAGAGAGGAGGCAAGAAATGTCAGCGAACAACGAGACAAAGGCTGCATACGTGTACCGTGTACGCGATACAATCCATTCAGCCGACAACAGCACGGCATGGCAACAGACGCTCACGAACTACCCCAAACAAAGAAAGAATGAGCGGTTCGTTAAACATTGAGACTACCCCCCTCACTCGTACATCGTAAATAAACGATATAACTCGAGAAACAAAATAGCAAGCCAACTGAGAAAAACAAAAACAAACAGTGAATGGCAAGAACCGGCAACTAGCCCTAACCTAAGGCCACGAAATCGCTAGTCTGTTGAACTAGAACGAACAAGCCTTTTTCATTGTTACATATGATGAAACAAATCAGGCTAAACTGGGAAAATAAATTAAAACACCCAATAAAAGGCAGGCTCCCTGATGAGGTATAGCCTGTTGTGAAAGCAACGAAAAAGACCAAAACGCCACGCAGCTAACAAGGCTCGAGAAAGATGAAATAATAGGGGAAAATAAGCAAAGGCCCAACTACTGAAAAGGAGCTTCATCCCTGGAGATTCGAACTGGAAATTTATACAAGTCGGTTGCCCTATGCACACTCACACAGACCCGACTTCCACGTTTGGTTGCTTGTCTGTTTGTGACGTTACTGCCCGACCGTTGACCTTTAGCTTAAAATAGCTCTCGCGGAATCTCGCATTGAAAATGGCGCTGGTTTTGAAACGTTCAGCTAAATGTATTTTCCGACCTTTTCGCCAAAATCAATGCACTACAACCTAACGAAGCCCTGAAAAAAGTTTTAAACAAGTGAGTAATAGACTGTGTCTTCTCTTCAAACGTTAGTACGGACCTATATGTTGTTTTAAAACGATTTGGAGTGATTTTGTACCCCGCAACTGCCTTTCTAGGCCCTAAATACACCAGTTTGCTTCAGTTGTTAGGATTTTTTTTATTGTTTTCCAAACTGCCAAATGAACTCGGTATTTTACAGTGTTTATGTTTCTGATGACAAGTGATAAACATCTCTGCGTCACAGTCATGCATGCCCCAAGTAATATTTTACTTCAGCTGCTACAGGCATTCTCTGGCATTTGTTTTAGTTTTTTCAATTCTGGAAAAGTTTTCAACAGTCGGTCTGATAGGTGATAGAAATGACATTTTCTGCTTTTTTAAATCATTGTGAATAATTACGGCATTTTACTTGCCGTCACAAGCACATGTGTCACAAGAAACAAATAAGTTGAATTTAAGGTAGTCTGAAGAGGCTGTTGCTCGTATCATTATGATTAAAGTGATTCGACTGTTCGCATGGTCACTCTAAAGAAAAGAAGTGGATTTTAGAGCCAAAAGGAAACATTGCTTCTGTATAGCTGCTTGAACCATGCAGCTATACAGAAGCAATGTTTCCTTTTGTTACTTGCGACACCATACTTTAACGTCACATGCACATGTGTAACAAGTACCATGTGAAATGTTGCTTCCAGTGTAAGAATCAGACATTGCTGCACTTACTGTCATTTGATCTAAACAAATATCTGTCCTGACAAATAAAGTTACCCCTCCATGGTTTTGCTCTCCTTTACAGTGTGGAATTGTCTGCGAGAGGCAGAGTTTTGTGTGCACTAGTGATGTGAGAAACACTGCCAGATAACCACAGTCACCACTACGAGTTTGAAACTGACTTGGGTTGCAGAATATACATGTGCTCTTTGAACATTATTTCTCAAATATTGTGCATACAGCAAGATAATTTATGTTGTCACACGTCAAGCGTAACATGCACATTGATGTCAATTTCAAACAGCGATATAATAAATACCAATGAACTTTCATCTTTAATTCATACAAAACCATTTCCGTGTAAAAAAGCATGTCCCAATAATGACTGTCACAGATATTTCATTTTTGAGTGACTGGGAAGGCACCTTTTGACACTGCACCACATCGATTGAAAAGAAAAAAGTCCACTGAGAATTCACCATTATTTTGGGGTAGCTCGGAAAGGGACAGCTAGATGTTTTCGTAGCATCATTTATGTCAGTGTCACGCGCTGGGACAGGAAACTAAAACATCAGTTTCGGAACTAACTCGTTGCTGATCTTTGATCGAGGATAGCTTCTATTTTTCACGTGAAATATTTGCCTTTCCGTGTTGCATGTAAGAAGTGAGCAAGACGTACGGTTTTCCAATATATGTCGGAATTTTCCGCCTCGCATTTCGTCTTCACATATGGCATACGGCAACACATAAAAACATAATGATGACAACAGATGAAAGATGGAAAGTTCATCTATTGATTGCACATCCACGTTTTTTTTTCTTTCTTTTTTCTTTTTTGTGCGTGTGTGTGTTTTGTTTTTTTACTGTTCGGTTTCACACCAGACCGTGTTGCAAAGATCTACGACAAGTTCTGCATTTGTAATGTTTGAAACTGATGCAACTTGGAACTGGCACACCAAATCTGCTACCAATATTATTCAGTTGATCGCATTTTTGTGATTGTGCTGTTTGATTTGTTACAGTTTCTAGCTGGCAACAGCTACATCAGAAATAATTAAACACACCTGCACCTACATTTGCAAATTTTGTTCTCTGTTTTTTATTGTCAAGTCAGCACACCGAGTCTACTAAGTCGTACTAACTCAGTCGAGTCTGAATCAAGTGTCTAAATCAAGTGGCTAGATTTAATGCAAAAATGAAAATAGTAAACATTGCTGACACAGAGGTTTGCCCGCCTAACTGGCATCCACCGGCTACTCTACCTCTACAGTCATAGAAACTGACTTGTTTTATTCTACCACCATCGCTATGTATGAGCACTTATCTGATCCATACATATGAATTCAAGATTCAAGATCAGAGAAATCAAATCTTTTAATTTCTCTAATCAAAACACAGTACCTTTCTCGCATATGGGGGGGGTGGGGGGGGGGGAGGAATCTTTCTAAATGATTATCAGCTACTTTTTCCCCCGTGTATTGCTGGAGTCTCTTATTTCAGTGTATTCGGATACCAAATTTACACACACGAAAAGGGGATATGCCACTGGCGGGTGTTTACCGCACCTGACATGCTTTGTTTGCTTTCATTTGAAGTGTTTGGATATACCGCGTGAATCAGTTATTCATTCATTTTGGCATACCATCCGATCACGGACAAAGACATCTTTTCTGCACATAAAAATGTAGTCAACTGGACGCCAGTTCTGACATAATTTATTCATATGATTACCATGACCTTTCTAATCAAAACAAATGAAAGAATTGTAAATTTCACTGCTATCTACTGTACAAATTTCTTGAATTGTGTACCATCTAGATTCGTTTCTGCAAAGAAGTGATTACCCGAGGTAAGATATTTACTTGTCAATCTCTGCAGCGGTCGGCATGTCTGTTCAGCTATTTTACCTTGATTTTTTCCGTTTCTATCACTTATTTTGGACTGTGTGCTTGTCTGATCGGTTTAAATCTTTTTTTAAAGGCCGACCCAGAACAGGCTATCCAGTGAAACATGTGCATAAAAAGCAGTAAAAAGCACCATCCTGCGCATATAAAATATTATTCCGCGAAATTTACTCCGCGAAACTACCGTTCCAACAGGCAGACAATCCCACCCCAACCCAAAATGCTTGATTCATAACATTTAGTTTGTCCTCCGTTTGTTTGTTTTCAAAAATATCTGCAGCTTTTGGAAAGTTGCAAACAAGCACTTTTTTCACAAATAGTAGGCTTCATACCAGGAACAGACAAGCACGATCACAACAGATCCGCTCTAATGCTTTCACTCAAAATATGTCAACTGTTTTGCTCAGGTAAACGTTCCAGAACCCCACCCACATTGCAAACAAGTACTGCTTGATTGCAATCTCTATCTACGATTGCTCATGCAGGGTCAATGTGGAGGGGAAAGCCTGTCGTATGTCTTTCACTTGCGTGTTCATGAGACTGTTGTTGTTGTTTGCGTGTGTGTGTGTGTGTGAGTGTGTGTGTGTGTGTGTGTGTGTGTGTGTGTGTGTGTGTGTGTGTGTGTGTGTGTGTGTGTGTTTGTGTGTGTGTGCTTGCGGTCTGTGTTCGTGAGTGCATGCATGCGTGCATGCGCTCGTGCGTGCTTGTATGCATTTTCTGTTCTTATTAACTTGTTTTTAGCTATAATTGTAACTTGTTGAAACAATTTTTAAAAATTACGTCTAATTAGCTATCAATTGCAATTGGTTGCAAGATTTAAAAATTTTTTACGGATGTCTTACGCTGAATTAAACATGTAAATGTTAACGCAAATTTGCTTTTGAGAAAAAATCATCTGATCATCTATTAAGCAGGGTTCCCATTAACGGACCAATGTACACCCTTTAAGCAACTGAAAAGGATGCAGTAAACGTACGTCTAGACTATAAAGAGGGTCGCTCGGGACGCACTCACATACATTCTCCCAAACCCGAAGGTTAATTTTTGGACGTTTGAACAACCAAACACCGGATGAAAATCCTCGTACAAACAATGAGGATAAAAAACAAACACTTGTACAGACCTACGCCGTCCAACGTATCACTGAAGACACGAACATTTTGAAGAAAACTTGGATTCACTCATCAAAAGAAATGAAAATCAACACTGACGACGAAGAGCAAACAAGAAAACATCGAACAGGTCAACGGGTTATTGACATCCACAGTTCTTGGAACTTTTTACTGACGAATGTTGCATTGTCGGCAGGGACAAATAGTACTTGTTTTTGAATAGCTGTGGGTGAATAGCTGGCTGTGGCTGTTTACGACTCGTGCATGTCGGAGGAGACCCGGACTGATTGAAACTTGACCAAATCGAGAGAGGGGCCTCTAACTTTATTTGCTCATCATTGGCGTATTGGTGATATGTGTGGAGAATACTGCAAAATTCGACTCATCTTGTCCAAAGCTAGACTTAGATTTATTTTTTTTTTAAATCAACTGCATTAACTATGGTAGTGCTATAGTAACACAGAAACCGTGTCAACCAGACCTACGACAATGCAAACAAAACAAATCTTAACACCTGTCAAATGCGTCATTTCCAGAGAAAGCTCCAAGCTTTCCCTATCGGCATCTCAGTTGCCTGATTCCAAAAAGACTCACAGTCGTGACTGATTACTTTTCGGAATTCACCATAGTTTTGCACATCCACTGAAGTCGTTAGAGTACTGTTTCAGTTGTTGACATGGCTGGTGAAACTGCTGCCGTTTCGGCGCATGTTCCGTGTACATCATGCAACATTAGAGCACCACTTTATTCCAAACAGCATAGGTGGGGTGCATGTCTGTTTATCCTAAATTGCCACCTGGCAGAATGTACAGGATCTTTTATGTGCTACTGTGGTAAACGGATACCGAATTATCAGAGAAAATTGACCATGAAAATGACATTTTGCTGCAACTCCTGCGGGATCGATCACAGGTCCTACGCTTCTACACTGATCTACTGTTGCTCTCCATGGTGCGGAAGATAAAAAGTTGTAGGCAACTTTGGGACAATGACCTGTTTGTTGCTGTTGGTTGCCTGCTCCAATAGCAGTTTGGGTTTGAGTTGCGGTTGGCTGGCTCGGCTGTGTCATGCCTGAGAAAGAAGTAGCTGGTGTCCATTGTGACCATGGTCCATTGGAGTAGACTGTTGACACATATGAGACGCCCTCGTGATCATCAATCCAAGTCACTTTGATAATAATAATTATGGACATTTCTATGGCTCATTATCCCTAGCAAGATTTAGGGCACAATGCGCCGTACAAAAAGCTGCAGAAAAATGTATAAACACATACAATGGACAAATGAAAAGGTTTCAGGCGATACGACTGCTAACCACGCAGCAATTTACATACAGCAATTTCAGTAAATAAACCAAAGTGTCAGTAATGAAACATAAGCATTTACAAATGATCACAGTCACACAAGCCTGCCCCCCATAAGAAATTGTTCTGACGCTCTTTGTTTGGTCCTGCAGACATTGTTGATGGGGGGGGGGGGGGGGGGGAGGGCTATATAAGCAAATCCAAAGCTGATCTAATTACTTACTTTGAAGTATCAAATGTTTCTTATTTGCCATTGCAAACTATGTGGAAA
The DNA here is from genome assembly GCA_963584105.1 of Alviniconcha strummeri. Classification (NCBI taxonomy): domain Eukaryota; kingdom Metazoa; phylum Mollusca; class Gastropoda; family Provannidae; genus Alviniconcha; species Alviniconcha strummeri. The sequence goes on along the minus strand of OY757553.1, from coordinate 7,229,888 downwards.
ATATCAAGCACCAGTGGAGACACCACACAGAGACAGGAATAGACAATTCAATCGCTCAGACGAAAGATATTTTTTAATGACCGTACCCGTTTCAAGAGACAGCCTTAATTCCCATTTCCAACCCCCCACCCACCCCAAAACAACAACAACAAAAAACAACAACAACAAAAACAAAAAAACAAAAAAACCTGACCTGGTTTTAGTGGTCTTGTTGAACGGGTTGTCTGTGGTTGGAGCGTCGTTCTTCTCGTGTCTGCCACCAATAGATACAACATCCGCATTCACTTACTGGGTCAGGCCACGAATCCCATTTAGATGCAGATCAAACAGTATAGAAGATTTCTGTATTCCTTTGTGTTTGTATGCATCAATAGGTAGACAGATACACAATTAAGCACGTAGGTAGGTAGTTCGGAAAGTATTAAAGAGAGTCTGCATGTGTGTATTACCCAAGGAACCACAGGCTGTCCTTGCTAAGTGAGAGAGAGTGAGAGAAAGAGAGAGAGAGAGAGAGAGAGAGAGAGAGAGAGAGAGAGAGAGAGAGAGAGAGAGAGAGAGAGACACTGACACACTGACACATGGTTTATTGTGAAGGCCACCGACCCAGACACAAGGTTGGAATTGGGGGGTGGGAGGTGGTGGAGGGGGTGAACGTATATTACACTTCAGCACTATCTTCAACGATTTGATGGACGATGTACATTGTTCTGCATACATTTACCATTTCACATTGCATAGCCATGAGCATACGATACGTCACCTTCGTACAGAATGCTGGATAACTAGCATAAGATACATCACATTCGTACAGGGTGCTGGATAGCTAGCATAATACCTATATCCCATTGCTTGACAGTTGCAAACAAGTACAGGGTTACGAAACCAGCATTTCTTCTCTGTGCTTCAAAGCGTAAAAAGCAAACATTGCAACTTTCCTGTTAGCATCAATACTTGGGTTTTCAAATACAGAATTAGGAGAGGGTTCAACATCATTGTCAGTAAACTCCCTGAAGTATTTATGTCGGACACCAGCATAAACAGGGCATATAAACAAGAAGTGAATTTCGTCTTCCAGGAGAGAGAGAGAGAGAGAGAGTGAGAGAGAGTGAGAGAGAGAGAGAGAGAGCGTAGTTAGAAAGTATTAAAGAGAGTGTGTATGCCTGTATGTACACTAATGTGTACTAATCAGCGTGTATGTGTGTGTGAGTGTGGTTGGGGGGGGGGGGGGGATCCAAAATGCAACTCTGAGCACTGTTTTTCACTCCCAGCCAGCACACAAAATTATGTAATTTGTGTGTGTCCCATTGACGTTTTATTATACCTTCGTTGTTTTTCTCATCAGTAGTCGTTCGCTTTTTTTCTTTATTACCCAAGGACCCACAGACTGTCCTGGCTAAAGTATGTACAAACACGCAAAAATGATTAGAAAATCTCTAAACGAAAACACACTGTAAAACAACACAAACTACAGTACGAATGACTAAGAACTATCAGATTGTTGAAAGTTACAGGCAGTATGAAACAGGGGTTGACAGCAGCCAATTATACATTTATTCATTAAAAAAAACATCGCCCCCCACGCACCAAGTCTGATGGTGCGGACTACTACTACAAAAACAGGGACAGAGGGGAGGGGGAGAGAAATGGTAAGATGAAGACGTTGTCATTTGCACATCGGCCGTTGCTAAACTAGCGTTGTTTTGAGCAATTGATTGACACACAAGGGAATTAATTAGCGTTCAAAACACATCACACAAACACAACAAAGACCCCAGTGGCCTACAGTAAGTCTCACGTGGCATGCGAGTAAATCAGGTACACCAGAAGTACATCCTTATGTATCTTGTATTGATTCGAATGCAAAGAATCCTGGGCTCTTCCATTTCAGCACAATGATTGAAATAATTTGACAGGGGAGAGAGAGAGAAAGCGACAGAGACAAAAAGAGACACAGGAACATAAAGAGACTCAGAGATACAGAGACATAAAGAGAGAACGACAGGTGGAAAGGGGTAGAAGAAGTAGGAGGGAATCAATCAATAATTACATGCTTTGTATGTCGCTGCGGATGTTCCATATTGCATTGTAGTCTTCCTCTCTGAAACACAAAAAAGTTCCATAACGACAAATAATAAAAGCGAGAAGAAAGCAGTATATATGCTCAGTTTTAATTACAATAATTTGTGATCTTGAATAGTACAAGTGTTCGTTTTCTCACTAGCAGACTTTGTCGGGAACGGGAGCATCAAAAGCTCATTTTTGTAAGGCGTTTAAACGACTAAAATGTAGAAAATTTACTCTGTAACTTTAAATGCTTGGATTATATGCGCCCTGTACAGCAAAATGGGCAGGAGTTTTTCCGACCGCAAGAATACAATTCTTAAATAACCGATGAAATCACGAAAAAAGAAGAAAAACAATCTAATTTAATAATAATAATAATGTACATTTATCATGCGCTCATCAACGCCCTGAGCGCTCACATGATACATATTAACCTAAATATGATATTCTATACACTTGTAGAGCATAGTCCTACCAAAACAATTTACATCAAGTATTATTTAAACACACACTACTGTAAGTGAGTGTAACACAATGGTGTTGTGCCCCCTCCGACAGTAGTGAGAAAGAGCCTTGCGGGGCTATTCGGTTGATGACCGCACTCGCTACGCGCACCGAATCTACAAGTGCTCCCCCAACCTTGACGGGATGATTGAACTCCCCTCCCCCCCCCCCCCCCCCCCCCCCCACTCGGACCTTGAGAAACATACTTTTTCTTGAATATCGAATTCATGACGGAAGAAGTACCACAAAACGTGATGTTGTGAGTGACAGGTATGGCCGGAGCACTCACTGACTATGGCCATCGGCGTCACCTACAAGGCCATACGATTGATGATCATCCTCGCATTGGAGGAAGTTACCCTAAAATCGTGACGGGAAAATAATCAGGAAAAAAAAGGCGAGAGTATAAAAGAAGGAATGAAATAAGCCCAGAGCATTGGGGCGGGGATAGCTCGGTGGTTAGAGCACCGGACTCGTGATTGAAAGGTCTCGGGTTCGAATCCCTGCTGGAACGGCGGGAGAATTTTCTTCTCCATGGTCGACTTTCTGTGCTGACTCTTATTTCGGTATCCGTTCCACCCCCGTGTTACCACAGTAGCATGTAAAAAATCCCGGTCATTCTGCCAAAAAGTGCAGGTGGCAGGTTACAGCTAAACACGCATACACCTTACGTATGTGGATTTTATTGAACCGTGCTTCGGCATTGGTCATAACTTGTCCCTAATATGTCAAATGACATCTGAGGACATTAAGCATCAACTCATCATCAGCCCAGAGCACATAGTTCAGGAGCTGTGTGAGAGTCGAGGTGGACGTCCTGTGCTGTCCGTCCTAACGAGCCTTCTGGTTTCCGTGGACGTAAAGATTTATTGCACCGTGCTTCGGCATTGGTCACAACTTGTCCCTAATATGTCTCATGACATCTGAGGACATTAAGCATCAATTCATCATCATCAGCCCAGAGCAGCTACGGCATGGCTTTAGAAGCGATGGCTCAGATTTAGGAACAGACCGGGCGAGCGATGGCTCAGATTTAGGGACCGATCAGGCTAGCTACGGCTCGGCTTTAGGCTTAGCTAAGGCTCAGCATGTGGAACAGAAGCTATGAACTGATAGCCGTAGTGAAAACGGGAGCGCAAGCTCGGCCTAGACTATTGGGCGATTCAGGCGGGGTTGTTAACTCCCTTGACTTTTGCCCGGCATAGCTTAAGTCCCGTGGCTGCTTTTACTTCCGGTGCGTACTTTCTTCACAATGGAAGGCGGTGACAGTGAATTTGCGAATTTTACACTGCCAATGTTAAAGGCATTTTTTGAGGCACGTAGTCATACTGTGTCTGGAAATAAGCAATAACTTGTTGCTCGTGCTTTAGGATGCCCCAAAACGCAATTTTTCTACGAACTCGCGATCTTCTGATCAGCCCAAAAACGACGCAAAGACAGTTTTTGTTCACCCTCCATCCCCTTTCCGCGGTCATGTTTGCAACTGCAACAGTATTGGTATTTGTACTGCTTCGCAATTCTAATTTCAACTTCCACTGTAATACACAGCGTGAAGCAACGCCTACTCAGAAATCGGCCCGGAAGTGCGCTGCGAGCTCTTGCGTCTTCTTTCGCGAAAGATTACAAAGCGCATTCACTCTAGCAAACCAGCTTCGCTGAATCGCCCAATAGGGACATGATAGGAGCTGATTGGAAATTGTCTCTTGCATTTGATTTTCTTTTATGAAAAATGTTGGAATTGACTGACTGTTGATTTTAAGTACGAAGAAATGGAATAGAAGACCAGGAGGAAAAACTAGACTATCGTGTTTATTTTATTTAGGTGGCGGTAATTGTCTGTTTTGTATGTCGGGTGTGTGGTAGTGTTACACCACACACACACACACACACACACACACACACACACACACACACACACACACGCACACACACACACACACACACACACACACACACACACACTGACTATAGCAGAAACAGGGTACTGATATTAGTTAAGATGGAAATACTGTGAAAAGAGGATGGTTAATGCATCAATTTGTTCTCTTTTAAACAAGTAAACAGAATGTACAAACGCGATAATTATTTTACAAGCGTGGTTACGACTGTCTATATACAGAGTCGTAAAACTAAATCGCAGCAAAAACAACGTACACAAAATGTTACTGTTCACAAAACCTGCACGCTCAGATGGTTAAAATAATACAACACACTCTGTCTGAGAAGCACGATTCCTGAAAGACAAAACAATCGGTACGAACTTTCGCCTACTGTGTGTGTGCCAAGCAGTCTTTTAATATTACTTAAGCGTCTCCGGTATAGAATGCTTTGTTTCTCCTCAAAATATAATACACCAATCATTTATTTCTATAACAAAGTACAGATTGATTCCTTTTTTCTTTTCTTTTTTTCTTCTTACTACACCAAGACATGGCACCGCGTGTTCTAGGACAAGTTTCAAGAAGAAAGTCACTATTTCAGCCCAATCTTGTGATCTCTGACCTGATCCTACCTTGCAGAACTTTGCACAAGTAGAAATTAGCGTCGAAGCAGTCCACGTCATTCCACGTGCCATCAGAGAGGGCCGCCTCTACACAGTCTTGGTGCTGGCCGTTGTCGGTGTCGGATGGTTCACCTTGATCCCAGTTGTCGTATTCCAGTTCCGACCCGTCCGTCCAGCTAAACCCATCTAACAACAAGATTTACAACATTTTTCCTACATCATACCTCACATTTAGAAAGTAGCCATTAGTTAAAAAGAAACTAAAATACAGTCTTCACGGTCTTCAGTGACAGTCGAGCGAGCAGCTGAATACGCATCTTAAGGATGTCCCATTGAAAAAGTACATACTTTTATTCTTTATACTGATTCAACCAAACAAGACACAATTAATATAAAGTACACACGTGGCTAGCCGTAAAGCAAAGGAGAAAGAAATTACGATAATTTGTTTGTGAGGTGCACCCATACTCTCACACACACACACAGACACACACACACGCACGCACGCACGCACGCACGCACGCACGCACGCACGCACGCACATCCCTCTCTCTCTCTCTCTCTCTCTCTCTCTCTCTCTCTCTCTCTCTCTCTCTCTCTCTCTCTCTCTCTCTCTCTCTCTCTCTCTCATACACACACACACACACACACACACACACACATACACTTCCTACTCCTATCTCTCCTGCTCCCCGCACTACTCTCTCTTCCTTCCATCTCCCCCCCCCCCCCCCCCCCCCCCGCCCTCTCTGAATATGACTGAAAGGTGCAGTGCACTCGTTATATTGTGGTCACGAGTCTTTAAAACTGGAGAGAAAAAAAAATCGACCATCAGTGCGATATAGTTTTGTTGTCATTGTTATTGTTGTCAATGTTGTTTTTATTTGCAATTCATTGTTTCGTTTGTAATTTTTTTGTTTTTGTTTTTGTTTTGTTTGTTTGTTTGTTTTTTGTTTCGCAGTTAACGTTTTCGTTATAGAGTGTGTTTTTTGTTGTTGTTGTTGTTGTTGTTTTTTATCGTAACTGGAGGATACAAATCTCGAATGTAACAGAGAAACCTTTGAACACACCGAGAAGTAAAAACATTCACATGTGCAGCTGTAAGCGTGCTCGCTCTTGAGTGTTTTGTCTAGCTCCCCCTCTTATATGCAACGGGGGGACCATCTTGTTACAGCCTCCAGGTTAATAGAACTGGGGATGATCAGCGGGTGAGCCTTTTCTTTTTATTGATGCATTTCCAGCTCGCAGCACGGGCCCTAGGTTTTTCGGGTAGTCATGTTTGCACAACACAGGTGGAATGCGATAACGTGATTTTACAGACATCAAAACTTGTGCGTACTTAGCAGATATGCTGCCGCGGCGTATACGGTTAGAAAGGCGGATGATACAGAGTTAAAGAAATATCTTTGGCTACCTCCCTGTTGCTTGTTTACGCTTCTGCGGGGGCAGTTCTTTCATGTTGACAACGGGGAACGGGTGGGGGAAACTACTTGTTTATGTCTTCGTTTGTTTTTGTGTTTCAAATTTGAGGGTTTTTTGGTTGTTGTTTTTCTTGAGAAGAAAGAGAAAAAAGAGAGAGAAAGAGAAGAGCTTTGTCCTTTACGCCCTACATGAATTTTGAAAAGAACAGTGTTGTGCGCCGATTTTAACTTTCCCATGTTTCCATCTTAACTCAGTGTAGGTGATGAGATGGCTCCTGTTTTAAATTGCCCCCGACATTTCAGTGGGTGCTTCTGAAAGCTTTCTAATTAAAGCATCGCTTTCCTTTAAACTTGAGAATGCTTCACTAAAGTCGATTTCAAGCAAGATCATAATGACGTCCCTTTAGCAAAGGAAAGCATTTTGCCAGTGACATCACATGAGAATACTTCACTGGAGTCGGATTTGAAGCAAAAGGTCATAATGACGTCCCGTTAGCAAAGGAAAGCATTTTGCCAATGACATTACATGCTTCATTAGAGTCGGATTTCCAGCAAAGGGTCATAATGACGTCCCGCTGGCAAAGTAAACAAAAACAAAACCCAGGCCAGCCAAACTTAAAGAATGGACACGAGCACAGATAAATACCTCTTTGAAGCCACTGACGTCATGTAGAATCCTTGCAGGACTCCTCTCTTTGACGCCAGTCACCTGCAAAAGATCTGTGACGTCAGCACGTCCAAATCCTCCCTGGCTTTCTTGATTTCTTCACTCTTCGAGTTTATCTCCTTTAGAGAATACGCTCTAAACAGGAAATGAGCAGAAACCAGAGACTGAAAAGTATGGAACGGCGAAAGCAAGACACGTTAGTGACATTGCATGACGTTCTGAGTCAGGGACAAAACATGCAAAAGGCACACACACACACACACACACACACACACACACACACACACACACACACACACACACACACACACACACACACACACACACACAGAACCAATTAAAACCAGACAATGTAAAACAAGGGCGCATTTTCAGGGCAGTTTTGTTGTTGTTGTTGTTGTTGTTGTTGTTGTTGTTGTTGTTG
>OY757553.1:7147824-7222105 GCA_963584105.1 Alviniconcha strummeri | reverse complement strand
ACAGCAGTCTACTTCAGCAGTTGTTACCTAAAGCTGTCACTTTATTGTTTTAAAGGATTCAGTTTAGGGTAGGACTCCTTTTTATTCTTCAACAGAGGTCATCCCAGTGGGAATAATTGATAAAATACACTATTAAGTGATAACTGACTGATTATTCAGACAACTACGAGGCCCTGGCCAGGTTGGTGGACCTGATGCGCAGGGCAGGAAAGCTGGATGAGGTACCAAAGTTCCTGGAAATGGCTGAAACTGCATCCCCAAGAGCACAGATGGAGGCTGGCTTCAGCTACTGCAAGGGACTGTATGAGTGGTGAGTGGATGCAAGGGTTGGTCTGTTTAGTCAGTGTAGAAGGTTCACAAAGGGCATAATGATGAGTTGGTTAGGACTTGCTTGGCTCTTTATTACAGATTAGAACATGGCTCTTGGTAAAATAAAGCATCAATTTTCACTAAGAAAAGGTCCAAGGGAGTTAACACTGACATAATAACAATAGATTATTTGTGGGGCCCCATTCACATAAGAGCCCAGCACACTTATAAAGGCATAAGGATATGCTAATTTCATCATCACCACTAGGGGGCGGGGATAGCTCAGTGGTTAGAGCACCGGACTCGTGATTGAAAGGTCGCGGGTTCGAATCCCTGCTGGAACGGCAGGAGAATTTTCTTCTCCAGGGTCGACTTTCTGTGCTGACTCTTATTTCGGTATCCGTTCCACCCCCGTGTTAACACAGTAGCACGTAAAAAATCCCTGTCATTCTGCCAAAAAGTGCAGGTGGCAGGTTACAGCTAAACACGCATACACCTTATGTATGTGGATTTTATTGAACCCTGCTTCGGCATTGGTCACAACTTGTCCCTAATATGTCAAATGACATCTGAGGACATTAAGCATCAACTCATCATCATCATCAGCTAATTTCATCATACATACACACACACACACACACACACACACACACACACACACACACACACACACACACACACACACACACACACACTCACTCTCTCTCTCTCTCTTCGTGAAACCATGATCATAGATATATATATATCTCTGTCCATGTGCTGCTCCAACCTGTGTTGTGCTGCTTCAGGCAGCCCATACATTTTGTGTGTCTGTGCTCTATGTGCATGATGTCAAACATGTTCTTAATCTTATGTGCGTGCGCGTGTGTGTATATATATATATATATGTTTACCCCAGATCAAGCTTCTTCTTTTTTTAAAATGCTCATTATCTACTTGTTTCTCAGTTTACTGGTGTCCATTTCAACATGAATTGTATGAATGTACATGTACTCGACATACTGCAGCTCACTGTATCCTTAGTTAATAGTAGTTTCCCTCATGGGCAAGGGCTGGATGTAAAAAGACCTTGAGTCTTCTCCACTACCCTCGTAAAATAAAGTTTATTCATTCATTCATTCATTCTCTCATACATGCACATGCACACACACACACACACCACACACACATAACACAGAGTCCATCAGGAATAACCAGTTAACATTGGCATCCACATCCTTCCCCTCAAGTTGTTTTCAGTGAATATAAAGAGAACATGAAATGTTAGTTTGAAAGTGAAATTCTTTAACCACTAAAAAACATAAAGTATACAATGTTCTTAGAGTCAGTTCTTTGATTATGTCATCCCCCCCCCCCCCCCCCCCCCTTTATTTTTACGAAAGGAAAAATAAACATAACAAGTCAATTATGTAAAAATCTGATTCTCTCTCACTTTTACAATTGCCTATAATCATAGGCCAATGACTGAACAGAATAACATTTTAACTTAACCCCTTCACTGCCCCAGCCTGTAAAATTTCCCGGATGAAAGATGCACAGACACACCTGCAAACAGTATATTTTCCATTCCTATAACATCTACTTTCAGTGGTGTGTTTCGATGAAAATCCTTTCACTTGTCAATGTGAAAAATAAGACAGAAGCAGTTACAGGTTTCAAATTTTGCACATTTATTGGTCGTTTTCAGTTGACAGATTGGCAGTGAAGGGGTTAAATAAAATGACTGGAACAGGAAAGTGAAACCCATTTAAAAAACAAACAAACAAAACAAACAGTTGTTCTCAGCAGTATGTGAATCCTGTGTACATGTATGTTGAATGTAGTAGTCAGCATCAAATTTCAAAGTATTTGGCATTGGGCTTAACAGTACACACATACAGTGTCACGACTGGCTGTTTGGAAGCATCTGAGTGGGCAGGCAGCAAGTCTTCTGGCTTCTGTGTTGGGGTGACCACCATGGAGTTGGAGAACTGTCAAGATGGTCATGCAGTACAGCCTGTCAGTTGTTGCCAAGTTGCTGAGATGAAGGCAGAGTCATCTGTGTCACAGTGACTTGCATATGGGTTGAAGGCAGGATGTTGGCCATTGCTCTGGAACTGGATGCTCTGGTTCACTGGTTGATGCTCTGTGGTTCTGAAGGTCTGTGGGTTCCTGAGGTGCTGGTTTGTTGACAGGCAGCAGGTGTCTCTTGTATCTCACATAGTCAGTTCCATTGAAAGTGATTATACAATACAATAATACTTTATTAATCCTTAAAAAGGAAAGTCAGTTGTAAGATCTATGTAAGATCTTGGTGTGTCCTGAGGAGACTTGATGACAGCCAGTTTCTGGAAACATTTGTCAGTCTGTATGTGGACCACTGAGTTGAGCTGAAAAGGCTCCTTGGGCAACTGCAAGTGCAGAATATATCTAAATCTTTCACTGAATATATTTAAGTCTTTCACTGACTTATTAAAGTATCTCTTCTGTTATTTCTGCTTCAGATTGGCTTGAAACCTGCTTTGTGTTAAGTAGTCTGAGAACCAGCAGCTTTGCCTTTGGTAATGTTGACAGCATGGTGTGCATGCGTCTGGACAGCAGGCACTGGGCTGGAGATCCTATTGTGTCATCTCTTGGAATGTTCCTCGGGTTTAGAAGGCCCAGCATGAGATCAGATCCATTCCTATTGCACTTCTCAGGCAGTTGTTTTGCTTGTTTCACTGCATTTTCAACCTGACCAATGGACTGGTTATAGCATGGGCTGCTCATGACATGAGCAAAGTTCCAGTCTTCTGCAAACTGTTGAAATTTGCGGTTTGCAAACTGTCTGCCATTGTCTGTCGGGACTTTTTCTTGGATGCCATGGACTGTGAAAAGACATTGCATCTTCCCAGTGACTTATCATGATGAGGCCTTGGTGAGACTGTCTTAAACCATCCTGAGTATGAGTATTTCCAGTCAAATATATTCTGTACTCGCAGTTGCCCAAGGAAAGGAAGGGACTGGGTGATTGATAAGGGGTTGCTTTTGGAGGTGGGCTTTGGAAGTGTTGCAGAAAGGTCACTGTCTTGTGGCATGTTTGACCAGAAAACAACCTTGTTGGCCAGCAGTTTGGTGCAGTCTGCTTCCATGTGTCCGTTGTGTAGAATGTTGATGTACCCCCCTGACTGTGTGTTTGTGCCCACATGTGTAGAAGTTTGTTTTAACTGCGTTTTGATACTTTGTTTTGTAATGTGTCTGTGCTCCAGTTTTGAGAAATAGTACATAAAAGAATACATTATCATTATTATAAACACAAATGCACCCTATATATGTGGCTTCACATAAAGTGACACTGTAAAGTGGTGCATGGTTGTATGACGAGAGTCATGCAACAACTAAACAGCACTGTAAGTGTAACTACTTCAGTGGCTATTCAAAAACTCACTGTGTTCTCTCTCTGGTTTTGTTTGTGTGTTTTTGTTGTTTGTTTTGTTTTTGTTTGTTTGTTTCCCTGAGCTTTGATGGCTGTGGAAATGTCTTATATCTTTAAAAACATTTTTTATTAATATTAGTATCTGACTAACTGTTTTTTTCCCCAGATACTCCAGTTTTCCTATTCATCCTATTGGGTGTTTGGAACTGGAAGCTTTTTCTTCCTTTTCCAAGGTGTCTTTTGTCACAGTAAATAATCATTCTTTTTAACCTTTTATGTGTCTTGATCCTTCAGAATAGATAGTGGAATGGAAATGCAGTGTGAGACTTTGAACACCACAGAGAAGCTTCATTGATACTTTACAGCTTGATGGAACTTTGGCTTTCTGCAGGTACACTGGCAACCCTACAGAAGCACTGAAGTTGTTCAACAAGGCACGCAAAGACTCAGACTGGGGTCACTTGGCTGTCTACAACATGATTGAGATATGTCTGAACCCAGACAGTGACACCATTGGAGGGGAGGTGTTTGACACTGTGGAAGGTGGAAGGTGAGCTCACTTGTGCAGTTCAGTGAACCTTTTACAGCCTATGGTTGACAAGCTGGGGAAGGTGAGATCACTTATGCCTCACATAAACTATAAAGGAACCATCAAGATGGCAGTATTATGCACACAATGGTTGCTGTCAGTGTCAAGCCATTTATGAAATTGTTGGCATCAGAAAGAAAGAAAACAATACTCTACCCCGACCCCACCCCACCCACAAGCAACAATAACAACCAGCAGTAAAAATTGGCAGAAGGTCATGATCAAGTGCCTGGCTTGGCCAACGGAGCCCTCCTGGGCACCATTAGAGTCCTAGGAAATTGATGTTGCCTCACCCTGACTGGTGTACATGTGATAGGTTTAACTGAGTTTTATGCTTTCTATTGTTGTAAGCTCGTGTGAAAGGAAGTGACTTTTTTGCTGTATTTGAGTCAGTGTATTAGACTAAGAAAGGGAAATTCAGCTGAGTGCACACAATAAGGAATTAGTTCCATATGCAATGCATTCACCAGTAAATGTATGTATCCATAGGGGTACAAGGATAGTTCAGGGGTTAGACCACCGGACTTGTGATCAAATGGTCACAGGTTCAAGCAGGAGTAATGAAAGAGTTTTTGTTTTTTTTCCCATGATCAATTTTCTGTGCTCACTCTTTATTTTGGTATCCATTCCACCTCCCTGTTACTGCAGTAGCACGTAAAAGATCCTGGTCATTCTGCCAAAAGTGCAGGTTGCGGGGTACAGCTAAACACATGCACACCAAGACAGCAGCAGTTTCATGTGGCACCAGCCATGTAACAGCCAAATAGCACTGTCAGTACACCATTTTGGTTGATAAAATATGCTATAAAAGGATACAGCCACTCATTCAAAATCACGTGACATGAGTGCAATCAGCCTGCTTGAGAGTGCAGAATAGCACTATATAAAACTGATTAATAATAATAATAAATATATCTATGTTCCTTGTCTTTTTATTGACACAGACAAACAAGAGACAAAGAACATACTTTAACGAACAGTGCTTGCAGAAAGCAAACGGCAAAGAATTTCAGATCAGTTCTTTCTGGGCTGTGTATCCATAGGCCTACTGACAAACAACAAAAAGCCCAACAACACATGCAGCCAACAGTGACAACATCTCAAATGGCAGCTATAATCATTATCCATTAATCTCCAAATGACTTGTGCTTCTTTGGTTTTAATAGCTATCCAATTCTGACAGTAGAGTTGAACATATCTCCATAGAATGGAGTGCGAAACAGAGCAGATCACTCAAGTCAGTCAGGTAAAGCTTAATTGTCATGTGGCAATCTGAGCAGATGACAAGGTGCATACCACTGAGCAGTAGTTCTACATTGTGGTGGCAGTGGAAGTTGTGTCTGCATGTTAACTAAATGTGTTGCTGGCTGTAAAACAGCATGACTTGGATACAGATAGACTGAATGTTGCAATGACGAATGTTTCTAGAAAGGAACATCATGTGGGGGTAGGCTATGGTGTTGCTGACACCAGAATTGGTACAGAAGATTGTGTGAGTGCGTTCTTGTTTCATCAGTGAAATCTCCCAGCAGCCAGACTGTTCGGTCTGGTTCTCTTTGTTTCACAGAGTGTCTTTGCTGTCATTTGATACCTCATCAAAATGAACTTTTTATACTTCTTGGAGTTGTCTGTAACAGGTCTTCCTCATCTGCTTCTACTTATTCTGAAACAAGCCAAAGTGGTCTGTCAGACATCAGTGCCTTTCACTAACCCCCTGAAAGGAGGCCAGGGATGTCTGATGTCAACACCTGTCTGGAATCTCAGGGCTGTCAATTGATTCCCCTTTCCTATCCCCTCTCTTGTTTTTCTGCCTAGTCCTCTTGCTCTTTCTGTCTTGTCATTTTTCTTCTAATGGCCCATTCTCCTGACTTTTTTTTCCAGAAAGCTCTCCAATATTTTTTATGTTAAGACTTAGCCTTTTTTGTATGGCTCTTGTTGAGCAGCTAGGAGATGACAGTAGGTGGTATGTGCAGCTTGCTGCCATATGGCACTGGTATTTTCCATTATGCAGTTGTATAACTTCTTAATTTTATATTCTGTTTGTTTACTCTTTTTTTTTTCTTTTCTTTTTAAATTTAATCTGGTATAAATAAATTAGACAGAATGGTTGACTGTACCAGCATGTCCTAACATTATGTGCTCTTTTAACAGGGATAATAATGAAGGGACTAACTCTTCAAAAATTTGTGTCTGATGTTTGTGTAACTATGTTTGTATGTTTTGATTTATGTTTGCGAAGTGATTGGTTTTGTGGATTAACTTGTTAAAAAGTTTATATATCAAAATCCAGTTACTATCTAACTTTGCTAACCATTCAGTGATCATTTTATTCTTACACTGCTCATCTTTGAATTTAATTTGATGCATACTTCAGCCAGACTAACTGCAATTCAACCATTCACTTGCCACCAAAGCATGTATTTAACGTGTGGTGTTTAACTAACTGAGATTCAATCATTCACTGCCACCAAAGCCTGTATTTAACCTGTGGTGTTTAACTAACTGCAATTCAACCATTCACTTGCCACCAAAACATGTATTTAACGTACTTATTGACCAGTCAGATACTGTAGAACAAGCAACAACAACAATGAAAACATTGCAGAGTATGCTCTGAGTGTAATAAATATTGAGTTTGTGCTCAGTATTTCAGTCAGTCAATGCATAGTCAGAATGGAACTGAACTTTTGTGTTTTACATTTTAGTTGGTGTATTCAGCTGAAATAATGCATAATATTTTGCCCTGTATTTCAGTCAGTCAGTGGATAAAGACAAAGCTGACAGTGAGCAGATGGCTGTTCGTACGGCAGAAAAGCTCCTGAAGGTCAGTTGGTTGGTTGAGTAATATGGTCTTACCTGTTAGACACAAGTCCAGGGGTTCAGCTGCTTTGTAGAGGCAGAATAGCGAAATAAGCTACACGTGTGATGTATTCTCAGCATTTTTTTATTTTTTTCTCTCAGCCATGTGATCAAAAAAGTGAGTGTTGCCTTTGTAGCCTTTTCCTTGTGCTTGCTTTCTTTAATAACAATGATGGACATTTCTATGGCACATGATCCGTAGCAAAATCTGAGGCACAATGTGCAATACAAAAATATATTTATAAAAATGAATAAACATGTAAGATGGACGAAATAAAAAGGTTTCAAGCCAGATAACTGCCAAACCATGCAAGAATTTACATACAGAAATGTCAGTAAATAAACCAAAGTTTAGTAAGTAAACTAACATGAACAAACTCTGATCTCAGCACACATTTATAATACAAACAGACATACTGCAGACACAAAAATGTACAACGGCATATAGTGCACACACACATACACACACACACACACTTGCACATGCACACACAGTGTGTGTGTGTGTGGTGGGGGGGGGGGGAGTTATTAATTATATCCAGATTTGAAGCACTTGTCCCAGTTAAAGAAATGAACTCCAATTACAGTACAGCATCACATCAGTCAAATTAGATAGCTAAGAAACACATGCATGAAATTTAAGAAACAGGATCTAGGTAATACAGTAGCATATAACAGGACAACAGTAATGAATGATTAATAAGAATAGCGTACATTAATGAAAATTTATGTTTACTTCAAAGAGTGGCTGCATTTTAAAACACAATAAACAAACAGGGAACAAGACAGTAGCATCCATCCCCCCCCCCCCCCCCCCAAAAAAAAAAAAAATCAGTAAACAGGACACAACAATAAATTAATCATTTATGTAATTTTGATTAAAATCAAACTCATGACACCTGTAAAGACATTGAAGTTATCAGTTTATGTCAGTTAAGCAACATGACATGGCAATAAACTAATACTGCCAAGATCATTGGCTAAAACAGTAAACAGTAACACTAACAAATAACTCAGCCAGCAAGACATCATAAGACACTAAAATAATACAGCAAGTAACAGCTAATCACTCATGCATGGTTTAAATGGTTATCATACAAACATTTTTTTCAAGGTCTAGGTCACAGTGACTATTTTGACTCACCTATGGCTAACAGTAAATGTTTTGACATAAGGACAGATGACTGACAGTAAATATTTTGACATTGTGACAGCTGGCTGACTGTGCAGACCTGTTTGCTCATACAATTTGGGCCTGCTTTGTACGCCTAAATTTTCAGCATACCAAAATACAAAAAGAATTCAATCAATATGATCATAAATATTTCTAGACATGATTTGTGGTTCATTTGTTGTCCCGTTCAGAATATGCCCAGTTCTGGGGTTTTGGTAGCATGTGTAAGTCTCACAACCTCTCGTTACTGTAGTGTCAGTTTCTGTATTGCAGTTTATAATAATAATAATAACTCTTATATAGCGCTATACCCAGTAAAAATTTACAAGCTCGTGGCACTGTACATCAAAATCCACTAGACAATCAAAAAGGTACAAGTAGTATAAATGCATACATCAATATCAGGGGGCGGGGATAGCTCAGTGGTTAGAGCGCCGGACTCGTGATTGAAAGGTCGCCGGTTCAAATCCCTGCTGGAACGGCAGGAGAATTTTCTTCTCCAGGGTCGACTTTCTGTGCTGACCCTTATTTGGTATCCGTTCCACCCCCATGTTACCACAGTAGCACGTAAAAAATCCCGGTCATTCTGCCAAAAGTGCAGGTGGCAAGTTACAGCTAAACACGCATACACCTTACGTATGTGGATTTTATTGAACCCTGCTTCGGCATTGGTCACAACTTGTCCCTAATATGTCAAATGACATCTGAGGACATTAAGCATCAACTCATCATCGTCATCAATATCAAAATGACAAGAAAAGCCAGGATGAGCAAAGTACCGTAAATGCGTCCATCGATATTAAAGCATTTCACATACACTGAAATAATCACAAGTCCTATAAAATATATTACTATCAACATGACAATCAGAAAGCACAAGTACTTTCATGACAATCAGAAAAGCACAAAAGTAATACTGTAAATACATACATCAACACTAAAAAAAAATTCACACACATCCACCTACTATATGTTTGTGTGGTCTTGACACTAAATTCTCAGACAATTCAAAAGGAGGCTTGTATTTCCATTCAAAAAAGTATGAGCATTCGTCATTTTGGGGGAAGCTGTGTTAACATTATTTTCAGTTTTATTTCCACTGAGAACAAAATGAAATAGAAAAGAAATGATTTTTTTTTTTTTTTAAATACTGGAATTATTTTCTTTTTCAGTTTGTTTTAAAGTGTTGACTGGGCGTAGAACACCAAGTTACTTTACCGTACTCTTATCTATGTTTGAGTGTACACAGTTCTGACAGTCAGTGTCTTGATAGAGTGATAGAGCAGTGACACTGAATGTTTTGATATAGTAAAAATGACTGACAGTGAATGTTTTGATGTAGTGACAGATGGCTCACAGTGAATGTTATGATAATTGACGGATGGATGACAGTGAATGTTTTCTCATAGTAATGGATGGCTGCATGTCTGTACTTTGACATGATGATATCAGATATCTCATGGTGAGAGCTGGTAGATGGAGAATTTGTTTCCTAATAACAGTTGGTGGTAACAATGTTTGCACAGTGACGTATGGTTGATGGTTAATGTGTTTGTACAGTGACAAATAGTTGGTGGTGAATGTGTTAGCACAGTGACAGATGGTTGATGGTGAATGTCTTAGTACAGCGACAGATGGTTGATGGTAAATGTGTTTACACAGTGATTGAAGGTTGATGATGACTGTTTGCACATTTGCAGATGGTTGATGGTGAATGTGTTTGCACAATGATGGATGGTTGATGATGAATGGGTTTGCACAGTGACATGATTATGGTTGTTGGTGGATGTGTTTGCACAGTGACATAATTATGGTTGTTGATGGATGTGTTTGCACAGTGACAGATGGTTGATTGTGAATGTGCTCACACAGTGACAGATGGTCAGTAGTAAATGTGTTTGCACAATGACAGATGGTGAATTGTTTGCACAGTGACTGATGGTGAATATATCTGCACAGTGCTGGATGGTTTATGATGAAACCACAAGTTGAATATTTTTGTCTGTGACAAATGGTTGATGGTGAATGTGTTTGCAGGGTGATAGATGGTTGATGGTGAATGTGATGGCACTATGACAGATGGTGGACGATGAATGAGTTCAATACAGAATATTTTATTCCTCCCAGTACAGGAAATTATGGTGTCAACTCACACATAAAAAGCACATAAAAGCAATAACAACCAAAGCAATCAAAAATAAATCATCACAATGTGTAAAATTATAATAATAGTATCAGTCAATATAGATGTGTATCACAGCATCAACACAACCCTTTCATTCATCCATGCCGCTACATGCTTTAGCAACATTTTGAGCAATAAAACAATAGTCTAAAAATTACACTCACACCCACTCACACTGACAGACACCTGGATGCATTACATGTGCACACACGCATGCACTTGTACATGCACACATACACACACACACACACACACACACACACACACACACACACACACACACACACACACACACACACACACACACACACACACACACACACACACACATATTCTCTCACCTTACAGACACTCAATACTTCCATTATATGCTGATAACACAAATGAAAATTTCAGTTGATTAGTTCTTGCAAGTGGGACTCACAGTCTTCCACTTTCTTCCATTCAACTGCTGTCAAAGTACAGAGGACATGTGGAATCATTTAAGTTGCAAGTTTACGTATGACCCTCCTTCTTCCCCTTTTATTCAAACTTGTTCTGGGTCACTTCTGCTCTTCCTAAAATCAGTACACAGCTGTTTCATTTTTAAAACATTCAAATACAAATAATTATTATCACACCATTTGACAAAACTGTTTTATTTCCTCAGTGTACACAGAGTTACCATTGTTCTTTATCTTTCCAGTGATTTCTGAGTCATCTGCAAGTTTAATAATTGGTCATGAACTATCAGCAGAATGCCTGCAGTCAGCAGTATAAAATGTGAAGAGGAATGGAGTACTGTACCCTGTGGGGCCCCTTGTTAATCCACACTACAGCAGACCTAGTTCCCTTTAACAAAACAAGCTGAGGTCAGTTTGTCAGACAGTTAAAAACCCAGTGAGCAATAGAGGAAGAAAGATTGATTTTTAGGAGTTTTTTAGACCATAAGATGTGATTGAATGATATTAAAAGCACTGGAACCGTTAATCTGATTGTATTCCCTAAAATAAAGTTTCTAAGGGAGAGTAAATGCTGTTCAGCGTGAGTAAGGCTGCATTTGCAATGCCTGTTTTCCCGGTAAGCAAACTGCAGTGGATCGATAAAATCCTTGACTAAAGCAGCTAACTTATCTAAAACCTCTCTCTTGCACACTTTCATAACTGCTGACATCAGCACGTCTGGATGAAGGTTGTTCATGGTGGTGAC
Organism: Alviniconcha strummeri; assembly: GCA_963584105.1. Classification (NCBI taxonomy): domain Eukaryota; kingdom Metazoa; phylum Mollusca; class Gastropoda; family Provannidae; genus Alviniconcha; species Alviniconcha strummeri. The sequence goes on along the minus strand of OY757553.1, from coordinate 7,210,407 downwards.
AGCAGGTTTCTTCAGCACCAGGACAATGCAGGAAGTTTTCCAACATAAAGGGACTGTGTCAGGACTAAAAACACAGGTTAAAAATAAAAGGCAAAATATGAGCAAGTTTTTCTCTTACATCTTAAGAACACAAGGAGATACCCTGTCAGGACCAGCGGGCTTGAAAGGTTATCTTTCTGCAGTATGCGGCAAACTTTTGTAGTTGAAAGCCTTGCTTATCAGACTCTTTGGACGAGGCAGTTCTTTGGATTGTTGCATGTCCAGCTGAAAAATCATGACAGTCAAACTTCATGTTGAATGCACTGAGTTCATTGGCACATCCTACTGTGTTCCTTTCTTCAGTGTTGTTGGTCTTGTTGCTGCTGCTTACATTACCACTCATCAGTCTCATGCCATTCCATGCTTTTTCGTATTATTACAAGTAAAATTGTTCTCTACTTTCTTTTTATATTCTGCTTTTCCTTATCTCATGTTTCAGTTGTTTCTGCACATGTTTCCATTCTTCCAGATCATGTTTAGCCAAATCCTTTTTTCTGATTAACTATGCCTATAAGTATAATATAATCCATGGCTTATTAGAGTACACCTTTACCATCTTTTGTGGATGGAAACTTGACACAAAAGTTAATGTAATCACAAACAGTTCCCACAAGTTTGTCTGTACTTACTGCTGATTCTGCAAACATGGTCCAGTTTGTGCATTCCCACAAGCCTTTGAGAACACTTGACTACTCACCCACTCAGTAACTGTTTGAGTCATAGATGGTATTCTCTGTACTACAGGTCTGTACTGTGGAGTGAGATGAAGAGTGCTGTGATCTGACTGACATGGAGGGGGACAGAGGAATAGGCATTCTGAACATTTGTATGAAGTAAATCAAGAATGCAGTCTTTCCTGGTTGGAAAATCAGCATTCCCGACACTTGTATAACATAAATCAAGAATGCAGTCTTTCCTGGTTGGACAGTCAACATGTTGGAAATAACTGGTAGAAAATACTTTGAGAGGACAGTGATTGAACTCACCCATGTCTATTTTTAGTGCATCAGGAGAAGCTGTTTCTGGAAGTGTGATGGATATGATTTCCAACAGTCACTGATGGGAATATGTTTGCACAGTGGATGGTTTGTGGTGAATGTGTTTGTACAGTAACTGATGGTGAATATGTTTGTACAGTGACAGATGGTTGATGGTGAATGTGTTTGCACTATGACAAATGGTTAATGTGATTGTGTTTGCACAGTAACAGATGGTTGATGTGATGTATTTGCACAGTGACAGATGGTTGTGTGGGTTATGTGTTTGCACAATGACAGATGGTGGATGTGTTTTACACAGTGATGGGTGGTTGATGGTGAGTATGTTTAAACAGGAGGTGAAGTCCAAACCTGGAGACATCCGCCCACGATTACTTGAAAACATGGCATTGATTGCCACCAAGCAGAAACAAAATGTGGAGAGGGCTTTGTCTGCCTTCATGGACATTTGTTCCAATGAGGTTAGTAATAACAGACATCTGTCTTGTGTGATCAGTAATACTAGATCTCTATTCTAATGAGGTTGGTCATACTAGACGTGTGTTCCAGTGAGGCCAGTCAACTACATTTTTGTTCTAGTGAGGAAACTGATACCTGACATCTGTTCTGATAAGGTTAGTCATGCTCAACATTCATTCCAATCTGATATAAATGAGGTCATTGATACCCAACATCACTTCTGATCAGGTCACTCATGCTAGACAGCTGTTCTGATATAAACAAGGTAGACAGCTGTTCTGATATATATATATGGGGAAATTCACACAGGACATCTGTTCTGATGAGGTTAGTCATACTAGACAGCTGCTCCTATGTAAATGAGGTTGGTTATACTGGAAGGCTGTTCTGGCATAGGTTGATCATACTAGACAGCTGTTCCGATACAACTGAGGTCAGTCATGCTAGACAGCTGTTCTAATATAAATTAGGTCAGTCATACTAGACAGCTGTTTTTATATAAATGAGGTCAGTCATACTGACAGCTGTTTTTATATAAATGAAGTCAGTCATACAAGACAGCTGTTCTGATATAAATGAGGTCAGTCATACAAGACAGCTGTTCTGATATAAATGAGGTCAGTCATACCAGATGGCTATTCTGATATAAATGAGGTCACATGAGCCAGCCTTTCTGATATAAATGAGGTCAGTAATACTAGACAGCTGTTCTAAGTGAGGTCAGTCATACTGACAGTTGTTCTGATATAAATAGGTCAGTCATACTAGACAGCTGTTCTGATATAAATGAGGTCAGTCATACTACTACTAGACAGCTGTTCTGATATAAATGAGGTCAGTCATACTAGACAGTTGTTCTGATATACAGGGTGGTCCAGAAAAAAAATGAAACTTTTTAAATGCTTATGTATTCCAGAGAAATTAACATTTTCTTTTCATCTTTAGGTGAGTCAGAGTGTAGCTGTAAGTTTCATCTGACACTAAGATGGATGCTAAGTAACAGTTTTCAGTTCCAGAACAGACCAATTTCTTTGAACTTTTCTGTGCAACAAAATTGGTCGCTCTTGTCCAGAGGCAATTTCATTGTGAATTCCCAGGAAGGAAAATCCCACATCACAACACCATCAAAAGCCTGATACAGAAGTTCAAAGACACTGGCACTGTGGCAAACAACAAGAGCCACAGTAGGACTTGTTTAGAACAGTTGCCACCAAAGTCCACCAGATGGATGTCACAGGAAGTGGGGATTTCCAGAAATTCTCTGATGAAAGTCATTCATAGCAACCTGAAATTGTTTCCATACAAAGTGCAGATTCTTCAGGCTCAAAGCCAGGCCAACAAGAACCAACACTATGAATTTTGCCAGAGTTTCAGTGAACAGATCAAAAACAATCCCTGTCTCTTGGACATTCTTCTGTTTAGTGACGAGTTACATTTCCACTTGAGTGGGCACATTAATAAGCATTTCATGAGGTTTTGAGCCTCAGCACAGCCGCACGAGCGTGTGCAAGCACCCTGAGTATTGAAAAAACAGCTACTTCTGCCAGGGGTGAGATATTAATTGCTACATGGGAAATTGCCTCTGGACAAGAATGGCTGATTTTGTTGCAGAGTTCAAGGATTTTGGTGCTCCTGAACTGAAAACTGTTTCTATGTATTCATCCTGGCACCAGATGAAACTTGTTCTGTGACTCACCAGAAAAATTAACACAAAATATTAATTTCTTTAGAATATATATATATAAGCTTTTAAAAAGTGTCATTTTTTTCTGGACTACAAATTAGGTTTATTATTATTATCATTTGTTGAATTTCTTATATTACATTTCTGTTACACTTACCTAAAGAAATCCTGATCCCAGGGGCTTGTTTCTTTTCTGTACATATTCTTTATAAGATGATTTCTCAGGACCATGCTCAACTCATGTTTGTGTCTCAAATCTTTGGAAACAGTCTGTTTTTGAGATTTTGCATTTTGTTGTAGCTGTTCTGATTAAATGTTACTCCCTTCCAGACCATAAAAAGTGATTTTCTAAAAATGTTACATGAATTATATTGACATCAGTGGCATTTTCATCATCAAGCCATATCACAGGATCTTGGTACAAATAGAGCAGTTCTTGTAAGCAAAGGCAAGAAGCGAGCATTAATGTCTTTTGATGAGTACAGCTTGCAAACACAGATGATCAGTAAAGTGATGGCAGGTATGGCACCTAGATGATTGGTGTCCAGAGGAGAGATTTTGTCCAGTTATTGCACAATTCTGGCACACTGTTTCTTTTTATTATTAACCATGATAATGAGTTTATGATTTATTAATTCTAAAAGAAAAAGAACCCCCAAAAATCAGTTTGTGTTTGATTTTTGATTTTCTAGAGAGAGCACATTGGAGCTCTATATGGCATGGCTGCAGCATACATGGTCTTGAAACAGACACCTAGGGCTCGAAACCAACTGAAACGTGTCAGCAAAGTCAACTGGACCATACAGGTTAGTGATAAGATGTGGAGTTGTCAAGGTCAACTGACACATACAGTTAATAATAAGATGTGTATTCAGCAAGGTCATCTGACCCATACAGGTTAGTGATAAGACATGTAGTCAGCAAGGTCAGCTGGACCATTCATGTTGGTGATAAGATATTTAAATAATCAATTTGGCACAGTTGATTGAACCAATGAGACTTGTAGTCAGCATGGAGTCTTATAATTACTAACCTGTATGGTCCAGCTAATCTTACTGACTACATGTCTGTCTCAGCATGTTCTTTACATGTCTCAACATTTAGTCAGCAAGGTTAGTTGGACCATGCAGGTTAGTAATGAGACATGTAATCAGCAAGGCCTGTTGGACCAGACAGGTTTAGTAATAGGACATGTAACTAGTGCAGCCAGGTCAATTAGACCAATGAGGCATACAGTTGAACAGTCTATGTATGGTAAGATTTCTTCAAGTCTGTCTTCAATATTCTGTTTGTATTATATTTCTTCTTTGGCCAGTTGTTTTCTTTCACTGGCAGGGTTCTCATGTCTGAACATAATCCCATGGAGTTTTGTTTGCATCATCCATTTACATTGCTTCAGATTTAATGTGGGACATCCTTAAGCCTGATATGTTCTGAATAATCCATTTGGGTTATTCAGATCTTCGTTGCCTTGGTGCATTTGTGTTAGGGTTACTTTAACCTGTGTCCATGACTTCCTTTCAGTCAGTCTTTTGTCATATTCATCTGCATACACCATCTACATCATCCTATGGTTAACCTTTGCCCCAGGATGCTGAAGACCTGGAAAAGAGCTGGTTGTTGCTAGCTGACATTTACATCCAGTCTGGAAAGTATGACATGGCCACTGAACTGCTCAAACGCTGTCTACAATACAACAAGGTGGCACTTACCATTGTTCCTTATTATACCATTGTATTGTTCCTTGTTGTTTGTGTTTTGATTGCCATTGCTGTTTGTGATTTTTGGCTAACATGGAAAACAGTTTGCAATGATCAGCAGTAGATCTACTGGCTGTTTGGGTGTGACAAAAGCCAGATTTTGTATACCTTTGAAAGACATAAAAGGTTCAAAGTAACATTATTTATAGGACAAAATACAACATGCTAATTTTGGGGGTAATCCCCTTTATCAAGCTACAAAACCACACTTGAACAACAGTTAAATGGTGAAAAATGAGATGCAGAACTAAGACCTTATCTTCTTTTGGTTGAGCTGTTTTCATATCCAGTGCTTCAAAGAAATGAGACATCAATACCTGTACCTGTGTGGGTCCAAATGCCTTAGTTTTACATCTAATTTTTCACTGTTTAACTGTTGTTTAAGTGTTGTTTTGTAGCTTGATAAAGGGGATTACCCCAAAAATTCACATGTTGTGTTTGATCCTAATAAATTGTGTTCCTTTGAACCTTTTATGTGTTTGGATGTTCTTTTAGAATGCGAGCAGTCATCCTTGTTTCAGATTTATTTTTTATTTTTCCTTGTAATACCTTTGAAAGTTTGCCAAATTTCTGGAATTCTGAAGAGCCTTTTGCAAATCTGAAAAAAAGCATGGTCATGGTTTAACTGTTTCAAAATAGTAACCATACTATCATTTCTACAAGGCCAGTCACATTGATGTCAGAAACCTGGGTCATATTGGGGCACCTGCATGCATCAGTCAGCAGTGAGCAGACAACATTTTGAAACTTGGTTTGGGATGAGTGCCTGTTTAAATTTGGCATGGCTATTTTTACATCTAATCTGGAAGAAAGTATGAAAAATGTCTGGGTTTTGTTGCTCGAACCCTGAAAAAGTGAACATTGCAATTTTCTTCATCATGGGTGTGAAATATAGTATAAAATGTTCCTCAGTTCATGTGTGATTAATTCAGCAACATTGATTCAGCTTTACCCATTATGCCAATTTGAGCTACCTTGATCTTGTTTTAAACTCCAGTGGCATCAGGTCAACTCAGCAGATTTTCATTGGTCAGCTTCAACTCTTACAAACAATACAGTGCAGAGGGAGAGAGAGGGAGTTATTTCTGTGTGTGATATGATACCAAGGGATATTTGCTTGATTTAATTTTTCATCAGGTGATAGTTTCTTGCCATGTTACATTATTTTAGTGACTGCAGTATCAGTTTTTTTATTTTTTTATGTATATTTCTTTTCTTCACACACACACACACACACAAACTTCTTCTTTTTTAAACACTCATTTCTATAACACCAGATCTCACCAGCAAGGGTGAGCACACCACATTTTACAAGATCTACAAAAATGTGCACATTAAAACCTCAAAAATAATAATTCTATAGTCATAATATTATTCCTCGTACACTACACACACATGCTCATGCATGCAACACACATGCATGCGCGCGCACACACACACACACACACACACACACACACACACACACACACACACACACACACACACATGCAAGCACGCACGCACAAACACACACACAAAAGGAATGTAACAGGGAGGGAGTAAAAATAATTTGAAATCACTTGTTGTGGTATTGCTTGTATAGGTGAGTTTTTAACGCAGTTTTGAAGGTGTGGGGAGGATTGAATGTGATGGATGTCAGAAGAGAATAAATTCCATTGCTTTGGAGCACAGTAGGAGAAATGTCATTGGCCACAGCTTTTTGTTCTAACATGGGGGATATGAAGTATCTGTGTGTCTGCAGAAGAATGAAGCTGCCTGGTATTTCTGTTTCAGAGAGATGAGCCAGAGAAAAAGTTGTGATTGAAAGTTCAGTTTGTAGTCATTCTGGCTTGGTGATCAGTGAAGATCAAGCTTGCAGAAGAGTTTGCACATGATCATGCTGGCATGCCTTGAAAACCAGTTTTGCTGCACAGTTCTGAACCTTCTGTAGTCTACTGAGAAAGTAAAGTGGGCAGCCAGATACAAGAGAATTACAACAGTCTAACCTGGAGAGAACCAAGGCACAGATGAGAGTTTTTTGTTACTTCTGCAGTCAGATACTGGCAGACAGGGCTGGTGCATCTGATTTCCATGTAAGGAGAATGGTGGACAGTTGAAATGTGCTTGTTAAGAGTAACTTTATCTGAGATCATGAAACCAAGGTTCTTCAGATATGTCATGGGGTTAGTCTGTTCATATTTTGTGTTTGAAAGGGGGATACCAGTTCCAGTTTCACCACTTCCTGCATTAGCAGATTAATAGGAAAATCAACTTGACTGTTTCAGTCATGCTGCAAGGCATATGAATACAATGGATTTATCATGGAGAAGGAGCAGTCGTACAAAGATGCTGCCATCAACTATGAAAATGCCTGGAGATACGGAAATAAAAACAACCCAGTCATCGGTTGGTTTTTTTCCCTCCTGTTGCCTCCTGTTCAGCTGTGAATACCAAATTATCAGTGTTATGTTTTGCTGGCAAAAACCTTTCATAATCAGAAAAATATCAAAATATCAAATATCAAAATATCTTTTCAGAAAAAGAAAAAAAAAGTCCCCAAAGGAATATTTTTTTAATAGGATAACCTAAATTGCCTGCACATTTTTGGCAATAGATTCTTTCATGCATCCTGACAATGGACAAATAGTTATTGTATAAAGACAATGAACAGAATCAATTTGGCTGTTGCATTGAGTTTTTTCATAGGTGGCAATTTAGTGTGACGTATGAGTGATAAAAATTTAGATGTTGTCTGTAGTTTTTCCTACATGGTGATGAAGATTCCAAACAACAGCTAAATTGTTTATCTTCCTTTTCATTAACAAATTGTTTTGTCATTGTCCGTGTAGGATAACCATTTGTCCATTGCCTTTGTAAAGACATCAGGGTGCTTGAATTTGCACTTTTGACCTATTAGAAAAGCATTCTTTTTTTCATATTTTGTTTGTCTTGATCTTTGTACCCACCATAACATATTTAGAGGGGCACTGTTAGAATCAGTGGTTCTTTCTGTCTGTGTGTCTGTATTTTGTTCAGACAATGTCTTCTGAACTTCTCAGCCTTCTGTAACCAAATTTGGTAGGGTTGTGCATCCTCACTGGAGTGGCAGGCACAAAAATGTATTTGCTATCTTCAAGGTCAAGGTCACAGTGAGTGGTGATATAATCAGAAGGTTATTATTCGTACTATAGCTTTTGAGCCTTTTCCAGTCAAACTTAGTTTGATGGTACATGATCAGAGCAGATGTGTCCAGTGAAAGGATTAGATTTCAGTGTTCACAAAACAAAGGTTCACAAAACAACCAGTTTATACCATGTTTGATAATTTTCAGTTCAGTTTAATTCCACAGCACTGTGACCATCCCTTTAGGAGCAGTATTCCATTTAGTCTTACTTCACTGTCATTGGAGACTAAACTGAAACTCACAGCTAGATTGAAACTTGACTTCAAAGCAGAGGATGGTTTCAGTTCAGCTTTAACTTGGACCACTGATTTAACCTTTCAGCCATGTTACCCAGTGGATAGATGGGACACACAAAAAGTTTACCAAACAAAATAAAGACAGTCATGATAGTCTAGTTATTGTTTTTCCACTGTTTTTAATAACTTTCTAAATGTTCAATGGAAGACAGGAAAAAAAATGTAAGACCCCTAGACAGCCTTAGTAAATGCTAAATGTGAGCTGCCAGATGCTGAAACATGCACCCCAGTACATACCTCTGGAGTACATTCAGGAGAAATAACTCCCTGTCCAGGGGATACTGGATGTAAATATCAGTTTTTTTGATAATCTACATATTTAGATTACCATTGGCCAGTCATAAAAGCAGTTTCTTGTCATGTGTGTGCCAGAGACCTTCAGGCCATCCAGAATAATTTCAGCACAAGCGCCCAGCCAGTGTGATACCCATATTTACAGTGGTGGAAGGTGCTGCTTGGCAAATTTGAAACTCGTTTAAACTTGCTTTTTCTACATTCTTAGACTGTGTATGTGTGTGACTGACACAGTCTTAAACAAAATGAGGCCCAGATTCTGCGCAGAATCAACAAGCAAGGGAGTTAACTAGTGCTAACAAAAAAATCAAATAAACACAACAAGGACCTGTCCCCTCTCTATGTGTTTCATCAGTGAATAACACTTCAGTTTGTTTAAACTTTAGTTTCAAATTGGCATGTAATGTCATTATAGCCCAGCTAAATTAAAACTTTGGAACTACATTGGCTGAAGCATTTCAAGTCAGTGGTTCAATTTCCAGCTAAATTGAAACTCTCCAGTAATTTGAAGCTGAGTTTCAAAATAGGCTTCAGTTTATCAGTGAAGTAAGTAAAACTATTTAATTAAAGGGATGATTTTTATAAATATCAAACTGTTTAATTAAATGAATGATTTTTATAAATATCAAAGGACTGTGGTTTTTGTCCTACGTTTACACATCTGTCTCACCATGTGTGCTGGAAATGGAGGATATGTATGCCACTGGGGGTAACCTTTTCAAGCATTTACCTTTTGTGGAGTTGCATAAATGTGCATGCCAAGGGACAGTTACTGTAGGCCATTCAGTTTGCTGTTGTGTCTCTTGTTATGCATGTGACACAATAGTCTAGTAATATTAGGGTAAAAAACAGCTCCAGTGCAGAGTACTTCCTTTCTAAGTGTTCTGAACTTTTGGGGGTTCTTTAAATATTGTGTGATTGTAACAAAGAAAGTCTACCAAAATATGACTTGTGGAACTTTGTTAAATAACAACTTTAACACAGTAGCAGTGCACAAAATGCTGGAAAAAAGTGAAATATACTCAATTTTACAATTACCCAGGTTTCTTTCTCAAATGCCAAGCACGTACATGAGAAACGTTTTGACACTGGATTCAAAGCATATGTAACATCAAGAATGCCTAAACTTTGCAGAATTGTATTTTAAAGGAGAAAAGACACCCCCCCCCCCCCCCCCCCCTGCAAAAAAATAAAATGTAAATGAATGCTGACTTTGTTGAGACAAGCCATTTACAATTCCCTATCTGAGGATTTGCCTTCTTCAAGGCACTGCATTTTGTTGACTGTATTCATACACTCCTCTCCTCTGCATTCTCTACAGCCGACAGTGCACACGACTCCATGATGACTGACAATTGGTCTTGCAGTTGTACCTGATGACGTGGAGAAGGCCTTTGGGTGCTGCGGCAATGTCTGTTAGAACCGGGTACATGGACTTTGTTCATTATTTCCCATCCCCAGTCGGCTGGATCCATTTGTAAAGGTGCTACTACTTCCGTTGCAGAGATCCATTCTTGCACCTGAAAATATGTCTGAAGAGAATGGAACTGCGCTGCTGCCGATGTTGGTGGGAGCTTGTTTGGCTGTAAGGTGGTTGTACAACTTGAGAGTTTCTGAATGTATTTCACGTGTTGCAGTGTGTCCAAGTTGTCACCTGTCTTTCCACCATACAGTACCACCAGCGCTTTTTCTCAATATCTCTTCTCTACTTCTGCCTGTGGTGATGAATACCACCCCGTGTTTCATGTGCAAAAAGTATGTTTTGGCACACACTGGCTCCAAAAGCATCTTGTACAGCTTTGATGTCCCACACCATGGCTCCACTTTTCTTCAAACTGGATGTGAAAAGCACGTTCCGATGCTCAAAGCTGACATGGAAGAGAAGAAGAATACTTTCTTTCTGGGAATTTTCTTGGGTTTGCTGATGCCAGGGGTTACAACAGCAATCATTCCCATCCCATGGAACGTGTTTTGGCCATCGATGATCACTGCATTGTGATCAGCGTACTGAACTGTGTGCTTGTGCGTCATTTCAGGGAGATCGATCCCATGGAATACTGCAGCACTGAGTTCAAACTTTCTAACTTCAATGTAGGATGTACGGAAACCAAGGTGACTCAAGGTATCTATTGGAAATCTTGAGCCAAAAGTTCTGTGCATTTGGACAGTGAGGCCGATCTTCAGTGGTGCGATAACCGTGTTTGGCCAAGTACTCTGTACTAAAGCCTGGCCTATGGCTCATATTTTCAGGCTTGCATCTTTCTTGTGGATGAGTTGTTCCAGAAGTTGTCTCAGAGTCTCTGGAATATATTTTCTGTGGTTCTCAATTGCGGTTGAATCCGGATATTCTTCTCTGGAGCTTGCCATTGACTTGATGTCACTATGTATAATGTCTGCTGCAGCCTTAATCACTTGAAGTTTTTCTGCCTCGGTGTCAACATTTCTGGATTGTTTGTAAAAGTCACACAGAATTGTAGTTGCTCTCTTCTTTAGCATTATCGCATCTGCTTGATTTGGAGACTGTGCAAACAGAATCTCATCTCCATAATGTTTGATCAATTTTGACTTCATATGGATGTTGCTGTATGCTTCTGATTCACAGTCCTTTAAATGTTCAGCCATAATGTCAACCAAGTCTTGCACAGTGACTTGCTCAGAATAAAGGGTATCAAGGTATTGGATGACATCGTCAAATGTGGAGAGTCGTGTATTGCTATGCCTCCCAGAACATGATTTTGTTCTTGCCGGCTATTCACCCCGAAACATCTTTGGGATCTGACAGTCAGAGTGAAAGTTTGAAAAGCTGTTTCTGGTCAAGAAAATCTTGTTTGCAGATGATGCAGACCTCTTCCGGGTGCCTCTGAGAATGAGAGAAACAACAACACTATGAATGTTTAGGTTCTTTAATTACTAAAGCCAAGAAGACAAAAGTAAAATTCAAAGTTAAAGTGGTGCCACTGATCACGTTCCTACGCGTACAGAGAGAGAGGGGGGAAGGGGAGAGAGAAAGAGAGCAAGGGAAGCTGTTCTTCATGCACTAAACTGTAACAGCTGATTTCTTCGTTGTCACCATTCTGAGAAAGTATACATTTACAGCTCAGGTTTAGCTTAATCAGTGACTTTTGAAAGTTATTTCTGAGTTTAACAGTCATTTCAAGCATCATATTCATACAAAGCTACGCTGCTCAAAAGCTAAATTTGTTGCTTTTGGCAGAACTCACTTAACATACAATTTATACAAAATATGGTAAGTAAGTAAATGGAGCCACATGGCAGCATTTATACTTTTTTTTTAAGTTTAAAAAAAAAAAAAATCTGATAAGTGAAATGCATATATGCACTGAGAATTTATATGCATCACGTCATCTAGATCTAAGCAAAACCTGAATGTAACTCTGGGCCTTGAACACCACAACGAATCACACTGAGCGCATGTGGCATTTTTTCCAAAGCTGACAATCAACACAAGCACAGCACAATGGCTTACTTTTTTTATAATTTTTGCTCATTAGCAACACAAGCATATCCATTTCTACAACACATTGATTTGAAAACTTACTAGCAACTGCTCGCCAGAAGAGGTTAGCAAAAGATTTATTAACAAAAAAATAATTTTCAATCATTTCTGCACCTGATATTTTGGTAGACTTTCTTGGACGGAAAACTTCTTAAGCAGACAAGCAAAGCTTAGAAAGGCGGTACTTTGTACCGTTTATCTCTATTGCCTGTATTACACTATTAGTTCTGTTTGTTGGTTTTATTCATTTCTGACCTGCACCTTATTCTTATCCTCAAACAACACGTCATGTTAGCCTACTCAGACATGGCCTTTTGACAACAAATGTTGCAATGTAAAAAATAACAAATGAAGTTTGATTCTTATTTCTACCCCGTTCAAATAAAGTTAAAGCTAAAACATCAGATGCATCTTCTTAAAAGACATTTCAAATATGTCTGAACAGAACAAGAGAGTTGCAGGGAAAATGCATGGAGGGACTTGCACATGGAGAATAACTGTGTTTAGAGGAATTTAATCTTAAATGTGCCCTTCTTCAGAGTTCTGCTATATAATAATTTCATTATTTGATATACATTAGGGTCACACATGGCCAGGTGCCTGAATATAAGCCTATCAAAATGAACTCACTATGCAGCATCTTTTACACAGCATCACTGTTGAATGTGATTTAAACATACTGTGCCATGTTACTCACAGGTTACAAGCTGGCATTCAACTACATGAAAGCCAAGAGATTTGTGGATGCCATTGATATCTGCCACCACGTGAGTTTTTTTGACTGCCATAAAAAAATGGGTCTATGTTGTGATAAGCATTTTTCAGGTTTGTCTGTCCAGATTCTGTATGATTTTATTCAATACTACTGCAGTGTCAAACTTCAGTGGAAGTAGCTGACTAATTATGTTTACTCCAAGAAGGCTTGCCATTGTCCAACAGGTAACAGAGATCAAGATAAAACTGTTGAGTTGGCCCAGTAGCAAATGAGTTGTTTCTTTTACTGAATGCAAGTTGTTTCACACAGATGTGATACCCATGATGTCAGTGTGACTTTTAGATAATTGATGCATTTCAGGAATTAAGATCATAATTTCGGCTGTCTTGTAGACTCTTCCTTGAGTATCACATTTTAATGCTAGAAAACCATTTGTTGAGCATCACATTTTAATACTAGTTTTGATGACAGGTCAAATTCCACAGTAGTAGTGAAAATGGAATAGTACTGGAAAGTTGTTTTCTTCAGTTCTGGTGCCACTGAGATAAAACTTGGCTTGGTTATTACATATATGACTGGTGTGTGATCATTACATCTGATGATTAACTTGTTGCATGCAGTATGATCAGTACATAATCATGCTTGCACATATTTTAAATTACTTTCAACCATACATTTAAGGGAAATTAAGTGGCAAAAGCAGTCCATAAAAACTATCAGATACTATCAAAGCTTTGACACTGTGTGATTATTAACTCAGATACTTTTTGTGACTGTTTTCTATTCAACCAAAAAGTTATAACTTGGTGACAAAATGGTGACATTTTTAAGTAAATAAAACAGAAATCAAAGTGATATAAATTCAGTTTACCCTTTTTGAATGTTAATCAACTGAGCTTCTTTTGTGTTCGGTTAAAACTGCTTTAGATCCAAATGATACCCAAAATTTACTTGAGAAATTCCGTAGATTTATGCATGGTGAGATTGTTTTTCTGGGCTCACTCAAAATCACATTTTTCTGATTATACTTTCATTTAAATAAAGTTGCTATTGCTTGTATTTATGTGTTCGATTTCTCTCTTTTTGCCATTCAGGTGCTGTCTTCTCACCCAAACTACCCCAAGATCAAGAAAGATATTTTGGACAAAGCCAGGAGTAGCATTAGAATCTGATCTGCATTATTGTACCAATTTCTACTCTTCACTCTGTTCTATGTTCCTGGTGTGACTGTACAGTTTACAGGACGTTTGCTGTATTGGAAGGTGATTTGTGTGTGATGATTTTCCCTTGACATAGGTTCTGACATACTCATTTGTTTGTTGTATCAGCCAAGTACAATATGTTTGACAGAGCCAGGAATAGCAACAAAATGATCGATGTTGTAACATAATAAAGTATTTGTAAAGCACAGAATCTTGTCCATAGAGACTACACGCGCACACACACACACACACACACACACACACAAGCATTCTAATGATACAAAGCTTTATTTATGCAGCTTAAAAGGGGTAGCAAACCGAGACTTGAGATGGATGAAGACAGCAGCATGGAACAGAAAACATAGGTCTACAGTTTTGGGAAAATAAATGTTTAGGTAACATTTGAGTGTGTCCAGAGAGGCTTTCTTTTGGATAAGAAGGGAAAGGTCATTCCATGTAGATGGACAGAAAAGGTGTGGGCACCAACAATGGAGAGTGAGGAATCTGGAGACCGAGAGTATCAGAAGCAGCGAGTACAGGAGGGTGTGTAAAGTTGAAGACAGTCACAGAGATAAGACAGAGCAGTACCCATGACACATTTATAGCAGAGAATGTTTATCTTGTACTGAATTCTTCATTGGATTGGGAGCCAGTGGAGAAATTGAAACAGAAGTGTGATGTGGTCAGTTTTACTTCTTCTTCTTTTTTCTTTTCTTTTTTTTCTTTTTTAGGAAGAGGTGAACAGTACAGTTCTGTATGTTATGAAGGCTCCGGACAGAGGAAGCAGGCAGGCCAGAAAGGAGAGAATTGCAGTAGTCTGGGTGTAACAGAATGAGAGGTGGCCAGTTTCACTGTAGCTTCAGTGGAAAGATACTTCCGGACAGAACTAATTCGACAGAGCTGGTAGTAGCAGGATTTGGCGGTTTGACTGATGAAGCTCTCCATGGGCAGTGTGCTGTCAAGGAGAACACTGAGGCTTTTGACAGAGTCAGAGATAGGGACTGTGGGATCAAGCTGAAGGGTGTTGACAGAAATGGAAGACAGTTTTTGTCTTGTTCCGATGAGTTTTCTGTCTTTTCACTATTTTGTTGAAGTTTGTTTGTGTCATCAAGTTTTGGTAAGGCACTGTTAAATAGTTGAATGTCGTCGGCATAGAAGTGGTGATTCAAGTGGTGATGGGTGATGATGGAGGCTAGAGGGGTAGTGTAAAGGGTGAAGAGGACAGGCCTTGAGGGATGCCACAGGTAAGTTTGACAGGATTGAACTGCATATTGTTAACAGACACTGTTTGGAATGAGTCATGCAGATAGACTTAAACCAGGCAAGGATGGTATTGTAGATTCCAAATGTGTACTCTAGGCAGGTGAAAAGAATGGTGTAGTCAGTAGTGTCAAAGACAGCAGAAAGGTCTAGAAATGTGAGAAGCAAAACTTTTCCAGAGTCAAGAGGTGAGATTAGTTACAATGTGAAGGAGGATGGTCTTGGTGCTATGGTTTGACAGGATGGATGAAGGAGGTTGTTATTTGACAGGTGGTGGTTGAGCTGTTGAAGGACAATTTTTTCACGGAAGGTTAGAGACAGGGCGATAGTTTTTCAGGTCATTTGGGTCAAAGTTGTTGTTTTTTCTGGAGAGGACGAACACTAGCTGTCTTAAAAGCTATGGGAAAGGAACCTGTGCACAAGGATGTGTTGACGATGGCAGGAAGCAGGTATGGAAGGCAGTCAGAGAAGAGAGATGCAGGAATGGTGTTGCGTTCACATGATCTGAAAGACATTGATTTTTGATTTCAAAAACAAGAGTGGTGGTCAGGTGCAAGGTGGGCCAGGAGGGCATGGCTGGAAAGGTGTCTGGTAAAGCTTGTCACAGATAGTTTGAATTTTAGCAGAGAAGAAAGAAGAGAACATGGATGGCAGTTCAGCTGTACTGTAAGAGGTGGGGGAGGGGAGGTTAGCAGTGCATGAGGGGTTGTCAATGGGTTTTTTCTTAGCAGTGCCAAGAAGTTCGTTCATGGTGGAGTGGAGTTCCTTGGCTGAAGAAGAGTCAATGATGCAGTTGTTTGGTTTTGGTGGAGGTATTTAGTTTCTGGAGGTTTTCTTTTTCTTTTTAATAAATTTGTCTGTGGACGGTGATTTTTGTTGAGCGCCATCGACGTCCTGCCTGCCAATGCTTGGCTGACAGACGTTTTTGATACTATAAAAATTATATAGTTGTCTTCGATGTGTCATCTCTATTGATTATTGGTGTGCAGGATTTCATAGAGGGTAAGGTACCTTGTGTCTGTCCTATCTGTCCTAAGATAAGCTGTGTGGACCAGTGAATCTTTCCCAGCCAAACTTTGTGAGCTGGTATATCATCATATGCTGGGATGTATGGTGAAAAGTTAGGTGTCCAGTCTTATTCAACTGGAATAATAATAAACAAAGATTTTTTCTTTTGGTCCCATATTCTCTGAACGTGATTTTTTTTTTTTTTTTTTTTAAGGGAGTTGTATCTTGTGAACCAGAGCATGTTGCAAAAAATTGAAAGTTGTAAGTTTCAGTGTCACAGCCACATTGAACCTGTGTGTGTGTGTGTGTGTGTGTGTGTGTGTGTGTGTGTGTGTGTGTGTGTGTGCATGCTCATGGAAGTTTGTTTTGACTGTACTTTGTTCTTTGCTTTGTAATGGGCTATGTGCTCCAATTTGGAGAAATAGCACATAAAAGAGTACATTATTATTATTATTCATTGTTCACATTTTTCCTTCATTTTCCAAAACCACTTAGCTCATTCTGACCAAAGCTGTTTATTTGCTTCATTATGCAAAGAGTGTTATGCAAAATTTTGAGTCGTTACCATCTAGGTCATGGCACTGTTTAAATCTTCAAAATGTCTGTTCTTTGCCTGGTTGTCCCATACTTGGTATGCCATTAAATCATTGCCATATAGACTCACCTGTAAACAGTTTGGGTAGTATCAGCAGGGTCTAGAGGACAGGTTGTTTGTTTTTGTTTGTTTTTTTAATACAGGTTTGCCTTTGACAGCACACCTGAATCACACAATGGATAATGGACAGATTTTTTTAATGTACATTTACTATATGCATACATAATATACCCCCAAAATTGCAAATACACTCGCCCAGTTTATGTCATGTTAATGTTATGTCTACCATTCTTAACTGAAAAGAAATACATCTACAATCAAGTTGTCAGTTTTCTTCTGTCAAACTAGGCCAGTTCATGTTGGACAGTGGACAGTTCAAAACCTCTGATTATTTGATTGTACTAATTTGTATCTCATCAGCTGTTGGAGAAAGCAGGAAAGAGTTGGTGGTTCACATTTGTATATAAACTTTGTTGGCATTTGTATATAATCACTTAGATAAGCTTGACCACTAAGTCAGACTGTCAGTTTTCATGTATATGAAACAAATTTTTCAGCAAATTTTACTTAGTGCTGTTTGACATAATTTTTCTTTTAAGCCAATCTGCAGCAATTTTGCAGCGAATTCCTAAATGCCACATAAAAAAATTTAAATATATTTGATGCTCTGTTTTTCTAACACTCACAGAAATTTGCAACTTTTTGAGCAAAGGATTGTCAAAAAAAAAAAAGTTTAATCAAAGATAAAAATGTGTACCAAAGGTTTGGGGGTTCTTTTTTCTTTGGTGGAACTGTTTTTTGTTTGTACAGGAAGGCACTTTTTACCCCCACCCCCACCTTTTTTTTTTCTTCTTCTTCTTTTTTGCGCTCCTTTCTTTCAATCAATTTTTTTTTTAAACTGATCCGAGAACCCCAGTAAACAGATAAATAATAATAAAACAGGCATAGGATGGAAAAGAAAGGCGAAACTACTGACAGAGATGTGGTGTACTGTGAGTGTGCAACTAAAAAGGGATAGATAAAAATGGCTCTACCAGATAGATGCAGATGGCTGTAATTGTGTATTTTTAGTACCAATTTCCCATTTATTTCCCTCTGCATGTCACTGTTTATTTTTTTTTATTACAATGGTAATAGTGAGAATTGTGTATTACAGAAATGTTGCAAATGTACTGTAATGAGAAATAAAAAGTTTGGCGTTGGACACAAGAAAGTTGTACAATCATGTTTTCAATCATTTTTGTTTTGTTAGAAACTGCGAGAGGATATTTGGGGTGCAAGTTTTAAGCTTTTGATGGCTTGAGAAGCTTTGTTCTAACAAAAACTACATTGTTGATAATGTAATCTGTAATGCATGTCTTCACGTCTGGGTGCAGAGGGTTTTGTTCAAGCGTTTTACTTGTCTAGGTGTTAGCGTGCTTTTCCCTTGTTTTCTTGTGCATGCCGCACGAAGCAAATGCCTGTATGTTCTGTGATGCCACATGTGATTTGGTATCTAACCAAATAATCTGTATTAATCGGAGATCACCCCCGTCCGTCCGTCCGTGTGTGTGTGTGTATTTGGTATCTTCTACTGCATTAACGGGAGATCACACACCCCTCCCTCTGTGGAACAACTCGAAAAATTCACACACACACATTTCTTCTGCGTGAATGTTTCCGTGAATTAAAACAAAGATTGGTCATGGGAGGATTCTCTCCATCTAATGTTAGTGGAGCGGATTCGAGTCTTCGCAGGAGCGGTGGAAGAATTTTCTTCTAGGTCAACTTTGTGTGCTGATTCTTATTTCGGTATCCGTTCCACTGTTAGTGCAGTCAGACGTAAAATATCCTGTGCAGTGTCGCAATGTTAAACAAACATGCACCCTAACTATGTGGCTTTCAGTAAGTGTAAACTGTGTGTGAAACTTGAGCCGAGATGACAACAGTTTGATGTGGCATCAGCCAAGACATTAAAAAAGGCACTATGAAAATTTTGAAAAGAGGATAGTCGATCATTCACATGCAATATAAACGCAGTGAGTCTTCTCAAGAGCAGAGTGCTATATGAAAGCAAAAATGATAATCAGTGCATTGTGCGATAACCAGGAGTCCCCCACACCCTTCTCCCGCATATCACACAATGCACTGATTCTCCCGGAGCAACCCGTAGATGAAGGATAGAGTGATCTGAGAACCTTTTATTGCGAGCATTTGCATCTATCATAAACCAAGCTGTCCACAGACGCTATCCAAAAAAGTAATAGCCAACCGCCACCTGCCAAAATGTTGGTTTATATTGTGAAGCTTGTAGGTGGCCAGCTGCTAGGAGTATTCAACAATAAAATAGACTTGTTTCAGTCCCAATTGTTTTATTTTGTTTTGTTTGTTTGTTGCTTTTTGTTGTTGTTAGTGTTGGGCTGATATCATCCCACCATTATGTGCTGGTGGTCACAGATTAGCCACTCGGGTAGCAAAATACGTATCTGACCTACGCAACCGACTTTCCCTGTCACCACATTTCTTAAAATCAGAAGTCAAAAGTGACATCGCCCCAACAACATTTACTGTTCTCTCTCTCTCTCTCTCTCTCTCTCTCTCTCTCTCTCTCTCTCTCTCTCTCTCTCTCTCTCTCTCTCTCTCTCACTGTAATGGGTCAAGTGGCCTACAAAACAATTCCGAGTTCTCTCTCTCGCGCGCGCACACACACACACACACATGCACGCACGCACGCACACACCCACACACACACAGTGCACACGCAAGCATGCATGTGCAAGATATACACTTTTGGGGAGAAAAAAAAAAAAAAAATCTTGCACGGAAGTGGAGATGTGATAAACATTTAGATCGACAAACTGAAATGAAATTAGCCCAGCAGAATTCACGGCAAGCAACGGAATGAAAACAATCATTGGAAAAGAAAAAAAAAAAGACGGCATAAACGACAGATGTCATACACATAACCAGACTAAACCACTGGCGCCTGACACGCGAGTAAGATCAGATACATGAAACCCCCAAAATGTACATCATCTCTGAAAAGAGTGAGTGAAGCACTGGGTACGCATTATTTCTACGTTCTAGCCCCCATGGAACCGGCTTCTCGCGCCAGGGGTGCTTAAACCAAGATGCTCCACCCCTTTCACTCTTTTCTTACGTCTAGTTTCTGTCTACCGGCCTTTTCAACTATATTTCACTCCAAAAACTCTGTTTTCAGCTCCCTTTCTACCTCACCGACCATTCTCCTGTATCTATCTATCTATCTATCTATCTACAACACAGCTCTTTTTTTATATAGTTGTTCTCTGCGGTCACCTTCAGACCCAGCGTGCTTGCAGTGCACTGCATCCCATGTCGGGGGAGGATGGGATCCTGCTGGCTGAGGTCCAATCAATCAGCCTAATTTCGATTAGAAGGCAGCGGCTTAGGGTCAATCAGGGGACAGAAATAAACTCTTAGTTTCTTTACCATATTGCGTTTTGAGCCCTGGTGCGCGCTTGCTGGAGTTCCGGTTTGTGTGCATCCCCTTGCTGGACTCGGTGGCGGGTCCTTACGAAGCATAACGAATCATTAATAAAAAAAATAACATGGCACCTTCAAACAAAAACAAAATTTTACGGGACAACGACCAAGATTCGGACACGGACTCATAATGAACGTTGTTGCGGCACGTTTAAGTGACAAAATGTATCAAATTTGATGCACTGCCTGCACGTTTTGTCACTCTGGCACGTTTTGTCACTACGTGGTAACAAAACGTGCCGGAAGGTCCACTTGCTGCACGTTTTGTCACTCCTTTGCCAGCAACACTATAATCTGTCTTTCCCTTCCCTCGTTTGTGTGCGTGTCCGCGCGCAGGTGTATGTGTGTGTGTGTGTGTGTGCACGCGTGTTTGTCCGTGGCAGCGTGCGTGCGCCCGCGTGTGAGTTGTTGTGTATTGTGTTAATTATCCCCGCCTCAATCAGCGCTAAACTGAAATTCTGTATTGCTTTGAGTAGGCTACTGCTGCCCGTAGCTCTGTGAGCTGTGTGAAATACGACTATTAATACAGAGACTGAGTGAAAATGTGGCTTTGATCCACAATGGACGTCCTTGTTTGATTGAATGGCTGGTATAGTTTGATGAGACAGAAGGTAAACGTGGACTGACTTTGGGTGTGATGTTTCATTCCATGCAACGTCTTGTACATTTTGTAGCATAATATGTGCCTGTTTGTTTTTTCTCGCTCTCCCTCCCTCACTCTCTTTCTCTCTCACAATCGCTCTGTCTCTGTCTCTCTGACTCTGTCTCTCTCCCCTCTCTCTTACAGTGACTTTTTTCCCTTCTCTTTCGCTGTCCCTCTCTCTGTCTCTGTCCCTCTGTTTGTCTGTCTGTCTGTCTCTCTTCTTCTGCCCTTGGTTATTATCTTTGTCTCTCTCCTTCCCCTCCCTCTCTCGTTCTGTCTCACACATTCATTATGTTCCCCCTCCCCCCCTCCCCCAACACACACATTCTCTCTCTCTTCTCCTTCTGTCTTTCGTTCTTCAGTGTGTGTCTCTGTCCCTCCCCTCTCCCCATCTCTCACTACGTATCTGTTTTATATCTTTTACCTATTAAAAGGTAAAAGGTAAAGTACGAAGAAAAAGGGTATACGCGCGCACGCACGCACGCACGCACACACACACACACAGAAGAAAGAGAAAAAAGAAAGAAAAAAGGACCATGGCAATGAGTACAATTTACAAGATTATTAACTTCATTAACAACCTCGTCTAGATTTGTATCAGCTTTTTGTAATACAACCATTCGGCTGCTATCTTGTCATATGACATCGTTAATGTCGCGTTATATTTGTCTACATCAAATGTATTTTTTAAATATTGTTTGAACAGGTGCAGCTGAGGTATGTTCTTGTTGCTCTTACAAGTAAAAATATAGAACTTTGCACGCAAAATTATTCAAAGGTGCTGTCGGATTTAATTTGGCTGTCGTGACCAAAAAGTACAAAATTTTCATTAAGCGTTACTGTCCTTGCATTTCAGTTCCCGGTATTAAGTGTAGTCTGGAACTGTTCCCCAAAAGACTTTACGTACTCACATCTCCAAAAAATGTGATTGATGGAATCTCTTTCCCGTCTACAAATAGAACAGTTAATGTCATTTTCAATACCCATGTGCATTGAAACAATATCGGTAGCTAATATTCTATGTACAAGTCTTATCTGGAACCATTTTAGTTTTATCTCTTGGATGTTTTGCATTTTCTTAAAGTTTCTGCTCCAGTCAATGTCTGTATTCAATCTTGCTTCCCATTTTTCACAGCACTTAGGTTTATCTTTACCCTGTGTAAGTATTTCATAATACAGGCATGAGACTTTTTGTTGACTGTAAATAATCTTAAGCGTCTTTGTCAAATCGGTTGAACTGTTACTCTCAACTGTTAGTCCCGTTTTACGTATGTAGCTTTTAATAGCTTGTACACATCCAATATATGTAATGTAATCCATATTAATTCTGTATATTTCTTTAAACCTTTTAAATAACATGAACGTACCATTTTCATTCAAAATGTTTTTGATGAAACATACACCTTTGTCTATCCACTTTTTATAAAAAAAATAAAAAACAGTTTTGTTTCCAACCAGAATATTGTCGTTGCAGAAAATAGGATCTGCGACTAGTTCTTCTGAGTTCTCTACCTGTATACGTTTACCAAACTCTCTATATGCTTTAAATACATGAATCCAAAACATTAAAATTCTTTTCCTGAGTAGGGAGGCTTGATCCCAATTGTTCAAGCAGTAACACTTTCGGGTAAGTTGATGTAATTATACCTTTCCACTTGTGATCACTTGTTTTTAGTTTTCGTATCCAACTTAGCTTCAGCGCATTAATATAATGTCTAATATTTGGTATGCCAAGTCCTCCCTTTGCAATAGTTTTGACGGTTACTTTCCTACTTATCCTGTCTTGTTTTCTATTCCATACGAACTGAAACACGGTCTTCTGCAACGCGTCCAGCAGACTGTCTGGTGGATTTGGCAATAAAATCCATAGGTGGATAATTTTAGACAAAATCAGCGACTTCAGAACAACGAGTGGTGTTATTTGTCTATTTAACCGTACTTTGTACAATGCTTTGATTTCTAAAAAAAATCTCGAGAAAGTTGAGTAGCTCGCACTCTTAAATTATTAGTAAACCAAATACCAAGTATTTTAAATTTAGGTGGGTTCCAATCCATATGCAAATTTGGCATATATTTAATGGGTGAATTTCTTTTATTACCAAGCCATATAGCACTAGTCTTCCCCGCGTTCAAGAAGAGACCTGACTTGTTCCCAAATGTATTAATAATCTTAACCGTTTCCTCAAATGAGTTCTTGTCACCTTCTAACATAATTTCAGTATCATCAGCATACTGCGAAATTTTGTACTCAGTTTCTCCTATTAAAATACCTTTAATATTCTTATTTTGCCTAATCATAGTAGCAAGTATTTCTACGCATAATATAAATAGATATGGTGATATTGGGTCCCCCTGTCTACATCAGCTCTGAATTTAAAACCATTCTGATAATTATCCATTAACCACGACAGATGACTTTATATGTCTATAAAATGTGAATATCAACTGGCTAATATCGGGCCCAAATCCAAACGCATGTAAAACTTTAAACATAAATCTCCAATCCACTGAATCGAAGGCTTTTTTAAAGTCTAAGCACGCATATTTTCTTTGTTCAAGTAACTGATTAAATTGTATATCAGTCAAATATTATCTCCTATATATCTATTGGCCATAAACCCAGTTTGATCTTCACTGATCAAAGAGGGCAGGACACGTTTTAAGCGATTAGCAATACAAGTGGATCCTATTTTGTAAACAACATTAAGGAGTGAAATTGGCCTCCAGTTTTTTATTAGGTCTTTTGATTTATTCCCTTTTGGTATGGATATTATTATTCCTTCTTTCTGCGTTGATGATAATTCACCTTTTCTAAACCCATTATTTAAATTTAACAACGAATGCACTAATATCTGGTATGCCAAAAACAAACAAACAAAGAATTCAACAGTAAAACCATCAAAGCCTGGGCTTTCATTGTTTTTCATGTTCTTCAGTGCAACACTTGTTTCATCTAAAGTAATTTCCCCTGCGAGTGAGGTCTTTTCTTGCACTGTCAATGTTGCTATATCATCAACCAAGTCTAATATTTCAAATCTTCTAATTGTCTGTCAGAATATAATCTTTCATAAAACATTTTGACTTCCTTTATAATGTCCTTAGTTTCATATATTTCCTCACCATTGTTTAAAGTAAGCCTAATCATTTGTTTACTCACGTAATTACGTTTTTCAAGTGCACAAAAATATCTTGTTATTTTATCTCCTTCGGCGACCCATCTCGCTCTCGATTGAAGCAGAACTCCCTCCATATTTTTCTCTGTAAGTGCAGTTAGCTCCTGTTTATAAGATTCTAGTTTCCCTTTCTCATCTTCTGTCAGTTTAATTTTAGTTTCTAAGCTCTGGATATTGTTCTGCAAATCCCTTTCCTTTTCCTGATCCACACGTTTTTTCATTGTAGCATACGAGATTGTTTTTCATCTAATTTTCATAAGTAGTACGTCTAAAAATAGCTGATCGGAAATTACAAATTGAATGTCACATTTTGGGATAAAAGGAAGTTGTTCCCGAGAATAGGGTAGAGCTGCATATTCTTCAATCACGGTTCTTATAACAACATTGATTTCATTTGCAAACAGCTTATCTTTTAATGGGGAATTATTAAATTCTGTACTGGACTTCTTATCAAAAACAACAACATTGAAGATGTGACATGTCTGTAAAAACCTAGGACTTAGTCAAAAAATTTTTTTTTACTTCCATCATGTTTTCAGGGAAATGTAAGATCTGCTGCGATAACTTTGCATTTCATCAAGCTTGCTCGTCACCCCAGTTCCATGGTTTTATGTGCCACAGAACTATCCCCCCTTTTTATTTATTATTTATTATATATATATTTCTTCTTTTCTATTTTTGATGTGCAGAAGTTTTTGCTGGCCTTCCACAAAACACTCTTATCTCCAAGTGTGACAACACAGCTCTTATCCTTGCTTAGAAAAGGCAACATTTTAACTCAAATAGAATGTAGCCAAAATTTAAATTTCACAACAGCAATTTAATTGATGCATTTTCAGACAGGCCATATTGATACAAGAAAATGAAGAAAAAAAGAAGAAGAAAAAGAAGTAACTGTTTATCTTAATTAGTTCCAAAGATATAGCCATTCAAAAACACAATTTTGCATGACAATAAACAGTTTATTACATTTTCTCAAATTTACCCACATAGTGGTTCACATGAACACGGGAGAATCCAAATACTTACACTTTTCAAAAGTATATCTTGGTTGCACTTTGTCACAGCTAAATCATATGGTCAGCAAAGAAAGATGAAACAGAGGCAGAGGGCTGAAGCTGCTCCAAAAAGCAATTCCGAGCTTGCTGATTTGCATGAAACAGCACTTTTGACACCACACAGTGGTTAACATATGGCAATGACAGCTTTCCGAATGGATTTCCAAGCAGGGTTTTTGCACTTTTTTTCTTTTTTTTTTTTTTTTTCCTTTTTCTTTTCTAAGCAGCACTGACTCTTACTTTTAAAGTTACAGGGTCTTAAAGTAAAAGTCCAAGGTTAAGTATGCAAAATGACCATAGAAATAATTTACAAATAAGTCACTAGTTTCAGATTTAATGCAATAAAAAATAAAACAAATTGTTTTATTTTCCGTAGGCTTCCCCGGAAGTGACGTCTGTCCGGGGAGTCAGTGCGGTTGCCATCTTAGATTCTTCAGTAAACTGTGTATGCGTGTGGTCGACAAAAACGTTAACTATGCCGGCCTACTGTGTTGCCGCGAACTGTAACAATTCGCAGACGACCCCAGGTATAACAATGCACGAGCTCCCGCACAATCGACCCGCAGTGAGGCGAAAGTGGATTAAGTTTATACAATTCAAACGATCTGACTTTCTTGCTGCGCCGCATCACTCCCATTTGTGTAGCAAGCACTTCAGTGAGTGCGATTTCGCAAACCCCATGTAATACCGCATGGGGTTTGCTTCGAAGCTGACACGATGTTCCAGTACTCTTTCAAAATCCTGCCTGACGCCTGACGTATCAAACTGATACGGCTGTATCCTTGTGGGTCTCTCGGGCAAAGTATCAGTTTCATATTCGGAGCTCGAGTTGGCCATTTTGCAGCGACTCCCCAGAGTGACGTAGTTGGCATATGGTCACGTGATTTGGGCGTCATGAAAATGCCTTTTTTTCGTGCATTTATAACCCTCAGATCACAATTTCACCTACATCATCATTCTCAGCGAGCTTTAACAGAAATCGTGTCCAAAATCACCCCTAACTTGTCCTTTAAAGTAGGCAAAAACTACAGCCTGCAAAAACTTCACTTTTCACAGTGGAAAAAAAGGATCAATCTAATGGTTTTCATACTTTAAGTTTAACTCATAATAACTTGAAAACCACTACAGATACAGTCATGAAACTTTGCATGTACATTGAACTAAGTGTATACTTGCAGCAGCATTTGCAGTTATTTTGAGAGTGATAGAGTCTTAAAGCCTGCAAAATCTTCACTTTTCACAGTGGAATAAGGACAAATCTAATGGGTTCCACACTTTAACTCATAATAACTTGAAAACCGCTACAGTAACTAAGTTGGTGTTTTACGCCCAGTCAACCGGTGCGGTTATATCAGGGCGATACACATCTCATATTGTATATTTAATTTTTAATAATGTGTATGTCTTAAAATGGGTCTATATACAGTTTTAAAACCATGCTTAAAAGGTGAAAACATAAACATAACTAAAAACGATCTCAAATTTTAAAAAAATCCAAAAATATTAATTTCTTTTAAAAATTAAAAATCTTTCAGGTAAAATATCCTTAAACAACATGCGCAGTGATTTAGCTGTAAAGTGGCTCTCTCTTATTTCAAGAAAATCCAAACAAGTAAGTAAAATATGCTCTATGGTTAAACGTTTATTACATGCGATGCACACTGGCGGTTTCTCACCCTTCAGTAAAAAGGAATGAGTAAGAAAAGAATGGCCAATGGGACAACTGGGCCATCACAGTTTCTTCTTTTCTGTTTTTCCGAGGACAAGATATGACTAAGTGCCAAAAGGTGTGCATGGGTCAGCAAAAAAAGTATGAAGTAAAGTAAAAAGAAGTAGGTTTTTAGAATGTATACTATATTGATAATCATCACTTCAAAGTGGAAGATAATGACTTGATTAGTTTTTGAGAAAACGAGCTTTGAAAGATGAGAAGTGTATTATGTCGGATGTCAGGGATTGCGACACAAAAGTGCTACTGTATGGTTGGTAAATTATAATTTTTTATTCCCAACCACTTTAGACAGATTAAGGATGTCCTCACAAGTATTTTCAAATAAATTTATTGCAGTCTGACTTCTTACAAAAATAATTGACGTGTACTGTTTGTCGCAATACCTGACATCCGACATAATTTTAAATGTTTTTACCGTTTCTTTCTGACAACAAAAAGCACAAAGTTTCATCCATTCTGCCATTCTAGTGCAGGTAACAGACACACTGGAAAGTCAGTTTTGAGGAATTTGTTTCTTTTCTTAACATAGCACACCAAAAAAAAAACTACAAAAAGTGTCGAACATCAGCATTACAGCAAAGTATGACAATGTCATAAATGTGACTTGACAGTCCAATAATTATTGAAGATTCTACATTTCTCTTCAACTAAAAAATTTAAAAACATATATTTAAACACAGTGCTACATCCAACTTATGATTTTGTGCTTTTAGTTTTACGGCAGAATCATAAAATCTTGAACATCAGCTTGCGACAGTAGTAAGACTTGACAGTACAAGTCTCTACAACATTAAACTTTCTCTTCAGCTATAAAAATACACATAAGGTAGTAAAGCAGCATGTACTTAGATCCAGAGTACTGCATTTAACTTCCTTTTTGATAGGCATTACATTCAGTTGGCTTGTAATTAAAGCATTGTAACCCTGTTGAGCACTTCTGACTGGCTATCTCATACTTCAGTTAAAAAAAAAAAAAAAAAAATCTAACAGAAGTTCATACCACCTCCTCCAGTATAAAAAGAGACTGTACCTTGAATGTTTCAAAGAAAGCACACCAAACAGCAGAGCACAAAGAAAAAGAAAAAAACTCTTACAAACAAACATGAAACAACACTGAATTTTGAGTGTCCCACTGGTATTTCACATCTCCAACCCCCGTTGAGCCGGCTTCTCGTGCCGGGGGTTAAACCAAGCTGCTCCACCCCTTTCACTCCTTTCTTACGTCTAGTTTCTGTCTACTGACCCTTTCAACTATATTTCATTCCAAAAACTCTCCGCAATACCTCTGTTTTCAGCTCCCTTCTTACAGCTAATTTCTACCTAACCAGCCATTCTCCTGTATTTATCTACAACACAACTCTTCTTCATATGCTTCTTCTTACTCTCTGCGGTCACCTTCAGACCCAGCGTGTTTGCCGTGCGCTGCATCCCGTGTCGGGGGAGGATGGGATCCTGGTGGCTGAGGTCCCCCGTGGGGTCCAACACGCTTCTTCGGCCCGGACTTCCCCTAGACGGGTGGTTGGGTTGGCCCGACCCAATCAATCGGCTGGTCGTGCTTTGCCCTAATTTCGATTAGAAGGCAGCGGCTCAGGGTCAATCAGGAGATAGAAGTAAACTTTGTTTTGTTTTTATCACCTAAGTATATTGCGTTTTGAGCCCTGGTGCGCACTTGCTGGAAAGCCGATTGTGTGGATCTCCTTGCTGGACTCGGTGGCGGGTGGGGACAACTGTAACATGGTACCTTTTGCTATTCAGAAGGGTTTCCAGGCAGTGGCCGGAACCCTCAAGAGCATTAAGATGTTGAGGGATGGATCTTGGAAGAGTGTGGCAAAAGGGCCCAGGCCGAAAACCTACTCCGAACAAACAGATTTATCGACGGACCAGTCAGAGCCACTATTCACAAGACCCTGAACTCCTCTCGGGGAGTAATCAGATGTCGGGACCTTGCTGACATGACGGAGGTTGAGATCCGGGATGAACTGAAGGATCAGGGTGTTGCTGGGGTGAACCGAGTGACACTGAAGAAGGAAGAGAAGGTGATCCCCACCAACACCCTTTTCTTGACGTTTGGTTCCCCGGAACTCCCGAAAGAGATCACGGTCGGCTATCTAAAGGTGAAGGTGGCCTTGTTTGTTGCAAACCCTATGCGTTTCTTCAACTGCAACAAGTTTGGACACACGAGCCAACGTTGCAAGGTTGCTGCGAAGTGTACGGGTTGTGGAAAAGATAAGCATGAAGGTCAATGTGAGGGACCCAAGCTGTGCTCAAATTGCAATGGTCCCCACGCTTCATCGGCTAAAAGATTGCCCAGTCTGGCAGAAGGAAAAGGAGATTCAACGTGTCCGCGTTGAGAAACGCATATCATTTCCAGAAGCCAGACAGTTGGCTCAAGCTAAGATGCCGACTGTGATCACTGGAGGTAGGACCTACGCTGCTGCTGCTTCCACCAGAGGAGAATTTGAACACCCCTTTGCAGGCGGTGGCTGCGAGGGTGACGTTGAACAAGGTTGTTACCTTCTGTAGTATTTATCTTCCTCCATCAGATCACGTAGCCAATACTGATCTGATTAACCTAACTGAACAACTGCCATCTCCGTTTGTTCTTTTGGGTGACTTCAACTGTCACTCCCCGGTTTGGGGTAACGAGTCCTATAACAGCAGAAGACAAATGTTGGAGGATCTCTTCTCAGAAATGGATTTTATGTATTCTGAATGATGGTTCATCGACTTATATTCACCCCGCCACCGGTTCCACTTCCGCACTGGATCTCTCCATTTGTGGCCCATATCTGGTCCTAGACTATGAGTAGAATATACATGAAGATCTGTGTGGAAGTGACCACTTCCCTGTAATCCTAACCATCAACGCTGTTGAAGAGGAAGCTACACCTAACAGGTGGAATTTAAAAAAGGCAGACTGGCTGTCCTTCCAAGCTCAGTGTTCCTCTGAACTGACGGAGGAGGTCATGTCTGCCGAGGATCCCGCCGGTCAGTTTACTGACCTACTTATTCAAGCAGCAGACAAAGCTATACCAAAAACACACTTCTCGAAAAAACTTCCCAAAATTCCATGGTTTAATGACAGCTGTAAAAAAGCAATTAAAGAAAGAAAGAAAGCTCAGCGAAAGTTTTTTTTCTAACCCACCGCTGAGTAATGTTCAGAATTTTAAACTTTTAAGAGCCAAGGCTCGTCATGTTGTCAAACAACAAAAAAGTAACTCGTGGAGGCATTTCTGTAATAAATTAAATTCTAATCGCAAACACAAAAGGTCTGGAAAGCTATTAGGAAAATAAAGGGTAAGGGTGGTTGTAATTCTATTAATCATTTAAAAGTTAACGGCAATCTCATTACCGATCAAAAAGGAAGTAGCAGAAGTATTAGCTAAAAATCTGCCAAAAAATTCTTGGACGGATAATTATTCTGATCAATTTCAGAGGATTAAAATGTTAAAAGAAAAACGACATCTGGACTTCTCTTCCAAAAATGAAGAGGAATACAATCTACCTTTTTCAGTGGCTGAATTGAAGCAATTGTTACAGAGAGCCAACGATTCAGCCACCGGTTTGGACCAAGTCCACTACCAACTTTTGACACACCTCCCAAATTCTGCTCTATCCGTTCTTTTAAAAGTTTATAACCACGTGTGGGAATCTGGCTGTTTTCCGTCATCGTGGCGTGAGGCAGTAGTTATCCCCATTCCCAAACCCGGTAAAGATCACTCGGATCCTGGTAATTTCAGACCTATAGCATTAACCAGCTGTTTGTGTAAGACGATGGAGAGGATGATCAACGCTCGCCTCATGTGGTCCCTCTAGTCGCAGGGTCTTCTTTCCGAGAAGCAGTGCGGCTTCAGGAAGAACCACAGTACGTTGGATCATCTCGTTCGTTTTGAAATGTTTATTAGAAATGCCTTCATTAAAAAGGAACAGGTCTTAACCATTTTCTTTGACCTTGAAAAGCTTACGACACAACATAGAAGCACGGCATTCTGGCGGACCTCTGGGATCTCGGTTTCAGGGGCCACCTCCCCAGGTTTATTCAGAGCTTCCTGTCGGAACGTTCTTTCAGGGTTAAGCCCGTTCTTAATTGGGCGAATGTTTCTTCGCGAACCTAGTTGGAAGTATTCGGCGAAGCTAGTTGGTTCTTAATTGGGCCAACTTTTCTTCGCGAACCTAGTTGGAAGTATTCGTCCAAGCTATATTCGGGGTCCAAAAACCTTCGCTCAACATGTTCTGGGAACATTCGCCCTATTGGACGATCATTGTCTCTGATTGGGTGAGAGCAGAGCTCTCCTGTAAATGGAGAAAAAACAAAAATAAAAATGGATGACGGTGTCGCTAGGTTCTTCACTCGCTTCGAAGGGAATTTTTTTATTTGTTGACTTGTGTTGACTTGTGGAAGGCGCAGCCTTGTCTCGGAGAACCCAGAATGAGATAGTAGTTAGTTGAATTACCCTGTGAGGGATGATTAAAGTATACTGACTTGACATGACTTGACTTTAGCCTACATTTCCATCATGCTGTCTGCTGCGCGTCTGCCGCAAGTTCGGGCCGAAGCTTGCATCTCATTACAAGCCATTTGAGAATGAAGTAAAGTCTGGACTGTCCGAACCATATTTGGCGAACTAAATGTTCAATTAAGAAACGAATCATAGTTCGTCGAAGTGTCCGAAGTATGTTCGGGCGAACAAACATTCGCCCAGTTAAGAACGGGCTTTAGAGTGGGTTCTACTCTTTCCGAGCTGCACAAACAGGAGATGGGGGTCCCGCAAGGTAGCATCTTGTCCCCGGCCCTTTTCAGCATTAAAATTAACAACATTGTTAAAGCTGTCTTAAAGGGTACCGATTGCTCCTTGTTTGTGGACGACTTTGCTTTGTGTGTGAATTGAAAGACGTTAAACAGAGTGGAGAGAGGTATGCACCTGTGTGTAAACAGCGTTCAGAAGTGGGTGTCTGACAACGGCTTCAAGTTCTCCACCTCTAAGACGGTGTGTATTCATTTTCATCAACAGTACGGTTTTTTCCCAGACCCTAACATCCTTCTGGGGAAAACACCTATAAAAGTAGACAAAGAAGCGAAGTTCCTTGGTCTCATCTTTGACACAAAACTTGCTTTTAAAATTCACATTAAATACCTTAAAACCTCCTGTCAGAAGGCTCTGGACATACTACGTGTAGTGGGACATACTGATTGGGGAGCTGATCGTATCGTTCTGCTGCGCCTTTACCGTTCGTTAGTCCGTTCCAAATTGGATTATGAATGCATTGTGTACGGATCGTCCCGTCGGTCGATTCTGAAACGGTTGGATCCGATCCACCACCAGGGCTTACGAATCGCGTTGGGTGCCTTCCGTACATCTCCTGCTCAAAGTCTGTATATGAACCGTCATTAACTACTCGCCGATTAAAATTGTCTTTAAACTATGTCCTTAAACTCAAATCTCTCGCGGAAAACCCAGCCTATAGTTGCGTTTCTGAATCTGAAAACACCAAATTATCTGAAGCAGCGGAGTCAAAGGTTCTACCTCTTGCCATCCGCATTATCCCCCACTTGGAGAAATCCAAACTCAACCTAAATCTGGTAGATGATGCCTTGCAAACTTTCCGTTCCTGTAGTCCGTTTTGACTGAACCAGTTTCAAAAAAGATACAACAAACCCGGAAATATACAACTTATTCACAACTTATCTCAGAATGCCCTTTATCAGAAAAAATTTCACCGACGGTTCTAAAACAGAGGACGGAGTTGCTGCGGCGGCTATATCAAATAAACCTTTTACCTACCGGCTTCCAGACAACAGTTCAGTATATACAGCAGAGTCGAGAGCTATTTTATTAGCTCTCAAACATGTTTATTATTTGAAAGGAAATTCATTTTTGATATCCCTCTCATCTTTACAGTCGATATTTAACCTAAAGTATGACCATCCAGCCTTAGTTCAGATATTAGACTTGTATACAGAAATGACAAGAGACGGAAGAGAGATTGTTTTCATCTGGGTTCCCGGCCATGTTGGCATTAGAGGAAATTCGGCAGCAGATTCTGCAACTAAGGATGCTTTTGATGGTGACATCTCGGTTGAGCTCATCCCATTCTCAGACCTAAAATCACGCACAAATAAATATATATTAGAGCTGTGGCAGTCTGAGTGGGATGAGTTTCCAGAAAATAAATTATATACTTCCAATAATAAAAGAATGTATTGTTTGTCCCCGGAGAAACAGAAAAGAAGAGACTGTGATGGCTCGATTGCACATTGGCCATTCTTTTATTACTCATTCCTTTTTATTGAAGGGTAAGGAACCGCCAATGTGATAAACGTTTAACCGTAGAGCATATTTTACTTACTTGTTCGGATTTTATTGATATAAGAGAGAGCCATTTTACAGCTAAATCACTGCGCATGTTATTTCAAGATATTTTACCTGAGAAGATTTTTAACTTTTTGAAAGAAATCAATATTTTTGGAAAAATATTAATTTGAGATCACTTTTAGTTATGTTTATGTTATACACCTTTTAAGCATGGTTTTAAAACTGTATATATAGACTCATTTTAAGAAATAAATATTATTAAAATATAAGAGATGTGTATCGCCCTGATATAACCATACTGGTTGACTGGGCGTAACATACCAACTTACTTACTTACTCACATCTCCAACTAGGTCAACCCAATTACTCGCTGGGGGACCGGCACAGCCCTAGCCACCATCAACACTACTTACTTGGGGGGCATGGCCTACTCCGAAGGTACTGATTTTGGAAGACGTGAACAAAATGTCTCAAGGGTGGGTGCAGCAGCCACATCCTCAGTGAGGTCATTTCTGTCCTTGATTGCGTTGGGGGGAAAGGAGAACTTCCTGTAGTCAATACAACACTTGACAGGTGGGCACTAGGTATAAACAGGGAATGGGAATGATGGACTCTTGTGATACTGGGATAGTCACCTGGTATTCACTTGGTGCCAGTGGCTATGGAGCCATGGTGATGGTGGAACTTATAACAGTTCACCAGTCTTGTTTTCCTGCACCTATGTTGGAGATATGGTCAGCCTAGTGTTGTGAGCATGTTGTGTCCACTATGCTGCCTTTTGCTGTACAGACTCTAGGCGGTTGATTAGCTTGATGTTGTTTGGGTGCCAAGTAGAGCTTGCATATTCCAGGACTGGTGTGACAACAGCCTTGTATTTGTAGGCCCTGCCTTTTACTAAAGAGGAGCCGATCTTCAGGGTCCTGCTTGCTTTGTTGGTGATGTTGATATGTCTCCCAGGTGGCGTCTGAGGTCAGTGTGACACCCAAGAAGTGAGTACTGTTGACTGACTTGAGCATCTGGCCATGCAGAGCATGGTAGTGTTTCCTCTTGCTTTTAGTAACACTTAGGATGTCACATCTGTCCAGGTGGAAGCACATGTTCCATCTGCCTTTTCATTACCCATACAGAAATTGTTTAGATCATTTTGGAGTATTGCTTGATCTTCAGCTGTGGAGATGGGGCACTGACAATCTCAGTCTGGAGGTAGGCTGTTGTGGCAGGTCACTGATATATAGGACAAACAATTCTGGGCCAAGAACACTGCCTTGAAGCACCTCTGAGTCCCATGGGACAAAGTTCGACCTCATACCATCAACATGACAGCTTGTTGATCTCTCAGGAAGCTCTTGATCCATGTGTTTGTTCTGCCGGTGATCCCATAATGGGACATCTTGTGAAGCAGGCCTTGGAGAAGTCTAGCCCACAAGGTCTACCAGTTTCCCTGCCTGAAAGTCATGCGCGAGTTCACTGATTTTAGTGATTAGGCCAAGGAGTTGGGTTTCACATGAGCAACCACATCTGAAGCCATGTTGTTTAGGAGCTATGATGATGTTGTCTTACTGCATGATGCTACTGATGACAATATGTGAGAATCTTGCACTAGCTGCAGACGACACTGGTGAAGGAAATTGTTTGGAACCTTTTTGAATGGTAGCATTCTTAAAGACATGTGTGATAAGTGTGGTTCTCCAATCTTCAGGCACAGTGCTGCTACTGAATGCGGAGTTAATGATCAAGGTCATACTCATAGCAGGGGCAGTTTCGTCCTACTCCTGGTCATGTCAGCAGTTACTGGTCTGAAATAATCAGACAATAACAAACAACATGAGAAACATCATCAACCAAAAATCCTATCCACAAACATAATTTATCCATAAAATACAATGAATAATTCAATAAAATTAAAAGTATCAGACCTAAACTAAAACCAAAAAAGCAAAATAAAAAGCCTAGGAGTACTTACTAAACCGTCAATAAATGAGTCTTAGTAGCCATACAAAACTTAAACGAAAAGGTGTCAAATGTCATCAGCAACAAATTTTGGGGTAACCCTGACGTCCGACCGACTTAATCCTCGTAATTTTTTTTTTTTTTTTTTTTTTTTTTTTTTAAATTTCATGTTATTACTGGCCGTCCCCGATTTCACAAGTCGATCTTGTCAAACGAAGCGCTATGCAATGTTGGGATGGTAACTGTCATATTTCACAAATGTCTGCACTGAACGTCAGTTTTTCCGCCACATGGTGATCAGACGACCAAATTACAGCAAGAGCTCATACTGCAACATAATTCTTCATTGCGATACTAGCACAACGTCCGCCACCGCAAATCTCACCCGCTGCGTAAAAACGACACTTCGTCCTACTGCGCTCTAACCTGAACACAAAAGATCATCTAAATAACTACTAACTAGCTGATTTGATAAAATAAACGGTGCAAACTTATGATCGGACGTCAGGAATGGTCGGACGGCAGCCTTATGACAATCATTGCAACATACCTTTCGATGTTCACAGTAGACGATTCCTTCGACGCCATTCAAATCAAATGTGACCGGGAAGTGTCACGTGGTGCCTTCGTGTCTGTGGACAGTGTAAACCTATTTTGTTTTTCGCTCACAACTTGTTAAATAGTCGGACGTCATTTATTGCGACATAATTTCAGGCGCAGCAAATTTTGTTCATACAACAAAACCTTTTTGGTTAAATCTTTTCAAAGCTGCCGATTGACCGCGAGTCTGACGTGCATATGAAGTCATTTCCGCTCATGTCAAGGGTCAGATTTGTTTTCAGTCTGTTGTCAAAAGTTCGCGTTTCGTATTACGACACAGATGACGTCCGATCAAACGAAGTTCGATATGCTTTTGTATAAATTTAGTGGAAGTCTTTCTGATTCATGGATCTTGTAAAACGATCTTTTGCTAACATAATAGGTGTCATAAATATAACTTTTCCGTGTTTTCTTTAACCAAACAGCGCCGACAGAGACGGGCTCCGTGCCACTGTCCGTTTTTCGTGGTTGAATTTCAGCAGTAAATTCACACTTTATCAGACATATTTCCCAAACCGCTTCAAAATTTCTGCTGCAATTATTTCACCTATATCCTCATTCATTTTCACACACATTCAACCTACACTCATGACAAAATATATTTTTTAAACATCTTTTATTCTCAGCACAACCGAGTCACCCATTGCAGACGCACCTTTTGGCACTTAGTCATATACATTCTTTTAATACTGGCAATATCTTATATAATTTATTTTTTGGGAACACCTCTACAGATACAGCCATGAAACTTTGCATGTACATTAAAAACTAAGTGTGAAGTACTCTTGCAGCAGCATTTGCACTGATTTTGAGTGTTAGAGTCTTAAAGTCTGCAAAATCTTCACTTTTCAGAGCAGAAAAAGGACGTGTATGCTAAAAAAAAAAAAAAAAAAAAAAAAGGTACAGCAGTATCACATTTATCATCCATGAACATACAGGTCACATATCGTTTTTACGAATAATGACCACGTCGAGATCGCTTGGGTGTTGCAGAAGTAAAACATGGCGAATCACATCAAGAATCGGGCCTGCTAGGCATGCCTTCACCTAATGTTTATGTTTACCGATGTTTGCGCGTACGAAATACGTCGCAGGGAAGTGGACGAAGCGTGTCGGTGCGCATGCCCAGATGGGATTGCCCCGTCTAAAGTTAGCACAAGCGATGACGCGTGTGATGACCACTTTCTTATCAGCGCGAAGTCAGAGACTCTATTGTCTCGACCATTGTCCGCGTCCATGTATACGAACTTTGTCAAACTCAAAGTCTCGGACTCTAAAGTCAGGAACTTTGGTTTAGGCCAGGCCTACCGTAGTCCCGATTCATAGTTAAGGCCCCGTATGAAAAAAAGTATCAAATAAAGTAAAAAGAAGTAGGTTTTTAGAATGTATACTATATTGGTAATCATCACTTCAAAGTGGAAGATAATGATTTGATTAGTTTTTGAGAAAACGAGCTTTGAAAGATGAGAAGTGTATTATGTCGGATGTCAGGGATTGCGACACAAAAGTGCTACTGTATGGCTGGTAAATTATTATTTTTATTCTCAGCCACTTTAGACAGATTAAGGATGTCCTCACAAGTATTTTCAAATAAATTTATTGCAGTCTGACTTCTCACAAAAATATTGACGTGTACTGTTTGTCGCAATACCTGACATCCGACATAATTAAAAAAAATTACCTTTTCTTTCTGGCAACAAAAAGCACAAACAACATTCAGACATTCTAGTGCAGGTTACCTGACACACTGGAAAGTCAGTTTTGAGGAAAAATGTTAGACACAAATTATGCTACATTTACCTTTTATCTATACCAGCCATTCAGTCAAACAAGGACATACACAACACACAATCAAACCACATTTTCACTCAGTCTCAGCTGATCTATATTGAGTCATATTTCACACAGCTCACAGAGCTACGCGCTGCCACGGACAAATGCACATCAAAACACGCACGCACGCACGCACGCACGCACGCACGCACGCACGCACGCACGCACGCACGCACGCACGCACACACACACACAACGAGGAAAGGAAAAGACAGGTTATAGTGTTGCTGGCGAAAGAGTGAAAAAACATGCAGCGAGTGGACCTTTCGGCACGTTTTGTCATTACGTGGTGACAACACGTGCCGTAGTGACAAAACGTGCCGCAATAGAGCATGTTCAAGCACGATTGTTGCCAGCGATGCCTGTCAAGTGTGGTGACAAAACATGCCTGAACATGCATGTGGCATACAATAAGCAGCATGTTTACTAGGACGAGGCATTTTAACTATTGAGTGACTGTTGATTTGTAGGTCCTGTAGTGTCTTAGGTCCAATAGTGTCTTGGTCATGGCAGACACCAGGTAGAACTGACATGGATCAGTTCTCGGCAGTCCAAATCTTGGTTTAGAACCAGTTTTATGTTGAACCAGTTCCCAGATGCTTGGGGTCCAAATCTTGATCTTTCCTTAGAATCAGTTTTATGTTCAACCAGTTGTGAGATGCTTGTGATCTCAAGTAAGAAGTTAGAAGTTGAGTTTCGGCGGTCCACAAACAAAAAGATATGGGAGACAAATATAGAACAATAAATCGTCATGCGCCCATCAAGAAGTCCTCAGTTGAGAATCGATTAGCAGCTACAGATGTTCATTCTATATTGATTTTTTAAAATTCATTTTTGTAAAATTACTCCCAGGTGTTTCTCATATGGTGTTTCTTTTAGAGTTGTTCTGACCTCTAGTAGTTTTTCAGTTTTGGTTTGTTTGTTGCTGTTTTTTTTTTTTTTTTTTTTTCAAGTCTAACTTTTCATTTTGTGGTCTATCAAGTTGCAAGCAGGCTACTGTAATGAAGTTTTGATAGCAGGAATGTGTGCCGCACGCCGTCCAATGCTTTGGATATGTCAACAGCTATTAGTTATTCCTTTATCATCACATTATAGATGCAAAGTAGTTGATTGACTTCCACATCTCCGTGCTTGTGATTGTGCAGTTATCGCAGATGATATCAGCATAATCACAATCATGGGTTCCAATGCTTTTCAGCTTATTTTGTACTGGTAAGACACCAAGACAGGAAATGAACAACAAAGACCTGCCTGTCACCATAACTACTTGTGTACCTGCCCATCTATGTCTCCTTCATTTTCATACTTTCATTTAGATGAACTGCTCAACCCGTCAACGTTTCTACTGAGTTGCATGACTCATAAATTGGGCGAGATGCTATACTATAAGACCGCAGCTGCAGATTGTTGATGGAGACAGCTCCATTTTTTTTTTTTAACATGTGGGTATTGAGTCGGTTATACCTGCGTGCGGTTTGACCATATCTTTCCGTGTTGCATCGTTGTAAAAGATATAGAAATTTTCAACCAATGTCGGAATTTTCGGCCTCGCATTTTGACGTCAAATACATCAAGAAATATGCTGGCATTAAATAACGGGAGCACATAAAAATATAAGAATGATAACAAATGAAAGATGAAAAGTTAATCTATTGCATTGCACGTCCACATTGATTGATTTACCGTTTGGTTTGATCCCACCAGTCCCTGTTGCAAAGATCTGCGACAAGTTGCAAAGTTCTGCGATCAGGTCAACCCAATGTTTCCAGAAGGAGAGATACAATCAGCAAGCATTCCCACTGGTAAATACTGGTCCAACTACATGGCAGAGATTCAGGCTCTTGTGCAAGCCTCTTCTATGGTCAGAGACTCCGAAAACGAATATCAACAGGTTGTCTTCCTGTCTGACGCACTTTCAGTCCTGGAAGTTACAGCAGTAGACAAACACCCTCGTCTATGAGGTCGCACAGAATAGGCCTGCAGTGTGTCCCAGCCCACTGTGGTCTTCAAGGAAATTGAAAAACCAGACGAACTCACCAGATTTGGAGCCAAAGGAAGACAGCAAGAAAAGAAGACCCTCACCCTGGGGCAACACACCGAGAGGGATGACTTCCACTTCCTTGACCGGTTGTGGTCATTGTAACCTTACGGACGGTCGGTGGATGCATGGAATGGTGATACGTGTGTTTTAATGGAACCCTCGAAAAATTCAGAAGTCGCAATCCAGTCACGACATGACTGAGTAAATTCATAACTTGAACAGAAATCAAGTTGCAACAACTCACACAAAGTCGGCTGGAAGATTCGAATGCTGTCATCAAGCTAGTATGTATTTGCGGTCTCCTCCAAAGTAGCATAAGGCAGTACATGGGAAGTTGGCACCTGCACACTTGCATCTTGTTTTACAGTCTTGTTTGCAGCCACAGTGCATCGTCTCGTAGTACAAGTCCTCAGCCTGACGAAGTGTTGTCCATAGTGGCTTCCATCCTTGGTCCATCCCCAGGCGGATGGAGATGGCAACCTTGGTGCTTTGTGGAGATGTGTGTGTTGATGGCTTTGCATCGTTGGGAGAACAGCTTTTGCCTTGCTGCATTCACTGTTGTTACTACACAGTTCTTTTCATACATGAACACAACAAATTGCTCAATCTTCTCAAATGTATCTTGTGACAGATATGCTTTCTCAGTACCAACTTCTAAAAAAAAAAAAAATTCTGGCAGGTCCTTTTTCCTTGTTTGGCATGCAATGTAAAGCCGCGAAAACAAAGAGCAGCCGTTGCGGAGGATTGTCAGGGAAGATTTCTGAGCCTTCCATTGTTGCACAAACACATGCAGCTGGTTCTTTCGCAGAGGCTTTTTGATTGGTTTTGTTCTCTCTTCAGGCAAAGTTTTTATATTGCTGTATCCCACTGGTGATGACTGAACTAACTGCAGTCATGGTAGCCGCGTCTACAATGACGCTGGAGTCCAGAATCTTCAAATGGATTTCCAGCTTCCTCAAAAGAAACAACAAGAGCTTGAACGTTTATCTCAGCTGAAGGCTTTCTGCGGTGCATGGCTTTGCTCACGGTGATCCATGCAGTCTGCACTTTTGGATGTCATGCTATGCTGAAAGCTTTTGAGCAAACGAGCAATCTGTGGCCCAGCAGTCACCCACTGTCTCAAAGCACCTGGATTGCTGGCAAGTCCTACTACACCTCCATTTCCTCTTACCATCGCATTGCACTGCTCATGTGATTGGTCATGTGCTTGTGCACAACAAATCTACCATTGCAAAAGGCTTGATGCACGTCACAAAGGTACGCTGATAACTATCTGGTGTAGTTGATGTGGTCAAGGGCAAAACAACAACATGGTAACAGCTTTGTCAGTGTGTGTATGAACTGGTTGAAGTATGCAGTTTGGATGGATTGAGTGAACTGAAGAATGCTTAGCTCCAACTCCAGCACACAGCTCCAGTGTGGAAACTTTGGCTGCTCTCGATGTTTCTTGGACCAATCTTCAAATGTGTCATTTTTGTCCTCCCTTTTCTCAAATGCGCTGTGCTGCAATATGTAGAGTGCAGCAGCAGTGAAGTTTCATGCCAGGGTAGACTGGAACGGGCATCTCTTTGGTTTTTGTATGGCGACGAGTTTGTGTCTGGGTGTCTTGTTTTTGTGAACCAGATTCGTTTTTGCTATTGAATATCATCAACTGGGAGATTATTGATGCAGCCTGTGTGTGAAAAGAACACTTCCATGCTATTACACAGAGTGTGTGTGTGAGCTTGACCATAGATAGGTCTGAAGGGAATTACTTTTTTCGAAACGACTTAAAGTTGGACTTCTCTGACTTCAAACAAGTCTGTGACATCACTGTAAACAATTTATTCATAAGAGGCATAACACAAATCGGCATGATTATGAGCACAACTGCTAACCATACACTTTACAGCATCGCTTTTGCACGCGCAGACCTGATCCCTTTATTACAGATACTGTCACAATTGTAGCACAAAAACGAAATCGCCTTCATTCTCACAGACTATACATGGAAAGTATTACAATAAATCGTGAGGATGAACTATTTATCTGGGTGCTGAAAGCAGATTTAGCATGCATCATGTATTGTAAAAGCTGAAGCAGACGACCTCATATCCAAGGAGGCACTCGGAAATTCCTGGGGCATTTTAAGTGCTATTCTAGATCACAAATATCATCAGAATCATCCAGAGAGAAATTTGCAACCGAAAACTGAGTTTGATCACGTATGTGTCTTTCCGCATGCGTATGTGCCATTAATGTTTGATCTAGATCGAGATTCCGGGTGATAACTTGCACGCTTCCGCTATCTTGGTTGAGTGGAATGTTTTTTGTTTTTTCTATCGTGCACCACACTTGTCATGATTGACTTCCTATTTTAAACAGTATGAAAAAAATCAATATTAATTTCCACAGGTAATAAAAACGTTCCTTGCATTTCATTTATTCATCAGGCGTAACAGAACTACAAGATCTAGTGACTCATTTGCTTCTACCCCAAATGTCAAACTGATTTGTCTGAACAAGTTCACTATGGAACGCTAATTAACACCACGGAGTGCTGATTCTGATCAAAATCAGTCTAACATCTTTCCCATCATTGGACTGCCCTAAGTGCCGAAAATGGCGAGAAAAAGTGGGAGAAGTGGGCAGCTTTAGGTGTCGAGTTTGAAATGACACAACAGAATCGCACACAAGGATACACACACACATGATCTGCGGGATAATTTTGGATTTTTTCCCGCCTTTTCTGGTCTTTTTGCCATCACACCCGGCACTCACACAATTACGCTCGCTCTCTCAGAGGAAGAAGGAAAACTGTTGACAAGCTTTTTGACACATGTTCAGTGTTACATCAGATATTCATTATAAATATGATTCATTCTTTGAGTTACAGATCGGGAAAGGCTATAGTGGTTTTGATTTTCTAATGCAGCTTTTAATACTAAATATACACTAACATATTAGCTGTAGAGGCTAATTTCTCGAGTGTTTGTCAGAGCAGTCCTTTGGGAGTTATTCTGATTTCTATAGCACGAGTTGATGCAGAAAGAATCAGTTTGACGCAGCGGGATTCTCCTCAGTTGTGCGAGTTGCCTGATCAACCGCTATGTTGTAATTCGATTTAATCATTGCGCTTGTGCTCCGCGTAAATTCTAGAAAAGTGTAAAATTTAATATAAACAGCAAAACGACGGGTCTTAACTCTCTAGAATACAAATGATTCGGTCAATGGTGCGTTTAGTCCGTTACTAAGATTCACTTAGATTTGTGTCCACACCAAATGAAACACTGCCTTTGACAGAGCCATCGGTACTTTCGAGTGCCTTACTGTACAGCGCATTGTCAAAGCCATTGCTGTCACCATTAAGTAGTTGTCGTCCTGAAGGCAGAGTCAGTTGGCCCCGTAGGAAAAACACGGCAACTCCAGCCACGGCAACAAGA
This sequence comes from Alviniconcha strummeri, assembly GCA_963584105.1. NCBI lineage: Eukaryota > Metazoa > Mollusca > Gastropoda > Provannidae > Alviniconcha > Alviniconcha strummeri. The sequence goes on along the minus strand of OY757553.1, from coordinate 7,167,144 downwards.
GCCAGTGTCCCCAACACAATACCGGCTACATCTCCTCCGGACAGCCCAGCACCGCCAGCAGCGCTACCCATATCTGCGAATACAAAGCAACAAAAACCGGTCAGGTCTTCTTGCAGAAGTTTCTTTTGCACTTTTGCAGAGATAGCTTTTGTAACGATTTTTCATTTGCTTTAGAGTGACAACGTGATAGACTTGATCCACCATCGGCTAACTGAGTGTCTGAATACTATGGCAACATGTAGAGAAGCGTGTTGTTTTTTTGTTTTTGTTTTGTTTTTGTTTTCATCACTGATAGTTGAACTATGTTGATATTTTACACCCACGGCAGTCCATGAGCGACATATTGAGCGACATATTGCTTCTTTTTAGTGTCTGACCGTTTTTCCTCAATACAAACAGCAATATTCATCAACAAAAAGCTTATTTCAAACGTCAAAGTGTCAAAAACTGAACCTTGTCATTTTTGAATTTTGATCTACTCAACGTCATTATGTAGAAAATGTAAGAACGTATATAGAGAATGTAAGAACGTAAGATACATGAAAAACAGTTTTGAATCATTCAAAAAAAATCAGCTACTGTTCTTTTTCGTTGATTGGTGTGACCAGCAAAACAGACTATCTGACTGAAAGAGAGTGGCTCATGGAATGTAAGCTATTGTGGGATGGTTTCGATCATTTTGTCACATGACTCGATGTCAAAAGGTGCCAAGTCCCACACCTACCACACAAAATTGCTTATAACTGATTATTATGATGTTCTTGGTTGTTTTCGTTTGTGGCTTACAAACTGAAGTACTCAAGAGTATTTGAGAAAAAAATCAGAAGGAAGCACGCAAATATAAGAGAACACGAAGTGTAAATGAGGGTGCAAATCTTACTAAATCGTCGAGCATTTTGACTTCGCGTGATGGTGTATATAGCTGTAGATAAACACAGAAAATAAACATATTTTTGGTCTTATGGTGTTGCTCTTGAATCGAATTGTCTATGGAATTGTTCCAAAGCAACCCAGCAGCCTGAATTTCGATGTGATATGGCATCAAATTGTGCCTGTTACTTGCTACACTTGCAAGCAGAGGAACATATCTGAAGCATGCTAAAAAGAAACTTGCTACACTTGCAAGCAGATGAACATATCTCAAGCATGCTAAAAAGAATGGAATCAACCCGAAACGAGGTTCATAAACCCACTAGAAGATGACGTTTTCGATGCTCATGACGGCACTGTGTTTGTCGTGAGTGCCTACCGGAACATTCAAGTACTAAGAAACATGCAAACATTGTTGAGATCTGATGTAAATTAAATGATACTGTATTTCTGATGAAAATATGGTAGAGACTAACGCACAACTTCTGTAATTAATGTCAGCGTTGGTGGGAGAATCTTTGTGATGTTTGTCTCACTAGGCCACTGGTAGACTTGCTGCTGCTAACACTAGCAGTCATGTGTTTAAGTGTTAACGGTCTACGTCCTAGGTTTTTACATTGACATGTCACATCTTCAGTGTTTTTCTTTTTGATACAAGGAAAAATAAAAATTCTGGTACAATGCAGGTTTGTGGAAAAAGGGAAAAGATTTTAAACAAAAATAATGCAGTATTATATCAAAATTATCAAACTAGGTTTTGCAGGGTGGTTTAAAAAAAGCTTTGAGCTGGTGAACAAAAGACAGGTTGGTTCAAAAAACATGTAACTTGGGTTTCAGGCCCTTCTTAGTGTGGTCTAGTCATTTTGATCAGTTATGACAATTCATAATCATGTATATCATTTGCAACATTTAGTTTTTGATTCTGCTGAGATGGCGGGCATTTCGAGAGATTTAGCTGATGCATCTCTTGTGCTTGGAAGTAGTAATAATGTAAGATTTCCGCTAGCGTGGGGGACAGTGTTACAAAGCATTCAGCTGATCCGATGTATCGCATTGATGAGTCCTGTGGTGGGATTCGAAACTCAAATTTTTTGCACCGGGGTTGCGTTCTACTCGGTGAAGTCGCTCTTTGTTTTTCCTCACACTCTTGACTCGAAAAGATCGTCATTTTCTGATTTTTTTTAATAGTTGATTTGTATATCATACATAACATTTTGAATTTCATTTTTATGTGAAGCTTGTGTGATGGGCATTCCTAGTTTTCTGTTATTGTTTTGAGCAATGAAATACAGTGTACAGATTGGGTGGACGGTTTCTGGAGATTTGTTACAGCGTCTGTACTCTGTATGGTGGTACATTATGTTTGTCACAAGTAACACGTAGACAGTAACTGTTCCATAGTGTAGACCAAAATTCTGGTGTCCAGCTTATAAAAAACACACAGAGAAAACCTTACTAAAGCTGGCAGTTGAACAAGTGGAAAACTGAATTACATTTTTGACGCTGAATTTGGTAGATTGCTTTGTTCTGGTTTCTGGGGACTCGTGACACCATTATGTTTGTTTCTCACACACATAAATGTGAATGACAACAGAGCGGGTTAAAGGGCCCAGAAAGGCAGTTTTTGTTTGCAAAGGAACGTTGAAAATCGACCGAATTACGAAAGTAGTGACCTTCAAATTCTAATCACATGTCACTACCATGAAAGTAAGTATGTTTACGAAGGAAAAAATGCATGCCGATCAGGCCGAATTTCGTCTGCTTGCTTTAATCTCGGAAAACGCGCGAGATCCGTGACGTAGATCTCTGATGTCACAAACAGACACTGAGGCGAATGGAGAATGAGGCGCGTTTTCAGAAACCATCAATCACTCCACAATGAAAATGCCACGCGAATGTGCGGCCGTGGGATGAGCAGAGCTGCAGACTAAAAGGTCGTTGTTTTCCTTTCACACCTTCCCGAAAGATAGCGGTCGAAGGAACCTCCTTCCTCCATCCTTGGAGATTCGAACTGGAAATTGTTCCAAGTCGGTTATCCTGTGGACACCCACGCAGACATGAACTTTTTACTAAGGGTATCAGTCACGCATCGCCAGGCTTTCGCTAGGTTGATCCTTGATAGATAGAAGGAACGGTCTCTTCGGATGAAACCTCCGTCAATTCTACAAGGAATATATCCAGACCGACCAAAGGACCCAGAAATACATTTTGACACCTTGGCACCCAGTGTTTCCACCCAGTGTTAATTTTAAAAATAAAAAAGGGAAAAATCCTCCGTCACCAGAAACCCTCCAGACAATGAAAGGGAAATCATCAAAAGAGGAAAATGTACACACAAATCCTCAGCAAGAATGAACTCGTAATGAATGCAGAAGAAAAAGAAAGAAAAAAGAAGCGAAACAAACCAAACAAAAAACGAATGGACATGGTAAACACGGAGAAAAGAAAGGAAAAACAGGAGGTACAACTACTGAACTACCAACAAATACCCTTGCCTTGTCAAGGGTAGGGTAGGGTGAGAGACAACTGAGAGAAAAGTAAAAGCCGAAAGGTAAACAGAAACTCGACTGGCCTGTGCACATTTTAGACCAACGAACATCTGGCTTAGAGAAAAATAGCGGCACTCTCACGGGGCCGCGCCGAAGCCACGGCACCAATCGGTCGACATCGCAGTTTGTCCCTAATATGCTCTTTAGCATCTGAGGACATTAAGAAAGAAAGAAGGCAAAGACAGAAAGTCTATCACGAATGCCTACGGCAGAAAAGTCCGTGTAAGAAAGAAACTGTACACAAATGCCTGTGACGAAAAAAACAGACCACAAATGTTGGTGGCAAACGAAAAATGGCTGCCCTAATCAGGCAAGCAAATAGCTGACCCCAAATGAAAGAAAGACCAAACCATAAAAGCTGGTGGCAAACGAAAAAGGGCTACCCTAATCAGGCAAGCAAACAGCTAACACCAAATGAAAGAAACAAAAAGCGGAAACCACCCCAAAAACGCAAACGGTGGCCTACCTGCAAACATAAGGTGGAAGAAATACCACCAAATCACAACAGTCTAATAGACTACTCTCTGCAACAAATGAATGGACGACTACACTGACTACACAAGAGTACAGAGATAACTGTGCCGACAAACAGATGGAAAGCCAAACTAACAATAACTAACATTAATCTTAACTAACTCTAACTAACCCCTCACTAACCCGGCTTCCATCTAGAAAAAGAAAGGTTGCAGACTGATAAAGAAAATTGCTAATCAGGACTACCGATGACAAGGCATCAGGATATAAACAAATGCAGACGAAAAGAAAAATGCAAAATGGCTGCCCTAATCAGGCAAGCTAACAAGCGGGTACAAAATGGCCAATAAGCCAGAGATAAAAGAAAGAAAGAACGCATGGTGGAAAAGAAGAGGAGAAGAGAGAAAAACAAACCAAACACTTTCTCCAAAAGAAAAACAAAAAACAAAAAAAACAAAAAAGAGAGGAGGCAAGAAATGTCAGCGAACAACGAGACAAAGGCTGCATACGTGTACCGTGTACGCGATACAATCCATTCAGCCGACAACAGCACGGCAGGGCAACAGACGCTCACGAACTACCCCAAACAAAGAAAGAATGAGCGGTTCGTTAAACATTGAGACTACCCCCCTCACTCGTACATCGTAAATAAACGATATAACTCGAGAAACAAAATAGCAAGCCAACTGAGAAAAACAAAAACAAACAGTGAATGGCAAGAACCGGCAACTAGCCCTAACCTAAGGCCACGAAATCGCTAGTCTGTTGAACTAGAACGAACAAGCCTTTTTCATTGTTACATATGATGAAACAAATAAGGCTAAACTGGGAAAATAAATTAAAACACCCAATAAAAGGCAGGCTCCCTGATGAGGTATAGCCTGTTGTGAAAGCAACGAAAAAGACCAAAACGCCACGCAGCTAACAAGGCTCGAGAAAGATGAAATAGTAGGGGGAAATAAACAAAGGCCCAACTACTGAAAAGGAGCTTCATCCCTGGAGATTCGAACTGGAAATTTATACAAGTCGGTTGCCCTATGCACACTCACACAGACCCGACTTCCACGTTTGGTTGCTTGTCTGTTTGTGACGTCACTGCCCGACCGTTGACCTTTAGCTGAAAATAGCTCTCGCGGAATCTCGCATTGAAAATGGCGCTGGTTTTGAAACGTTCAGCTAAATGTATTTTCCGACCTTTTCGCCAAAATCAATGCATTACAACCTAACGAAGCCCTGAAAAAAGTTTTAAACAAGTGAGTAATAGACTGTGTCTTCTCTTCAAACGTTAGTACGGACCTATATGTTGTTTTAAAACGATTTGGAGTGATTTTGTACCCCGCAACTGCCTTTCTAGGCCCTAAATACACCAGTTTGCTTCAGTTGTTGGGATTTTTTTTTATTGTTTTCCAAACTGCCAAATGAACTCGGTATTTTACAGTGTTTATGTTTCTGATGACAAGTGATAAACATCTCTGCGTCACAGTCATGCATGCCCCAAGTAACATTTTACTTCAGCTGCTACAGGCATTCTCTGGCATTTGTTTTAGTTTTTTCAATTCTGGAAAAGTTTTCAACAGTCGGTCTGACAGGTGATAGAAATGACATTTTCTGCTTTTTTAAATCATTGTGAATAATTACGGCATTTTACTTGCCGTCACAAGCACATGTGTCACAAGAAACAAATAAGTTGAATTTAAGGTAGTCTGAAGAGGCTGTTGCTCGTATCATTATGATTAAAGTGATTCCACTGTTCGCATGGTCACTCTAAAGAAAAGAAGGGGATTTTAGAGCCAAAAGGAAACATTGCTTCTGTATAGCTGCTTGAACCATGCAGCTATACAGAAGCAATGTTTCCTTTTGTTACTTGCGACACCATACTTTAACGTCACATGCACATGTGTAACAAGTACCATGTGAAATGTTGCTTCCAGTGTAAGAATCAGACATTGCTGCACTTACTGTCATTTGATCTTGTACTAAACAAATATCTGTCCTGACAAATAAAGTTACCCCTCCATGGTTTTGCTCTCCTTTACAGTGTGGAATTGTCTGCGAGAGGCTGAGTTTTGTGTGCACTAGTGATGTGAGAAACACTGCCAGATAACCACAGTCACCACTACGATGTGAAAACTGACTTGGGTTGCAGAATATACATGTGCTCTTTGAACATTATTTCTCAAATATTGTGCATACAGCAAGATAATTTATGTTGTCACACGTCACGCGTAACATGCACATTGATGTCAATTTCAAACAGCGATATAATAAATACCAATGAACTTTCATCTTTAATTCATACAAAACCATTTCCGTGTAAGAAAGCATGTCCCAATAATGACTGTCACAGATATTTCATTTTTGAGTGACTGGGAAGGCACCTTTTGACACTGCACCACATCGATTGAAAAGAAAAAAGTCCACTGAGAATTCACCATTATTTTGGGGTAGCTGGGAAAGGGACAGCTAGATGTTTTCGTAGCATCATTTATGTCAGTGTCACGCGCTGGGACAGGAAACTAAAACATCAGTTTCGGAACTAACTCGTTCCTGATCTTTGATTGAGGATAGCTTCTATTTTTCACGTGAAATATTTGCCTTTCCGTGTTGCATGTAAGAAGTGAGCAAGACGTACGGTTTTCCAATATATGTCGGAATTTTCCGCCTCGCATTTCGTCTTCACATATGGCATACGGCAACACATAAAAACATAATGATGACAACAGATGAAAGATGGAAAGTTCATCTATTGATTGCACATCCACGTTTTTTTTCTTTCTTTTTTCTTTTTTGTGCGTGTGTGTTTTGTTTTTTTACTGTTCGGTTTCACACCAGACCGTGTTGCAAAGATCTACGACAATTTGTAATGTTTGAAACTGATGCAACTTGGAACTGGCACACCAAATCTGCTACCAATATTATTCAGTTGATCGCATTTTTGTGATTGTGCTGTTTGTTTGATTTGTTACAGTTTCTAGCTGGCAACAGCTACATCAGAAATAATTAAACACACCTGCACCTACATTTGCAAATTTTGTTCTCTGTTTTTTATTGTCAAGTCAGCACACCGAGTCTACTAAGTCGTACTAACTCAGTCGAGTCTGAATCAAGTGTCTAAATCAAGTGGCTAGATTTAATGCAAAAATGAAAATAGTAAACATTGCTGACACAGAGGTTTGCCCGCCTAACTAGCATCCACCGGCTACTCTACCTCTACAGTCATAGAAACTGACTTGTTTTATTCTACCACCATCGCTATGTATGAGCACTTATCTGATCCATATATATGAATTCAAGATTCAAGATCAGAGAAATCAAATCTTTTAATTTCTCTAATCAAAACACAGTACCTTTCTCGCATATGGGGGGTGGGGGGGGGGGAGGAATCTTTCTAAATGATTATCAGCTAAAACCTTTTTCCCCCGTGTATTGCTGGAGTCTCTTATTTCAGTGTATTCGGATGCCAAATTTACACACACGAAAAGGGTGTTTACCGCACCTGACATGCTTTGTTTGCTTTCATTTGAAGTGTTTGGATATACCGCGTGAATCAGTTATTCATTCATTTTGGCATACCATCCGATCACGGACAAAGACATCTTTTCTGCACATAAAAATGTAATCAACTGGACGCCAGTTCTGACATAATTTATTCATATGATTACCATGACCTTTCTAATAAAACAAATGAAAGAATTGTAAATTTCACTGCTATCTACTGTACAAATTTCTTGAATTGTGTACCATCTAGATTCGTTTCTGCAAAGAAGTGATTACCCGAGGTAAGATATTTACTTGTCAATCTCTGCAGCGGTCGGCATGTCTGTTCAGCTATTTTACCTTGATTTTTTCCGTTTCTATCACTTATTTTGGACTGTGTGCTTGTCTGATCGGTTTAAATCTTTTTTTAAAGGCCGACCCAGAACAGGCTATCCAGTGAAACATGTGCATAAAAAGCAGTAAAAAGCACCATCCTGCGCATATAAAGCATTATTCCGCGAAATTTATGTATGTCTTTCACTTGCGTGTTCATGAGACTGTTGTTGTTGTTTGCGTGTGTGTGTGAGTGTGTGTGTGTGTGTGTGTGTGTGTGTGTGTGTGTGTGTGTGTGTGTGTGTGTGTGTGTGTGTTTGTGTGTGTGTGCTTGCGGTCTGTGTTCGTGAGTGCATGCATGCGTGCATGCGCTCGTGCGTGCTTGTATGCATTTTCTGTTCTTATTAACTTGTTTTTAGCTATAATTGTAACTTGTTGAAACAATTTTTAAAAATTACGTCTAATTAGCTATCAATTGCAATTGGTTGCAAGATTTAAAAAAAAATTACGGATGTCTTACGCTGAATTAAACATGTAAATGTTAACGCAAATTTGCTTTTGAGAAAAATCATCTGATCATCGGACCAATGTACACCCTTTAAGCAACTGAAAAGGATGCAGTAAACGTACGTCTAGACTATAAAGAGGGTCGCTCGGGACGCACTCACATACATTCTCCCAAACCCGAAGGTTAATTTTTGGACGTTTGAACAACCAAACACCGGATGAAAATCCTCGTACAAACAATGAGGACAAAAAACAAACACTTGTACAGACCTACGCCGTCCAACGTATCACTGAAGACACGAACATTTTGAAGAAAACTTGGATTCACTCATCAAAAGAAATGAAAATCAACACTGACGACGAAGAGCAAACAAGAAAACATCGAACAGGTCAACGGGTTATTGACATCTACAGTTCTTGGAACTTTTTACTGACGAATGTTGCATTGTCGGCAGGGACAAATAGTACTTGTTTTTGAATAGCTGTGGGTGAATAGCTGGCTGTGGCTGTTTACGACTCGTGCATGTCGGAGGAGACCCGGACTGATTGAAACTTGACCAAATCGAGAGAGGGGCCTCTAACTTTATTTGCTCATCATTGGCGTATTGGTGATATGTGTGGAGAATACTGCAAAATTCGACTCATCTTGTCCAAAGCTAAAAAATAATCAACTGCATTAACTATGGTAGTGCTATGGTAACACAGAAACCGTGTCAACCAGACCTACGACAATGCAAACAAAACAAATCTTAACACCTGTCAAATGCGTCATTTCCAGATAAAGCTCCAAGCTTTCCCTATCGGCATCTCAGTTGCCTGATTCCAAAAAGACTCACAGTCGTGACTGATTACTTTTCGGAATTCACCATAGTTTTGCACATCCACTGAAGTCGTTAGAGTACTGTTTCAGTTGTTGACATGGCTGGTGAAACTGCTGCCGTTTCGGCGCATGTTCCGTGTACATCATGCAACATTAGAGCACCACTTTATTCCAAACAGCATAGGTGGGGTGCATGTCTGTTTATCCTAACTTGCCACCTGGCAGAATGTACAGGATCTTTTATGTGCTACTGTGGTAAACGGATACCGAATTATCAGAGAAAATTGACCATGAAAATGACATTTTGCTGCAACTCCTGCGGGATCGATCACAGGTCCTACGCTTCTACACTGATCTACTGTTGCTCTCCATGGTGCGGAAGATAAAAAGTTGTAGGCAACTTTGGGACAATGACCTGTTTGTTGCTGTTGGTTGCCTGCTCCAATAGCAGTTTGGGTTTGAGTTGCGGTTGGCTGGCTCGGCTGTGTCATGCCTGAGAAAGAAGTAGCTGGTGTCCATTGTGACCATGGTCCATTGGAGTAGACTGTTGACACATATGAGACGCCCTCGTGATCATCAATCCAAGTCACTTTGATAATAATAATTATGGACATTTCTATGGCTCATTATCCCTAGCAAGATTTAGGGCACAATGCGCCGTACAAAAAGCTGCAGAAAAATGTATAAACACATACAATGGACAAATGAAAAGGTTTCAGGCGATACGACTGCTAACCACGCAGCAATTTACATACTGCAATTTCAGTAAATAAACCAAAGTGTCAGTAATGAAACATAAGCATTTACAAATGATCACAGTCACACAAGCGTGCCCCCCATAAGAAATTGTTCTTACGCTCTTTGGTCCTGCAGACATTGTTGATGGGGGGGGGGGGGGGGGCTATATAAGCAAATCCAAAGCTGATCATTACTTACTTTGAAGTATCAAATGTTTCTTATTTGCCATTGCAAACTATGTGGAAAATATCAAGCACCAGTGGAGACACCATACAGAGACAGGAATAGACAATTCAATCGCTCAGACGAAAGATATTTTTTAATGACCGTACCCGTTTCAAGAGACAGCCTTAATTCCCATTTCCAACCCCCCACCCACCCCAAAACAACAACAACAAAAACAAAAAAACCTGACCTGGTTTTAGTGGTCTTGTTGAACGGGTTGTCTGTGGTTGGAGCGTCGTTCTTCTCGTGTCTGCCACCAATAGATACAACATCCGCATTCACTTACTGGGTCAGGCCACGAATCCCATTTAGATGCAGATCAAACAGTATAGAAGATTTCTGTATTCCTTTGTGTTTGTATGCATCAATAGGTAGACAGATACACAATTAAGCACGTAGGTAGGTAGTTCGGAAAGTATTAAAGAGAGTCTGCATGTGTGTATTACCCAAGGAACCACAGGCTGTCCTTGCTAAGTGAGAGAGAGTGAGAGAAAGAGAGAGAGAGAGAGAGAGAGAGAGAGAGAGAGAGAGAGAGAGAGAGAGAGAGAGAGAGAGAGAGAGAGAGACTGACACACTGACACATGGTTTATTGTGAAGGCCACCGACCCATACACAAGGTTGGAATTGGGGGGTGGGAGGTGGGGGAGGGGGTGAACGTATATTACACTTCAGCACTATCTTCAACGATTTGATGGACGATGTACATTGTTCTGCATACATTTACCATTTCACATTGCATAGCCATGAGCATACGATACGTCACCTTCGTACAGAATGCTGGATAACTAGCATAAGATACATCACATTCGTACAGGGTGCTGGATAGCTAGCATAATACCTATATCCCATTGCTTGACAGTTGCAAACAAATACAGGGTTACGAAACCAGCATTTCTTCTCTGTGCTTCAAAGCGTAAAAAGCAAACATTGCAACTTTCCTGTTAGCATCAATACTTGGGTTTTCAAATACAGAATTAAGAGAGGGTTCAACATCATTGTCAGTAAACTCCCTCAACTATTTATGTCGGACACCAGCATAAACAGGGCATATAAACAAGAAGTGAATTTCGTCTTCCAGGAGAGAGAGAGAGAGAGAGAGAGAGAGAGAGAGAGAGAGAGAGAGAGAGAGAGAGAGAGAGAGAGAGAGAGAGAGAGAGAGAGAGAGAGAGAGAGCGTAGTTAGAAAGTATTAAAGAGAGTGTGTATGCCTGTATGTACACTAATGTGTACTAATCAGCGTGTATGTGTGTGTGAGTGTAGTTGGGGGGGGGGGGGATCCAAAATGCAACTCTGAGCACTGTTTTTCACTCCCAGCCAGCACACAAAATTATGTAATTTGTGTGTGTCCCATTGACTTTTTATTATACCTTCGTTGTTTTTCTCATCAGTAGTCGTTCGCTTTTTTTCTTTATTACCCAAGGACCCACAGACTGTCCTGGCTAAAGTATGTACAAACACGCATAAATGATTAGAAAATCTATAAACGAAAACACACTGTAAAACAACACAAACTACACTACGAATGACTAAGAACTATCAGATTGTTGAAAGTTACAGGCAGTATGAAACAGGGGTTGACAGCAGCCAATTATACATTTATTCATTAAAAAAAACATCGCCCCCCACGCACCAAGTCTGATGGTGCGGACTACTACTACAAAAACAGGGACAGAGGGGAGGGGGAGAGAAATGGTAAGATGAAGACGTTGTCATTTGCACATCGGCCGTTGCTAAACTAGCGTTGTTTTGAGCAATTGATTGACACACAAGGGAATTAATTAGCGTTCAAAACACATCACACAAACACAACAAAGACCCCAGTGGCCTACAGTAAGTCTCACGTGGCATGTGAGTAAATCAGGTACACCAGAAGTATATCCTTATGTATCTTGTATTGATTCGAATGCAAAGAATCCTGGGCTCTTTCATTTCAGCACAATGATTGAAATAATTTGACAGGGGAGAGAGAGAGAAAGCGACAGAGACAAAAAGAGACACAGGAACATAAAGAGACTCAGAGATACAGAGACATAAAGAGAGAACGACAGGTGGAAAGGGGTAGAAGAAGTAGGAGGGAATCAATCAATAATTACATGCTTTGTATGTCGCTGCGGATGTTCCATATTGCATTGTAGTCTTCCTCTCTGAAACACAAAAAAGTTCCATAACGACAAATAATAAAAGCGAGAAAAAAGCAGTATATATGCTCAGTTTTAATTACAATAATTTGTGATCTTGAATAGTACAAGTGTTCGTTTTCTCACTAGCAGACTTTGTCGGGAACGGGAGCATCAAAAGCTCATTTTTGTAAGGCGTTTAAACGACTAAAATGTAGAAAATGTACTCTGTAACTTTAAATGCTTGGATTATATGCGCCCTGTACAGCAAAATGGGCAGGAGTTTTTCCGACCGCAAGAATACAATTCTTAAATAACCGATGAAATCACGAAAAAAGAAGAAAAACAATCTAATTAATAATAATAATAATGTACATTTATCATGCGCTCATCAACGCCCTGAGCGCTCACATATTAACCTAAATATGATATTCTATACACATGTAGTTACCCTAAAATCGTGACGGGAAAATAATCAGGAAAAAAAAGGCGAGAGTATAAAAGAAGGAATGAAATAAGCCCAGAGCACAGGGGGCGGGGATAGCTCAGTGGTTAGAGCGCCGGACTCGTGATTGAAAGGTCGCGGGTTCGAATCCCTGCTGGAACGGCGGGAGAATTTTCTTCTCCAGGGTCGACTTTCTGTGTTGACTCTTATTTCGGTATCCGTTCCACCCCCGTGTTACCACAGTAGCACGTAAAAAATCCCGGTCATTCTGCCAAAAGTGCAGGTGTCAGGTTACAGCTAAACACGCATACACCTTACGTATGTGGATTTTATTGAACCGTGCTTCGGCATTGGTCACAACTTGTCCCTAATATGTCAAATGACATCTGAGGACATTAAGCATCAACTCATCAGCCCAGAGCACATAGTTCAGGAGCTGTGTGAGAGTCGAGGTGGACGTCCTGTGCTGTCCGTCCTAACGAGCCTTCTGGTTTCCGTGGACGTAAAGATTTATTGCACCGTGCTTCGGCATTGGTCACAACTTGTCCCTAATATGTCTCATGACAGCTGAGGACATTAAGCATCAATTCATCATCATCAGCCCAGAGCAGCTACGGCATGGCTTTAGAAGCGATGGCTCAGATTTAGGAACAGACCGGGCGAGCGATGGCTCAGATTTAGGGACCGATCAGGCTAGCTACGGCTCGGCTTTAGGCTTTAGCTAAGGCTCAGCATGTGGAACAGAAGCTATGAACTGATAGCCGTAGTGAAAACGGGAGCGCAAGCTCGGCCTAGACTATTGGGCGATTCAGGCGGGGTTGTTAACTCCCGGCATAGCTTAAGTCCCGTGGCTGCTTTTACTTCCGGTGCGTACTTTCTTCACAATGGAAGGCGGTGACAGTGAATTTGCGAATTTTACACTGCCAACGTTAAAGGCATTTTTTGAGGCACGTAGTCATAAGCAATAACTTGTTGCTCGTGCTTTAGGATGCCCCAAAACGCAATTTTTCTACGAACTCGCGATCTTCTGATCAGCCCAAAAACGACGCAAAGACACTTTTTGTTCACCCTCCATCCCCTTTCCGCGGTAATGTTTGCAACTGCAACAGTATTGGTATTTGTACTGCTTCGCAATTCTAATTTCAACTTCCACTGTAATACACAGCGTGAAGCAACGCCTACTCAGAAATCGGCCCGGAAGTGCGCTGCGAGCTCTTGCGACTTCTTTCGCGAAAGATTACAAAGCGCATTCACTCTAGCAAACCAGCTTCGCTGAATCGCCCAATAGGGACATGATAGGAGCTGATTGGAAATTGTCTCTTGCATTTGATTTTCTTTTATGAAAAATGTTGGAACTGACTGACTGTTGATTTTAAGTACGAAGAAATGGAATAGAAGACCAGGAGGAAAAACTAGACTATCGTGTTTATTTTATTTAGGTGGCGGTAATTGTCTGTTTTGTATGTCGGGTGTGTGGTAGTGTTACACCACACAAACACACACACACGCACACACACACACACACACACACACACTGACTATAGCAGAAACAGGATGGTTAATGCATCAATTTGTTCTCTTTTAAACAAGTAAACAGAATGTACAAACGCGATAATTATTTTACAAGCGTGGTTACGACTGTCTATATACAGAGTCGTAAAACTAAATCGCAGCAAAAACAACGTACACAAAATGTTACTGTTCACAAAACCTGCACGCTCAGATGGTTAAAATAATACAACACTCTGTCTGAGAAGCACGATTCCTGAAAGACAAAACAATCGGTACGAACTTTCGCCTACTGTGTGTGTGCCAAGCAGTCTTTTAATATTACTTAAGCGTCTCCGGTACAGAATGCTTTGTTTCTCCTCAAAATATAATACACCAATCATTTATTTCTATAACAAAGTACAGATTGATTCCTTTTTTCTTTTCTTTTTTTCTTCTTACTACACCAAGACATGGCACCGCGTGTTCTAGGACAAGTTTCAAGAAGAAAGTCACTATTTCAGCCCAATCTTGTGATCTCTGACCTGATCCTACCTTGCAGAACTTTGCACAAGTAGAAATTAGCGTCGAAGCAGTCCACGTCATTCCACGTGCCATCAGAGAGGGCCGCCTCTACACAGTCTTGGTGCTGGCCGTTGTCGGTGTCGGATGGTTCACCTTGATCCCAGTTGTCGTATTCCAGTTCCGACCCGTCCGTCCAGCTAAACCCATCTAACAACAAGATTTACAACATTTTTCCTACATCATACCTCACATTTAGAAAGTAGCCATTAGTTAAAAAGAAACTAAAATACAGTCTTCACGGTCTTCAGTGACAGTCGAGCGAGCAGCTGAATACGCATCTTAAGGATGTCCCATTGAAAAAGTACATACTTTTATTCTTTATACTGATTCAACCAAACAAGACACAATTAATATAAAGTACACACGTGGCTAGCCGTAAAGCAAAGGAGAAAGAAATTACGATAATTTGTTTGTGAGGTGCACTCATACTCTCTCTCTCTCACACACACACACACACGCACGCACGCACGCACGCACGCACGCACGCACGCACGCACGCACGCACGCACGCACGCACGCACGCACGCACGCACGCACGCACGCACGCACGCACGCACGCACGCACGCACGCACAGAAACAAACACGCACGAGAAAGTGACAAGTAATAAATCACGCAACAAAATGAACTAGTTAGCACAATATGTCATCACTTGTGGCAAATTGTGCCAGGGTAATAAAATGTACCATAACAAGGCGCGTTGATGTGTCTTGAGTGTCGTGCTAAAAACAAAATTAACTACCGGACACGAACTTAACAACAAAGTTAGTGTCTTTCTCTGTGTTTTCACAGTTTAAGTGATATTCAGTAGCAAAAATTTTAACGAATATTCGCTTAAAGATTCTGTTACCTAAATTCAAACTTTCAAGCCAATGTCTGCTTAAAGATGCTGTCACCTTAAATCGACGTTTTGGGCAATGTTCGCTGAAAGATGATGTCACGCAAAATCCAATCCACATATTCTCACTGCTCAAACTCTGCTTCAAGTTAAAGTTATTAAAAGCAAAATTTTATACCAATGATCACCTAAAGACGCTTTCATGCACTTTTTTAAGCCAATACCCGCTTAAAGAAGCTAAAATACCCCCCCCCCCCAAAAAAAAAAAAAAAAAAACAAACTTGTAGGGCAATATTCACTTAAAGATGCAAAATGCAAAATCAACTGCTTAATATACGCTGGAAGATGAGGTTGCTAAAAAAAACATTATAAACCAGTATGCGCTTAACGATTCTGTTACCTGAAAGTAAAAAATTGTCGGCTTAAAATGGTGTCACGTAAAATTATCGTTTAGGGCAATATTCGTTGAAAGATTAAAGATACTGTCACGAGGGCACTGAAAACAAACAAACAAACAAAATGCTGTTCCCTGAAATGCAACTTTTAAGCCTAGATGCTGTCAGCTAAAATCAAATTTAGGGCAATGTTCCTGAAAGATGGTGTCGGCTAAAATCCACTGCTCGGTATCCGCTGAAACATGAGGTCATATTAAACAAAATATTAAACCTATATGCATTTAAAGATGCTTTCACTTAAAGAATCGACTTTTACGGTAATGTTCGCTAAAATATGCTATTACCCTAAATTTCCGGTGCTCTTTGTTTCATACAAATTCGCTGTTTTGTTACGAATGGATCAATACATGTTGAAAATTTTAGCATATCACTACTGATCAAAACGGTAGCACGTGTTGCTCTAATTTACGTCATAACTTCTAACAATAAAGCAACCGATGTGATACTGTTTCGATCTCATTGCTATCAGTCACTTTTTCTGGTTTTCCTACCTGCAAGTCCTTTGGACAGTCCCAGCCACACGCTCGCTGCGCTGTTGCCACCAATGGACGTGGCCTGCGAGAAGAGGCCCGTGATGAAGTCCATCTCACCCTGGGAATGAACACTGGCCAAGCCGGCCCCCAGCACGGAGCATGCATAGCGAGCCTCAGGCCACGATCGCTGAGTAGAGGTGATCAGCTGGTAACAATATTCTCCGTAAACTGACCATGTATTGTCCGGACACACACCATTCACAGTGCTTGTTGTCGGGGGTGGGCCGCCTGCAGACCGCATCATGCATCATATCACATTCATATCACATGGAAATTCGAAGCAAGAGCTATTCATTCACAAGTCTAGCAAAATCTAGCCAATCACATGGCAGCGAGAGCTATCCATTCACATCAAGCATTATGTAACATGGCAGCAATATCTATCCAATCACATTGCATATTCTGTCATCCTATCCCATCAGTGTCTATCTAGTCACATGACACAGTACATCCTCTCGGCAGCGAGGTCTAGCCAGTCTAACCATACATCACATCAAATGGTAGAAAGTACATGCAATACGTGATATACGCGGTAGTGTTTCTGTGACTTACAAACGTTGGACCTTTTCGAATGAAAAAGGAAATGTATATACGACTACAGGGCTGTGGCGTGTCTTCGGTCTGTTGCAAGTGATAATCAACTATTTATTTTGGATTTAATTAGTCCCAAATTGTAGCTTGCACCGTTCGCTTGAGTCAAACCTCTCCCCCTCTCTCCCCCCACCACCACCACCCCTGCCACACACATACACACACCAAAACAAGAGGAAGACCGATTAAAGAGCTGCTGGAGTAGGGGTGACAAAACGTGCAGTGTGTGGACATTTCTGCACGTTTTGCCATGTGGTGAAAAAACGTGCATGCAGTGCATCAGATTTGACACATTTTGTTACCTTGGTAACAAAACGTGCCATAATGACAGAACGTGCCGCAGCAACAGTTGTTTTCCTGCGGTTTGCTAATGACTACTGTTCAGACACAAGACATCTTATCTGTACAGTATAGTCACTAGCACAGTTGGTGGGGGGGGGGGGGGGGGGGGGGGCGAGGAAACTTTGTGTTCTTTCGCAAAATAAGGTAAAAATCTTTTTAATCTGAGATCAAAGTGTAGAAAACAAAACAAAACAACAACAACAACACACACACACACACAACCAACAACTACAAAGCAAGTGATGAATTGCTAAGGCGTTATACTTAGATCTGAAAGACCCTAAATATAGCATATCTGACGGATGAACTCCACCAACAACAACAACAAAAAAGAAAAGAAAAAAGAACAAGAAAAAGAGAGAGTGCTGCTCCCTTTATGAAGAGATTGCATCAGTTCGCCCCCGGAGCCGAATCCAATTTTTGGCCCAGAATGCCAAGCAGAGAGCAGAAGGGTCATCAGAAATCTGATCCTGGTGGGGGGCCATTATTATATTGGTTGCCTAGGTCAGACACGTGTTTCGCTACCTGAGTAGCTCATCAGTGAACATCGGCGCATAATGGTGAGGCACTACTAGAGAAGGAAAACCACCTTCTAGGTGGTAGGTTTTACGAATTATAATAACAGGATCGAAGAACAGGCCACCGCTAGGTCACTAGGTCAATAGTAAATCACTATAATCACTACACACACACACACACACACACACACACCACACACACACACACACACACACACACATGCAAGGTCGCATCGAATACATGCCAATAATACTATATTCACAGGGCGGTACGTATGCCAATTGACGAGGCAAAGGAATCCGGATTTTTCAAAATAAGGTCAAACCAGAGACCAAGAGGTAAGATTTTCGCAGGAAATGCTTCCAGGAAGATAGCATTTTAGGTCGAAGTGTAGAGAAAAACAAGCAAGTAGTAGTTCATTGTTCAGGCGCTATATTTAGATCTGGAAGACCTTAAACAGAGTAAATCTGACGAGGGAAAAATTAACAAAATTCTCAGTGTGATTCGAAAACAGTTGCAGGTAGGATATTTTGGAGGAGATGTCAGTTTAAGAACATAAGTTTTGAGAACACAATTTTAGGCGACACGAATACAGAGATGGGTTGTTTGCTTCTACGTAGAGATTAAGCATGTGACGTTTGAAATGCTCCCAATGCCATAAGCAGACAGTCCCTGGTGCAGTACTGGATCGGATTGTTTCAGGTACGACTGAACCATAAAGTCATATATTGTCAGAATGGGCTTACCTTGAGAAATCTGACAGATGAACGGGTAGGATGAGTCACAAGTTTGGTCATGCCACTTAGCATTGACGCCCATCTTGACACAGCTACCCGTGTTGTCCGGCTCACGGTCTGCCCACTTTGTGAACTTGACCGGCCAGCCGTTGATCCACTGAAAGGACTTGCTGCCCTGAAAACAGCAGATGAATCGTTATGCATAACAGCATCTTTTATAACAAAAACAAAACGAAAGGAGTAAAAAAGAAAGAAGTAAAATAACCGGAAGAAAGAAAAAAGAAAGAGGGAAAAGACACACACACACACACACACACACACACACACACACACACACACACACACACACAAGATTTTTTTTTTTTTTTAATGCTGCCGACAACTGCAGCATGTGACACTACTATGTGCAACAACAGCGGTGAAAACAAAACAATCGACTCAAGAGAGAGAGGGAGAGAGAGAGAGAGAGAGAGAGAGAGAGAGATGTAGCATCAACAAGGAAACTAATAAAAAGCAGAAATTAGAAAATGAAGGACCACATCAAACGGTAGAATTGTTTGAATTCTGCCCGTCTAGCGCGAGGAGTCAACGAAGAGGTCTTGCACGTGGATACTGAGAGATGATCTCATTATGACTAGTCTGACCAGTGGCTCGTACTCTGCTTTTATACATGCTGACG
>OY757553.1:7130324-7142824 GCA_963584105.1 Alviniconcha strummeri | reverse complement strand
GGATTGGCAGTCTATGATTACTAAGTCTAAATTTCAATACTCTTTGTCTTAGGATAGATGGGAGATAGGTTAGACATTTCTCAAAGCAAAATTTCTTTTTAAATAAACGATAATTACTACAAACACTATTTTCTGCTACTCTGCTTTGCCATTCTTGTATAAATTGATCCATTAGTCTTTGCTTCACTATACGTTTAAAGCTTTCGATGGTATGGATTTGGTTAGACCAAATATAAGATAATCCTAAACTATCTAATAACGAATGCACTTTCATAAGCCATGGGAGCTTATAATCGCTTGCATAATACAACTTAGAACATAGCTGAAACATTAGGTTAGAAATCTTAGGCGATTCAGAGTGAGAGGTACTGCACAAACCATACCCAAATCCTAACATCCTGCATTTTGCTTCAATTTCTATCGGATATCTTCCCACTTCCCCAAGCACCATGCATGTTGGGGTTGTAACTTTGACACCTAAGATCAGTTTTAAAAATCGAAGGTGTAGTTTTGAGATTACATCCATCTTCTCGCACGCCCATATTTCACAACCATACAGAAGGATTGGGTGCACACATTTTTCAAAAAGTTCTAATTGTATATCTAGTGGCAAATTTAGCTGCTGACATTTCCTTAATAGTGAAAACATAGCCCTGTTTGCAAGTAAAAACTGTAACTGTTGTGCCTTTTTAAACTTGTTATTATAGTTAAATTTTACTCCCAAATATTTATAATCCCAAACAACGTCAACAGTTTCCTCATTAAAATTGAATTTCGGCATTTTTCTGATCTTCCCCCTTGAAAATATCATGACTTTGGTTTTCCTAACATTAATATCGAGACCCCATAATTCACAATATATTTTGAGTATATCTAACGCTCTCTGCAAATCTTCAGGACATTCGGCTAGTACAATTGCGTCATCCGCGTACAACAATAAAAACAAATAAAAAAAATTGTCGATATCTTGAAGACACACATCCTGGGCCAATGCAAATGGTAGTTTTAAGCCCTGAACATTGTTACTCGTTAAAAAACCTTTTAAGTCATTCAAAAACAGCGAAAACAAAACTGGCGACAAATTTTCCCCCTGACGCAGACCAACGTTTGAAACAAAAAACTGCGATAGTTTTCACACATGATTTTGCTTTAGCATACATATCTCGTATCACATGTAGAACCTTCCCATTCACACCAGAATTTAACAGTTTTCCCCACAACAATCCGCGATGCACACTGCCAAAGGCCTTTTTATAGTCAATAAAGGTACAAAATAACTTTTTTTTTCGCTGCAAATATACATCAATGAGACAATGTAAAGCAAAAACGTGATCCATCGTCGAATGCCCTTTCCTAAAACCTGATTGTTCATTACCAAGAATATCATTGGTTTCTAAAAAAGAATGAATTCGATCGTTTATCACACTAGTAAAGAGTTTTCCAAAACAACTCAGCACAGTTATACCCCTATAGTTATCTGGGTCATTCTCTTCTCCTTTTCCTTTATAAATAGGACTAATATAGCCAATAGACCAAGCGTGTGGAATTTTACCTGTCTGCAGTACAATATTAAATAGCGTAGTAACTGCGATTAGCAATTTAGAAGAAGTCTTTAGGAATTCATTAAGTATACCATCATACCCACAGGATTTATTATTTTTAAGCTTCTTGATGCATTTCAAAACTTCGTCCGCTGAGATATCATTTTCTAAATCATCGTGTACAAATATATCAGTTTCGTTATCAAATGTATGAAGTTCTTCCTCGGGGATGTTGCCCAGCTTCTCAAAATGCTCAACAAAAAGATCATGGCTAATGGCATCTACAGTATGCTTCTTTTGACGGTTATTACTATTCAGGATTCTCCAGTATGCACGTGGATCCGAAGAACGCAATGATCTTATCCTTTCGTGGAAGACTTTCGTGTGCATTCGGCTTTTCCTGTTTAGAACTTTTTTATACTCTTTATGCGCACGTGCTCTCTCTCCTTTGGTATAATAATTAGCATGACTTTTATGCATACCTTTAGCTTTTCGATACTCGGCCCTTTTCTTCTTGCATTCTGCGTCAAACCAAGGGTATTTATTCTTTTTTATCTCCTGTCTTCTTGGCTCATTTTGATTTGATTTCTTTTTTGCCTTTGTCCTCTCTCATACAGGTTTGGCTCTGGTACATATCCAGTCTAACAGCTGCATTTGTTAACAAGCTGCATATACCATCCGTTATGTCGTCGATATCAGATTGGTTAATACTGTCAGTACTTTCTAGCAACTTTTGCATACGATCATAAATTACCTCTACTCCTCCCTCGTTAATTTCAGCTAAATAATCACGCTCAGCTCCTGGTCTCCAAACAGGTTTAGCAAACCCCATCATACCCTAACATTTACGGTATGGATTGTTTCGTGGCTATCAGTACCAGTTTTCAGTTTTATAAATACAGGGCAGTGAATATCAGATAAACATTCATCAAAATCACCAACATAAAGTCGATGGACGCATGCGGGGTCAGTGAAAGGACTGCCTTTATGCGGGGTCAGTGAAAGGACTGCTTTTCGTGCTGCGTCCATCGACTTAGTAGATGTTAACCAACAAAATTACTAATTATCTTAATAACTTATTAAATATTATTATCTCAACATAATTACTCTACACATTTAGTAAGTGTGTCCTTTGACACTCGGTTTTAAAGGGTTACGAGCAGAAACTGGAAACAGAAATCCAACGATTTCACAACGTTTAAGAAACAGTCACATTTTGATAATATGCGATCTCGACCTCAAAAATAAAGTAATCTTTTGTCGCTGATACTCTTACCTATAAAGATGCACCATCATACGAAGTTTGGTTCCAGCTGGATCAGCCGCACACATGGAGACGGAAACACAGAAAGGCCCCCACCTCGCCTAGCTTGTTTCACGCGAGGTATAATGAAGACGACGTGTTGGTACAGCTGCTGTCAAATTTGTGTCGTTTGACCATACGACCAACTGTCCCCGCGGGGACGGAGATCCCGGGTGGCGGGGAGCAGAGGGAATATATGGCTACACTGTACCATCCGATGATTTTACGTGAGATGCGCAGTTGCGCCAGTAAATTTAATGTCTCATTATTTCAGAAAGGGGGGCGGGAAGGGGGTGGGGGCGCATTCGAAGTGGACCTAATCGAAGTCCTTCGGTCACTGGGGACCTTCCACCTCTCACAGCTTCTGGGCTCTGTCGAGGTCCTTACTGCTGGATTAAACTGGCGCACGGTGTCTCAGGTTTTGGTTTATTTAATTCGTTACCTTGCCCATTCGTGCATGCTTATCGCGACTAACGACCTGCCACTGCCTGGTAACCGGATGTAATGATTACGTGATAGCGCGTTTTGTAGCGATTTTTTGTTATTGAATCAGATACGGGGGATTTTGTCAATACCGTGACAGTCTTGCGATGTGCCCCGGCTACTATTACTGTAAATAATTAGCTAAGCTTCTACAGTGCAGACAGAAATTAAATCTTGTTAAGCAGCTGATTTATTATTTTTAAAGTTAATTCTGCAAGTATAAAAACTATCCTGGAGCTACACACCACAGAAGGATGCAGCTTTTGTTTGTTTGTTTGTGTGTGTGTGTGTGTGTGTGTGTGTGTGTGTGTGTGTGTGTGTGTGTGTGTGTGTGTGTGTGTGTGTGTGTGTGTGTGTGCGTGCGTGTGCGTGCGTGCGTGCGTGCGTGCGTACGTGTGTACTCAGTATAATTATATAGTTGTTTGTGTGTGTGCGTGTGTGCGTGCGTGCGTACGTGCGTGTGTGTGTGTGTAATACAATAATCTTTATTGCCAAATGTCAATTTAATTGCGCAACTGAGGTTTCAAGTATACTCGACAGTTACTGATGAAACACTGATAATGGTATACAATTTCAAAATGTGAAACCAAAAGATTTATTAGTAGTTAACAGAAAGGTAGTATTTGTGCACAAAAGCTGAACTTTGGCCTGCCGCAACAGGCTTCAGACATATTCAACCTTGCATGGTGTTGCACTGAAATATATAATTATATATAATAGTTGTGTGTACTTACCTCTAGTAAGTTGGCAAACGTAATGGTTACGATTTCCGCAGGCCATATCATTCCAGTTGCCAGCATAGCGTGCCTGGGGGTTCAACGCAACACAGTCTCTCTGCAACACACAGCCACCTCACTCGATATTTGACGCTACATTCTCGATAGACAACAGATCACTCGCACTGGACAACACTCCATTTGACAAAACTTTATTCGTCAACTTCTCACTTGACAACGACTCACCTGACAGCACCACACACATTTGGCTGCCAGTGTCATCAGATACCCTATACACATTACTCAACCCGTAACAAGTGAAAATCACTTGACGACACTTCACTTGACAGATCACTTTTACCACCTCACTTGACAACTCACATGACAGCAGCACAATGGCCAGCACACCTCACTTGACAACATTTCACACCATCTCATTTGAAACCACCTCACTTGACCCATCAACACCTCCTCACCTGGCAGCACTACATTGATCTACTCACTTCACATGACACCACTTCACTTGACATCTCACTCTTCAATACCTCACTTGTTAACACTTAATACCGCCTCATTTTTCAGCACCTGATGGACTAGTCAACATCTATCTCACTTGATGCCATCTCACCGGACAACACTTACTTGACAAGAACTCACCCCACTGGACGACTACTTTTCAGACACCCCTGTGATACCGAAAGAAGTCAAGATCATTAATGGTAATAAATATCAACCAGACTGAAAGACCTTGCTTTAAACAGCGTCCGATAAAATCTGAAACTGATGATAACAATGCATTTTTAATGTGCTGTTTCTCCAAACTGGAGCCCATAGCCCTTTACAAAGCAATGAACCAAAATATTTGTTGCGCGCGAACACACAGAGTCGATAGAACCAAAATATTTGTTGCGCGCGAACACAGAGTCGATAGAACCAAAATATTTGTTGCGCGCGAACACACAGAGTCGATAGGATATCTCGAAGAGGTGAGATTTCAAAGATGACGTGAAAGATGTGTGTTTGATGACCTAACTTTGCAAGGGAGACCAGACAGACGGTGCAGCATAAAAAAGATCTGACCAACCGAATGCGTCCGCACAAAGAGAAGACGGAGAATGGAAGTATCAGGAAAAGAGTGCAGCTGGCGGGTTGATTTGTAAACTTCACAGAGTTCAGACAAGTAGCCAGCAACGGTCGAATTGAGGCAGTAGCACAGAGAAGCGAGTTTGTATTGTATTCGTGAATGAATCAATGGGCAGCCAATGGAGAGAAAAACAGGATGAGAAGAAACTGGTCAGTTTTTGGAACTCTCGGGAGAGCAGCGTTGTTTGGAACTTTCTGTAACTTTTTTTCAGCGTGTCAAGACCTACCCTGTCGTCGGGGTTACTGCTGTGCACGTTCTCATCAGGCTGCTGAGGTCCCCAATGAGTGAAGTCCACTTCACTGTTGTCCTGCCACTCGAAGTAGTTACGTCGTTTCATATCGTTCAACCCAATCCACACAAAGTGGGGCAGTTTGGCTGTCAGCGTCACCAGATACCCTGCACACATTACTAAACTCGTAAAAATTCACATACAAGTCGACCCGAAACAGGTGAACGTTATCACAGTAACTCAAACCGCAGTAAGTAAACGTCATCAGGTACCGGGTACACGAAACTCACCCCCGAAACAAGCGATGCACAAAAAACTCAGTCTGCAACTCACTTACTGCAACAAGCGAATGTCATCATTTGCCTGACCCACTCACCATCAATCATCATTGTTTTCATCAAGTACACACACCGTAATCATGCACCCGGTATGCTAACTATGAACCGTAACAGTGAACATCGTAATATACACGAATGTCACTAAGTACACCAGCTATCAAAACATTCAATACCGGGCAGAAAAACATTTGATCTGGGGCGTTTCTTCCTCAACGGGTTAAAAAAATCTCTGCAAAATTAAATCAGTCATGTTAAGAAAAGAAAGAAGAAACATTTGATGATTTGGGACAGATGTTGGAAATAGCAGGGCCCCTCAAAGGTGGAAAGGAATAGCTATACCGGACAGATTGTACACACCACACACATACACGTACGCAAGCAATCAAGCATACACAGACACACATATATGTACACATAACACACTATGACAACAACAAAAATGAGCAAAGAAAACAATAACAGCAGAGAATTTGTCACTTTTGACACCGTTAAACAGAAGGAGGGTCACCTGTCGTCTTAGCATTTGTTGACTAAGCATTTGGCACTTAACACACAGTTGACCTGGGGTAACGTTTCGCACTCCAGAACATCAAATTCTAACAAGATAAAAAAAAAAAAGTGCAAAGGACGTACTTTGTTCAATGTAGTTGTGAATGGAAGCTAGCTTTGCTGGAGGAAGCATCTGCTGGCATGCTGTGATAGCTTCGGTGAAGTTCTTTCGTGTGTCATCAGTTAGTCCAGCAATCTTGTAGCACTTTTCCACTGAAATATTATAATATTTAATATATAAATAATAACAATAATAAAAGTTTTTATAAAGCGGACAATCATCAGTCTCGTCCGCAGAGACAATTCTAACGCGCGCAGACACATTACCTCCCCCCCCACCCACCCCCACCCCCCACGAGCATACTGACTATACAAAGCTTAATTTACACAACTTAAAAATGCCAGCAAAAAGACTTCAGACAGATAAAGACAGCAGCACGGAACAGAAAACATCCGCTATAGTTCTGGGAAAAGAAATGTTCTGAGGTTACACTTCAATGAGTGCAGAAACGGAGAAGAAGGGGAAAGTCATTCCATGTAGCGGTACCGAAGACAGAAAAGGCGCGGGAACCAACAGCGGAGAGTGATACGAGCAGCACTACCCATTCCTTATTTTACACACACGTTTCAGGTGTGTGAAGTATTTTCGTGTGTCCAAACAATGGTGTGGTTGCCAGTGTTTAGGTTTTTTAATATGCGTACATATACATGCAACTGTAAACCCTAAGAGTCTGAAAGGCGACTGTGGGAGAAAAATCTTTTGCCGCACCGAGGACTCGAACCAGCGTCAGCAGTGAGCCAGGCTTTTCAGTTGCACGCTCTACCAACTGAGCCATCCCCGCGTCTGCAAGTTGACTCAGAAATGCTGGTGCATCGGGGGAGTTGGCGTTGCTGGGTTGCTCGCAGATAAACATGCTGGTGTATTGGGGGGAGGAGGAGGAAGAGGGAGAAACTGCTACATGACTCACAGATAGAAATGCTGGGGAGGGCGGGGGGGGGGGGGGGGGGAGGGGGTGCCCGTTGACTTACAGATAGGAATGCTGGTGTATCCGGGGGGACAGCCGCCGGTCACTGGAGGCAGGCTTGGCACTGTAGGGCTGACGTTACCCAGGGGGCGTTTACAGATGTAGCTATTCTTGTCCTGGCAGTTCTCGTCATTCCATTCGCCTGTCATACACACACAGCACGTCGCATCTCACTCGTAGTTGATGTCTCACCTTTCTAAAAAGGCCTCATCTATCCTATACCCTGCCATCTCCATATATCCCTTGACGCTTTTACATTCCCCACCATCACATCCACCGCCTCCATCCTCAATCGTTCATATATCCTTCGACTCCTCTATAACCCTCCCACCCCCCATCCCCTGCATATCTATGCCACTTCAGCCACTCTTTCCCCTGCCCCCTCCATATATCAGTTTACACCCTCTATACCACCCTGCCATTCGTTCCTCTGCCCCCTCCATATATCAGTTTACACCCTCTATACCACCCTGCCACTCGTTCCTCTGCCCCCTCCATATATCAGTTTACACCCTCTATACCACCCTGCCATTCGTTCCTCTGCCCCCTCCATATATCAGTTTACACCCTCTATACCACCCTGCCACTCGTTCCTCTGCCCCCTCCATATATCAGTTTACACCCTCTATACCACCCTGCCACTCGTTCCTCTGCCCCCTCCATATATCAGTTTACACCCTCTATACCACCCTGCCATTCGTTCCTCTGCCCCCTCCATATATCAGTTTACACCCTCTATACCACCCTGCCATTCGTTCCTCTGCCCCCTCCATATATCAGTTTACCCCCTCTATACCACCCTGCCACTCGTTCCTCTGCCCCCTATCAGTTTACTCCCTCAACACCACCCTGCCACTCGTCCCCGTCTTTTCGTCAGCTTACTGTCCATTCTCATACAGTCTTTGCTATTCATTCCCATGTGTGTGCTGTATACTACTTGTAGTGACTTTTGTTTTAAAAAAGAAGAAAAAAGGTTGACACTCTGCTTTTATCTCATTTTCTCCTAAACGTCCCTTTGTTAATCGATGTGTAAAAATGTAATCAAATATAATCAACAATAGGTCTCCTGTCTGTCTGTTTATCTCTCTCTCCCCCCCCCCCCATCTCCACAAACACTTTTCATTTCAGTCACCTTTGGACGTGCTCTCGACACAGCTCTCTCCCCCAAAGGCGTCGTTAGGTTCATTGGCTTGCCAGGAGATGAAGTTAACAGGTGTTCCATCAGTCCAGCTGTCCAGCACAAGGTGAATGAAACAAACATACAGTTATTCTCATGCATCCAGTATGTACAAACACTTAGAAACACAATCAACGCAGCTGAGAACACACAATCGTAAGTATGATGGTTTTCGATACCAAACATGGTATCTCAGAACACTTTCGGATACAAAACCTGATGTTCTGAAAAGCTGATTTTTCGATTGTTTATCAAGGTAAGCATGGCGCTTGGAAAAGTACAGCCCAGATACCAGCCGACATGTGTGCTGTTGATCCCACTGCTGTTCCATCACAAGAGGCATTTTATTATTATTTATTTATTTAATGAGTAATGTGCATAGAGTAGTTTGGTTCTGCGAATTCTGGCTCAAGAAGAAAGTTCGAAAAGACAACGATAATGTGACGAAACGTTAGCTGCTCGCGTTCAGTCAGTACTGACGAAGAGCCAAAGCATAACCTCATAACCTAGCACAGATCGCTAAACACATCGCAGTACATTCTTCGTTTGTCTCCAAAGAACATGAAGATGTGCGCGCGTAGGATCCAACGCCTCAAAACAACAGGACTAGAGTGTTTTGTCAAACTTATACACAAAGGTCCAAATGCAGTGACCTCAGACGCTTGGATGAACTAGCCGAGTGTATTTTCATAACCCGCGACAGATAGACCGAAAGGCGCATTGGACAACCCACAGACAGACCAAAAGGCGCGCTGGACAACCCACAGACAGACCGAAAGGCGCGCTGGACAACCCACAGACAGACCGAAAGGCGCGCTGGACAACCCACAGACAGACCGAAAGGCGCGCTGGACAACCCACAGACAGACCGAAAGGCGCGCTGGACAACCCACAGACAGACCGAAAGGCGCGCTGGACAACCCACAGACAGACCGAAAGGCGCGCTGGACAACCCACAGACAGACCGAAAGGCGCGCTGGACAACCCACAGAGAGACCCAAAGGCGCGCTGACACAGCCCACAGACAGACCCAAAGGCGCGCGTGACACAAGCCATAGACAGACCAAAAGGCGCACGTGACACAACCCACAGACAGACCAAAAGGCGCGCGTGACACAACCCACAGACAAACCAAAAGGCGCGCGTGACACAGCCTACAGACAGACCAAAAGACGCACGTGACACAACCCATAGACAGACCAAAAGACGCGCGTGACACAACCCACAGACAGACGAAAAGGCGCGCGTGACACAACCCACAGACAGACCAAAAGGCTCACGTGACACAGCCCACAGACCGACAGACAGACTAAAAGACGCGCGTGACACAACCCATAGACAGACCAAAAGGCGCGCGTGACACAACCCACAGACAGACCAAAAGGCGCGCGTGACACAACCCACAGACAGACCAAAAGACGCGCGTGACACAACCCACAGACAAACCAAAAGGCGTGCGTGACACAACCCACAGACAGACCAAGAGGTGTGTGTGACACAACCCACAGACAGACCAAAAGACGCGCGTGACATAATCCACAGACAGACCAAAAGGCGCGCGTGACATAACCCACAGACAGACCAAAAAGTTCATTGTGACTTAACCCCCCGATAGACCAAAAGGCGCGCGCACGCGTGATATAACCCACAGACCAAAACGCGCAGCGTGATATAACTCACAGATAGACCAAAAGGCGCGCGTGACGAATGTTTTTCTACCAGTTTTGTTGACGTTGAGCAAATTGCAAGGTCACAGCAGCAAGCAGCTAACATTATAGCCGCAAAATCTTCATGGGAGTAGTCTCTTAAGATTTTGCGGCTATAATGTTAGCATTTTGTGTTCCTTCCTTAAAAATATTTTTATTCATATTGTTTAGATCAATTAAAAAACAAAACAAAAACTGCTGCATTTGTTGAAATTGTTAAAGTAAGTTGTAGTTTCCAGTTATTAATTTTTGTGGTCTGAGCATTTATTCTTTGTAAATAAAATTAAAAAATTAAAAACTTTCTTCTACCTTTTGAATATTTCGTCCTGATACACACACACACACACACACACACACACACACACACACACACACACACACACACACACACACACACACATACACACACACACACACACACACACACACACACACACACACACACACACACACACACACATTCAGCTAGCTACCTGGTCGTTGGCCTCCACAGTGTTTCCTCTTCAATGACACTTTACATTGAACATTATACGTTGTGGACCATTTGCTCTTCTTTTTTTGTGTGTGTACATTTAGGCTCAGCATTGAAAATGTAGGGGTATGCACTCTATTTTAAACTACATCATTTACATCTTTTGTAGCTTTTATGCATACACAAATCTTAATCCTCTCTCCACCTGTCACCTGCCACATTAGGAATCGCTGAGAGTTTCCCGTGCGGGACTGAGGAACAAAAACGGCCACCCTACTCGTCCACTAAAACGACTGATGCTGGTCCTCTTGTCTCTTCTCCAACGGAACACAAATTGGCTCGAAAACCGGATTTATTTTTGTCTGCCATAGCAATAAATCTGATTTTACTAGTGATTTCAGAAATCGATTTACGTCTTTGTGATTTTGTGTGTGTGTGTGTGTGTGTGTGTGTGTGTGTGTGTGTGTGTGTGTGTGTGTGTGTGTGTGTGTGTGTGTGTGTGTGTGTGTGTGTGTGCTTTGTTTTTGTTTTTAGAGCAGTTTTTCAGAACACGTTCCTACGAGCTCGCATCAGAAGTTTTTAATCAGTTGTAACTGAACTTAAATATTTATTCTGGCTTCCTTGTGTAGTATTCACCTGAGTTTAGTTTGAGACATGAAAATAGTTATCTACTGGACTGCTGAGACTGGCTAGAAAAATACTACTACTACTCAAAACTTGTTATAGCGCCTATCATGCTGAAAACTGCATTAGGCGCTGTACGAAGCATTCTGACAGAAAATGAAATCAATACCTGAAAGTCTCCACATATACAATGGACCTCATCCAACTAGACAAACATCAGATCTATATAAACATGTTATTCACATCACACAGCCAAACACACGATCACTCAGTACCAGCATAATCAGACTTAACACAGCTCCAAGAACTACAGGCAGCCATAGTCTTTTTACTGAGACCACAGAGGATGGTTTCAGTCTAAACAATAAGCGAGGCAAGGCGACAAATCGTGTCGGAGTGACAAATCGTACTGCAACAACACGCTGATAGGCAACACTAACTGAGCAATAGAAATGTAGAAAATAAAAGTTGCAGCGATGCCTGCATGATCTTTTGACATGATCATTCCGACGCCATCTCACCTTTTAAAAAGATTTTTTGTGTGGACATTTTTTAATGCGGCTTTGTTACATACATACATACATGGGGCACCGGAGGGCATGCGGCATTGTTACAGTCAATATTTCAAAAGTCATAAACGTAAAATGAATGAAGATACAGAAAAAAGAGAGGTAGATGAGAGCGTAATTAGCCTGCAAAAAAAGGTTTGTATGGTTCCCACCTGGAAGAGAAACTTGAACACGAGCAGCTCATCTTAGCATTGTATTCTTCTATTTTGTATCTGTATAATTTTTTTTTCTAAATATATCAATGTTCGTCACCTTTTAAATTTGATCAAGGTAGTGGAAACTGACATAATAGTGTAAAGCGCAATGTAGCTTATCACCAGACAGTAAATGTTTCCAAAAGTCTCAGAAAAAGAGCACACGTTATGTCTTGTCTAGCCTGGAAACATGCATCTCTCCTCACATAAATCAAGGAAAGCACCATGTATGTCCGTTTACACTTTCCGTGCACTTGCGGGCCAACCAGTTTAGCAGCCACTTGCTTGACACTGTCCAGTTGTAAACTGTCCGCTTCAGCCGTCATGTCGTGCTTAAGTTCGCCCCACAACCTCACTGTCCTACGTTTTCATGTGAAAAACGTGATCAAATTTATACCATTTTGTATTGACCAAACGCTTCCATATTTGT
>OY757553.1:7087824-7125324 GCA_963584105.1 Alviniconcha strummeri | reverse complement strand
TTTTCTCCTTTAATAACTACTGCCTGAGTGCGATCTGTCAGGTAATTTTGGAACCACTTCAACAGCTTTCCTCTTACACCTATAGACTCTAGTTTTAGTAGAAGGCCTCTATGCCATACACGATCAAATGCCTTAGAAATATCAAAATATACAGACTGAGTGGTGATTCTTTTGTCGAAGTTTGAACACAGATTTTCATAGATGCACAAGAGCTGACTTGTAGTTGACTCGCCAGGCAGGAAACCAGACTGCGATGGAGTGATTATGTTATTCAGCATCAAAAATCTATAAATATGCCTGTGCACACACCGTTCGAGCACTTTTCCTACACAGCTCAATAATGAAATTGGACGGTAATTGTTACACAGTGTTGCATCGCCTTTCTTGAGTACAGGCGTTACTGCTGCGGTTTTCCAGATAGACGGAAAGACGCTTTCATTTAAACAACGGTTGAAGAAACGTGTTAAGTGGACAGAAATAACATCATTTGCAGCTATTAATAATCTGTTGTGTATTAAGTCTGGGCCTTTTTTGGTATGCGTATTTAGCTGTAACCTGCCACCTGCACTTTTGGCAGAATGACAGGGGTCTTTTACGTGCTACTGCGGTAACTCGGGGGTGGAATGGATACCGACATAAGAGTCAGCACAGAAAGTTGACCCTGGAGAAAAAATTGTCCCGCCGCTCCTGTCGGGATTCGAACCCGCGACCTTTCGATCACGAGTCCGACGATCTAACCACTGAGCTATCCCCGCTCCCCCATATAACCTGTTTGTTGCATACTGTCTTTGATAGAATAGAGAATCTTCTTCTTCTTTCCCCCCCCCCCTCCCCCTTCTGTCATCGAAGAACTGGTTACCTGGCTTCATAGAACATAGCGTCGTGCGTCATTTTTCTCTCTCGTTCATCGGTAAAGAGCAACAACAACAAAAAAAAAAACAAAAAAAATAAAAAAAAAAATAAAAATAAAGAAGACGGCTACAACAAAACAAAACAAACAATAAAAGCTAAATACCGTAACGACGTTTCGACTGATGTGCCTTCATAAACAAACAAAAAATCACTGGCTGATACTGACGCAGAGTCAAAGCAAGGACGTCATTTCATCGAAATGTGAGAAGCATTGCCGGATTGTTAGCACAGATGTCAGTGACCCAGTGACCTTTTCCTATTCGAGATTTTCCTGTACTTTTGTTGTTGTTGTTTCCTGTCTGTGTTGATTATGATCCAACTCAAAGCATTGGTTGAGTTGTCAGCTAACAGGCGGCTTTTCGTTGGTGCTCAAACAGCAGTATGTTCGTAACAGGCAATTCAGACTGCATCAGGCGTTTCTCTTAAAAGCAAAATTGTTTGAATCGAGATGGAACTGTTTTTTGTTTGTTTTTAACCCTGGGCGGACGCGTCTCGTGTTTACGTGCTTGCTTCTACGCCATGTTGTTTCCACGGTCTTATAACGGAGGGGGCTGACCGCGTCGGAGGACAGATACGCAGAGATCAAGAGTGCCCCTTCGGTGGCGTAATCAATTTGGGCAGTTTAGAGGAAGGTGCCTTAAAGCGAGGCTTGGAGTATGGCTATACTGATGCGTGAATTCAATTTGCTTGAATAGTTTGTGGTACCTGGTACGTACAAGTTTTCGTTTTTTCCTCCATAGTAGTCCCTGTTGGCATATAACGGCGGTCTTTTACACGGCGTTTTGGCTGCTCAAACTTAGAAATCTGTAATAAATGCCTTTAGGCCGGCCGGACAGCCACATTTACGTTCCACACATGACGATGATTTCAGAGATGTTACCAATTAGAAGGAAAACGCGATCAATGGGGCTATTTGTTCTTCATACTGTCTAGGTTTGTCTGACCACATCATGTCTAGACGTCTTCAAGATTACGTACAGTGCTAGGCCTACTAGTGATTTTGATTTGCTGGCAATTAACAAAAGGTACAGTAAGCTGTCAAATGTCCATAACGCTGTGAAATTTGATTAAAAACAGTAATTAAAGTGCTTCCAGTTCGCTCCATAATTTGGGCTGATATTGTGTGTCAGTTTGCACATTGGCTTGAGTGGCGTGTGTGGCCGGCTAAGTGAGTACAGTGTGACTTACTCTGCATCGCAGTTGGCGGTGGTGCCGTAGTTGTCAGCATCGTGCCTGAAACAGCATTGGGATTGTGCACTGAAACCATACTAAACACAGCCTAACCACACAATCTACATGCACGCAATATCAGAGCAGAGAGCGGTGAACGTGACAGAGGAACAAGTACTCAGAGGAACAAATTCAAACAAATCAGCAGAACCTGATAACCTTAAGCCATGTCTTTTGAAGGCTGTGTTTTTAGACCCTTAAGAGTTTGCCTATAAAACAAAGAAAAGCGTTGATGATGCCGTTTTTTACTCTCTTTTTGTTGTTGTTGTTGCTGTCCCATCATCTGTTCCGACGTCAGAGGCACTGCTCCCGCGCCGCTCGTCCCGGCATCCCTACCTCCGGCCACACCCAAGATTCATTCCGCATTGCGGCCCCGCCCCCAGAGGTCCACAGGAGGAGACGTCAGATCGTTGGTGGGCTGTCATCCGAAGGAGACAATGCACTGCTGCCGACTCACTTCGGTGGTGTTCAGTAATGCCTCTTCTGATTTAACATACGCAGGACATCATCTACTATGCCCCATACTGACGACAATGTTAACTAAGTCGCGGAGTGAGAGCGTCCCACCCCCCCCCCCACCCCCTCGAGAGAACAGACCACCGCTGTGTCCCTCCATCAATCCTCCTATGTGGACTTTCTGATGTTGAGGTCCTTGATCAGAACTGTCCCAGGCAAGGAAGGAGGCAGGAACACAGAGCATGACATAAAGGGCTACAGAAGCTGAGACTTTAAATTAGTTTTTATGCAGTGATTGATGAGGATGAGGGTGATAACTGATGCTGCTATGGAGGTCCATTTCGGTTTGAGACCACCCTGTCAGGGCTGCAGACCATACTTCCTGTCATAATTATCCTGGTCTGAACCAGGCACGGGAACTGTGGCCTCTGCAGTGCTGGTCAAGTAATTAGAGCATGAGTCACAGAGAGCTTTGTTTTTCTGGGTACATATATACATTTTATTTTTACATGTTCTTAACATGTAATGATGTATGCACATTTAGATACAGCATTTTGCTTAACCAGTGTAAGGCTCACGTTTATGATTTTTGAAGTGTTTTCAATACGATACAGTGCCACCTACTTGCTTATAAACTAGTTGAAATGAAGATTAGACTACCTAGTGGCTGATGGATAACAGACTACCTGACCAACAGGACACAGTTTGTGAGGACTGGTGCTAATGTCAAGTCTGAAACAACGTGTGCGAATACAGGTGCCCCTCACGAGACAGTGGTGTTTCCGTTTCTGATTTCTTTGTACACTGCGGACTGTAGAAGTCAACACGAAAACAGAACCTTCGTAAAATTTGCGGACGACACTGGACTGAATGGACGATGACGACTCCCACTGCTGGCAACAGATTTGCCGCTTTGTGGATTGGTGTGACGGTGAGCTACGAGAGATACCTCGAGAAGGAATCAAACAGAGTACAGTGGGATAGAAAGTAAATGTTAGCAGGCAGGTTATATTGCTTGAAAAAGCTCAGGTCTTTTGATTCCGCGAAGAAATTCTACGCTTTAACCTTTCTACGCTTTAACTTCTGAAATGACTTGGGAATGCATCGAAACAAGAAGAAAAAGAAAAAAGAAAAAAAAAAGACAAGAACATCAAGAAGGCTGGTGGTAAGATGAGCTTACCATCGATTAGTGACAAACAAACTGGACAATTTCGGCAGACGAGACACGGCCACTCAGACCTGAAGTTGACAACAGACACAGAAGCGATCGACAGATTTAAGATCCCCTGTAGTAAGACTACACGATACCTACTGTCATTCACTCCAACGGCCATTCGGACGCACCATCAACAAGCAGGCAGATAAACTCAACACGTAACGACTAGAAATAGGGATGCGGGGACAACCAGGCTCGGGTAAATGGAGGCGTGTTTGGGAGTGAATAGAAGACTGCTGTTTGTAACTTGGAAGACTAAGAATATGTATTGTTAGTGCAATGTTTTATTATATAATACGTTTTATGGTAGACCATGCAATTTCCGCAATGGATTATTAAAGTTGTCTTCATGTTGTATCTTGATTATTTTCCAGATCATCTCTGCACTTTTTCATTGCGTTAGGAGCAGCTAACCAACGGCTAATACATGTTCTCCTGAGGGCTCTTCGTCACAAAATAATGATTGCTGTAGGTTCCCGTGTTGGCATCCCATGGAATATAAACAGGTTCCAGTCAAGCAGTGTTATTTTAGTTTGTATTTACATTGCTTTCGTGGCTATCATATTTGTCACTGCTTTGTTTGGTTTTCTCTCTATCGTTCTCTTTCTCTGGTCGTAAACCCCAGGCTCTATTGTTACACGTTTTCTTATTGCTTAGGGGTGCGTTGTACTTGTTTTTTTGTTTGTTTTTTATTTTTGTTTTCGTTTGTTTGTTGTTGTTTTTGCATATAACATTGAATGTGAAAATATTCTACATCTGAATCACCTTAGGGTAGTGTTTTTGACCCTATGTGGTTGAGAGGCTGAGCAAATAAATAAGCCTGCTAACAAAACAAAAAACTTACTAACCAACCTACCTCTTGGTATGGAGCAGATGAAATTTTGGGCGAGGTAGCAGTTTTCATCATTCCAGCCGTTTTCAGGAAACTTCCACTCAACACAGTCCTCTCTATTATGATAGTCGTTTGGTTCGCCAGGCAACCAGTGAGTATAGCCAACGCCATGGTCGTCGCTCCACACGTGCCCTGTACACAGACCAATATGCTAGGTTACCTGCAGGCTGCACAGAGAGAGAGAGAGAGAATGTGTGTGTGTGTGTGTGTGTGTGTGTGTGTGTGTGTGTGTGTGTGTGTGTGTGTGTGTGTGTGTGTGTGTGTGTGTATGTGTGTGTGTGTGTGTGTGTGTGTGGGTGTGTGGGTGTGTGTGGTGTGTGGTGTGTTGTGTGTGTGTTGTGTTAAGTTGTGTTGTGGTGTGTGTGTGTGTGTGTGTGTGTGTGTGTGTGTGTGTGTGTGTGTGTGTGTGTGTGTGTGTGTGTGTGTGTGTGTGTGTGTGTGTGAACGTACAGCCGACTCTTTCATAATCATGCTACGTGGTTTATATTTATATTTATAACTATTTGCGCAATCAATTGAAACGTTTACGTGGTAGCAATCGGTTACTACTTCAGTCCAATGAGTATTACATTAAGCTGACAAAAGCCGCGAAAACCCAAGCGTAGTGTGTGTGCTTTGTGTTGTGTGTGCGTGTGTGTGCGCGTGGGGTGCATAATTACCCCCGTGAACAAGTGAGTGGGTTGACAAACTTGTGCAACACGCCCCAAACACATACTGGACACACACACTAACACACATACAAAATGACCTGCACGCACGTCCTCCCCTCTCCGCCAACCTTCCCCCGTCTCACACAGACACGCGCGCACGAGCACAAACCTTGTTCAGAGTCTCTGTCGTTCAAACCAATCCACCAAACACCATCCGTTGCGCTGTAAACACAAAACAGGAGATTACTTTCAAGCGGTGTACACAAGCTGTGCGGGGCTACCTAAAACAAAATAAAAAAATGAAACCCGTATTGCAATAATATTTGCTTCTGTTGTGGGTGCATGTTACCCCAGTAAGACTTTAGATTTTGAAATGGCATTGTTTTTATCCATTGGTGCAGTTTTAACTGAGGCTCATGAAATAAGTCGCTTGTGTCCGTCGTATTGAGACTTCCTGGGGCATTGTCCCTGTTTTGGAAATGAAAGTAACTAATGAAACTATACACACAGCAAGACTGAACAAGCATGCTCATTTCATAACAGGTGTGTGTGTGTGTGTGTGTGTGTGTGTGTGTGTGTGTGTGTGTGTGTGTGTGTGTGTGTGTGTGTGTGTGTGTGTGTGTGTGAACGTACAGCCGACTCTTTCATAATCATGCTACGTGGTTTATATTTATATTTATAACTATTTGCGCAATCAATTGAAACGTTTACGTGGTAGCAATCGGTTACTACTTCAGTCCAATGAGTATTACATTAAGCTGACAAAAGCCGCGAAAACCCAAGCGTAGTGTGTGTGCTTTCTAATCCAACGCCACACAGTCCAGTAATACTGAAACTTGTAAAGATGTAATTTAGTGTGTCTGTGGCCTTTAGCTGAGGAACATCACTCATGATTTTTAAAAGGCTTCACGTTGGCAAGATATTAGCTGTTGCTAACCTACTAACTTAGCTTGATCAATTATCAGATAGTATCATCCAATTTTATTCGTACTAAGTATGTAGCCGTTACCTTATTTCAAATAAACATCAACTGATATATTAGTATACAGTTTCACGATAGAAATTGAAGGCAGTTTCACCAGAGCAATGTTTTGGCGACTCAAGTCAATATAACGAAACATACAATGATAATATTTGTCACTATTCGCACTGAATCATACGATCTTTATCTCATTCCAGCGTATATCGCAGTTTTAACATTACTTGACCTTCAATACCATCGACCACTAATTATGCTCCTGCAGAGACTCCAAGACACCTTTGGTATCCACCGCCCTGCCCTCTCCTGGCTTCGTTTCTAAATCCTGAACAGACAACAGACACTGTCCATCCACAACATCCGTTCCAAACAGCCAAACCATCTTGCAGGGTCGCACACGACTCAGTCCACCATCTAATGCACCGACGATAGGCCACTGCACAACAGCACCACTCCAGACAAGACAGAACCTCTCGTTCGCACAAATTCCCCGTGTACAGATTATATCAAGAACTAAATGACACAAAATGAATAAGCTTCAGCGATAAAACAGCGACAAGACTCAACTCTTGTTAGTCGGCACCAAAGCCAAAGTTTCCTCTGTTCTTGCCGAGACCCATGATCTCACTAACAGCACCATGCCTCTCGCCCCTCGTGTTAAAAACCTCGGAGTATTTCGTGACAGCGTACTAATCACGAACAATCTCCAGCCTCTCCCGAACTTGCTACCCACATCTCCGCCGTATTTCTTCTACCCGAAGGTACTTAACAGCTGATGCCTCTGCTCACTTCTTCGATCATCTAACGATTTGATTTCTGCAACTCTCTTTCCTCCGGTTTCCCTCAACAAACTCAAACAAATCGGAACAAGGCACGTGCTCAAAAAAAGAAGAAAAATAAAACAGATCACGTCATTCCTCTTTTCCGCCATCTCTGCCGGTTGCCTATTTCAGCCCCAAATCCAGTACAACATCGACTCATACGCTATACATATATATCCACAGATCCACTCCCACACACCTCTCCTACTTTATAAAGCTGGGCAGGGACTCCAGTTGGAGGCGTCTGTGAATAAAATCGCTCGCTGGCAAGCGGTTGCCATCTGTGGAGGGGGGGAACTTTGAAGATCATCCCCAGCAGAGGAGAGCTCTTGCCAGCCAGCGATTTTATTCACAGGCGCCTCCAACTGAAATCCCTGCGCTGTCACTTCGCCACACATCAACTCTTCCAACCTTTGCTTCCTAAGTGATCTTTTTTTTAGCTGTCCAGCTGGGGTGATGGTGGTGGTTGTGGTGAGGTATTAGTTGTGTATATAAGGTAATAATAATACCAGATACAGCTGTAAAAAATCATCTGAAACAGAATGAATGCTAGCGTTCTAAAACAAGATCCAAACATAAAAAGTTTCAAACGAAAGCTTATTCATTCTACCACAGACACACTGTTATTATTATTAGATATAGTTGTGTTTTTTCTTTCTATGTTCGATTGTCTATCTTACCCGTCCCCTTGAATTGTCTTGTTCCGCGGATGGGAATCATTGTTATTATAATCATAAATGGAACAGCAGTACAAAAAGAAGCAAGGACATCGAACATAGTTTAAAACTCCGTCTCATGGTGGGCTTTTCTCCTACACAGCCCGCTTTCTACTTGCTTGTTCAGAACTCTGGTGATGATGACGTTCTCCATGTGTTTTCCCCAAACAGAAAGTAGGTCACCACCGAGTGATTGGCAATAGGCACGGGATTCCATCCACGACAGACGTTGGTCTAGAGTCATGTTGAAGGCCTGGAAATATACAGGACAGAAAATATACTAAAGTGACGAGCATACCTGAGAGAGAGAGAGAGAGAGAGAGAGAGAGAGAGAGAGAGAGAGAGAGAGAGAGAGAGAGAGAGAGAGAGAGAGAGAGAGAGAGAGAAAGAGAGAGAGAGAGAGAGAGAGAGAGAGAGAGAGAGAGAGAGAGAGAGAGAGAGAGAGAGAATGTATACGGAAGAAAACGGTAAGCAGACAGGTGCACACCTTGATACAAATGTTTCCGAAGGGCTTCCAGTGTGGAGGACAAGGTAGTCTGGAGACGGTGGAGGGCGGTGTTGGTGGAGGGGTGGTAAATCCTTTGCGTGGTAATTCACATATGTATGGCATATGCTGATTACACTGGAAATTGGCCCACAGACCAACAGGCCTGCCCGTTGTTATCGCAACGCACGTGCCAACTTCATTGCCTGAAAAATAAATAGTCCACTTTACTCAGTCACTTTCATTCCGATATATAGTGGTGACCCCAGTAGTTTCCGGATGCGCAAAACCTGGCATTACAACGAAAATATTTAAATCAACACATAGTCATGTCATCATGGGTATCTCTCTCACACACACACACACACACACACACACACACACACACACACACACACACACACACACACACACACACACACACACACACACACAGATTATCGTTAGGGGAGGTCTTTCCAGCACAACTTCCAAAGTCTGTCAGACTGCTTTGGGGACCAGTCTGCATCAAGGTCTACAGTTCACAGTGGCTTCGGAAGAACGAAGTTTAAGATAGTGGTCGCCCTGTGCCCGTTGCTATCGAACCAAATATGGCCAGTGTAAAGCGTCTGATCAAAGAGGACCCAAGAATTACACAAAAAGAGATAAAAGATCGTTTAAATCTTCCATCGGGAAGCTTGGATAGGATCCTCATTTCCATCATCATCAAGAAGCACTCCATATCTCCATATCGAGAAGCACTTCCAAACCGATGATCGCGGTCTTATTCCGGACAGGAGAGGAAGACGGTCAATGCCGAGTGGTACATAATTATAATCAACACCTGCCTGCATGCCCAAGGTTACCAAGGCCCGGAGGGCACGCCGTGCACACACGGTACTTGCGGCCTGCTGCTCCACCACAGTTCTGAAGGACAGTGGCTCACTACAAGACGTGTGGCAACTTCCCGCACTGCTGTCCCATCATTCAGCCATGCCAGCGCTGAGAGGTCATGTCAGAGGCTAAGTTACAAAAGCCCCAACCTCCAGAAATTACGCAATAACTGCTCCCCAGTCAGCAAAGCTCACAATGAACTGTGTTTAGAAATGAAATGGCTTTCACGTGCAATCTCTCAGCTTTCTCTCGGTATACATCTGCTGTATCAGCTAGACGCTTTCAAAATGGACTGCTTTCCCCCCGTGATTTTCGCTGTTCTCTGTAGCATGATTACCTGTGACAAAGCTGAGGGCTTGTCATAACCATGTGCCATCTTACAGCGGTACCGGTACAAAATGAATATGGCCCTTCAGTTCTTCTGAGTAGAATACAAAATAGGTATATTCGATCCATACGACACCGCATTACCTCATCTTTTGTCCACTATCGGTTAAACTACTGTTGCTCCCTTCTTCCAGGTTGCTCTCAGTACTTACTAGACCACATCCATCACATTCTTCAAACTCTGCGTTAGCTACCAGAAAAACATCGCATTCTATACACAATTTCCACTATTTGCTTTAGTTCCATCCCTGGCACGCACCCTCAGTATTTGTCGGACCTCCTTCAACCCTACACTCCAACAAGACAATTGCAACCTGCACCCGACACCCATACCTTTGCCAAGCCTTGTGGAAACACAAAAAATACTTGGTGACAGATCCTTTTTTTACGCTGTCCTATCTCGGAGTCAACGTCCAGTGCAGACTCTCTTATACCTCTCGTTATAGTGGGTTCACACGACCGCAGAAGTTTGCAATTTTCCAAATGTTGCAGATCTTTGCAACTTTTTGAAAGAACAAACGGACAACAAAAAGTACCAAGGCGGAGCCAGATCGGTGGTCTTCGACTCGTCACC
This sequence comes from Alviniconcha strummeri, assembly GCA_963584105.1. Taxonomy (NCBI): domain Eukaryota; kingdom Metazoa; phylum Mollusca; class Gastropoda; family Provannidae; genus Alviniconcha; species Alviniconcha strummeri. The sequence continues at coordinate 7,115,134 of OY757553.1, read as the reverse complement.
AGCACGGCACACCCAGGTCTATCTATGTCACAGCATGATGTCCATGTTGTCGGTGGCTGTGAGGTTTCCCTGTCAGACCTCCTTCTGGATGTGCTAACGGACCTTGCATTTAAGAGGCAGACAATTAAAGGAGCGCGTTTTCAGCGGAGGATGAACTAAGAGAAGCGCGGCGCATGTGTCAGTAAGGAGGACGCGTCGGAACGGCGATGGAGCAGGTAATGAGGTTATAATAATAGTAATAATAAGGACGTACAATTATCATGCGCTCATCAACGCCCTGAGCGCTTACATGATACACATTAACCTAAATATGATATTCTATACACACGTAGAGCACAGTCCCACCAAAACAACCAACACAAAGCACCATACGGAAGGAGAAAGAAAAAAAACCTCCCCCTCCCCCCCGCCCCCCACACACACAAAAACAACAACAATGAATTCAAATGTGTACGACGCTGATCTGTATCATATATCATACATGCGTGCGCGCGCACACACACACACACTGACTGTAGCAGAAACTGGGTACTGATATGACTTGGGGCGAAAATACCGTGAGAAAAGGAATGTTTTCCGTTTGGCTTGAAAAGATGACAGGGTTGAACAGTGTCTTGTGAGAGTGAATTTACAATTACATGATAAAAAATATGAATAAAAGGCCACGCAGAAGAATATGCATGTTCACAACGCAGGGGTAGGGGAGAAAGAAAAAGCGTACATTTTTTTGCGCGACAGTCACTCATTCAGAATCACAAGTGACAACAGCGCAGTGAGTCTGCTGGAGAGCGAAGCAGGTAATGAGGTTATAACGAGAGCTCCTTAGGAAAGCGATCAACAACATGTACACCGTAAGAAACACGACGAGTTAAACACACAATTAAACACACACACACACACACACGCACACACACACACACACACACACACACACACACACACACACACACACACACGCGCATGCACGCATGCACACACACACACACACACACACACATATACACGCGCGCGTGCACACAAACAACAACAACAACAAAATGGGTAGGAGAATTAAGAGCTACAGGTAAGCTGTAGACTACGAGGTAAGCCTAGTACCTCGTAGACTACGCCTGATAGAAATATATATATATGTCAAATCTCGGCCTTACGAGATGCGTGCCGAGAAAGGCACGCCGATCGAGACCTGGAAAATCAAAGTGATCGTCGGCTTTCAAGAATAAGACTACGCCTGGTAGTCTACGAGGTAAGCCTAACCCACCTCGTTGTGTTGTCTCTACTGCCGTTTTGAGTCCAGCATTCGGACCCAGTTATCTGATTACCATTATTTCTAACACTGTATATATTACTGTGGGTAAGCCCTTTTGGACCTCAGTCGATTACCATTGAAAATCAGCGTTACCTGTTTGGCTACAAACAAATCACAAACCACTTGACATACCGGTGTGTGATTCTGCCCAAGCAGTGAAGTCGACAGCGTAGTTTGTGACCCAGACATAAGTGTTATTGTTGCCACCAGCGTTCTTGAGCCCCATCCAGTAGGCCGCAGACCGGTACACCAGCTCCGCTGACACAAAAGCCTGGATTTGTCTGGCAGACAGCATAAAAACCAGTGGTCTCTATTTCAGAGCAATTTTCGGACCCGACAGTTTTCTACCACGAGATGGGAGTGCTATGGGCCTACAGGATCAGCATAACAGAACTGGTGCTTCCGAGCTGCCAGTCATCCGAGCAGCCTCGGCCAGCCAGAGCCTAAAACTGCGCGAGAAACCCCCGAAAAGTGACCGCCACCTTTGCTCCACGACTGAACTAAAGCATACAACAGAGAGAAAGACTGGTGGATTCCGAACAAGATCTAAAACTAACTGATGTCGCGTTTACTGATGACAAGAGATATCAGTTGCAATCAAATCATCACGCATCCCACTAGTCAACTAGGAAAGCCGTAAAAACGCAACCACAGCACGCAGGGCTCTGAGCTCGTCGTGGATCTCTGTTAACACTGTCATTGTTATCGCAGTAATGTTTTAAAAGTTACATGATTACAAAATTAGTGTTTTGTTTCTGCATTTGTGGGATCTAATCTGACTAACTTCTGACATACCTGTCATTGATTGTAGCCAGGTTGCCATGGCGACGTCGACAGTCGCTCTGTGCGTCTCGCCATGTTTTGGTGGGTGTGTTAATGTAGACGTAACATTGCGCTCGGAAACCTAGTCCCTGAGCACAGAACACAGTCAATACAGAAAGTCAGACATAGAAACCTAGGCCCAATTATCACAGAAAATATGAAAGTTTAGACAAAGGAATCTAGTCCTTGACCGCAGAACAAAGTCAAAACAAAACTGCATAAGCTTACTGCGCCCAGAACACAACCAACATGGTAGCTTCCGTACAAAAACCTGACTCTGATCAAAAACAAATTCTGGACATAGAAACCCGAGACTTAATCTTAAAAAACAGGAGACAGATATATACTGGCTCTGATACTGTGCATATTTTTCGAGTGGCAAAAATATTAACGCAGAACGCTAAGATTAAATCATTAGCACATCTGTGTTTGTTTATATACGCATTTCAAATTTGGAAATATTTGCATTATTGAAGAAGAATGTGTGTGTGTGTGTGTGTGTGTGTGTGTGTGTGTGTGTGTGTGTGTGTGTGTGTGTGTGTGTGTGTGTGTGTGTGTGTGTGTGTGTGTGTCCGCGCGCACGTGCGCATTCTATTCTCTCGTATACTTCACATTTGGAGTGTACCTGTTTGTGGATTATTCAGTCTTGGAAAAGCAATAGAACATGGTAAAAAGTGAGAGAAAAGTGGAAAATAAAATTGAGAAACAGTTTTTCCACAATGAAATCGTGCTCTTCTCAACAATTATTAAGTGAAAGAAAAGTAGATCATTTCATGTCACTGCTGTCTGTTTTCATCGCGATTACATCCATTTGGAACATTTAAAACTTCATTACATGCTTACATGATGGTACCCGACGCACATCAGTAAAGCGAATATTGATGTGGCTGACCCATCTTGCTTCCTTTCACAATTTGTTTTTGTTTTCCCCGTGCTCACATTCACCTTAACAACAACTTAATTACCAACTGAAAGACAAGCAGATGGAGTTTCATTCTTCCCATCATTTGTTTGTATATTTATTGTCTGAACTGTTGCTGGGAAAAAGAGCTCCTCTTGAACATATGTGCAGGTTTTTCCATTATTTAATTAAAATAAGCTTTCTTTAAAACCTTCTGTGTGTTTTGATTCTGCTCAAGTTTTTAATCAATGATATTGCACTGTTCTTGCGTTAAAAAGACGGAGGCTGGTTTTAAAAGCTGGTTTGGGGCAATCTTTGAAGTGTCATTGTCCTATTATTGTAAAAAACACACAGCAACCATACAATCAAAAATACAAACACACATACACACAAAGGAAAGCTAACTACAAAAAAACAACAACAAAAAACTCCCACCCCTCCACCCTCCAAAAGGCAAAAATATTCAAAGAGACAAAAACAAACCCCGAAAATGATGTTTTCCCAAACTCGATTTTGATAGACGGTTTAACACTGTAATGGCATATACAATTACATAATTATATATTATAGCCTGATATAACCGTAACAGTTGACGGGGCGTAAAACACCAATTTACTTACATGTAATGACATTTTTTTCACACAAATTAAACTAGGACCTGCAGATAATATGCGCACGTCCCTAGAGCACAAGGCAATTTAATCCCAATAAATAGAATATCTCGTTCGTTTAACACTGACAGTAGCACAGCCTTGCATGATGGCAATGTCAGCGGTACTTTGTAGGCTCATGGGCTTCTTGCAGAAATAGGCGTTGACCCGCGGCGAAGTGCAGGAGTAGTCGCTCCATCCACCACGCTGCAACAGCCAGCCAGACTCAGTCAGCACAACAACACGCTTCGGTCGTAACTCTAGCGGTCAGACAACTAACCCACCTGTGCTCACCCACCTCCCATGACGCACGCAGTGAACAGGACTGGCTTAACATGGATTTGGACAGAGAGATGGGAGGCAATGGGGTCAAACCGCTCAGTGACTGCCGATGGGCGAAGGATAACGGACACTGTGTGACCACTTTTAACAGTAATAATGTACTCTTTTCCATATTTGTCTGTTCTCATCAGGCACATCATTGTGGGGCTTTTATTCATACAGCATACATCCGTTCAATAACAGTACCCACTGATTCAACCTCTTTGCATGAGAAGAGAGAGGTAAGGGGCCGAGTTGACAATAACCACATCAGCCTCAAGAATCGACAAATCGCAAGGGTACATCCAGGAAAAAAATGTGACTGTACCCTTCGGCATTCCCTATTAAAGTTAGCAATATTGTCCTTCATAACAACGTATTTTTTTTACCACAAATCTTTGTTTAACAGTTCTTACGAAAACTTGAATCAGTGGATTACCATTATTTGTTTTGGCATGGAATATATGGTACTATGCAAGAAGAATAAACAGATCCAAAATTTTGTCAGTATGTACTTTAGAATTGTAACCAACACTAACAAGTTCCTACGACATCCTGAGCTGTCTACAGTGGGGAAAATTTCTATAAAGCCAGTCCAGAAAATCTGACCAGAACACTTGAATTTTACGACAGTCCCCGAAACAAATGTTCTAAAGTTCCATCCTTCACATGAGGTACATATTAACAACTTTCATAAGAAAATAAAGGCGTTGTGAAGGCAAAATTCTGTCTATCAATCTGTACTGAAACCATCTCAGATGTGCGTCCTGAGTGGTTTTAATGTCTGAATACTGCGCTACTGTCAACGTGAACGTTATGTGACCATTTTTCTATGCATTTGAGGAACATCATCGTTTTAAACAAAATGCATATAAATGTGCTTGGCACCACTTCCGGACATGCATTTCCATACATATGCTTCGTGAATATTACAGTTTTCTTCAAATTCAGGTCCAAGTTTAGCTTGGTAAATATCTAACTGAGCGCATCGTTTTCAGATCTAAATATAACGCCTCAACAATTAATTAGGCTCTTTATGAAGGGAGTAGGAATCTTTCTTCTTCTTTTCTTTTCTTCTTAAAACTATATATTATTGTCTACTTTTTTCTCCCTGTCGGATTTACTCTGTTCAAGGTCTTCCAGATTTAAATATAACGCTGAACAATTAATTACTTGCTTGGTTTTAGTTTGTTTGTTTGTTTTTATGTGCTATTTCTCCATTTTTCTAAATAGTTCATTACAATTAATACAAAGCATAGAATAAAAACACAGAAAAAAGAAGAAGAAAAAAAGCTTTCAGCAAGCACGCACGCATGCACGCACGCACGCACGCACGCACGCACGCACGCACGCACGCACGCACGCACGCACACACACACACACACACACACACACACACACACACACACACACAGAGTCAATAGGATAGGCTGAAGAGAGATTTCAAAGACGATTTAAAAGGCGTGGTTGCTTCTGATGCAAACTTTGCAAGGGAGACTGTTCCAGACAGACGGTGCAGCACAGAGGGAAGACAGAATGGAAATATCAGAAGAAGAGCGTAGCTGGCGGGATGGTTTGTAAACTGTCAGGAGTTCTGTCAAGTAGACGGGAATGGTCGAACTGAGGCAGTTGTAGCACAGAGAAGAGAGTCTTTATTGTGTTTGTGAATCAGTGGGGAGCTAGTGGAGAGAGGCAAGATGAAGAGGGATATGGTCAGTTTTGGAAACTCTCAGGTTGTTTGGAACATTTTGTGCTTTGTTTAAGAGATACTGAGGACAGCCAGACAGGAGAGAAATTAGACCATACCATACCAATGGATTAGAAGGGGAGAAGAAGACGAGGAGGAAAAGGCAGAAGAGAGAGAGAGAGAGAGAGAGAGAGAGAGAGAGAGAGAGAGAGAGAGAGAGAGAGAGAGAGAGAGAGAGAGAGAGAGAGAGAGAGAGAGAGAGACTGGTGACATCTGCTGGCACAAGATACAGAACAGGATAAGACCAAAGAAATTTGTTCACAGGAAACATTGCAACACAGTGCTCGTTGTTGACGGTGCTGGGTTCTCGTGTGTTCCAGTGTGTGTATGCGACGTTAGTGGTGTCGCTCCAGGCGAAGCTGCCCTCCTGCAGCAGGTCGTTCAGCCCAAGCCACGCCGTTCCCTTGTACCCTGCACGTGCAGCACATTACCGGCCAGTCAGCGACAGTTCATTGAAAGCACTTGCTTCGGTACCCCCGATGCAAGAAGCTAGATCTTTACGACCCGTTTTCCTTTTTATAGTGCAAGCCTGTAGGAATGCCATAAAAAGCTAATATCCACGACAGAATGTAAGAAACAGTGCTTTAGTTTGCATTCCTAATGTTCATTACTGTAACACATTAAAAGATAAACTCACACTCCCTAAAAGCACGCCAAGTAGAAAAAGAAGAAATAGTATTTTCCCTTAACCGTAACAACAGATAATGTGTGTTATATAGTCTAATGAGCATAGCTTGCACATCGCAAACGCAGGCCTACGTCTACAGCAACACGCAACGGCTAAACGTCACAGAAATAGCTGGTCCTGATTTCTTTCATTTGCAACAGATACCCAGCGCTTCTCTCTTCGTTTGCCTGACCGGGACAAAGGCTATCGATATCGGTGAATAAGTCACTAAACGACCGGGACAAAGGCTATCGATATCGGTGAATAAGTCACCAAACGACCGGGACAAAGGCTATCGATATCGGTCACTGAAATACAGGGACCAAGGCTGAGTCACTGAAACAGACTGAGCTGTTTGTAGAATACTGACATAGGATGTCAGTAGAATTCTCTGACAAAGAATCTTTGATGTACGCTCAACACTTGAAATGAAAGGGAAGAAAAAAGAAAAAAAAAGCACCGCCCTTCATCACCCATCCAGTCTTTTTATCATCACTCTTGCATTGAATTTACAGACTGTTAAGGATTTTACTGGGCTTAGGGGTTTATTGAAGCTTTTTCCCCTGAGGGCTAGAAAGCAAAATTATATTCACACAGTACATTCCTTATAAGCAAGTAAGTACTTGCAAGTACTAACAATGTATTGCTACAACACACTTTACGCATTAGACAGGAACAAGCGTTCAAAAACGAATAAAAATTCAAAATAAGTCGCACAGAATAGATAACTGTTTTGTGTGTGGAGGCTTTTTTAAAATTTTGTTTTTATAATCGCTGTTTTGTTGTTGGTTTGGTCAAAATAACTGAAGTGTACAAATAATAGATCTAGTAAGCTTAACATTCTTAGATGGCACGGGGGATGTTGGGTAACAACATATACAGCGTATTTATTTATACGCTTTTTTTCTTCTTTTTTTTCTTTTTTAAAAGACCATTTCTCATCAGGCTCCGAATCTGTGCGAATCTGTGTGTGCATGCGTGTGTGTGTGTGTGCATTAATGTTGTATGCGCTGAATTTTGGCAATATGTATTTGTAAAGAACGTGTAAGCGCTTAGGGCTTGTGCGGGTTAGGCGCTCTAAGTATTCATTATTATTATTACTAGTGTACCTTTTGACATTTTCACTGGAACAATTAAGCAGATAATGAAATTAATCTCCTACCTCACCACTGTTACAAATAATACAGATTCTTCCATCCCTTGGGATACCTTACAAATAGTACATATTCTTTTGTCCCTTGGGATACCTTACGACCGTCTTCGCTGGACTGATAGTCTGTCGTTACTAAGTCTCAATTTCAATACCCTTTGCCTTAGTGTAAATAAGTAATAATAATAATAAAAGTTGGTGTTTCACGCCCAGTCAACCGGAACGGTTATATCAGGGCGATACACATCTGATATTATATATTAATTTTTAATAGTGTGTACGTCTTAAAATTGGTATATATACAGTTTTGAAACCATGCTTAAAAGGTGAATAACACAAACATCACTAAAAATGAGGTCAAATTAAAAAGATTCCAAAAATATTAATTTATTTCAAAAAGTTAAAAATCTTCTCAGGTGAAATATCCTGAAACAACATACGCAGTGATTTAGCTGTGAAGTGGCTCTCTCTTATTTCAATAAAATCCGAACAAGTAAGTAAAATATGTGCTATGGTTAAACGTTTATCACATCCGATGCACACTGGCGGTTCCTCACCCATCAATGAAAAGGAATGAGTAATAAAAGAATGGCCAATGTGCAATCGGGCCATCACAGTCTCATCTTTTCTGTTTGTCCGAGAACAAACAATACATTCTTTTAACACTGGGAATATCTTATGTAATTTATTTTCCGGGAACTCATCCCACTCAGACTGCTACAGTTCTAATATATATTTATTTGCGCATGATTTTAGGTCTGAGAATGGGATGAGCTCAACCGAGATGTCGTTATCAAGCGCATCCTTAGCTGTAGAATCTGCAGCCGAATTTCCCTTAATGCCAACATGGCCGGGAACCCAGATAAAAACAACCTCTCTCCCGTCTCTTGTCATTTCTGTATGTAATTCTAAAATCTGAACTAAGCCTGGATGATCATATTTTAGGTTTAATATAGACTGTAACGATGAAAGGGAATCAGACAGTATCAAAAACGATTTTCCTTTGGAATAATAAACATGTTTGAGAGCTAAAAGAATAGCCCTCAACTCTGCTGTATATATTGAACTGTCGTCTGGAAGCCGACAGGTAAAAGGTTTATTAATTCGTTTAGTGGATACAGCCGCCGCAGCAACTCCTTCCTCTGTTTTAGAACCGTCGGTGAAAAAAAGAAAGAAAAAATGATAAAGGATTCTGAGATAACTTGCAAATAGAACTGTTTATATATTTCCGGGTTTGTTATATCTTTTTTTAAATTGGTTAAGTCCAGACGGACTACAGGAACTGAAAGTTTCCAAGGGACGATGTCCAACGAGGGAACATCGTCTACCAGATTTAGGTTAAGTTTGGATTTCTCCAAATGGGGAAGAATGCGGATACCAAGACTTCGACTCCGATTCTTCAAATAATATGGTGTTTCCGGGTTCAAAAACGCAACTTTAGGCTGGGTTTTCCGGCAGGGATTTGAGTTTAAGAACATAGTTTAAAGACACTTTCAGTCGGCGAGTAGTTAATGACAGTTCATGTGCTTCTGTGTATAGACTTTGAGCAGATGTGCGGAAAGCACCCAATGCGATTCGGAAGCCCTCCTGGTGGATCGGATCCAATTGTTTCAGAACCGACCGACGGCCGATCCGTACACAATGCATCCGTAATCCAATTTGGAGCGGACTAACGAACGGTAAAAGCGTAGCAGGACGATACGATCGGCTCCCCAATCAGTATGTCCCACTACACGAAGAATGTCCAGAGCCTTCTGACAGGAGGTTTTAAGGTATTGAATGTGATTTTTAAAAGTAAGTTTATTGTCAAAGATAAGACCAAGGAATTTTGCTTCTTTGACTACTTTTATAGGCGTTATTCCCAGAAGAATGTTAGGGTCTGGGGAAAAAACAAAGAAAAACCCCCCAAAAACGTACCGTTGATGGAAATGAATACAGACCGTCTTGGAGGTGGAGAACTAGAAGCCGTTCTCAGATACCCACTTCTGGACGCTGTTTACACACAGCTGCATAGCTCTCTCTACTCTGTTTAACGTCTTTCCATTCACACACAAAGCAAAGTCGTCCACAAACAAGGAGCAATCCGTACCCTTTAAGACAGCTTTAACAATGTTGTTAACTTTAATGCTGAAAAGGGCCGGAGACAGGATGCTACCTTGCGGGACCCATCTCCTGCTCGTGCAGCTCTAATCCTGAAAGAACGTTCCGATAGGAAGTTCTGAATAAACCCGGGGAGGTGGCCCCTGAAACTGAGATCCCGGAGGTCCGCCAGAATGCCGTGCTTCTACGTTGTGACGTAAGCTTTCTCAAGGTCAAAGAATATGGTTAAGACGTGTTCTTTTTTAACGAAGGCATTTCTAATAAACGTTTCAAAACGAAAGAGCTGATTCAACGTACTGTCGTTCTTCCTGAAACCGCACTGCTTCTCGGAAAGAAGACCCTGCGACTCGAGGGACTACATCAGGCGAGCGTTGATCATCCTCTCCATCGTCTTACACAAACAGTTGGTTAATGCTATAGGTCTGAAATTACCTGGATCCGAGTGTTCCTTAAGCCCGTTCTTAATTGGGCGAATGTTTCTTTGCGAACCTAGTTGGAAGTATTCGGCGAAGCTAGCTGGTTCTTAATTGGGCGAACTTTTCTTCGCGAACCTAGTTGGAAGTATTCGGCGAAGCTATATTCGGGGTCCAAAAACCTTCGCTCAACATGTTCTGGGAACATTCGCCCTATTGGACGATCATTGCCACTGATTGGCAGAGAGCAGAGCTCTCCTGTGAATGAAGCAAAAACAAAAATAAAATGGATGACGGTGTCGCTAGGTTTTTCACTCGCTTCGGAGGGAATTTGTTTATTTGTTGACTTGTGGAAGGCGCAGCCTTGTCTCGGAGACCCAGAATGAGATAGTAGTTAGTTGAATTACCCTGTGAGGGATGATTAAAGTATACTGACTTGACTTGACTTGACTTTAGCCTACATTTTCGATCATGCTGACTGCTGCGCGTCTGCCGCAAGTTCGGGCCGAAGCTTGCATCTCATTACAAGCCAGTTGAGAATGAAGTAAAGTTTGAACTGTCCAAACCATATTCGGCGAACTAAAAGTTCAATTAAGAAACGAATCATAGTTCGTCGAAGTGTCCGAAGTATGTTCGGGCGAACAAACATTCGCCTAGTTAAGAAAGGGCTTTACGGGGTTCGGGAATGGGGATAACTACCGCTTCACGGTACGATGGCGGAAAACAGTCTGATTCCCAAACGTGGTTATATACTTTTAAAAGGACGGATAGAGCAGAATTTGGGAGGTGTGTCAAAAGTTGGTAGTGGACTTGGTCCAGTCCGGTGGCTGAATCGTTGGCTTTCTGTAACGATTGCCTCAATTCAGACACTGAAAAACGTAAGTTGTACTCCTCTTCATTTTTGGAAGAGAAGTCCAGGCTTTTTTTTGTTTTGTTTTTTGTTGTTGTTGTTTTTTAACACTTTAATCCTCTGAAATTCATCAGAATAATTATCCGTTGAAGAATTCTTTGACAGATTTTTAGCTAGTACTTCTGCCGCTTCCTTTTTATCGGTAATAAGATTACCGTTAAATTTTAAATGATTAATAGAATTACAACCACCCTTACCCTTTATTTTCCTAATAGCTTTTCAGACCTTTTGTGTTTGCGTTTTATAATTTAACTTATTACAGAAATGCCTTCGCGAATTCCTTTTTTGTTGTTTGACAACATGACGAGCCTTGGCTCTTAGAAGTTAAAATTTTTGAACATTACTCAGCGTTGGGTTAGAAGGAGAAAAAAAAAACTTTCGCTGAGCTTTCTTCCTTTCTTTAACTGCTTTTTTTACAACTGTCATTAAACCATGGAAACTTGGGAAGTTTTTTCCAGAAGCGTGTTTTCGGTATAGCTTTGCCTGCTGCTTAAATAAGGTCAGTAAACTGACCGGCGGGATCTTCGGCAGACATGACCATTTCCTCCGTCAGTTCAAAGGAACACTGAGCTTGAAAGTGTACCAGTCCGCCTTTTTAAAATTCCACCTGTTAGGTGCAGCTTCCTCTTCGACAGTATTGCTGGTTAGGATCACAGGAAAGTGGTCACTTCCGCACAGATCCTCATGTATATTCCACTCATAGTCTAGGACCAGAGATGGACCACAAATGGAGAGATCCAGTGTGGAACTGGAACCGGTGGCGGGATTAATATAAGTCGATGAACCATCATTTAGAATACATAAATCCATTTCTGAGAAGAGGTCCTCCAACATTTGTCCTCTGCTGTTATAGGACTCGTTACCCCAAACCGGGGAGTGACCGTTGAAGTTGCCCAAAAGAACGAACGGAGATGGCAGTTGTTCGATTAGGTTAATCAGATCAGTCTTGGCAACGTGATCTGATGGAGGAAGATAAATACTACAGAAGGTGACGACCTTGTTCAAAGGGGTGTTCACCCGGTAGCTCTATCATTTAGGGAGTTTTTGGTTAAGATAAAACCAGAGAATGATGGTGTCTTGGAATTGGTTAAAAATGTTTCCTGCAATCCAAACACAGCCGGCTTATACCTTCTCGAAAGAAGAGCGAGCTCCTCGAAGTTGGCTTGGAATCCTCGCAAGTTCCGCTGGATAATGGAGTGCTCCATTGCTTCAGTCAGGCGAGACGGATGACGAGTCCATCTCGTCATCGGACAGGGCAGAAAACTGGTTGGAAAGAACCAGATTCTGCTCTGCTTTCTTCAGTCTGTCTGAAGCTACAGGCTTGGGTGGTACCTGGGGCCTGCTGGAAGGAGCGGAGTGCCCGGGGTGCGAAAACCCCTCGACGTCCATCAGGACCCCTTCCACCCTCACTTTAGCAGGTGAGCACCTCGAAGATGATGAATCATCTTTCGAGGCCGCGGTTTTTAAGAGACCTGCTGAACCCTCAAGTGCGCTTTTGGAGGGAGCCGCAAAACCCTTAGATGCCATTTTGTGGGGATTGGCGGAACCCCTAGAGGCCGTTTTGGGGGGATCGGCTGAACCCCTATCTTTCTCCAAAGAACACTTAGCGGACTCGCACGGAACCCGGGCTTCGGCCGATACCGTCCTCGACTTCCCGGAGGAAGCCTGAATGCCGGTCGATACCGATCCGGGTCCGCCAGAAGAATGTACATTAGACTCAGTCGTCCTAAGTGGACGTTCTGAAGAAAACAAAACAGGTTAAAGCTGTCTGACATTCAATAGATTTGGACTCTCTTCTAGAAGCGGCAGCGGCGTAGGTCTTACCTCCAGAGATCACAGTCGGTATCTTGGCTTCAACCAATTGTCTGGCTTCCGGAAAGGATATGCGTTTCTCAACGCGGACACGTTGAATCTGCTTCCACTTCTGCCAGATCGGGCAATCTTTAGCCGATGAAGCGTGGGGACCATTGCAATTAGGACACAGCTTGGGTCCCTCACATCGACCTTCATGCTTATCTTTTCCGCAATCCTTGACACTTCGCAGCAACATTGCAACGCTGGCTCGTGTGGCCATTGCAGTTGAAGCAATGCATCGGGTTGGGAACAAACAATGCTACCTTCACCTTTAGATAGCCGACTGTAATTTCTTTCAGGAGTTCCGGGGAACCGAACGTCAAGAAAAGAGTGTTGGTGGGGATCACCTTCCCCTCCTTCTTCAGTGTCACTCGATTCACCCCAGTCACACCCTGATCTTTCGGTTCATCCCGGATCTCAACCTCCGACATGTCAGCGAGGTCCCGACACCTGATTACTCCCTGAGAGGAGTTCAGGGTCTTGTGAACTGAGACCTTGACTGGTCTGTCAATAAATCGGTTTGTTCGGAGTAGGTTTTGGGCCTGGGCCCTTTCGCCGCACTCCACCAAGAAGGAGCCATCTCTCAGTCTTTTGATGCTCTTCAGGGTTTCCTACAATTGCGTGAAAACCCTTCTGAACTGCAAAAGGCGATAACTTTTGCAGAGGGAAATCTTCACTCGCCGACTTGACTATCAAAAATCTGGGCAAGTTTGCTTGACCTTTCATGAGCATCTGATTGTCGGAATCCGTGTCTGAGTCGTCATCCCGTACTCTTCTTCTTTTTTTTTTTTGGGGGGGGGGGGGGGGGGGAGGTGGGGGGGGGGGGGGGGTAGGGGGGGGGGGGAGTTGTTGCCATTGTCTGTTAAGTAATGTTTCGTTACATTTTGTCCCCACCCGCCACCGAGTCCAGCAAGGGGAATTGCACACAAGCAGAAACTCCAGCAAGGGCGGACCAGGGCTCAAAACGCAATATACTCAGGTGATAAAAAAGAAAGAAAAAAAGTTTACTTTTATCCCCTGACTGACCCTGAACCGCTGCCTTCTAATCGAAATTAGGGCAAAGCACGACCAGCCAATTGATTGGGTCTGGCCAACCCAACCACCCGTCTATGAGAAATCAAGGCCAAAGATGGGATGCAGCGCACGGCAAACACGCTGGGTCTGAAGGTGACCGCAGAGAGCAAGAAGAACTATATAAAGAAGAACTGTGTTGTAGATAAATACAGGAGAATGGCCGGTTAGGTACAAATAAACTGTTAGAAGGGACCTGAAAACGGAGGTATCGTGGAGAGAGTTTTTGGAATTAAATATACTTGAAAGGGCCGGTAGACAGAAACTAGACGTAAGAAAAGAGTGAAAGGGGTGGAGCATCTTGGTTTAAACATCCCCGGCATGAGAAGCGGGCTCCTTGGGGGCTTGCCTTAAGCCCGTTCTTAATTGGGCGAATGTTTCTTTGCGAAACTAGTTGGAAGTATTCGGCGAAGCTAGTTGGTTCTTAATTGGGCGAACTTTTCTTCGCGAACATTAAATCGTACGATCACATTAATCGAGTGCGACCTTTCTTCCCTCCAAAATGAAAGAGCTTTGGCCGACGAACATCTAGTACTCATTTGACGAAGTAAACGAAACAAAATATATAGTTTTTTTTTTAATTAAAAAGAGAGAGAAGACGCTGGATTCAGACGTAAAGACGCAACAACAGCGACCTTTCAATCACGAGTCCGGCGCTCTAACCACTGAGCTATCTCCGCCCCCTTCAAACAAAATCAGCTGTTTGATACGAGATTTATATAGGGGGGCGGGGATAGCTCAGTGGTTAGAGCGCCGGACTCGTGATTGAAAGGTCGCGGGTTCGAATCCCTGCTGGAACGGCAGGAGAATTTTCTTCTCCAGGGTCGACTTTCTGTGCTGACTCTTATTTCGGTATCCGTTCCACCCCCGTGTTACCGCAGTAGCACGTAAAAGATCCCGGTCATTCTGCCAAAAGCGCAGGTGGCAGGTTACAGCTAAACACGCATACACCTTACGTATGTGGCTTTTATTGAACCGTGCTTCGGCATTGGTCACAACTTGTCCCTAATATGTCAAATGACATCTTAGGACATTAAGCATCAACTCATCATCATCGAGATTCATGATGGCTGCCAAAAGACCGGTTCGGTACACGTGCACAATCCGACTCGTAAGAGATCGTAAATTTGGTGACTGAATAAAACCACTGCGTGTACGTTGATCTAGGATTATTTCAGCGTTTTTGTGTTTTTTGGACGCCGTAAGGTCCTTGAGGCAAACGATGAGTTTAATGATTTACAGTACCTCGCCGGGAGTTCGTCAAAGGGGAGTTCGTCTGCTCTTGCTGGTGGCCGGAGCTGTACTTGCGTGTGTTTTATTGCACTTCTTTATAGCCTTTTTTAGTTTGTTTTTGCATTTTATGGTGTACTCTGTGAAAACTGTAACTGAAGCATTTTGAGCTCTTTTATTTATTATTATTTCTTTTATTTTATCACCACCCCCGTGTCTTTTATTGTTTTGCGGAAAATTGTGACGCTTCAGTTTTTAAATTATTTTTTTTACATAACTATCATTATTAATCAATGCAAATAATGATCGCTTTGCGGTTTTATGCAACAGGTACTTTTCAGCGTGTGACTGGAGATTCATTTGGTGTCAGTTTGTAGCGGATGTGAAAGAAAATCCTGGGGGTTTCCAGTCACAGTTAAATATAGACGACCTTACGCTATCACGGTTGTAACCAACAGCATTTTGTGCATCGTGGCCGCGATTAGGCGGGGCTGTCGTAAATTCGAATCGTGCACATAACTATAACCGCGCAGTGGGTCGGAGGGCTTTCCGCTAGCATAGCTTATAACCGTGTTCATTAAACCTCTCACATTAAACCGGCTCTTGATGCGCTACCCGCGTCAGTAAAGCCCGTTCTTAATTGTGCGAATGTTTCTTCGCGAACCTAGTTCGAAGTATTCGTCGAACCTATATTCGGGGTCCAAAAACCTTCGCTCAACATGTTCTGGGAACATTCGCCCTATTCGCTCTGATTGGCTGAGAGCAGAGCTCTTCCGTGGATGAAGAAAAAAACAAAAATAAAAATGGATGACGGTGTCGCTAGGTTCTTCACTCGCTTCGGAGGGAATTTGTTGACTTGTGGGAGGCGCAGCCTTGTCTCGGAGACCCAGAATGAAATAGCAGTTAGTTGAAGTATCCTGTGAGGGATGATGAAAGCATCTTGACTTGACTTTAGCCTACATTTTCGTTCGTCGAACTGTCCGAAGTATCTTCGGCGAACAAACATTCGCCCAGTTAAGACGTTGTTCACAGATATGCTCTGCTAGTCAGTAACAGTGACATGCTGTAACGCTTTGAGTAAAGAGGCTGGAGCCGGTCAGTTTATGACTTACATCCTCCCGCTTACGGCATGGTCCCAAATGCCACCCGTCTCGCTGTCCGTATCGTTGTGTGCTTAACGAAAAAGTCCAAGGTTTTTAAATATACAAAATGACCATCGAAATTATTGACAAATGAGTCACTAGTCTGAGATTTAATGAAATAAAATTTAAAAAAATGAAGAAAAATGTTTATGTTGGTTTTTAATCGATTTTATTTTCTGTAGGCTGGCCGAGAATGCTGTCTCGGGTTCTCCATCAGTCACGTGACTTTCTCGGAAATGACGTCAGTCTGGGGAGTCAGTGCGGTTGCCATCTTAGATTGTTCATTGAATGTGTATGCGTGTGGTCGACAAAAAGCTCTAACTATGCCGGCCTACTGTGTTGCAGCAAACTGTAACAACTCACAAACAACCCAAAGTATAACTATGCACGAGTTCCCGCGGAATCGACCCGCTGTGAGGCAAAATTGGGATTTCGTAAACTTTATGGCGGAATACTAAATGGGGTTTGCTTCAAAGTGGAATTGATACGGCTGTCCACAGCTTGGAAAAAAATCCAGTTCGAATCTCCAAGGATGAAGCTGACGAGCAGCAAGCGCACAGCATGATACCAAAAATTGAGAGATACACTGATACCCTGAAACAAGCGCTAACAAGGCAAAGACAAAAAGTCTGATACGAATGCCTATAGCAGAAAATGCCGTGAAAGAAAGAAACTACACAAATGCCTGTGGCAAAGAAAGAAAGAACAGACCACTAATGCCTGTGGCAAAGAAAGAAAGACCAAACCACAAATGCTGGTGGCAAACAAAAAATGGCTGCCCTAATCAGGCAAGCAAACAGCTGACACCAAAAAAAAAAAAAAAAAAAAAAAAAAAGAGAAACAAAACAGCTGAAACCACCTCAAAACCCCAAACGGTTGCCTACTTGCAAGCATAAACAACAAAAAAAACACCAAATCACAAGAGTCTAACAGACTACTGTCCGCAACAAAGGAGTGGACGACTACAGTCATAAGAGCGCAGAGCAAAAATAACTGTGCCAACGACAAACAGGTGGAAAGCCAAACTAACCACAACTAACTCTAAACTAACCCCTCACTAACCCGGCTTCCATCTAGAAAAACAAAGGCTGCAGACTGATAAAGCAAAACACCAATCGGGACTACCGATGACAAAGCATCGGGATGTAAACAAATGCAGACGACAAGAGAAATACAAAATGGCTACCCTAATCAGGCAAGCTAACAAGCGGGCCAATAAACCAAAGATTGAAAGAACGCATGGTAAAAAAGAAGGGGAAAAGAGAGATAAAACAAAACAACACTTTCTGAGAAGAAAGAGGAGGGAAATAATGTCAGCGAGCAACTGGACAAAGGCTGAATACACGTAATCCGTGTACACGATACAACCCACTTAGCAGTGACAACACGGCAGGGCAACAGACGCTCACGAACTACCCCACACAAAGAAAGAATGAGAAGTCTCGCTAAACATCGAGACTATCCACCTCACTCGTACATCGTAAATGAACGGTATAACTCGAGAAACAAAAGGCCAAAACAAGAGAAAAAGCAGTGAATGGCAAGAACCGGTAACTAGTTCAAACCCAAACCCAGGGAGGCCACGTAATCGCTAGTCTGTTGAACTAGAACGAACAAAACTTTTTCATTATTACATGTGATGAAACAAACAAGGATAAATTGGGAAAATAAAATAAAACACCCAATAAAAGGCAGGCTCCCTGATGAGGTCTAGCCTGTTGTGAAAGCTAGAGTAAACAGAACGAAAAAGACTGAAACGCCACGCACCTAACAAGGCTCGAGAAATAACAAGGAGGAAATAAACAAAGTCCCAACTACTGACAATGGCGTCGGAACTTCATCCTTGGAGATTCGAAATGGATTTTTTTCCCCGTCGGTTACCCTGTGGCTACTAGCCATTTTGCAGCGACTCCCCAGAGTGACGTAGTGCGCATATGTGCACATGATTTTCAGCGTCATGGCGACGCTTTCGGTACGATGTCTGTTTTCGTGCATTTATAACCTTCAGATCACAATTTCAGCTACATCATTGTTCTCAGCGAACTTTAACGGAAATTGTGTCAAAAATCACCCCAAACCTTGGACTTGTCCTTTAAGTGGAACTGCTGTAACAATTATCTCACTCTTACTGTTTAGTTAAGAATGAGCTTGGTAATCCGCATTCTTTACTGTTACTTATTGTATACTATTATACTGGGAGTTCGTCAGTTAATTGACTGGCCGTCTTACTCACCGCGACACTGTGAGATACTTGTTTTAAGTGTAAGTCACAAGTTATGTGCTTGATTAGTAATCATTTTGTCAGTTACTATTATGTATTATAATAGCCTACAGGTAAACTACATGGTTACTGTATTTATTAGATTAGTAATTGCTGTTGTTTAGATTTTACATTTGCTTTCATGTTCTAAATGTTTTGTTTGCTTGTGTCTTTTCCAATACAGACACTGTTTCCTGGTTGGTTGGTGTACAAATATAAGTTATGTTATAGCAACCGCTGTCTTATGACTCTTCACAGGGTTCCAGGCGAGATCAAAAGATCAAGAGATCTTAGAGGAGGGAGGTGGAGCTGGACCCTCACTTTTGCCCAGAAGAGATCATGAGTAGGGAGGTGGAGCTGGGCTGAGCAAGTTGGACGTCTTTTGCTTCGAGTTGTCCAAGTTGTTCGTCAACAGCGGTGCAACGGACATTGTCTTAGTGACTCTGTCCAGCACAGCAGTTGAAAGAGCAATTGCGCAGTGCACAAGTCGCTGGGCAATGGCGAGGGGACACCGCCTTAACACTTCCATTGTTCTGGCGGCGGTCCACGGTTTCTCCGATCTTTTTCGGGCGGTTTCCGCGCGGTTTCCGCGGTCGAGCCAATCACCCTGTCCCTTTTCCCACTCTGTCCCCGTCCCTAATAGGTCATCCCGCCTCCGTGGACGTTAAGCAACATAAAAGCCAAAAGACTCTTCATTCATGCTTGAGCGAACGTCCAGGTGGGCATGGGGAACCTGAGAAAGGAGGAGAACCCGCTTGTGGCGCAGTTTGTAGCCAACGAGTTCCTGGAAAGGAACTACAAGAACTTCTTAGAGATCTACACCGATGGGTCTGTGTTGGATGACGGCGCGGCAGGTGCTGCATTTGTTGTTCCCGAGTTCAACAACATGACCCACTCGTTCTCTCTACCAGCCGTGTCGGTCTACACGGCTGAGCTGGTGGCCATTCTGATGGCACTACAACATATGAGCGCCATCCATACCCCGCCGTCAGCCATAGTCATCTGTAGCGACTCCAAGGCCGCGCTCTCCTCCATCGGATCCAACTCTGCCAACGCACGGGAGGATCTGGTGAGCGAGATCGTGACCACGACACACCAGCTGATCACCCGCGGTACGGAGGTACGCTTCCAGTGGGTGCAAGCACACGTCAGTCTCTCCGGCAACGAGAAGGCTGACAGGGCAGCGAAGAGAGGGGCCGAAGGAACCGAGTCGGCGGCAGTCAACCTCGACCTCGGCCTGGCCGATATTTATTCCAGGCTAACTGTACAGGTGTGGAGACAGTGGGGGGAGGAGTTTCGCACCCAGGCACTAGCCAGAGACTGGGCCGATCGAACCTCCCCCTGCAGGGACGGAATCTTCTTCCCTGGAGTGCCGACACACCTTGCACGCATCATGCACCGGATACGCATGGACTGGTGGAGGGTCATGCTTGTGCCCACACCCTGTGTATGCGGTGAGCCAGTGTCCTTTTATCATATATTATTCAAATGTATAAACTGCACAGATCAGGTTAAACCCCTGTCTGATAAGTTCATCAGCCTGGGACTCCCCCTGTGCATCCAAAGCCTGGGAGTGCGTCACCAGCGAGAGGGTTGGAGCCTTCTCCGTGCCGCCGCCAAACTGATCTACAGCTGTCCCATGGCAGCCTGCCTGTAGAATGAGGGACACCCCGTGACGTCCGCATTGCGTCACCCACCGCTCCCCCGTGACCTGCCGGGGTCCGTCCCCGGGGTTGGGGGAAGCGAAGGGTGACCCCCACTGACGACAGGGCTCGGTGGAGGAAGCGCTGCGTTCAGCTCCCTGAACACCGCTAACCCTCCGCCGTGCTTGCCGAGCGTGACCAACGCCCCAGCGCAGCAAGTGCCTTACTCTTCTCTCCTTAAAATAATAACAAACCCCATAATATGTTACTAACCTATGTAAGATTACTATGCGACTTTTGCATAGTATCAATATCCAAATGCCTATGTGGCTGTTGCTTTTCACAGCCACGAGACTTTTTGTCTCCCTTTTTTTTTTTTTTTTTTCAACGTGCTATTTTTGCATATTATGACTACCCATATGCCTAAGTTTTTAAGGCCATGAGACTTTTTGTCTCCTTTTAACTGAAAATAGACTTCTGTCCGAACAATGGATTTTTAAACAGTAGCAGGCGCGTCGTTGTCGCCCAGAACATGTCACGCATGTTGAAACTGGAATGGCGACCGACTGCGTCGCTCCCCGGCTGCGTGGCTGGGGAGAAGAATCTCTAAACCATAATCAGCTTTTTTAAGGGTTCTTCCTTTAACAAGGTTTCTTCCTTTAACAAAAGCTGAATGGATTAAGTTTTTAATGTATGCTGCCCTCATTACAGGCCCATCTACAGCTGTGAGCAGGTGGTCGTCGTTTTTTATCCGCAGTAAAATGCTGTCCCAACGACAAAATGTATTTTTTATGCAACAGTAGGCGCCTTGCTGCCCCTCGGACATGATTGCACGTACTGAAGCCAAAGCGACTCTCTCACCCCCCCCCCCCCCCCCCAACTCATCTTTACTTTTAAGAGTTTCGTACAGTTTGTCCCTAATATGTCAACCCGACATCCGAGGACATAAAGCCCCACATCATCATCATTCATGCTTCCAACCTGCTTCCCTCACTCCCAACCCCGCTCTCCTACATTGATATCAATCCACACGCATTTAGTGACACTATTTTAAAACAGCAGCTGACAGCTTGCATTGTTTGGAACATCCCTGGTCCCGCCATTCTCACTATTAGCAGTAGTGCTCACTCCATCTTAAACATTTACATCACTACGTACATCATCACATCTCCGTTTCTGTTCGTGTCATACTCCGTACAGTACATGCACTCCTATTCATATCATTTTGAACGTCAACATCGACCGATACACCTCCATTCCTATTCACGTCATTTTCAACGTTAGCATCACTACATACAACAACTGCTACACCTCCATTCCTATTCATGTCATGTTCATCGTTAATATCACAACATACATCAGCCACTACACCTCCAAACCTATTCACGTCATTTACAACGTTTTCGAGTCCAGTGCTTGGAAGAATGTTGGGTCATGCCAAGCATTGGACACGAAAACAACACAGCTGAACCAATAACAGATCAGCTCTCCATCTCTCAGCCATCGTTTTCACCGTTAAGTGTCGTTTTGTAGCTTGATAAAGGGAATAACCCCGAAAATTCGCATGCTGTGTTTTGTCCTAATAGACAGCGTTCTTTTGAACCTTTTATGTATTCGGACCTATATTTCGAAAGGTAGAGAGGGACTGACCGGAGGGAAACATGCTGACGACGAACTTGTTTTCTGCATCACTGTGGATGGAAGCCAGCATACTGCCACTCTGACCGCATTTGACTCGCGCCGTCTGCCACGAGATCCTGTCCTGGCGCACCCACTGGTAACACTGACCGCTGAATCCACGCCAGCCGCGCCCGCATCCCCACGTCTTTCCACCTGACCCAATACAAACAGCACATGACATCCGCCCGTCTTTCTACCTGACTCGACACACAATACGTGACAACTGAACATCTTTCAACCGACACAAACACAGGATCCCCTCCCCCCCACCCCCCAAGTTTTTCTATCTGACCCAACACACACACCACGTGACATCCCCACGTCCTTCCGCCTGACCCAGTACACGCATGACACATGACACACCCGCGTCTTTCCACCTGACCCCCCCCCCACAAGACCCCCCTCCCCCCACGTGACACCCTCACATCTTTCAACTTGACTGACCCAACACGCACACACAACACTCTCACATCTGACTCTACGCGCACACACTGACAGACAATACGTGACAACTTCACGTCTTTCCACCTGTCCTAACACACACAAGCACGTCTACCTGACACAACACACCTACGTCTTTCTACCTGACCTAACACCCACACAGCACATGACACTACGACCTCTTTCTACCTGACCAAACACACAGTTTTGGACTTCCGTGTTTACTAACTTGGCACAGACACCGGTGACGTTACTGCAGCAATGGGTTTAGGAGTCGCTTTCCCTGGAATAAAAACAAAACTCGTTAAATATGTGTTAGGCCAGGCTGCACCTTTGAAAGGATGATGGAACCTGAACCGATGCATTTCGCCTTAGAACAACAGGCGGAGCTAAAACAGTCAGCTTTTGGCCACAAACATTTTCAGCGGCTTCTATTATCACTGAGCCCCAAGAACAGTATTACCACAAGAAGTTTGTGTTTACGTTGGCACAACACACAATCAAAGATGCAGAAAGTCTATTCTACAAGAATAAACTAATGTACGGTACCCTTCTATACGTTCTCTGACTGGTTGATCTGGTATGATACCATACATAAATATATTCCAAGCAAAGTAGGATCAATTCCGAAACTGAGCAGCTGGAAAGTACATGATGAACTGTGCAGAAGTGACCACTGTCCGGTTATCTTAACCAGCAGTAATATTCGCGAAGAAGACGCGTGAGAGGTAAACAGCGAAACCACGAAAGGTACATTTATATAAACACATTTATCCTCAGAAAGTTACCAAAAGTTTCATGGTTTGATGAGAATTATTAAAAAAGCACTTAAGAAGTCTTTGCAGGGCCCATATCAACAAATCTTCAGAAATTTAAACCTTTTTGCGTGCTAAAGTTCCTCATGCTGTAAAACAACCATAAAAGGAATTTTGTGCAATATTGTTCCAAATTAGATTCAAAAACGCAAACACATAAAATCTGGAAAGCTGTCCGGAAAATAAGCAGTAAGAAAGAGTTCTAACTCAAAAAGCTGTCTAGAGTAATGACACACTCCGAACTCCAAGTACTGGTTTACGGCATCCTTCCGTCAAGGAAGGTGCCGGAAAGCGTTGCTCGGAGTGTGGACACAGAGACAACAACAACAACAACAACAACAACAACAACAACAACAACAACACACACACACACACACACACACACACACACACACACACACACACACACACACACACACACACACACACACACACACACACACACACACACACACAGGTTGCTGATTTGATAATAGCCACAGATATTTCCAAAAAA
Source organism: Alviniconcha strummeri (assembly GCA_963584105.1). NCBI lineage: Eukaryota > Metazoa > Mollusca > Gastropoda > Provannidae > Alviniconcha > Alviniconcha strummeri. The sequence continues at coordinate 7,091,515 of OY757553.1, read as the reverse complement.
TCCTCCGCCGAAAACTACTGTTTGGATTCTCAAAAGGTTGTGTGTTTTTTAAATAAAGGTAAATCAAGGTTATTTTAACTTCGAAAAATGAAGAGGAATATAACAATTCTTTTTCAGTTTCTGTTTTGAAGCAGTCTCGGCCACTGATTTAGATCAACCGTTACCAACTTAACTTTTAACCCACCTACCAGACTCTGCATCATCTGTTCTTTTGAAGGTGTAGCGTTTGGGAGTCAAGCTGCCTTCATCAGCTTTGTGTGAAGCTGTAATAATTTCCATCCCTAAACCTGGAAAAGGTCATTCTGACCCTGAGAACTTCCGTCCCATCGTGGTCAAAGGTCGCCTCACATGGCCTCTTGAGTCACAAGGTCTCCTTTCAAAGAAGAAGTGTGGTTTCAGGAAGAACCACAGTATGAATGATCTTTGTTAGATCTTCTTGTTCGTTTTGAAATGTTTATCAGAAACGTTGTTGTTAACGAAGACTATTCTTGACGATTTTCATTCACCTTGAAAAAGCCTACGACACAACGTGGAAACACGACATCCTGGCAGACCTATGCGATCTTGACTTTAGAGGTTACCTTCCTCTCTTCGTTCAGTTTCTTGTCTGAATGTTCTTTCAGGTTTAGAGTAGGCGCCACTTTGTCAGAGCTGCATTTAAAGCAGAAATCTGAACATTGTTTCTGGTTTAGAGTAGGTGCCACCTTGAGCATGAGCAAGAGATATAAATAACAATACATTTTATTCATCCCAGCGTGAAATTATAGTTGTCGTTCGACCTCATACATTTAAAACAGAACCAAGAATTGACTTTAAATAGTATCCGTATTATTCAAGGTCATCAAACACACACACACACACACACACACACACACACACACACACACACACACACACACACACACACACACACACACACACACACACACACACACACACACACACACAAGTGCATACCCCCCTCGGCCCCAATGTCTCTCAATCGACATACGTCTAATGCTAATGCATAGCAAATGCAGATTGACCGGGTTAATGTCTCATCTGACAAACCAAAAAATATAATTCCTAATTAAATAAAATCGTATGGTACACACATCCACCCACCCTCTCTTTGAAACTTACCATCCTTAACAGACATCCTGGCGCACACGCACACAGTTAATATGACTAACTTTGGTTAGAAACCAACAGAGCAGCGGGTCAAAACGACGCTTTATAACGGTTTGCATTTGTTTTCGGGAGAGAAATCGACCACTCGTGTTGCTGCGTCTGCTGTTAACATAGTGTTTCACTGGGTTTGTAGGATCGTTTAATATTTGCTCTTTTTTTAATTTTGTTTTTTGAATGGGCAATCTTTTCTTTTTATCCATGGAGAGTTTGAAACTGTTCAACGGGTACTGTCACCTGACCTGCTTTTTGTACCATTTTTCTAACCACCCTTTATCAAATTTTGAAATGTTCCTACCAGCAGACTAGCAGATTCTGGAACATACAAACAAACTTATAAGGCTACATATTGCAACTTTGATAAAAAGTTACACACATCTCTGAAGTAAGATTGGATGTTGTCAGGCACTGTTTGGTTTTCCACTTCAAAGGCAGTACAGTATCAGTAAGCAGTTTTCCAAGAACCGAATATTCTTCTGGGGAAGACACCTATGAAAATTGTAAAGGAAGCCCAATCCCAATACGAAAGTGACTTTTAAAAACCACCTTCAGCACTTGAAACTTCCTGTCTGACAGCTCTTGACATTCTGCCTGTAATCGGACATACTAATTGGGGACCTGATCGTATCGTCCTTCTAGGTATCGCACTTTAATCCCTTCCAAACTGGATTTCAGATGCGCTGTTTATGGATCGGCTCTTCAGTCGGTCCTACAGCAATCGCATCAGATCCACCAACTGGGCCTGCGCATTGTGTGAGGGGCCTTCCGTACATCTCATCCTTGACTTCTCGTCGCCTAAATCTGTTTGAAGAAGAAGAAGAGGCAGGAAACTAAAATCTCTCCCCAAAAAAACGGCTTACAGTTGCATTTTTGAACCAGAAAATGTGAACTGTTTCAAAGAATCATCGTTCCAAATTTCACCTTGAAATCCACATTTTACCTCACTTGGAGAAATCCAAATCCTGAAACATACAAACCTGCAACTTGTAACTGATTACCCGTCGTCAGAGACAACTTAACTGATGGCTCAAAGACAGATGATGGAGTCGCTGCGGCTACTGTTTTCACCAAGCATCTTCGAAAACCGTACACTTGCCGTTTTCCTGATGACAGTTTCAACTGGAGAACAGGGGCACTTCAAACTAATCCGTTAAGCTCTCAGGCATGTTTACCATTCTCAGGAAAAGTCTTTCCTGATCCTTTCATCTCTCCACACTTTGTCCAACGTGAGATATTACCACCTTATTTTGCAACGATTCTGGAACTACCCTTGGAATTAACCAGGAGATTGTTTTTGTCCGGATTCCTGGTCATGTGGGATTATAGGAAATTCGGCTGCTGCTAAAGATGCAGTCGGTGGCAACATCTCAGATGAGCTCATCCCCTTCTCAGACCTAAAATCATGTGTGAATAAATTTCTTTGAGAGCTTTGGCAATCGGAGTGGGACTAGTATTCTCTCTCTCTCTCTCTCTCTCTCTCTCTCTCTCTCTCTCTCTCTCTCTCTCTCTCTCTCTCACACAGAGCAAAGCAAAGCAAAGCAAAGCAAAACAACCTAAAATCAAAGCAAAACACAACAACCTAAAATCAAATCAAAGCAAAGCAAAACAACCTAAAATAAAAGCAAAGCAAAACAACCTAAAATCAAATCAAAGCAAAGCAAAACAACCTAAAATCAAAGCAAAACAACCTAAAATCAAATCAAAGCAAAGCAAAGCAAAACAACCTAAAATCAAATCAAAACAAAGCAAAGCAAAACAACCTAAAATCAACCAAAGTTGAATGATTGCAGTTTTTATCCTCACAGCAAAAGAAGAGAAAAGACTTATTTCTCGACTACACATTGGTGACTCGCTCCTTTTGTATAAAGGTAATGAAAGTTTTTAATGGCTCATCTGTGTGTAACTAGTGTGACGAGTTGCGTACTATACAACATATTTATCTTTTTTGTTCTGATTTGATTTAAGCAAGGGAGCGGCATTTCACAGCTCAGTCACTGAAATGTTCGAGAGCTTATATTTGGATGGCATCTTTGGTTTAAACAAAATGTATTTCATATGTAACAATACATTAACAACAGAACAGTTGGGCCGTGCAACAAGCAAAAGTACTTATAAAGCACGGCACGGATCTTACATGAATGACGTCACAAACATCAATTTGACCGACAACAAGGCGAATATACAGGAACTTGTAATAAAGATTTAACGCGTGCGTGCGTGCGCGTGTGTGCCTGTTTGTGCCAATGCGTGCGCCTGTGTATGTATGTGTGTGTGTGTGTGTGTGTGTGCGTGTGCATGGAGAGATTCCAGAATTGGGCGCTTATTTCAGAAATTACTCCTTTGAGCTGCTAAATTCCGGAACAGAGCAAATCCAGACTTTACGCGGAACAAATGCAAGCAGCCTGGAATTTTCGAAAGATGAGTATATCAACAGTGTTCCCTTTGAAAACTGGAGTCTAAGCGAGGCAAACGATGAAGAAAAAGACGAAAGAAATAAACACATAGAAAAACGAAACACCGAAGA
>OY757553.1:7067824-7082824 GCA_963584105.1 Alviniconcha strummeri | reverse complement strand
CCGTGTCAGTGTAAGTGTGGTAGGTCGTCATGGCATGGTAGCCCAGCTGTCAGTGTAAGTGTCGTAAGTCGCTGTGTCAGTGCAAATGTGAGAGTCGCAGCGTCAATGTAAGTGTGGTCAGTCGCCGTAACAGCGTACGTGTGGTAAGTCGCTTTGTCACTGCAAATGTATTAAGTCAACGTGTCAGTGTAAGTGTGGAAAGTCGCCGTGTCAGTGTAGATGTGGTAAGTCGCCGTGTCAGCGTAAGTGTGGTATAAATGTGGTAAGTCGCCATGTCAGTGTAAGTGTGGTAAGTCGCCGTGTCACTGTAAATGTGGTAAGTCGCCGTGTCAGTGTAAGCGTGGTAAGCCTCCGTGTCAGTGTAAGTGTGGTAAGTTTCTGTGTCATTGTAAGTGTAGTAAGTCGCAGTGTCAGTGTAAGTGTGGTACGTCGCCGTGTCAGTGTAAGTGTGGTAGGTCGTCATGACATGGTAGCCCAGCTGTCAGTGTAAGTATCGTAAGTCGCTGTGTCAGTGCAAATGTGAGAGTCAGTGCAAGTGTGGTCAGTCGCCGTAACAGCGTACGTGTGGTAAGTCGCTTTGTCACTGCAAATGTATTAAGTCGCCGTGTCAGTGTAAATGTGGGAAGTCGCCGTGTCAGTGTAAGTGTGGTAAGTCGCCGTGTCAGTGAAAGTGTAGTAAGTCGCCGTGTCATTGTTAGTGTGGTAAGCCACCATGTCAGTGTAAGTGTGGTAAGTCGCCGTGTCACTGTAAGTGTGGTAAGCCGCCGTGTCACTGTAAGTGTGATAAGTCGGCGTGGCGTGGTAGACCAGCTATCCTGCCGCCCGGTACAGGTAGTTCTCAAAATACCCTGTCCACTTTCCATCCACACTGCGAGTAATTGTTTAAGAATAGCTTCAATCCGACCATTATTAATAATAATAATGTACATTTTATCAACGCGCTCATGTGATGCATATTAACAATCTAAATCAGTATTCTATCCACACGTAGAACACAGTCCCACCAAAACAATTTACATAAGGTATTATTTGGAAACACACACACACACACACACACACACACACACACACACACACACACACACGCACACGCACGCACACGCGCGCGCACACACACACACACACACACACACACACACACACACACACACACACACACACACACACACACACAATGACTAGCAGAAAGTGGGTATTAATATTAGCTGGGGTGGAAATACTGTGAGAAGAGGAACGTTTTCAGTTTGGCTTTAAAAAATGACAGGGTTGTGTCTACTGTCTTGTGGGAGTGAATTTCAAATGTGGGGTCCAATGTAAGAGAAAGCGCGAGAGCCATGAGAATTTTCTGGAGAGGTTGGATGACAGAATTAGATGTACCCATGAGGAGACAGCTGCAGTAGTCAACCCATTATGGGAGGTAACAAGAGTCTTGGCTGCATCTTCAGTGAGAAACCTGCGGGCTGAACTAATAAGCTCGAAATAAGCAGTTTGACAGATTTTTTTTTTTATGACATGTTCTTCATGGACAGGTTTGAGTCAAGAATGACTCCAAGGTACCTGGCAGAATGAGAAAAGGGGCTGTTGTGAGAGCCAACAGTAATCGAGTCAGGGAGGAAATGGTGGAATGTTTCAAGCAAGACGAAAAGGGAAAGAGAAGAGCTTCTGTTTTGTCGTCGTTCAGTTTCAGCTGATTTTCGGTCATCCATGTTTTTATGTCATCTGCGCATGGCACTGAGTTCTTTGGTGAGGTTGGTAAAGAGCGGATTTCTGGAGCTGTGTATCATGTGAGGTTGGTCACTTCTTTGAGAGGAGCGGATTTCTGGAGCTGTGTATCATCTGCGAAAGCTGATGATTCACAGAGTGGTAAGTTATGATACTGAAGAGAGGTCGAGTGTACAGGACGAAGAGAATGGGCCCCAGCACTGAGCCCTGATGCACACAGTACATGAGCTGTGATGGTGATGAAGACGAGTTACTGAATGAAGTGGACTGATATTTGCCTGAGAGATATGACTGAAACCATTGGAGTGCAGTAGACTGAATGCCCAAAACAGACCAGGCGGGAGAGGAGAATTTGGTGGTCAATAGTGTCAAACGCTGCAGAAAGATCCAACAAAAGGAGAACAGAAATGTTGTCATTGTCCAGAGCGGAGAGAATATCGTTTACAACACGTAGCAAAACGGTCTCTGTGCTGTAGGATAGCTCGATAGGCTGACTGAAAGGGGTTGCGGAGGTTGTTTTCTTGGAGATTGGACATAAGTTTGTGGAGAACGACTTTTTCAGGATTTTGGACAGAAACGGGTTAGAAATGGGGTGGTAGTTTTTCAAAAAGATTTTTGTCAAGTGATGGCTTTTCAACAGAGGTTTGACGAAGGAAATCTTCGGATCACGTGGTGCAATGGCAGTGGTAAGACTTGGCCGGTGCATTGTTGATGACTGTCACCTCTTGAAGCAATCCCGCGGAGGTTGAGACAGTATTGCCTACACTGTCTTGATGGGTTGTGGGCGCGCCTTGCTTGACAGTGAAGCTCCACCATGACACACGCCATCATCATTACAGATTCACTAAGCTTCCACACTGGAATGTGTCAATGGTCGACACCCACCTTCGAAAACTCCTGTGGGTGTACTGCCCTGGACATGCCAGGCTGAAGGGAAATGACCGAGCAGATAGACTGGCGGGCAAAGCAACCATTGCGGGCAAAGCAACCATTACAAGTGGCTTGCTTCTCGGAAGATCTGAAGTGCTTAGGAACCTTAGAGACTACCTGCGGGAACAAAGCCAAGGACATCACACTATCGGTCGCCTGGAGGCGAGAGGCATGGAAAGAGGAAGCGCTCGATGATCTTCCTTGAAAGGACGAGAGAGGACCATCGTCAGTCAGACGACCATTGGAACCGTTTCAAAGGCAACGAAGAGGAAACTTTTGAGAGACGGGGTGGGGGTGGGGTGGGGAGGAGGCGTATGGGCTGTTGCAGCATGTTTTGTCACACATGCACGTGCGCGCGGGCACACACAAACACATGCACGAGCGCGCGCGCGCGCGCCACACACACACACACACACACACACACACACACACACACACACACACACACACACACACACACACACAAACGAGGGAAGGGAAAGAAAGATTATAGTGTTGCTGGCGAAGGAGTGACAAAACGTGCAGGCAGTGCATCAAATTTGACACGTTTATGTCACCTTAGTGACAAAACGTGCTGTAGTGACAAAACGTGCCACAACATTGGCTTCTCCGCACGTGCAGGTACCATCTTGAACTGAACACATAAAAGGTTCTAAATCACGCTATTTATTAGGACAAAACACAACATGCGAATTTTCGGGGTAATCCCCTTTATCATGCTACAAAACGACACTTCAACAAGAATTAAACGGCGAAAAATAATGAAAAATGAGATGGAAAGATAATTCACTTATCGTTTTTGGTTGAGTTATGTCCAGTGTTTCTGAACTGTTCTACAATGTGAGTAAGTGGTCGTTCAAACGCTCATGTGCCAAAGTGAGCAGATCACTATTGTTTCCTGCATCGAAAATTCAAACATGATGGACACTTAACATGGTGTCAAATCGCAAATGGTAAAGTCTGAATATCAAGTACTGAATGTTACAGACTTGCAGAGCGGGGATAACGGTATGATCTGCACTGCCTGTAAACATATGCCTGTTGATTTTTACCTAGCAAGACGTGCGGACAAAACAGTTGCGTAAGAAACAAGCAAGTGTAAGAAAAGGCATATACTTTGTGTAGTAGTCGTAACCGCCTGTCCAGTGTGACCTGCAGAAAAAAAGTAGCTTGTTATTAAATACCTTACAGAATCTATCAGAAATCGACTGAAACAAAAACATCGAACTTACGCCCAACGTTAATTTCTGCCGAGTCCAAAAAAACACATCAATTATCTCCCCTTCCCCCCATTCCTCTACAAGCAACTGAAAGCATAATTATATATAATTCAAAACAATACGACTACCTTGATTGCAGCGGTATCACACGGACGTGAACGCTCCGTTTGTCTGTCACAAGTCAGTCTGCTAATCAGAACAATGTCTTCGAAGACAATGTGTGCATGGCTATGCTGTTATTTGTGTCCTGTGTCGTTTTGGTTTATTACTCCACAACAGAAAGAAAACGGTGCGCATAGATACAGCTGTTACAATTCGGCATATTCAGTAACTGCAATTGGTTGGCTTTAAAAGCAAGCTCTGTGTATTCTCAACAGGTTTTAGTTTGAACAGAGATATCTGAAGATCTCACCGAGTCCCAAAGTAAGCGTAAAACAAACATAATCCCCCACCTCCACCCCCAACGAAAACTGAGTGGAGCAAACCAGGAGTTGCAATGATATAGTTAATATCTCTTTTTTATCTTCATGCACCCACGCCCATAGGCTCACATGCACATGCACACTGACACACAGACACCCCCACCCCCCCAACATGCACACTCAAATACCCCCCACCCCGCACACATACACACAAAGACAGGAGCTTCTTACCGGGCTTGATCTGGCAGATGTAGTGGTATGCGGTGTAGCAGGGTCTGTCCCACCACTGGTAGTTGTCCTGGTCATAGATGGCCACGCAGTTCGCGTTGCCGCCCTGGTTGTTGGGATGACCGGGGTGCCAGTTGGTGAAGTTGGCCTACAGTACATACAGTCAACACGTAGCTCAACTCCTGCACGACTGTTAACATCGTCAAAGACTTTCAGCTGTACCTCTCTAACACCCTGGCAACCTTGATAATATTGCCAAAGTCATCAGACATAGTATGCTCACTACTGGAAAGTGTCCAGGAACAAGGTATCTCAGTGTCATCAGACATGCTATGAACAAGTAGAGCTCACTACTGGAAGGTGTCCGGGAACAAGGTATCTCAGTATCCAGGCCAAAGTCATCAGACATGGCATGAACAAGTGAAGGTGTCCAGGAACAAGGTATTTCAGTGTCCAGGAACAATGAAAAGCAAATGTGTGCTTCTTGTCGATACAGATAATTTGCCAGTAAACTCCTTGAACACGGCCTGTCAGCAAATGTTCTTGAATGCTTTCTGACTTGCTTGATTGAATAACATTAAAGATATACAGTGCTGCGTATTAGGCTCTGATCAGCGAGGAACTGTCTGTGTTAAATACGGGAATACTTTTACTAGCGCAACTGTCCAGTTCAATCGCGCAGGTATTTAGTTAACAATTCTCTTGAATCACACCAAATTAAGTATTGCTCACTCTGTGCGCAATGGATCCAATGTGCAATCTCAGTGTCTTGCTCAATGGATCCAATACACACCTGGATTTGCTCATTTGCTACACTGAGTAAGATGTGTTGCATATTTACTCCATTGAGCAAGATGTGCTGCACACTGGCTCGAATGGGCAAGACATGCTGGCTCGAATGGGCAAGAAACATTGCACCCTGGATCCAGCCTACAATTTGGAATGAATGAGCGCGGCACAATCACTTATAAACAAGGATTGTTGCCAAGCTCTGATGACCGGCTGTGCTGCACACTAAATATTCTATAGACTCACGTTCTTCATGCGAATCAGAAATCGAAACAATGTGAATATTTAGCGTGCAGAAAATATATCAAAACACACACGTAGTTGAAAAGAAAGGCGAATGGGACACAAGACGATATGTGAATTTTCGCCGAAAATGCTCTTTACAGCATTGTTTTTTTCTTTCTAATAATACTAAACGAGTAGAAACGAAATATCTGTGCGCGTTTTGTGTTTCTCATCAACATAAAGCGCACAGATTTTTTTCTATTTAAAAACAAACAAAAATCGTGAACAAGTTCTCCTTAGCTACTGTGAAAAATGCATTTTTACCGACATTCGATTTTTACCGAGTCGCTATAATAAATGTATTATTAATATTAATATTATCAGCTGTTCGCCTGTTTCGGTCTGCTGATAGTGGGGAGCGGAGATAGCTCAATGGCAGAGCGGCACCGGACTCGTGATCGCATACTAGAGTGCAGTGATGTGCTCGGAGGAAGAGAATAGGGATCTAATATAGTTGCCGTTGTCAAGTGCTTATGTTTCTCTAGATGAGGCATTTCATTTTTTTAATGATTTACAAGGGTAAATATAAAATAAATAGTTATGTTTACTGATTACTGGTGTAATTATTTTATGAGCTGAGACGTTCCGTATTGATTACTAATTTTGGGGGGTATTGAATACCACTTCACTTTTTTGGTTAGTTAAACTTGTTTAAGGCTGAGTTGTATGCGAAGATGTACTGGTGGAGACCGAGATCCCAGGAGGTGGGGGAAGAGGGAGACGATACCTGACAATGCACTGTCACCATCAGAATGATTCTTGCATTAAGATGGGCAGCAATGAGAACCATTTTAATGTTTCCATAATTGTGACAAAGTCACAAAGATCCACAGAACACAATGTCTGAAGAAAGCGAAGAGCCGAAGCGCAATCGAATTGGGACCCTTCTGCTTACGAGCCCGTTCTTAACTGGGCGAATGTTTGTTCGCCCGAACATACTTCGGACACTTCGACGAACTATGATTCGTTTCTTAATTGAACATTTAGTTCGCCGAATATGGTTCGGACAGTCCAAACTTTACTTCATTCTCAACTGGCTTGAAATGAGATGCAAGCTTTCGGCCCGAACTTGCGGCAGACGCGCAGCAGACAGCATGATCGAAAATGTAGGCTAAAGTCAAGTCATGTCAAGTCAATATACTTTAATCATCCCTCACAGGGTAATTCAACTAACTACTATCTCATTCTGGGTCTCCGAGACAAGGCTGCGCCTTCCACAAGTCAACAAATAAACAAATTCCCTCCGAAGCGAGTGAAAAACCTAGCGACACCGTCATCCATTTTTATTTTTGTTTTTTCTTCATTCACAGGAGAGCCAATCAGAGGCAATCAGAGGCAATCTCAGCCAATCAGAGGCAATGATCGTCCAACAGGGCGAATGTTCCCAGAACATGTTGAGCGAAGGTTTTTGGACCCCGAATATAGCTTGGACGAATACTTCCAACTAGGTTCGCGAAGAAACGTTGGCCCAATTAAGAACCAACTAGCTTCGCCGAATACTTCCAACTAGGTTCGCGAAGAAACATTCGCCCAATTAAGAACGGGCTTTATCGCTAGACCAAGCCAAGCTAACAAATACGCTCACTTCACAAATACGTTTTTAGGCTATCAAGGGAATCCTAGGGGAACTGCAAGTCGTGAGGAAATCCACCGGTCTTAGTGTTTCCATTGATGCTTTGTGACCCATGAACGGATCGATGTTGATTCGCGGCCAGTTTGTGTGACAAGTAGGTGCAATGTGCAAAACAGTGGGAAGCAGCCATTTTCCTTTACCGTGTTGTTGGAATCCAGCCACTGAAATCTGTTCTCATGGTGCCGGTCGTGCAACCCGATCCAGTACTTGCCGCGATGGGACTGGATCTGGGCTGAAATATGCACATACATACACACACACACACACACACACACACACACACACACACACACACACACACACACACACACACACACACACCCGGACCCCCCCCCCCAGACACACACACACGCACACACACAGAGTAATAATAATTAATAATAATATTTTTAAAGCGACTATAATAAGAATTTACACGCACGCACACACGCACACACACACACACACGCACACACGCACGCACGCACGCACGCACGCACGCACGCACGCACGCACGCACGCACGCACACACACACACACAAGCATTCTGACCATACAAAGCTAAAATATATGCAGCTCAACAAGGGCAGCAAACGCCCGGGAGACCTGGAATGGATGGGGACATGGAACAGGAAACATGGCATGTTTACAATTTTGGGAAAAGAAATGTTTTTAGATTAGATTTGAATGAGTCCAGAGAGGGGTTTTTTTTGTTGGAAAGGAAGGGGAAGGTCACTCCATGTTGGTGGACCGAACACAGAAAAGGCGCAGGAACCAACAGTCTGGTGTGAGGAATCTGGAGGTTGAGAGCGGAGAGTGTTTTTGTGACTGTCTTCAAGCGGAGCGGAGAGTGTTTTTGTGACTGTCTTCAACTTTACACACCTGTGTAAAGTTGAAGACAGTCACAAAGATAAGACGGAGCAGTGCCCGTGATACATTAATAGCAGAGAATGTTTATCTTGTACTGAATTCTTTGCTGGATTGGAAGCCAGTGGAGGAATTAAAACAGAGGTGTGATTTTTTACTTTACTTCGGTATGAGGCGAGCAGCTCTCTATGTGTAACCTAGTGTATTGTATACATGTTCCGGGCCCTGACCCTATAACCTTTTCTTGCCGGTCCTTTTCTTTTTTGATTGGGTGGGGTTTTTATGGCCCAATTATCTAAAGTGTTAAAAGTTGTGTGCTGGGCCGGCAGCGTCCCTTTTCCCTCAGTGTCCCTGCAGAGGCAGGTTGTTTGTTTAACTGTTGCAGATCAGGGTTCCAGGCGAGATCAAAAGATCGAGAGATCTTAGAGGAGGGAGGTGGAGCTGGACCCTCACTTTTGCCCAGAAGAGATCATGAGTAGGGAGGTGGAGCTGGGCTGAGCAAGTTGGACGTCTTTTGCTTCGAGTTGTCCAAGTTGTTCGTCAACAGCGGTACAACGGACATTGTCTTAGTGACTCTGTCCAGCACAGCAGTTGAAAGAGCAATTGCACAGTGCACAAGTCGCTGGGCAATGGCGAGGGGACATCGCCGTAACACTTCCATTGTTCTGGCGGCGGTCTACGGTCTCTCCGGTCTTTTTCGGGCGGTTTCCGCGGTCGAGCCAATCACCCTGTCCCCTTCCCACTCTGTCCCCGTCCCTAATAGGTCATCCCGCCTCCGTGGAAAATAAGCAACATGAAAGAAAAGCCGGCAGCGTCTCTTTTCCCCAGTGTCCCTGCAGAGGCAGGTTGTTTGTTTATTGTTGCGGCCGGTGTTCATGTGTTCATCTCAGGGGAGAGCCTGTCAGTAGTTATTTTTCTATGGCTTGTTGTTTCTTATTGATGTAAATAATGTATGTTTATAATGTTACCATGTTCACAACGTGCCTTGATTTTGGTTCTTGAATACGTGGGTAATTTCGGCGTTAGATTGCCGCCTGGTTGCAGCCGCTATGGCTGCGTCAGAGTACCTTGTTTGTATGTTCGAATGTTAAGCCTTTATGCCACAGGATGACCGGTATTTCCAAAATGTATGCAGCTCACCTTGGTTAGCTGATATGTAACTAGTATGTTATGTTGCCATTGTTGGATGTTCAGTTTGAGTGATGCTTTGCCAATGCAAAGTTATCCCTCTAACGTATGGGTACTTTGTCAGTGCGGCCGTGCGACACAACTTATTTGTTTAGTATCCTACCGATCTATGTTTCTACATGAAATCGGTGGTATATCATGGCTAACACTTTGAAGATGTTGACTTCATAGTTGTGGAATGTTCAGTTTACTAGTTGAATATGGTTTAGTGCATAGGGGTGATTGTATAAACTGTGAGACGTGTTATTTCTGTTTTGATCCGGTTTTTGTGTGGCCGAGTCTTGGGCGCGCAGACTTTCACTCTACTTAGATTGTAAACCCTTTCCGGGTCTTTGTGCGTGTACCCGAACTGGCCGGTGATGCGCGTCATGTCAGTGGTGGCAATTAGGTCTTTGCCTCTGTTCACTAACAGAGCAGACAGGCGCAGCTAGATCAGCAGTTTAGATTCTTGATGCGCTACCCGCGTCAGTAAGACGCTTGACGTTGTTCACAGCCGGATATGCTCTGCTAGTCAGTAACAGTAACATGCTGTAACGCTTTGAGTAACTTGACGAGGCTGGAGCCAGTCAGTTTATGACTGACTTCCTCCCGCTTATGGCATGGTCCCAAGTGCCACCCGTGTCACTATCCACCTCGTTGTGTGCTTAAGTGGAACTGCTGTAACGATTATCTCACTCTTCCTGTTTAGTTAAGAATGAGCTTGGTAATCCGCATTCTTCACTGTTACTTTATTGTATACTTCATTATACTGGGAGTTCATCAGTTAATTGACTGTCCGTCTCTTGTATACTCACCGTGACTCTGAGAGATGCGGGTTTTAAGTGTAAGTCAAGCACACGATTTATGTGCTTGATTATTAATCATTTTGTCATGTATTATAGTAACCCACAGGTAAACTACATGGTTACTGTATTTATTAGATTAGTAATTGCTGTTGTTTATACTTTACATTTGCTTTCATGTTCTAAATGTTTTGTTTGCTTGTGTCTTTTCCAACAGACACTGTTTCCTGGTTGGTTGGTGTACAAATAAAAGTTATGTTATAGCAACCTATGACTTGTGACTTCATCCATGCTTCCAACCTGCTTCCCTCAATTCCCCATCCCCACTCCCATACATATGCAAGGAAGGCTTTGAAGCAAGCCGGCCAGAAAGGAGAGAATTGCAGTAGTCAAGGCATGACAGAATGAGTGAGGTGGCCAGTTTAACTGTAGCCTCGGTGGAAAGATACGTCAGGACAGAACGAATTCGACGAAGCTGGTAGTAACAGGATTTGGCGGTTTGACTGATAAGTTCTACCTGGACAGTGTGCTGTCTAGGAGAACGCCGAGGCTTTTGAGAGTGTCAGAGGGACTGTAGTATCGTCAGGCTGAAGGGTGTTGACAGCAATAGAGGACAGTTTTTGTCTTGTTCCGATGAGTATCGCTTCTGGCTTTTTACTATTTAGTTGAAGTTTGTTTTTGTGTTATCCAGCTTTTGATGTCCAAAAACAGTCAAATGTGGTTTTCAGAAGAGGGTGGATGTTTTCCGGTAAGGCGCTGTTAAATAGTTGAGTATCATCAGCATAGCAGTGGTGATTCAAGTTGTGATGGTTGATGATGGAGGCTAGAGGGTGAAGAGGACAGGCCCCAGGACAGAACCTTGAAGGATGCCACAGGTAAGTTTGACAGGATCGGACTGCATGCTATTGACAGACGCTTCTTGGAACCGGTCGTACAGACAGGACGATTTGGCGTACTTAAAACAAATACAGTCAATAGCATTTCTGAACAGATAACTCTGTTCAAACGTCAGAGCAGTGTGTGTGTGCGTAAAGTACGTAAATTACTAGTTTGTTTATTATGTAACTTTTGTATCTTCAGTAACTGTTCTTTGAGTTTAAAAAATATAATATATTATTGTGTACTGTGATGCAGTTAATGTTCAGCCACGTTTTAACTTCTCTGATGAGATAATAAAGTAATCTTGAATCTTCTCTGATTTACACAAACTAACTGCAAACATTCTCCAACGTTTTTAACATTTTCGTTTCAACAACAAGACTGGACAACAAACACTGTTTTTAGGTTAGTTTCCAGTCTTTGTTTCCGAAGTCTTCTTCTTCTTCTTTTTTTTTTTTTTTTTTTTTTTGGTGCGGCTTTTTTGTTTTCCGACGACAACTCCATTAGATGCTGAGCAGCCAGCAGAAGAAACATTTCAACTGCGCCATACCACGAAGGAGTACGTGAAGAGGTCGTTGAACAGTTTGTGATCAGTGAACGTAGGTAAGGGTACAATTGAGCCCATCGTGAAAATTATGAATTACAGTTAAAAAGTAGTTTTTGCAGACTGCCAAATCGTCTTGAGGTGATAAATAAACAAGACTAAATTCCAGACTTGTTGCTTTAATTTTGTTATCAATTAGCATTTGTAATCTCATTACTGTTCTACTGATTAGAAGTAATTACGATGGGAATCCGAATGGATTTCACCAGTGGTGAAATTGGTTGAAGTGAGGGAAGCACAGAAGGGGAAGAGTGTGGGGAGAGACCTCTGATGTAGTTGCTGAAGTCGGCACTGTATATGCTGACGAGGTCGGCGCCAAGGCTCTGGCAGGCGGCCCGTGCCTGGTCCCACGTCTTGTCGTGTGGGTTGAACTGCAGACACGTCGCCTGGGGCTTGTACAGGTGAAAACCCCGTGGACACGTATAATGTACTGCAACACACACACACACGCACGCACGCACGCACGCACGCACGCACGCACGCACAGCAAGACGGTACAAACGTAATTGAAATCGTCAGCGTATGAGAAGTAAATCAAGACATGGCAAGTCAAAAAGTAGTAAAAAGGCCCACCTGTAACTCCACGTGTGTAGCCTACCAGCAATAGGCCCACGTGCTAGATGACGTACACCCACATAGCTACATTAGGTATGTACCAGCGGTAGTCTTGTTCAGTCGCTACGTCACGTATGTACCAGCAATAGACCCTCTCGATACGTCACAAATCCTGGAGTAGGTCAGAATATAGCTACGCGTTCTTTGCCGCAAGGAAGGTCTTCATTGTTCTAATAGAAACCTTCCCCCTCTCTGCATTTCAACGGCATTAGTTTCGGTCAGGTGAAATGAATTAACAAACATGCTACATCAAGTGTGTAACAGCACTAGACCCGCTCGCTATGTCAACTATTATTCGAACAGTAGACCAGTGGACATGAAACCGTGAATGCGAAATGGAGAAGTACATGCAGAAGAAGAAGAGGAGGAGGAGGAAGTCGTGGCCTGTTATGGACAGAACACTAACCGGATGGAGGACGTGGACGCCTCAGAGCCTTGTTGACTGGTAGCTGACAGATAAAAGCATGAGGATTGCCACAAGAAGCGGTGGCGTGCCATCTCAAGTTACGATCGTCTGCAAAACAAAAGTACCAATGCACTTATTTCTGAGGATAGGGTAATACAGTACAGTGGTGCGAGATCTACTATCAGCATTGGAAATACTCTCAGCTGTTGCACCGAGGCAGCCCTAATGAACGGGGAATTTACTGAGGAGAAATGTAAAAAAAATATAAATTAAAAAAATACTGTAATCATTCAGCAAAAGTTTTAATGATCTTTAATTTAATCCCCCCTCCCTCCCCCCCCCCCCCCACTCCCTGTTAAGTTGCCGATTTTTTTTATTTTGTAGATTATCGGCAAAGAGACATAATGACTCCAGTAGCAAGCAAGCGAACACACCCAGGCAAAGGGCCGCGCCTTGGACTGGCTGGCGGTCCGGGAGGACTGCTCTCTTCACTGGGCTGGTGTCATGGACCTCTCGCTTAATGACCACAGGGCTGTTGCTGAACCCAGAGACTAATCCTAACCCTAAGGTTCGGATTAGGATAACCCTAATATTAGGGTTAACCCCAAATTAAGATGAGGGTTAAGCCTCATGGACATCCTGCCGCAAAACAAAGGCCAAGTGTAACCTAAGTCTAGCCGTAGCGCGAGCTATAACCCTAATTGATGGTTAGGGTTAGCACTAATCCTCACTCGAAAACCTAACGACGCTCCGAAAGACAACCCAAAATTAAGGTTAGCCTGGAAGTCATGGTTGGCCTTACGGTTGGGGTTAGCCGAACCCTAACCCTGAATTAGAGTTAGTGTTTGAGCTAAGGTTAGCTTTAGCATTAGCGTTAAGGTTTTGGTAGACCTTACGTTTGAGTTTAGGTTCAGAGGTGGAGCTAAGCTAGAGTCAGCCAATTGTTAGCCCAACTTTAACCCCAAGCCTAGCTCTATTTAGGATTAGGGTTAGCCATATATTTAGGTTAGGCTAAGCCTAACACTAAGGATAACTCAAACTCTAAAGGCTAACCCCAAACCTAAGGCCAACCTTAGCCTAAACCAGCGTGTCAAGTGCAACAATGAGATCATCTGCATAGTACTACAGAATGCTGACTCGAGTTGATAGCGACACAGTCCTGCCTGCCCCGTGTGTTGGTGACGTGGTGATTTGGCCAGTTGTTCCATCGTCCCAAGGTCTTGTTGTTAGCCGTCCACTTCCAGGGTCCACTGTCCTGGTTGTTGTCTGCTCCACCCGCCAACAAATACACACTCATGTGTTACACACTGTCCGAGTGAC
This sequence comes from Alviniconcha strummeri, assembly GCA_963584105.1. NCBI lineage: Eukaryota > Metazoa > Mollusca > Gastropoda > Provannidae > Alviniconcha > Alviniconcha strummeri. Next base: position 7,068,955 of record OY757553.1, on the reverse strand, counting down.
ACAAAGTCTACAGACACTGACACGTTACTTACTACCAGAGTGACACAGTCTACAGACACTGACATCTTACTACCTGGGTGACACACAGTTTATAGTTACTGACACGTTACTACCAGTGACACACAGTCACTGACACGTTACTTACTACCAGAGTGACACACAGTCTACAGTCATTGACACGTTACTTACTACCAGAGTGACACACAGTCTACAGTCACGGACACGTTACTTACTACCAGAGTGACAGTCTACAGACACTGACACGTTACTTACTACCTGGGTGACACACAGTCTACACACATTAACACGTCCTAATGACACAGTCTACAGCCACTGACACGTTACTTACTACCAGAGTGGTACACAGTCTGCAGACACTGACGTGTTCCAACCCGATTAACACACCACTACCCTTAGGCAAAGCGACACACCAGTCAACACGTTAGAACTCGACTGACATCTTTTCACCAGCACTGACGCGTGACTACCGGAGTGGCACATTGACAATTTACTATCCGTGAAATACATCATCTAGAGATACTGATATGTTACATGTCACAACCCGAGTGGCACACTGCCATACCGACAAAGTATCAGACTGACATGTAGATATCATGTCTGCAGATATCCGAGTGACTTCTGTACAAACTATTGATAACGGCACACTGTATACAAGTGACACACATGTTCACGCACCTACCCGTAATGCCCATTAATAAGTACACATAGACATACACGCAACATATACTCTGTAGTAGGGGTTAATTGGAATCCTGTTCCTCTCAGCTGTCTATACATGCTGAATTGTAAGCTCTTCGGCCAAACTAAATAGCCTGTCCGCATTGGTCCATAAAAGTCAAGTATAAAAACATACAGTGAGATCGGTGATGTGTGTGTTCCTTTTTCTTTACACTTGATCGTTATTGCATGATTCCTGCGTGCGTGCGTGTGTGTATACTAAAACGAACGCACCTGTTAGTCCTATCCACAGTGTTGAAGCACCTGCTGCACGTGCGTTGTGAATATATGGCCAGAGAAACTGTGAGGTGTCACTCCTGTTCCAAATCAACATGCTGGTGTTAGTGCAAAATTGTTTTTGTTTTATCTGTTCTCAGACCACATTCTCGACGG
>OY757553.1:7037824-7065324 GCA_963584105.1 Alviniconcha strummeri | reverse complement strand
CGGGATGAGAAAAGGTAAGAGAGAGAGAGTGGGATGAAGAAAGGTGAGATAGTAAGCGGAATGATAACAGGTAAGAGAGAGTGGGATGAGAACAGGTAAGAGAGGCGTGGGATGAAGAAAGGTGAAGGAGTAAGCGGGATGAGAACAGGTAAGAGAGGCGTGGGATGAAGAAAAGTGAGATAGTAAGCGGGATGAGAAAAGCTAAGAGAGAGAGAGAGTGGGATGAAGAAAGGTGAGACAGTAAGCGGGATGAGAAAAGGTAAGAGAGAGAGAGTGGGATGAAGAAAGGTGAGATAGTAAGCGGAATGATAACAGGTAAGAGAGAGTGGGATGAGAACAGGTAAGAGAGGCGTGGGATGAAGAAAAGTGAGAGAGTAAGCGTGATGAGAACCGGTAAGAGAGAGAATGGGATGAGAAAAGGTAAGAGAGTGGGTGGGATGAAGAACGGTGAGAGAGTAAGCGGGATGAGAACAGGTAAGGGAAAAACAGGAATGAAGACAGGTGACAGCCAGCGGGGAACGGTCACTGACCCCAGGCTATGTGGAGGGGCGCGGTTCCAGAAGGTGGGCTGTGTCAGTGAACTGCCGTTGCTCCACTTCCACACGTAACTGTTTCCCTGTGAACGCACACAAAGACATCACAGCTGGGAATTATTTTGCTTAACGTCCACAGAAACGAGATAGTTTATTTGGGACAGAGCTCTTGGTATTTGACAATAAATAGCATGACAACCACTTCTTCCTCCTCCTCCCGTGATGATTATTGTCCACCTATGTGGCACGTGTACTACTGCGTTTCCAGGAGACAAGTTCCCAGGCAGAAGTGGAAAGAGCGAGGGAAGCAGAACGTTAGACTGAAATCGAGTTTTCATGGGGTATGACAGTGTGTATATAGGCTACTCTTGTAACAGACCAGCTTGTTCAGAAGACCATGCCCAACCTGTTAGTAAGAGAAGGCTTAACGGCTGGTAGTACGGAAAGAGGTCCGCCCATTGTGTAAGAGTGAACCAACATGGCTTGCATGGCTCTGTCCCCGGCTATGGCATCTTGATAAAAAGGTCCCAACAGATGACCAACGGAAACAATATCACTTTCTATCCAATTCTAATGCAAATCACCTTTCTTCTCTTTGCATCTATAATATAGATGCTCAGCTGCAGGATCATGTGTTTATTTGAGAAGACTCGCGCGTGCGTGCGCACACACGCGCGCGCACGCACGCACGCACACACACACGTACGCACGCACGCACGCACGCACGCACACACACACATATGTAGGGACTGATCTCGCGAGAAAAAAAACGTTTATTGACTTGACCTTCCATTGTCGGTCCAGTTGGGGTAACTAGCAGATCCAGTTGTTTTTTCTTTCTGCGCTACATCTCTTACAGTGATCTGTGTCTTACTTTTGTTTACACTTCAGGTATTTTGTTCTTTTTGTGCACTGGTAATGTTTTTGTTTTTCTGATCTACCCCTTCTTTGTCTGCCGTCTTGCTGCTTTGGACATTTTTGCCTGAAAACGAATGTGCGTATTACAGTGTTTTCATGTGCCTGTGACCATGTTTTCACGCACTTTGTGACAGTCATAGTTTGGCTTGGCACTGGGGTTATGTGTAAATGCACGTGCGTGAACGGTATTTCGTGTGAAACCAGCATATTCGGCCTTTGTGTCGTTCCCGTTTTTTTTTTTTTTCACGTGATGATCGAAGGCCTTGGCAATACTAGAAAGAGAAGAGACGTTTTCAAAAAAGCAAAAAAAAAAAAAAATTTTTTTAAATAATAATAATAATCTTGCAACACGCATTTCAGTACCAAATTAGAAACATACGTCAAAGATGAATAGGGATATAATTGCTTCTTTGCATCTTACAGCTCTAATTCAAGGGAAGTAGCAGTAATTTTATGAACAATTTTGAATTAAAAATCAACTATGTAAAGCGAGATAGGAACGGAAATTTCATTCTTATTTCCTTCTCAGTGAAGGATACAGATATTTTGCTTGTCAATGTTTACGGACCGTACCGGCTTTTTATGAAGAGCTAACGGAAATGATTAAAGAATACCAAAACCATAATATAAAGGGGGCGGGGATAGCTCAGTGGTTAGAGCGCCGGACTCGTGATTGAAAGGTCGCGGGTTCGAATCCCTGCTGGAACGGCGGGAGAATTTTCTTCTCCAGGGTCGACTTTCTGTGCTGACTCTTATTTCGGTATCCGTTCCACCCCCGTGTTACCGCAGTAGCACGTAAAAGATCCCGGTCATTCTGCCAAAAGTGCAGGTGGCAGGTTACAGCTAACACGCATACACTTTACGTATGTGGCTTTTATTGAACTGTGCTTCGGCACTGGTCACAACTTGTCCCTAATATGTCAAATGACATCTGAGGACATTAAGCATCAACTCATCATCATCATAATATAATTATAGTAGGCGATTGGAATTTAGTGTTAGACATTTATAATTATATAAACAACCCAAAAGCCAAAGAATCCGTTGAAAATATGATGTTAGAACTAGGTTTAACTGACATTTGGAGAGAAGCTAATCCTGACTGCTTTTGGCCTTGTTATGCTTGGAAAGTTGGTTCTTCTTGTTGTTTTTGTTTATTTTTTGCTGTTGTTGCGTCTTTATGTCCGAATCCAGCGGTTTCTCTCTCTTTTTAATTTTTATTTTATTTTTTTCTTTCGTTTCGTCAAATGAGTACTAGATGTTCGTCGGCCAAAGCTCTTTCATTTTGGAGGGAAGAAAGGTCGCATTAGCCGAGCGACGCAGGCATAATGACTGATTAATGTGATCGTACGATTTAATGTTTGCAAATTATTATGAGAGCAAGTTTGCTTGACGTCTTACATTCTCACTTGATTTATTTTCTTGTTTTTAAATTCATCTGCACAGCGCAGGCTACCTGATTTTACAGCGTCCACTCGCCTTTCTGACAAGAAAAAATGGCCGACATAGCAGACGATGCTACGGTTACTCGATTCAGTAAATGAGAAGAATACTCCATCGAAGATGTTGATAGATTAGCGTTTTTACGAATAATGACCACGTCGAGATCGCTTGGGTGTTGCTGAAGTAAAACATGGCGAATCACATCAAGAATCGGGCCTGCTAGGCATGCCTTCACCTAATGTTTACGTTTACCGATGTTTGCGCGTACGAAATACGTCGCAGGGAAGTGGACGAAGCGTGTCGGTGCGCATGCCCAGATGGGATTGCCCCGTCTAAAGTTAGCACAAGCGATGACGCGTGTGATGACCACTTTCTTATCAGCGCGAAGTCAGAGACTCTATTGTCTCGACCATTGTCCGCGTCCATGTATACGAACTTTGTCTAACTCAAAGTCTCGGACTCTAAAGTCAGGAACTTTGGTTTAGGCCAGGCCTACCGTAGTCCCGATTCATAGTTAAGGCCCCTGAGTACTAGATATTCGTCGGCCAAAGCTCTTTCATTTTGGAGGGAAGAAAGGTCGTATTAGCCGAGCGACGCGGGTATAATGACTAATTAATGTGATCATACGATTTAATGTTTGCAAATTATTATGACAGCAAGATTGCATGACGTCTTACATTCTCACTTGATTTATTTTCTTGTTTAAATTCATCTGCACAGCGCAGGCTACCAGATTTCACAGCGTCCACTCGCCTTTCTGACAAGTTCAAAATGGCCGACATAGCAGACGATGCTACGGTTACTCGATTCAGTGAATGAGAAGAAGAATACTCTATAGAAGATGTCAATAGATTAGCGTTTTTACGAATAATGACCACGTCGAGATCGCTTGGGTGTTGCAGAAGTAAAACATGGCGAATGACATCCAGAATCGGGGCCTGCCAGGCATGCCTTCACCTAATGTTTATGTTTACCGATGTTTGCGCGTACGAAATACGTCGCAGGGAAGTGGACGAAGCGTGTCGGTGCGCATGCCCAGATGGGATTGCCCCGTCTAAAGTTAGCACAAGCGATGACGCGTGTGGTGACCACTTTCTTATCAGCGCGAAGTCAGAGATTCTGTTGTCTCGACCATTGTCCGCGTCCATGTATACGAACTTTGCCTAACTCAAAGTCTCGGACTCTAAAGTCAGAAATTTTGGTTTAGGCCTGGCCTACCGTAGTCCCGATTCATAGTTAAGGCCCGATCACTTCAGGGCATATGTAGTTATTTTAGATTGCGAAAATGAGCATGTGCCAAAAGGTGCCGCTTAGAAGGTGGACATTAGAATGAAAAATAAAAGCAGAAAAGTCATTTAGCAAGTAACACCATTTAAAAGATAAGTCTTTTTTTATATATACATTTCAGGTCTAAAAAAGATAACTTGATGAAGCAAGTCTGAGAAAAAGACATTTAAAGACGGACACCTGAATCTGTCGGATGCAACACAGGACACAGTGTTTGTTTTGATGTAATCTTTGAATTTAATGATTGCTATCAATCTATGGGGAAAATAAACATCCATCGTTTATAACAAGACAGTAGAACTTAAACTGACTCAATTCACTTTTTATTTGATATTCAAAATCTTAACAATGATGTCCTGTGTTACATCCGACAGACTGCCACCTTAATCTTTTTAATGAAATAAAAATGAAACACAACACTGAATCAAAAATAGGATGTGTTTATTAGAATTTATCAAGCATAGTTGTTTCCATGACTGCAGCAGGTCATCAACGACATTTTTTTTACATTTTATCTGTCGGATGTAACGATTATTGGATGGACATAACATTTCCCATGCTCACAATACACAGCTGATAAAATAACAGTGCTAATTTCCCTACACTGCAACAAAATGTTACCAGCTGATTTAGTAGTAGTTTTGATGACTGCAGCACTAAACAAGTTGCTTGTATAGTTGTAATTTTGTCAAAGGCCCTTTTTAAGCATTTTATCTGTTGGATGTAACAACTCTGTGGTGGACACAACACTTCCCTTTGTAAAGTTTGTAAACTTTCCTTTCCTGTAAAACATATGCACAGCTAATAAAATCACTTAGTTTTCCTACATCTGACACATTGCTGTAAATATTGAACAAGACCAAAACCATTATTTAAAGTAATGCACTGTCGGATGCCATGCATATCAATCAGAGGACACAATGGAATATGTAACACTGGACAGTCAGTATGTGACTTAAAAAAAGTACAGCCAAGTTGTCATTATTATTCTTTCATGGACAAAACCAAACCATGTGAATTACAAATGTACATTCACCCTATTGTTAACAGATAATCAATTGTTACCAAAGGCATTGATTTGGCATTCCAGTCTCACTACCTGGAATAACAACTGTAACACATTGTAAGTACCCAGAAACAGTAATGCAAAGTCTGGAAACTGATGACAAAGCATAGAGAATTTCCCATGTTAATACTAATTCTTCCCATCCTAATAAATTTAAAAGATTTGTTTTCAGTGAGTTGGCAGTTCAGCACTGAGACATATCTTTATTTCTCTGCTGTTCTACTGCAGTGCTTCACAGGATGAATCTGGCTTCATGTTCCACTAATGTTGTCCCTGCTGTGTCATGAAAAACACTTGCTCTTCGCCTTTTGGAGCATCAACTTCTTTAGCCTGAAAAGAAACATGCATGTGTACAAAATAAGGCAATATAACAACTGTTTTTGAGGAAATGTCTCCATATTTGTAGGTATGCAACTCTGGAGACGTACATGCATATGAGATATTGTGTGTGTCTGCACGCACACGTGTGTGTGTGTTTTGACTTTCCCCAGAATATATATGAATATATATATATCAGACATTAGGTAATATTACTAACATATATATGTATGTATAGTACTGTAGTTGAAACATAATAACACAAATACCAGGTTACCCGCTCCTTTTTGAAATTTTTGTTCATTTGGTCTTTTCTCCCTAACTTCCACCCCCACCCTACATTGTGCCACAGTGTATTGTATTTTGCGTTGTATGAATTTTTTGTCTTCATGTTGCATATTTATAGTGAATTGTCACTAGAATTTTACTTTATATGCTGCACTGTATTGTATTTGTACTGCAGTGCACATATAAAACTACATCAGTTAAGAAATTCTATTCTGGCTTTCACTAGTTTCAGCACATACTTTAGAATGCATCTGTCCTGCTAGAAATAGAATCAAAACAACAATATTCAATAACAATATACTTTATTCATCCCAGAGAAATGGAAGGCTGGGAAGAAAAAAAAAAAATCATCTCCCTAATCACAATGTTAATGTCATGGTAATGCTTCTTTTCTTTTTGTTGTTGTTGGTGTTGTGTGTTTGTATAATTTGTATAAATTGGTATAAATAGATAATTTACGGCTATGCCTTTAAAAAACCTCTGAGTTCACATCAAGAGTTTGTGTCATGGCATCATGCTGTTCCGATCGACTGAATAAATGAAAAAACCGCTGTCCGACAGCGGCAAATCAACTCCGAAACGTGTGTCGCCGTAAACACGGGTATTTTCGCCATTACGAAGTAAACACTTGAACGTATACATTTTTGTCTTGCAGTCGAAACACTAAGAAAAAAACTAGTTCCCTCGATCGAAACTTGGGCATTACTGTGCAAAAATCGGTCACTCGCGATCGAAACACTGACCTAAGGCCCGCTTGTGTCATCCGAGAAACAGCTGCCCATCGAACAAAGACATCACTTTGAATTTGCACACTGCCGACCGAAACCTGTTTAATAATGGTCACTTCGCTTACAATTACGAATGAAAATGCAAAAATAACGTTGTATCAATGAAAAATAACAATTTAATCTGTCGGACGCAACATCACATTTCGATCGAAACTGTAAAAAGGTACATGACCCAAATCGAAAATTCACTCACCGTTCCTTGTTGGCACCATATTTGAAGAGAAAGTAGGCGCAAAGCACTGTGGATAAACATGGCCGCGCTTTGTGCAAAAAGACCGCGGTCACAAAATCGACGTTTATGCCCAGGATCGGCAATTTTTCGATCGTAACGGCCTGACAAAATAAAATCTTAAAAAAAAAAATTGAACGTTTTCGTCAGCATCGGAACCGGACCCAATGCGTTTCGATCGAAATAAGCTTATGTTTATTTCAATTATTCAGATTTTACAAGTAGTTATGAGCCGTTTTCACAAGCATTAAAAAGCTTTGACTTATGTCCTGTCAGCAAAGGGAAAATTGCCTAAAGAAAAAGATGCAAACAAAACGACAACTGAAGCCCCAAAATGTCCACCCTTCCTTTGCCGATTTTTGGCCCGGACTTGGTGTAAATTTACATATTTTACTAACTCAGAACTGACTTTGGGAGTCAAGTTTATCTTTATTATCTCTTTGATGCATACTCTTTCAGATAAAGTTAGGTTTGTTCAGAGAAAACCTGAAGAAGCATTTAGGACCAAAAAATGGATGGTCCTCGCCGAGCACCTTTTGGCACAGGCTCATATATGCCCATATGTGACAGGCAGTCAATCACTCTTTGTGCAAGGCAAATATCTGTCTATGAAGTACTTTGTCCAACTCTGTTTGTATGGCTGTATCCTTTTGTCTATTACGTATGTGTAACATGAGCATGTATATTTGTATACGTATGTTATCCACTGTTGGAAGGGGTGTACTGATATGTTTTATTATTGTGTTAGATTTGTTATATTGAATGAAAATTTAAAAAAATTAAGCTGAACTTCATTAATTAACGACCTCTTGACAAAATGACCACGCTACACTATTAAAGTGGTCTCCACTTTGCCTGTCATCAGCCATAGCGTGTACACTCCCGCTAGAAAACCTGGATTTTCTTCAGTCTTTTTCTTAAACTGTGCCACTGTGACACGGTCCGGACCCGCAGCGTAGCCTGTTACAGTCATTATGCTTGCTTGTACAGAGAAGAGCATTCATTATACAGCAGTCTAATATTTTCTCCAATAATCCTCCCTTTAAGGAAGCTTTTCTGATCTTTCTGTCTAAACTTAGGACCAATTTTAAGCGTTGTGCAATGCAAGATCAAGCAATCTTGTAGGGTATGTTTAGCATTTGGTCTCCAGTTTTTCGAACAGATCTTTGTAAGTTGCGTTGTTGACAGTCCCGCTTTCCAAAACCATAATTTATGAAGGAACAAATCTTAAACAGGTACTAGCATTTTAAACAAGATTCAAATACATAAATGATGAAAAAGAACGGCGTTTATTATGACAAAACACAACATACGAATGTTTGAGGTTTTGCTATGCAAAACAACCAAAACAACATAATCAACCAAAACAACATAATAAACAAAAACAACGAAACAGCTGAACCAAAAACGTAAGTATTTTAAATCTCATTTTCACCGTTTAACCGTTATTTAAGTGTTGTTTGATAGTTTCAAAAAGGACTGAGCCTGAATTATTCTGAGTAAATACCGTTCATGTGTTTACTGAACGCAAAAGAAACACGACTATATCTTTAAAGGAAATGTTTAAATAGTCCACTGTGAAACCATCAAATCCACGGCTTTTGGCATGATTTAAATTCTTGACAGCTACTAAAATCTCTTGTATAATAATGAGCCTCTTTCATCTAGGAGATTTGCTTCCTTCGAGGAATACAACTGTATCACCCATCTATTTTGCATGTGATTTGATAATCATTTCATCTTATTTCGAAAAGCTCTTGTCTTTTTTATTTGAAAAGCTGTACATTGACTTTGTTAAGGATGACATGCAGAAGTTTAATATCTGTAACTATTTCAGTTTCTAACTTTGCGTTTTCTTTTTTCCCTGATCAGATGCACAGGAAATACATCAGAGTGCGATCTTGTAACTTCCAACTTCAGTTTTTACAAAATCGGTTTCAAAGGTGTGGCAGACAAGCGAGTGATCTGAACAGTAACAGTGATACTTACACTGTCCATATAAGACAACAATAAAATAATCCAGTCTGCTTCTCTGTGTTTTCACACATCATCAACATCATCGCATTGGTCAATAAATCCCTGTATCTTCCCTCTGGGTCTATTTCTATAAACATTGGGTGGATGATTGGTATGAAGTGTGAGATTCCAATCGCCTCGCACAAGAATCAGTTGGCCTTATCAAAACATGTAATCTGGTTCAACACTTCCTCAAAGAACTCGGGGTAATCTCTACTGCTGGGTCCAGAAGCATTTTCAAAAGTCTCATCAGAAATTCCAAGTCAATCGAAATGTCTCAACCTAATTTATCTCTGATGGTACTGTGAATTTGCTACTGAAAGTAATTTTTTTAAACAATACAGCAACCCTTCTGTTTCTAGTATGGTTTCCATTTTTGTTTTCTAACAGTAAAAAAATCCTTAATTTTTTGGTTCCCAGAAATTATGATCATCTCGACATGATCAGCAGCAGAAGCAGCAATAAAAGGAATAATAATAATGAGGAGGAGGAGGATAGTAATGATAATAATGGTTTCATGCTGAGGCGTAACCTGTTGGACGGAGTAGAGTGAGACCCAGAAGTTCTGGCCCTTCGTTCTGGCCAAGTTCCATAGCGTGGTCTGCGTATCGGAATCAGACACTTGCGGCAGCGTTGCCCCTCGGCGGTGGCACGTGGACCTGCACACACACACACACACACACACACACACACACACACACACACACACACACACACACACACACACACACACACACAGCCACCCCTTCAGTTCACTCACCTAGACATCCACCTCTTCATCCCATTCGCCCACCAATTCGGCCCATTCACCCCCCTCCCCCCCTCCACCACCCTGTTCAGCTTATTCACCAATGTCCTTGCTAAACATTATGAACTGCTTCCATCTGGTGTGTGTGTGTGTGTGTATGTAAATTACGTAAATTACTATTTTATTATGTAACTTTTATATTTTCAAGAACTGTTCTTTTGAGTTTTAAAATATCAAATATGTTACTGTGTACTGTGATGGGGTTAATGTTAAGCCACGTTTTCATTTCTCTGATGAGATAATCATCTTGAATATTGAAACAGACATTCCTTCAGCCCATTCACCCACCCCTTAATCCAATTCACCCACCACTTCAGCCCACACAACCACTCCTTCAGCACCTTCAGCCACATTTATCCACCCCTTCAGCTCATTCATCCACACACCACTGGCATAACAACCTGCTGCTCAATGTTGATTAATTAGGCTGATTATGTCTTGGCGATCTAGCTGCACCAGAGAGCAACTCAACCTTTTCCATGAACCTGTATATGTATACCGTACTGACGTTGTGTGCTTTTTACAACTAGTACCCGATATCCTTTAAAAGCTGTTCGCAGAATCTCTCTTATTTCTTCTTTCCTTTTTTAGTGTGTGAACAGCTTTTAAAGGGTACCGTTTCTAGTCTATCAGAAAGATTAATTAGTATGTGACTCTGATCTAGATATTTTCTGTTGTCAGATCTCCGTCTCTGTCTCTCTCTGTCTCTCCATCAACTTCTGTGCTGGAGACCACTCCTCCCAAGTAATAGATATTTGAACACGTATTGCACAGCCTCTCTATTGACACAGTAAACTTGTGACCAGTGTAGCCGAATTACATCGCCTGAGAGAGAAAACTTTCTTTTAGAAAGGTTCAGTCAGAGCTCCCTGCTACAGATGAGTAACAAATCACAAGGCACCATTCTCTGTCTGTCCCTCTGTCTCTCACTTTCACACACACACACGGACGCACGCACGCACGCATGCACGCACGCACGCACAAAAAGAGGGAGAGAGAGAGGGGACAGAAAGGAAAAGAAGAAAAAGAATAGAAATGTGAATGAATGGAATGAATGAATAAATGAATATGGAGCATAACAACATCCACACAAAACATGCGTGTTCACAGCACCAAATATACACATCAATGCACAATGTGCATAATCACTCATACATGCATAACTCAACAGAAGCATATTAATATTGCAGAAGAAAACACAAGCGATCAATACGATCTTGACAAAAAGGGAAACACGGAAGCCAACAGAACAGTTAGACGAACAGAACATGTAAACTTCATAAAAACTGTTATTATTATTGCAGAAGAAAACATCAGCGATCAGTACTCAGGCAAACAAAAAGGGCAACACCGAAAGACCGAGAACTGAATGTGTACATGCTTTTTTTTTTCTTTTCTAGAAGCTCTGACAAAAAAAGAGAAGTGAATACAAGTCAATACAATAATCAATCTGATTTATTTAGCCCTAACAGTTTGGACACGCAACCACTTGATGAAACTAGTGAGGAAAAAAAAAGAAAAAAAAAAGACAGCTGAACTTTTTTGTTCAGTTCTCGGTCTTTCGGTGTTGCCCTTTTTGTTTGCCTAAGTTCGCTGATGTTTTCTTCTGCAATAATAATAGTAGTTTTTATGAAGTTTACATGTTCTGTTCGTTTATCTGTTCTGTTGGCTTCTGCAATGTAGTAATTCCGTGGTTCCCTTTTTGTGAAGATCGTACATTGTGCATTGATGTGTGTATTTGGCGCTGTCAACACGCAAATCATCGACAAATCACAGATTTATCCTCTTTTTTCTTATCGTGATTTTAACTCAGACTTCCACCACAACCTTTCACCAAGTCTCTTAGTCATACTGAACAACCTACAGACACATCTCGACCCATCTGCGCGTGCGTACCAGCTATTTAAAAAAACAAAATCGACTTCGGCACACGTATGGCAGTTGCTTCGTCAAAATCGAAATATTTTCATACCACATATTTCTAACGTAAATCGGAATATCTTCCAAGACTTAGATAAACGAGCCTCCTGGAATACAATACAAATTATGGCACACATAATTTTTATGAACAGATAATATACAATACAAATTATGGCACACATAATTTTTATGAACAGATAATATTCCCTCAAATGAAAGCTTTCGGTCAGATCCATTACTGTAGCAATGAGAAAGCTAATGTCCTGAATACTTTTTTCGCAAACCAGAAAAGGAAGTAACAGACCAAACAAAGGGACCAAACAAATGTTTAAGGACGTCGGGAACTCCATCATCGTTTCTATGTACAGCAAATCTTACGGAAAGCCCCGCTCTGTTTCAGCGAAGAAGGTCTATATTTTCAACCAGGAATTTACTACTCTCCCATCACGTCGGCGTCTTAGATGTCCCATTTGTCAGACGAATATCTATTATATATAAATATTAAGAACTCTTTGATGCCAGTCGCAGTACACCTTTTAAACAATACATGAAGTGTATATGTATACATGAAGTGTGTGTGTGTGTGTGTGTGTGTGTGTGTGTGTGTGTGTGTGTGTGTGTGTGTGTGTGTGTGTGTGTGTGTGTGTGTGTGTGTGTGTGTGTGTGTGTGTGAGTCTGCATGTACCAGTTTAACATACCTATTCATTTATTTTGATGCTGTACACATCTGCATACCTTCCCGAAAATAAATCTGTTTACTTGAATGCTTTCCTATTAGGATACCCTACCACAAAGACCTGCTTTTTGACTCGACTATTACTTTCCCCGACCCTACCCGTTCATGGCCGTCTCTGTTCATTTTCATGCTTCTATTCAGATTAGCCGCTAAAATCAACCCATCAACATTTCTATTGCTCTACATGTCCACAAATATAGCCGTTCATCAGTGTAATTCTTCCTTTCCGGCATAACTTCATGCACACTTACCATTCAGCTCACCTACTGGGCTACATACACACAGACGTACCCGAAATGAATCGACCTGATTATCTTTATGCTTCTCTTTCGTCTAACCACAAAGACCTAACTGTTACCACAACTACTTGTGTACATGCCCATAAATGTACCCGTTCATAACACTACGTGTCGATTTTATACTTTCAGTCCGATTAACCGTTAAGATCTAACCGTCAACGTTTCTATATGTCCACAGATGTACATGTTCGTCAGTGTACCTGTTCAGTTTATTGATTATTTTTCTGCATAACATGCACAATGACCTTTCAACTCATCCACTGGGGTACCTACACGCAGATCCACCCGAAAATCAATTTACCTGTTTACCTTCATGCTTCTCTTTCGACTAACCATAAAGATCTACCTGTCTCCACAACTGCTTGTGTACCTGCCCATAGACGTACCCGTTCATGACCCTACCTGTTCATTTTCAACCGTTAAGATCTACCCAGTCCACAGATGTACCTGTTCATCACTGTAACTGTGCAGTTTTTTTCCTTCTTTTTCGGCATAACATACACAACGACTTTTCAACTCGCTACTGGGGTACCTACACCCAGATCCATCCGAAATTCAATTTACCTCTTTACCTTCATGCTTCTCTTCCGTTTCATCTCTTGTCACTATTATATTTTTATGTGCTGCTCTTATTTAATGCCAGCCTGTTTCTTGACGTATGCGACGACGAAATTCGAGGCAAAAATTTCCGACATTGATTGAAATTTTTCACGTCTTTCACGACTATGCAACACGGAAAGGTATGGTCAAACCGCACGTAAATCAATCAATCCAGTACATGAAACTGATAGGAAATTAAATTAATCTCTGTTTCATATGGTATGGTTTATTTTTTATTTTGGTGTATATATTTCCCAGTTTGACAATTCATGACGGTACCCTCTGTTGAGAACTTTGCAACTTCCCAAAACTGGCTGTTTGTCGCAGAAGTTTGCAACACGGTCGGGTGTGAAACAGATAGAACAAATTTTCATCTTTCTGGTGGTACCATTCGTTTCTGAAGCAAGTGAAGACAAAACGTTGCAGAAGTATGCAACTTCTGGAGTCGAGTTTGAAATTTAATCACGCCGTCACGCCGGTAAGCATCACAGTGCAGTGTGTTTTAAATAAAAGCAAAATTAACACAAAGATATGTGACTGATAGGAAATTTTCTCATCTTTTACATGGTACATTCCACTCCATAGTTATTAAGCGGTATGTCCTGAAACAACGACACCATCCAAAAGGTAGTTTGCAACTCTTCGATTTTGGATGTTTGTCGCAGAAGTTTGCAACACAGTTTCGTGTGGTCAAAGTAAACGTGACATAATTTTTGGAATGTAAGGAACATGTAGAACAATCATTCTTGTTTCACTTGGTACCATTCTTCAAATTTTCTGTGCTCTAGATCTTTAACAATAAGCAAGTTTCTGACACAAGTGGCTCGAAAAAGTTGCAGAACTATGCAACTTTTGGAGTCGAGTTTGAAATTTTACGACGCCGTCACACCGGTATGTATCACAGTGCAGTGTGTTTAAAATAAAGGCAAAGTGAACACACAAAGAAATGTAACTGATAGGAAATTTTCTCATGTTTTACATGGTACTATTACATTCCACTCCATAGTTATTAAGCGACACAACGACATGATCCAAAAAGTAGCTTGCAACTTTTCGATTTTGGATGTTTGTCGCAGAAATTTGCAACACGTTTTCGTGGATTTTTCACGGTAACGTCGTTTCTGACTAAGGGTAGGCGAAGCGTTTTGGAGAAAATTTGCAAACTTCTGCGATCATGTGAACCCACCTTCAGTCACACTGTTTTTGTTTTTGTTTTTCCTCAGTTGTTGCCGTGCTGTCTGGATTCTCTACTTTCTCAGTAATAATTGTGTTTCTTTTCATTCCCAGTGGTGATCGACTTCTTCATGCACTCTACATGCTTGCTCTCTACTGAAAATGATATTGAAGCCGATAGTGATGGACAGACACTGACTGTCAATGAATTTCGAAAAAGACTCAACCAGTCTTTTTCGAAATTCATTGACATATCACTATGAATTAATTTTGTAGCTTCACGAAAGCAGGACAGAAATTCCTGGCTGTGCTCTGGGTTCCAAACATATTTCTCGAGTTCCAATCCTTTTTACGTTTTATTTCTAAACCAGCTCTGTCGCTTTGAAGCTCAACTGTGAGTTTCCAGAGGAATGTGCTTACATTTTTTGTGCCACCTTGAAACTATTTGGAAGAAATGAAATAATATATTAAACTGCAGCGTAAAATGTCCACACTCATTCCCTCCATTGATGATCTGTGTGGTATCTTCCCCGGTAGGAACCAGTCATTGACTGATTTGTCTTTGACATGACTGACTCACTGAATCATCATTTCTGTTCTCATAGATGTTAAATGACTTCACTGTCTGGAATTTGTTTCCAGTCCGTCATTAAAATCCCAAATAGTATGAATGACACATCAGCAAGAATTTTTACATAATACACTGTTTAACGAGAATTAACGAGCATATTGCCACTGTAGAATTCCATATCCCTGTAACAAGTAGCCGAAGTTGGTGGCGAGTAGATTCTTTTGACAGCTTCATCACGATTATGTCATGTTTTCCATATCTGCTCAACTTTTCTTATCGAGACAACCACTCCCCAGGACAGGTTGGGCTGTTAAAATATCAGCTAACAGGGGCGATGAAAATGTGGAAGTGGAAGAGCAGAGACGAAAAGGATTTTGAGAAGGTTTCTACGAGCAAACAAAAATGAAAATCTGTCAAATATGCGCGTAAAATAGGCTCATGTAGTCGACAAAAACTTACGTTGTTGTTAGTTACCATCACCGGTCTGGGCCTGGAGCCGGTTTAATAGAGCGGTTATAACGCCATTTACGCCGTCCTAAGCGATGGTTATAAACTATAACAGCACAAAGTGATGTTTCTGCGGCCATTGAAGCGGTTACAGTGCCTACCGACATCCTAATCACGGTCATAGTTTATAACACCTCCCCAACGCGTAAGCTACTCTGCGCTGGCGTTAGCTTGCCGCTGGGTACAAAATCAGCTGTTTGATCCGGGATTCATGATGACCGCCAAAAGACCGGTTCGGTACACGTGCACAGTCCGACTCGTAAGAGATCGTAAATTTGGTGACTGAATAAAACCACTGCGTGTACGATGATCTAGTTTTATTTCAGCGGTTTGTTTGTTTCTTTCTTTCTTTTGGACGCCGTGAGGTCCTTGAGGCAATCGATGAGTTTAATGATTTGCAGTACCTCGCATCGACAAAGGGGAGTTCGTCTGCTCTTGCTGGTGGCCGGAGGTGTACTTGCGTGTCTTTTATTGTACTTCTTTAGAGCCTTTTTTATTTTATTTTTTATTTTTGTGTGTACATTTTATGGTGTACTCTGTGGAAACTGTAACTGAAGCATTTTGAGCTCTTTTATTCTTTTTATTATTGTTATTATTTGATTTTTATATTTTTGTTGTTTTCCCCCCGTGTCTTTTGTTGTTTTGCGGAAAACTGAGACGCTTATTTTTTTTTGATGATTTATTTTACATTACTATTATTATTAATCAGTGCAAATAATGATCGCTTTGCGGTTCCATCAGCAACAGGTACTTTTCAGAGTGTGACTGGAGATTCATTTGGTGTCAGTTAGTAGCGGATGTGAAGGAAAATCCTGGGGGTTTCCAGTCACAGTTAAATATAGACGGCCTTACGCTATCACAGTTATAAAGGATGGCTTTGATGCGTTCTGTTTGTTTGATTTTTTTATATATTTTTTTTATAGGTTCTTTGTGTCAGTCAGCTGTCTCTTTTCTCTTTCTTTCTTCCAGCTATTATTTCTCAGCCGCTTTGCCACCACTAGCTGCCTGAACACCGTCAAGTCCACTTTGCACGTGCGTGTCTTCTTCAGGTTGCTTGTCCGTCACGTCCGTGACGCTGGTACCGTGTGTACCCGTCTCAGTGTTTGGCTGGCCGCCCTCTGGGGTTTCCGTCTCAGCGTCATGACACGTGGGTGCTATTGTTGACAGTCAGGTACAAACTCCAAGCACTGGTTTACGACATCCTTCAACCACTGCTGTATTTAGTTACGCCACAGGGTCGAAAAAACTGTCAGCTAACGAGCAGTTTTTTGTTGGTGCTCAAACGGTAGTAAGTTTGTTACAAACAACTCAAATTAAGCAAGGCGTGTCATAGACGCCAACAAAATTTACACCAGCACAAACAAAAACAAAAACGTTTGAATCCAGACGGAACTTCTTTTCTTTTTTTACCCCGGGGTGGATGCGTTTCGTGTTTACGTGCGTATTTGGGCGCTAGTTTTTTTTACAGTGAAATCGCGTGTTTTGCTCGACCTCCCATGAAGAAACTTAGATTGCCACGAAACTAGAGGATAGCGCGAAAGAAAACTGCGGTGGTAATGCTATATCAAATGATGTCAACATCAGCGTGCTAAAGTCTCACACACACACACACACACACACTGATACCTCCCTCCACATACCCTCCCCCCCACCCATATACATAGAAGGATGTGTGCGTGCGTGCGTGCGTGCGTGCGTGCGTGCGTGCGTGCGTGCGTGCGTGCGTGCGTGTGTGTGTGTGTGTGTGTGTGTGTGTGTGTGTGTGTGTGTGTGTGTGTGTGTATGTTGCAGTACAGTATACGTGTCCACGGGGCTTCCACCTGTACAAGCCCCAGGCGACGTGTCTGCAGTTCAACTGTAGCACACTATTCTGGCTTGACTGTTGATGCATGCAGTTACAGTATTTTTTTCTTTTTTCGTCAGTTGCTCTCAATATTATTATTATTTTTGTTGTCGATAATGTACAGCGCCGTGAGCAAGACAACAGAAGCAGTAAACACTTTTCAACAAGCAACAACAGCGAAAAGAAAGGGCGTCACTTCAAATGAATCAGTATACGGATGAAAGAAACAGGTCTCAAACTGGCAGTCAGAGCAATGGCGATGATCTCGAGAATAAAGAAAGGGAAGGAAAGAAGAAAGTGTGTCACCTGAACAAGGCGGACTGAACTGAATGAGTGGAACGATGAAACTGGCAGTCACAGCAATGGCGATGACTCGAGAATCTCTCCGTCTCTCTGACTCTCCCACTAGCACGTTTTCTGTTACAATCTATAACTGCTTCGAGGTGAATAAGAGAGGGAGAGGGATTGATTAAAGAGAGAGAGAGGTGTTCAAAACCAAACCACCACAACAAGAGCCAAAAGAGCATAAAGCTGAGGCTGGCCTAGTGCTTAAGTGAATAAACATGTTTTGCTTAAAGTTCGCAGAAGCCATGAAGCTAGCTTGGTACTTACCTGGCCCCCTGGAAGTTGAGAGCGTTGGTGAAGTATTTATAACACATGCCTGCAAACAGGGTCCAGCCCGGGTCACAGGTCAACGGCCGTCCTGCAGACACACAACCGTCCCACACTCAGTCTGTCCCGACACAGGTAAACAACTACACACGATAGTCTTCACAAACACACACACACACTGATCCCTCCCCACCATACACACTGCATCCTCCCCCCTCATACCCCTCCCTCCACATACCCTCACAGACACGCACGCTCACTGTGAATTTACCGGCATCACGTTCACATATGACCTGGTAGGTGTCCCCACATCTGGCCACAGTGAAGGTGCCGTCGCGAGTCCCCACGCACTGGTGACGCCTGTCCTTGAGCGGCTGTCCTCTCGCCCACTTGCCCTGGCTGGACACAGTACCCCGGACTAGTTCTCCCTCCACCCCGACCGGGGCAGGGAAGATTGCAGAGCAACGCGCATAAGCTACTTTCCAATCTAACACATATAGAACATCACACAAGCAGGGTAAAATGTCTTCAAGTTCTCAACAGTGGACTAGTCTGATACTGTCAGCTAACAATAATAATGATAACAAGAAAGTACTCTTTCATGTGCTACTTCTCCAAATTGGAGTACATAGACCATGACACAAAGCACAGTAAAAACAAACTTCCGCGCAACGCTGGCAAGATAATTGAGAATGTAGTTTATGTAGATTATTTACTCGCATGGCAGGTGTTTGTTGTGTTTGTGGGATGTCTTAGATACTTAGTAATGATGTGGAGATAATTACAATTATGTGCTTTTGACGCTAGTAAGCCGATAACTGTGCGAGTCAAACCATACCAAAATTGTCACATGATGACAACAATCTCATTTATACCACCACAAATAATCTCTATGGGGTTGTCCCCAATGCAATTTGACCTAAAACAAACTGTATCAGATCATTCACATCTCTATGTTTTCAGACACTGATCCAGTCATAATGATAATGATAACAATAATGTACTGACAATAATCATGTAAACAAATTAATAGGTAAAAGACATAAAAGCGATGGATATACAGACAGAGAACGAATGTATGAAACTGAACGAGAGAGAAGGAGGGGAGGGAGAGAGACACAGAGAATAACGAAAAACAGAAGGAGAAGAGAGAGAGAGACATTCACAGAAGAGACAGAGACAGAGAGATACAAAAGACAGAGACAGAAAAGTTACAGAGAGAGAGAGAGAGGGAGAGAGAGACTGAGACAGAGACAGAGTCAGAAAGACAGAGAATAGATAAACAAAGAGAGAGATAGAGAGACACACACGTACACACATATACACGCACGGACACACACACACACACACACACACACATACACAGCGAAAGAGAGAAAGGGAACATGAGAGTGAAAGAGAGAGAGAGTGAGGGAGGGAGGGAGGGCGAGAAAAAAACACAAATATGTCAGGCACATGATGCTACACTCGCAGCAACCTTCCCATTTCATCACCTGTAACAAATGCATTGGAAGAAGTCTATGCTTCTACTGCGATGATTAAAATTAATCAACAGACAACACTTAATCATGTCATCTCTGTGTATTTTCCAAATGGACTAAAAGGTGACAACACAGACTGGCTAAAAGATATTGCACTGTCAAACAAGAGCTATGTGATGGTGGGAGATTTCAACGCTCGTGCACCTTTTGGGGAAAATGGATGTACATCAGTGATCGACATTTTGAAAAAAAAAAAAAAAAAAAAAAGTGAGTCAATTGTATGTCTACTAAATGATGGTAAAATAACTAGGACACCCGATGTTTCCACACGTAAAGCAACTGCTATAGATCGGTTTCTTGTTACACCCGATCTAGCAGTGAAATTATACATGGTATACAGAAGAAGACTGTCTGGGAAGTGATCATCTTCCCATTATAATAGAGTGAAGTGAAAATATAAGATGATGAACCAGAAATGAGGATAAGATTCCTAAGATCCAATATAAGTATGCTGAGTGGGAAGCACATCAGGTATTCCTTCTATCTGCTGATCATTGTAAATGAAGCGATACATATATACTATTCAAATTTTACCAAGACAATTTTATTAGCAGTTGAATGAAACATAAGAAAATAAGAGAACAGTCTGGAAATCCATGGTGGAATAAAGTTTGCAAACAAGCGGTATCCCAAAAAAGGGAGATATATTTAAGAAATGGTTAGAGGAAAGGAAAAGAACAGAGGAAAACTTTGTGAATATGAAAAGTGCAATGCAAACAGAATAATAGCGGAAGCCGGTACGGTGTGTTGTAGCTTACAAAATGTATACATGTATAATTAGATCTAGAGTAGTCTCTTGATTTGGCGAAGCCTCTTGTGTGCCATGCGTACTCACAAGAGGCTGATGTTGACACTTGTGGAGTTTGGCCATTTCCAAGTGGCACCGTCAGGTCGAGCATTGAGCCCTATCCACCAGCTGTGATGGGAGTTGTGAGTGTAGTTCACGAGGAGTCGAGTCTGTCTCAACACCCAGTCCTGCAATACATAGCGGCACAAGACGTACTCTCTCTGTCTCCCTCTTTGTCTCTGTCTGTCTCTTGTTAACACATTGTTAGCATAATGAGAAGCGGGCAGGCCAAGTGTCACGCACCTTACATGTCTGTTGAACTCGGGCGCAGCTTCTTTACCTATCCAAAAAAACAAACGAACGTCTGACGAGATATTGCCAATGGCTGTGTGTGTATGAAGGTGTGATCGCACGACCGACCATGTGTGCGCACGTGAACCTTTACGTATTTATTGTTGTTGATACAGTAAACCGAATATCTGTTAGAGCATACAGAGAGAGATAAATAGTCTATTCGTTGCATCATTCCCACCCCGGCCCCAATGCCAAACAGAGATCAGAGGGGTGATCAAAATCTGATCCTGGTGGGGGCCTTTATTATGCCTAGGTCAAACACGTCTTTCGCTACTTGAGTAGTGACCACCGACACATAGTGGAGGGAAGATAGCCCAATGCTAGCAAAAGAAAACGTTTAGGAAGTTTGAGAGTACTTTGCAAACTCTGCCATAGCTTGACCTATGGATCCACAGAGGATGTTCTAGAAAAGAACCTTTGTATCCACTATACAAAGGTGTTCAGGCTTCGAGACACCGGAGATATAAGCCTCAGCTAGCGCTGGGATCCAGTTGATTTGACTTTTATTGGACATTTACCTGTGATTGAACCTTTCCTATGATTTGACGGTTGTTGTTTTTTGCTCTGACATGAACATTGCAGCTGACTGGGCATTGTACACATCAAGATATGTGAGGAGCAGGGATAGCTCAGTGGTCAGAGCGCCGGACTCGTGATGGAAAGGTCTCGGGTTCGAGTCCCGGCACGAGCGGCAGGAGAATGTTCTACTCCAGTGTCAGCTTTCTGTGCTGACTCTCATTTCGGTACCTGTTTTACCCCCAGTGTTACCACAGTGGCACGTAAAAGATCGAGGCCATTATGCCAAAAGTGCAAGTGGCAGGTTACAATTAAACACACATGCACCCTACCTATTCGGCTTTGAATGAAGTGACACTGTAAACTGGTGAATGGTTGTACGGTGTACACAGAAAGTGCGCCGACATGGCAGCAGTTTCACGTCGCACCAGCCATGCAACAATTAAATAGCGCTGTCAGGACACCGCTTCGTTGGATATTAAAAGACGCGCTATAAAAGGCTACAGAATCACATGCGACATGTGTTGCGGCATATATTGTCGCCGAGGATATTATTATTGTCGCCGTGAACGTCGACACAAATTGTCGCAGGCGACAGTATACACTCGGCGACAAGCTATGCCGCAACAACGTGAGCAATGTGTCTGTGCGAGAGCAGAAAATAGCGATACATAAAAGTGATCAATAATAATGATGGTAATAAAAACAACAATATAATAATGATGGTGATAATGATGAGAAGAAGATCACTCAGCGTTTTCCCGTTCGCACCAGTTCCATTAATTTTACCTCATTTTCAGATCAAATCAGCATTGAAACGTTCTAATTGCAGGTCTCAATTTCTTGGTAATTTCTGATCCGAGAGAACTTAAAGTTGGCATTGTTCTCATAGAAAGAGACAAGACCACGTAAAGCTTGCTTTTCGTAAACTTGGCTTGGCATAAAAGACAATGGAACTAACTGGGAAGCTGCTGACGAGTTGACATCACTGGCATTCAGCAAAAATGTTGGCAGTCTAAATAACCTGGAGCTTATTTGAAGGTCACAGCCGTGCTGAGCAGGTAAACTAAGTGTAACCGAGTGCACTGTATGTATTTCGGGCTATAACCCTTTGACCTTTTCTTTCCTGTCCTTTTCCTCTTTGACTGGGTGCCCAATTATGTAAATTAATACTGTGCGCTCGGCCCGGAGTTTGGAGTTTTCATCTGGCGTTTTCATCATTAACGTAAAGAAATCCGCCTTTTCATCCTTTTGTCCTGTCTCAAGCAATGCGTTCTGGGTCTGTCTGGTTTACTTGGCTTAAATGCGGAAATCATATTGCCCTTTTTTACTGTAAAAGAGGCATTGCTTGGAGATGTTTCTTTTTTGTTTTGTTTTTTTGTTATTTTTTTTGTTAGCCAGGCTCTTGAGTAAGAGGGGTATGTTAAAAGGGGTACAGTTTTCGTTCGTGGATGTATGGGTACCACTTTGATAGTTTTTCAAGTCAACTCTTAGTTGCCCTACACCCTTTAGTTTTGTTTATTGTTATGTGATTAACGAGAGAGGATGCTGGTTATGATGGGGGTGGGGGGTGGGGGGGGGGAACCGAGTGCATTGAACCTTTTCTTTCCTGTCCTTTTTCTTTTTGATTGGGTAGGTGTTTTATGGCCCAATTATGTAAAGTGTTAAAACTTGTGCGCCGAGCCCGCCGCGTCCTCTTTCCCCCAGTGTCCCTGTAGTAGCAGGTCGTCAGTAATAGTTCGAGCTGCTGCCTATGCATCTGATTCAGGGGAGGGCCTACACTGTTTCCTGGTTGGGGGCAAATAAAAGTTATGTTATAGCGCAGCAACCTCTGACTTGTGACTTCATTTATGCTTCCAAGCTGCTTCCCTCACTCCCCACACCGTTCCCCTACATAAATAAGTAAGTAATATTTCTCTGTAAGCTGTAAGCGGGGGGCGGTTTTTCGCGGCGTGATCACTGTCGGGGACATGTCTTTGGATTTGATATTTTAGTCAATCTCTTGTGGAGCTGAAATGAACATTTTTGGAGGGTGGATGTTTTTTGACTATTTTTGGATCTCTTCTTCTTTTATTCAGATTTTGCCTTTTTTGTGTGCATTATTTTGTATTTTTACTATGTGCTGGTTCTAGCACACACACACACACACACACACACACACACACACACACACACACACACACACACACACACACACACACACACACACACACACACACACACACACACACAGAATATATATATATTAAGCAGTTATTGTGTTACGTTAAAATGTGTTTCCCCCCCCCCCCCCCCGTCCCCCCCAAAAAAGCAAAAGCGTCGTGGTGTCTAAAAAACAAAAATCAGTAACTTAACTGGATAACTGAGCTGTTAAACTGGATTATGTACAAATGTCCTGACTTTGGGAGCCATTAATTAAATAGAATAGATTGTGTACGAAAGAAAGTAAGTCACTGGTTTTTAACACCTAGTGTACCTCGCAGGTAATCTCCAGGGGAAGCATGTCATCAGTTTTGCTAAAACCTCGTTTTTACAGGAGATAACTGTCACATTTTCTCATGACTGCACACAAAATTGAACTATCAGATTTTTTCATGAACGTAGATCTTTTAAAAAGTTGAACCCCTATTGGCTGTGTCTACTCATACAAGTTTGAGAGAGAGAGAGAGAGAGAGAGAGAGAGAGAGAGAGAGAGAGAGAGAGAGAGAGAGAGAGAGAGAGAGAGAGAGAGAGAGAGAGAGAGAGAGAGAGAGAGAGAGAGAGAGAGCAATTAGTAATTAATATTAGTGAACTAAATCGTATGTGAATCAAAACTTATCACTCACCCTCTCTCGAGTGGTTTCTATCGTAACGAGATCAGCATCCTGTTCCAGGCAGCGCTGGCGGGCATCTTGCCATGTCCTGGTGAATTTGGCGTTGAAGAAGTTGTAGCAGGAGTTTTGACTGTACAGCCAGCTGCCATAGGGACACATGGCTGTCCATCCTGCAGCCACAAGATCAGCACACAGACAGTGAGTACAGTGCTCACAACTGGAGGGACGCCATAACACTGACAGTATCGGTAATTTAGCACGTTTGATGCTCTCAGCCAGGAATTCCCATAGGAAATTATTTGCTACTTGAATCAGTCAGTTTGTGGTTTTTGATTGACAGCAAAAGATAACTGCATTTCATCTTGCCATGTCAAACTGACTGATTGATTCAAGTAGCAACTAATTTTCTATGGGAATTCCTGGCTGAGAGCATTCAAACGTGCCAAATTACCAATACTCTTCAGAAATGCCCTTTTCAAATAAATCACTGCTCAAAAATACTTCCATTGACCCAAATGAATGACTAAATTAACACCCTGTGTATCCAAAATCACTGAACGGATTATTTATTCTCTCAGGTGATCATTTCAAACAGCCTCTTCAGCTGTCTCCAGTCAGCATACAGGCCTCACCACAGCACAGACACTGTCCTTCTGAAGACAGTAAGTGTCTCATGGCTGCCTTACACAATTGTAAAATCTGTATTCTGACACTTAATCTGTTCGATACTATAGGCCACTCTTCTACACCGACTCAAACATACTTTTGCTCTATTTTGCTCTATTTTGTCTTGATGATTAAGATCATATCTCTGGGACAAAATTCACACACTCCGAGTCTAACGGACGAGTACGGTCCCAGTCGGCGTTCCCTAGGGGTCATTCACCTAGATGTATGTGTGTGTGTGTGTGTGTGTGTGTGTGTGTGTGTGTGTGTGTGTGTGTGTGTGTGTGTGTGTGTGTGTGTGTGTGTGTGTGTGTGTGTGTGGTTCTCTTGTCTTTTGCGTAGCGTGCGTGCGTGCGTGCGTGCGTGCGTGCGTGCGTGCGTGCGTGTGTGTGTGTGTGTGTGTGTGTGTGTGTGTGTTGTGTGTGTGTGTGTGTGTGTGTGTGTGTGTGTGTGTGTGTGTGTGTGTGTTCGTGTGTGTGTTGTGTGTGTGTGTGTGTGTGTTTGTCTCTAGCGGTAAATAGTAAAAATTGTGACATCCAAAGAGTTCATATTTATACTCTTGTTCCACCTAGACAAAAACAGCCTTGTTTACTGCTTTCCAATCAGAAAAACACAAACTTCGGATCACTAGTATTACAAGCATTTTTCTCACATTTCAGACCCTAAGGGTATCATGGTCTTAGGATCTCCATTAGTATATATAGGCTTATAAACGGCACGAGCATGAACAGAAGACTAGTTGAGGGAAAAAGCGGAACAAGATCAGGGGAGGCCAAACGTTATGACATGATGAAAGTTTTCTGCAGAGATTACGTTTCCCTTCCATTGTCCTTGTGCCTCTATAACTATTATAGTGTAGGAGGCCTGAGGATACGCGCATTTCATCATCATCATCATCATCATCATCATCATCATCATCACCACACACACACACACATGCAATCCTGCTGATGGGTTGGTAGAATGAAAAGAAACAACACGACAAAATCAACACGCAGAAGAGACGAAGAGGTGGGTTTTCAGTCTTGAATTGAAAGGAAGAGAGTGAAGAAGAATGCCCGACAGAAAATTCCAGATCACAGGTCCGATCTATTGAAAGGATCTCTTCCCCAGGGTCCTTCTGCCTACCTCTGAACACAGAGGATCTGAGTTTCCGCGGCTGAGCGAAGAAAGTGAGGAGAACAGGTACGAAGCAACTCAGAGAGGGTATGGAGGAGGTTACCAGAGACAATGTGGAAGCAGTGAGACACCGTTGACCACAGAAATAAATGTCCCTTCTGTTGAGAACACGAAGCTAGCAGAATGTTGTCAGTTTCTGTTTTCCGATTTCATTCAACTTCATTTGTCCTTTGAAATCTTTTTAGCCATGAAGTGGCGTGTCACAAGAGTGAACCGACTTTTTCTTGTGACCTTCATGAACTGTTGCAATTTTCAGAAATTTGTTTCGGAGACACCTTTGGGCCTGTATTTCACTGCACGTCACTGTCATGCCAACGTTCTTCCGAACACTTCGAACACACCGCAACCGCAATCAGATCAGTACATTTTCATTTATCACCCTTTAAACTGTTGGTTTTTTCGCTTGGGGAGAAAGGGGCTTACCCCCCAAATTCGACAAATTTTGTATTGACATATCAAATTAACGTTCCTTTTAACCGTTTATGTGTTTGGATCGTATTTTGAAAGGTTGTGATGGGTAAAATGGATTTTTTATATTTTTTTTATTCCATTCTTAAATTTTGTTTTTAGACTAAATATAAAAACAACAGTAACTCCACACTGTGTTAAAAATTGTCGGTTTTCTTCAAACTTTCTAGATGAGTGAGACGGAAGAATTCTGGGTCACACACACACACACACACGCACGCACGCACGCACGCACGCACGCACGCACGCACGCACGCACGCACGCACGCACGCACGCACGCACGCACGCCACGCACGCACGCACACATGCCACGCACGCACGCACGCACGCACGCACCGCACGCACGCACGCACCACACACACACTCACACACACACACACACACACACTCTTGTCCCAGCAAGCTCAAGACATGTGGTAACAGCTAGCTCCGTCATGGTACTTGTGTCAGACAAATTAATTGCGTGGAAAGTGTTGATGCAACGAACTCTTCAAATCAGCACACAACTGGTTTTCGTTTAGCACTCTTTAACTGACACATGACGAGAATTATTCTGATCCAGTTGACAATGCATTCTGCTATAAGACTGATCTAGTTGCGAGTCGTGAGCACAGCTGTAATCCAACTGACGAAAATTAAACCCAACTTCAGGCCACCCCCACTTCCCTTTCCACAAAGACTATGAGAAAAATGTGGAACCACTGATCCCATATATATGACTAACTTAGCAGTGTTGGAAACAATATCGGAAACCAGTACAAATGAAGCAAAAACACACGTGCTGTATCTGACAAGTAAGTAAGTAAGTAAGTAAGTTGGTGTTTCACGCCCAGTCAACCGTTGCGGCTATATCAGGGCGATACACATCTCATATTGTATATTTAATTTTTAATAATGTGTATGTCTTAAAATGGGTCTATATACAGTTTTAAAACCATGCTTAAAAGGTGAAAACACAAACATAACTAAAAACGATCTTAAATTGAATTCCAAAAATCTTAATTTCTTTCAAAAAGTTAAAAATCTTTTCAGGTGAAATATCCTTAAACAACATGCGCAGTGATTAGCTGTAAGTGGCTCTCTCTTATTTCAGTAAAATCCGAACAAGTAACAAGTAAGTAAAATATGCTCCTATGGTTAAACGTTTATCACATCCGATGCACATTTGGCGGTTTCTCATCCTTCAATAAAAAGAATGAGTAAGAATGTATCTGACAAAC
>OY757553.1:7016504-7036504 GCA_963584105.1 Alviniconcha strummeri | reverse complement strand
TAACGTGAGAGGCTGGTGTTGCTGACAATTCTGCAGCAGCAGCAGCTGCTGCTGCTGCTGCTGCTGCTTGTGTGTGTGTGTTGTGTGTGTGTGTGTGTGTGTGTGTGTGTGTGTGTGTGTGTGTGTGTGTGTGTGTGTGTGTGTGTGTGTGTGTGTGTGTGTGTGTGTGTGTGTGTAGTGGAATATTTGTTTGAGTGTTGTTGCATGCATTCTCAGCAGACAATCTTTTTTTTTTTTTTAGCAGACTCACAATATCCTCTCGCATGTGGGCAGCAAAGAAATCTCACTCTCGCTAAAATTAAATCGGCTCTCTGGACAGCAAGGTGGACGACATTTGTGTTTTCTATGCTCGCATGAATAACATTTTATCAATAATTGCAAAACCGATGAAATCATACAACAAAGCTCAAATTACTATCTCTTAAACCATTTAAACATAATATACAAACTTGATTTAGTTACTTCACCACATTTCTTCTTCTTCTTCCATAAAGCGGCCAACACCACTTTGTTGATGATTCTGTCGCTACTGAGGAGGTTGTGAAGATTTGGGTCGTTATTGTGGTATTCGTGAGAGTATGCAAAGGAATGTCTCTATACAGATTCGTGCAACTAAATCGCAGCTAACACAGCGTACATAATATTAACAAAACAGACATCAGAATACAGTGCATGCCCCGACAGTGAAAATGATAATAACAATTACAATACAATGCTCTGCGTGAGACACACGATCCCATAAAGACTAGTAGCAAAACTATCGGCGTGAACTATTGCCTAGTGCGTGTGCCCTTCTCGCAGCATCGCTGAGTAGTCTGTTAAAAGAACTTTAGTGTCTGCAATGCACAATAATAATAATAATTAATAAAGAAGGTATTTATAAAGCGCAAAAGTTTGTCCGTGGATACTATTCTAAGCACACACACACACACACACACACACACACACACACACACACACACACACACACACACACACACACACACACTGACACATGCGCGCACCAGTCAGTTCCCGCTCGCCCACTCAAATACAACAGTTAGTTAAATGATCGATAGTATCAACAACAAATTGAGTCTGTCTGCTCACCCCACCCTCCCGCCCCCTTCTCTTGCCTGGACCTCTCATGCTCCCCCCCCCCCCCCCCCCCCCCCATATGCATCTGTCTACATAGTTACATAGTTCAATCCACCTTTTTTTTTCAGACAAAGTACTAAATTCTACTTAAAAGCTTCAGCAAACAGGAAGGTTTTAAGGTGCGATTTAAACTGGGACTGTACATTTAAACTGGGACTGTACATTTAAACTGGGACTGTACATTTCTGACAGTGGCCAGGAGATGGTGCTGTGAAACTGAAAGAACGTTGTCCGAATGATTTGAGATTTCGCTTTGGAATTTTGAGCAGCTTTTCATCAGAAGATCGGAGAGAGCGAGGCGGTTCGTAAATTGTGGAAAAAAAGACAAAGAGAGATAAGGAGGCAAAGGTCCTTCTAAATCGAGTAAGCAAGAGTCGCGATCTTGTACTAGCAGTGGAATTTTACGGGTAGCCAGTGAAACTCCTTGAGAAGCGGTGTTACGCGATCTCGTGTTTAAAAAAACCTCTCTTTTTTTCTTTTTTTTTTATTGCCATCGAGCAATCTGTCTGCTGGTAAACCTGTGAAAACTGAGTTACAATAGTCTAGGTGGGATATGACCATTGCCACAAGTCTTGCAGCAGCGCATTGGGACAGAGATGGTCGGATCGACGCGACACGTCAGAACTCCGCCAGGAATAACACACAGCTTTAACGGAAAACAGTGACTTGAGGCGGAGGAAGATACCAGTGCGGAACGGAAAACACGGCAGGTCTATTGTTTTGAAAAAAAGAAAAAAGAAAGGAGAAATGTCGAGGTTTGATTTAAAGGAGTCCGGAGACGGTTTCTGTTGGAGAGGAAGCGGAAGATCATTTCATGTAGGGGTGCTAAGACAGAAAAGGCGCAGGAACCTACAGTAGAAAGTCTGGTACGAAGAACCTGGAGGCTTAGATTATTAGAAGCGGAGCAGAGAGTACGGGAGTACAGTTCTGAATGCTACAGAGGAAGCAGGCAGACCAGAAAGGAGAGAACTGCAGTAGTCGAGGTGTGACAGAATGAGTGAGGTGACCAGTTTCACTGAAAAGATAGTTCCGGACAGAACTAATTCCATGGAGTTGGTAGGAGCAGGATTTGGAGGTTTGACTAATGAAACTCCATGGACAGCGTGCTGTCGAGGAGAACGTCGAGGTTTGTGACGGTCTCATATCGTCAGTGGGTCTCATATCGTCAGTGGGTCTCATATCATCAAGCTGAAGGGTGTTGAATATATTATACCACAAAGCACTGATGAACGCAGAATTACTTCAATCATGTCAGGTTTACTTGGCAGTAAAAGCCGCGCAGTCGATTAACTGTCACTTAGTTTGGCACGTCTTCTTCGCAGCCTCGTTAATATCGAGTAGTGTATTAATAGAACTATGCCTCTACAGTACACGGTGCTTGGGTTTTACCAGAAATAAGTACATCAGCGAAGTCAGTTACACAAAGTATTATACAACAAAGCACTGATCAACACAGAATTACTTTAATCAAGTCAAAACAGCGATTAAGTACTACACAGAGAAAGCCGTGCCAACGTGCAAGCGACTGTTACAAAACTAGATCTAGTCACGGTAAACGGAGTGAGGCATCAGCTGCTCAGTGATTTATTTCGATCCTGCGTTTGAATGAGCAGCACATAGAATTATAAAGATAAAAAATTATATCCTTCATGGATTGTGCACAAACAAAACAACAACAAAAAAAGAACAAAAAAAGAAAAAAGAAAAAAAGAAAGAAAAAAGAAAGAAGAAAAAGAAAAAAGAAGAGAGACTCAAGACTCAAGACTCAAATGGTTTAATTGACTTGAGCAAGTGCTCATATCAACATACACAACACGGTACACAAAAATAATCTACATATAATCCTGGAAATACATTAATTCCCAGTCCCACAAAACCATATAAAAAAAATATATAAAAAAAAAAGAAGAGAGAGAGAGAGAGAGAGAGAGAGAGAGAGAGAGAGAGAGAGAGAGAGAGAGAGAGAGAGAGAGAGAGAGAGAGAGAGAGAGAGAGAGAGAGAGAGTGCATTACAAGCAACAGGCTGTAAAAATGTAATGAGAGAAAATGGATTTAAATCGGGCACGCGCCGGCCAGTGATGTGAGGTCACGCTATACGCAGCGCTTCAAAACAAAAGCGTCGTCTCCTGTAAGGTTCCAGGTTTACTAACGGTACTTTATTGTGACTGCAAGGGTGTGGTAACCAGGGCAGGATTAACATAAAGGCCACTTGCCCACATAAATAATAACATGGATTTTTTTACTTTTTTTTTTTAAAGTGCCATTTTGAACGTCAAAAATGCATACAACTCCCAGCTGCAAACAGACTAAAGACAAAGAAACAAATCCTTCCAATACGGAGATCCGCATGATTGGTACGGAAAGAAAAGCACCCAAGGATACTATATGTCTATGATTGGGTTAGTTCTCTTTAAGTACGTAAATGATTCGAATCGATGTTGAGATGGCAACACGTGGGACTGTTTGAACAAACAAGGAACCCAGTTAATTACCCCTCGACAGACGTCACACAAACTCAACTACAAAGACCCGAGTCGCCTGCGGTAACGTTCTCCTGGCATGCGAGTAAATACAAGGTACATAAATTCCACCAGAAGTACAAACAAAGAAACAAGACCTGTGTTTTACGCCACACTATCCTAACAGGGCATACTTGTCATTGAAGTAGCCTAAGTGTGCGTTCCAAACTTTGACAAGATTTTACAGTCTGTAATTGTTAAATACATTTTGTGATCAGTCTGGTTTTGAACTACTTCGTGATTCAGTTCCGTAACACTTCTGCGTGTAGCGTGACGTCACATAGCGGGTGCACGCCCGATTCAGATCCATTTTTCAGTGATTACACTGCCTGTTGTTTGTAACACTCTTTTCTGTGCATCAATCCATGTAGGATATAATTTATGAAACACAAGTAAAGCGATACTTTTCAGGACAAATGCTGAAGAAAGAAACACATACTGTAATAATTTTTCAAATATTCGAGAGGGGATTTGATGGGGGATTTGATGACAAATTTGTGTATGTTAAAATGTGTTTTTATGTTGGCTGATTTAAAAAAAAAAAGAAAAAAAAAGAGAGAAAAAAAGCACGAAATATACGCGCCTAGAGTTAATTTGAGAAAGGACGTTCTAAGACCCCACTATCATTATTATTAAGACGAAAAAGAAGAAAAAGAAGAAGATATCGGTATCGTGCAATATTTCCACACGGTTATGTTTTGTACTGCCGTCTTTGCTCTTTGAAATCAGTTTCTTTCTTAGGTTTTCGTGCTATTCAGGTCATGCTGTACGGTAAAGTAAGTGTGTGTTCCAAACTTTGACAAGATTTTACTAATTTTCAGAGATTTACTTCATTAAATATGTGTGTAATGTGTGATGGCATGAGTTGAGCTTTTCACGACTCCACAAAACGTTTCAGTGTTTACCGGGGTACGGAACTGACTGTCCCACAGCTATTTAATGTTAAGTGAAAATCACGAAGTAGTTCAAGAAACACAGATTTTTTGTTGTTGATTTTTTTTAAATAGATTTTTAAAAAAAATAACAGCTTGATTAAACATAGATTTGCCTGTAACTGGCTGTATAGTGTCCGAGATTTCGCCGTATCAGTAATGCAAGTTACACTGGAGAGACCACCTTGAAATGCAGGTAGTGTCGTTTATGGACAACAGGGAATTGGAGTTCATCGTCTGTTTGTTCTTCTTTTGTAAATCGTTTAAGCCAAAACAAGTTTTGTTGTTGTTGTTGTTGTTGTTGTTGTTGTTGTTGTTGTTGATGTTATTCAATCTTTTCCGACGAAGACGAAGAAGAACAAGAAGAAAGAAAGACAGGAGAAACCAACAACAAACCTCTCTTTCCAGATTCGGCGAAAACCGAAAAGCAATATCATTGTTGTTGTTTTTGGTCTCTCTCTCTTTTCGTCGGAGGTACGCCTGACCGCTCTGCTCCTTGCTGCATTAATAATTGGCTGCCGGCTGGGGGGTCGACTTGTTGTTTCTCCTCTAATCAGCGAGCATGCAGGGGGACGGAGCAGCCAAGGTGGTGCTGTCAGGGCCCAGAGGGGCGGGGGCAGGGATAGCGAGTGAAGATAACCAGCTGCGGGAGGACATGGCTCGTGCAACCCGGCTCCTCAGCGCCCTCCCCTGCCTCACTGTGACGTCACGCTAGCCGGTCAGGCAGCACTGTGGGACAATCACTCCCTGCCTGAAACGAGCTCATGATGATTGTGGCCAGGACTGCCATCGTGGTGTAATAACCACCACGTGGCCAGGACTGCCATCGTGGTGTAATAACCACCACGTGGCCAGGACTGCCATCCTAGTGTAATAACCACCACGTGGCCAGGACTGCCATCCTGGTGTAATAACCACCACGTGGCCAGGACTGCCATCCTAGTGTAATAACCACCACGTGGCCAGGACTGCCATCGTGGAGTAATAACCACCACTTGGCCAGGACTGCCATCGTGGAGTAATAACCACCACTTGGCCAGGACTGCCATCGTGGAGTAATAACCACCACTTGGCCAGGACTGCCATCGTGGAGTAATAACCACCACGTGGCCAGGACTGCCATCGTGGAGTAATAACCACCACGTGGCCAGGACTGCCATCGTGGAGTAATAACCACCACGTGGCCAGGACTGCCATCCTGGTGTAATAACCACCACGTGGCCAGGACTCTACCGCTAAATGTTTAGAATGTCTGCGTGGCAATGGCGCAACGGTGACTACGATTTATGTTGTTGGTACATTGGTGACACCAGGACAGTATGATGACTTTCTGAATACGACACTTGAAGTGAGGATCGAGTTGTGTGCTGAGCTCACACTCACTGACGTTTTCTTCTTAATTGTTTTTTTAATAAAATTTTTTAAAGACTTCAACGAAAAGCACGTTCAGACTGTTTTGGTTCGCCCTGCTATAACCGCTATGGTTGACTGGGGGTAAAACACTAAATTACTTACTGCCTTTTTGGTGAGCACACTTTCCTTATTCTTTTTCGCTCATTTTTTTGCCACGCACGTAAAACATACCAACCAGTTTCAAGTCGAAGATATTTCCCGTTGGTCCCTCCATAATCAAACTTATGTACAAGTGTCGTACTAATTACGTTTACTGAGACATACAATGTCGACTTGTTTCTAGAGTGACGTTTCGAACTTGGAAAAGGTACTCGCCGATTAAAGATGAGACAGGGTACAAGGCGTACGACATGTTTTAACACAGCTGTCTTCGGCTTCGGGAGCAGCTATGACTCAAACAAAAGACAGAGAGAAGAAGTCGCTGTTTAAAAAAGAAGAGATTAGATTATTGATTTTAACGCCCAGTCAACCATAACGGTTATATCAGGGGGGAAGGGACACACAGTTAACTGCTATGTGTCGTCAGGGTCTACGCAGACACTGGTGTCAGTGTCTGCACAGGCATATGGGTGTCAGTGTCTGCACAGACATATGGGTGTCTGTGTCTGGACAGACATATGGGTGTCAGTGTCTGCACAGACATATAGGTGTCTGTGTCTGGACAGGCATATGGGTGTCAGTGTCGGCACATGCATAATTATGGGTATCAGTGTCTGCACAGGCATATGGGTGTCTGTGTCGGCACAGGCATATGGGTGTCTGTGTCGGCACAGGCATATGGGTGTCTGTGTCTGGACAGACATATGGGTGTCTGTGTCTGCACAGGCATATGGGTGTTAGTGTCTACTCGGAGGTGTGGTTGTTTTATCTTCTCATAGATATGGATGTTTGTGTCTGCTCGGAGATGTGGGTGTTTGGGTCTCTCTGCACAGACAAGTGGATGTCATTGGATGCTCAGAGATGTAGGTGCAGATTGTCTGCTAAGAGATTTGGGTGTCTGGATCTGCAGAGGGATGTAGGTACTATTATCTGTACAGAGGCGTGGGTGTTTGTGTCTGCTCAGAGATGTAGATGTCAGTCTCTGCACAGAGATGTGGATGTCAGTGTTTGCAGAGAATTGTGGATGTCATTATTTGCACAGAGATGAGGGTGTCAGAGTCTGTAGCCTGCAGAGATGTGGGTGTCTGTGTCTGCACAGATATATGACTTGTTCTAGCATCTGCACATAGATATGGGTGCATGTGTCTGCACATATATGTAGGTTTCAGCCCCACAATTTAGGTACTGCAGATGCAGAACTTAAGGTTCCCCCTTTAAAGTCCAGAGTAGATCGAGATATGGCCACGTATGCTTCGCCCGCTGCCAGCAATTTCCTTCTTGTCCTAATTTCGACCATCCCGGTCAATTCACATTTTGTGTTTCCAAATCCCCTTCCTAGATTTTAACTTCGATGGTTTTGGCTCAGACAGTTTCCCGTGTGGGCCCGCGGAATAAAACGGATCACCCTGGTTATAGTCACAAGCAATTTAAGCAGGTTCCCGTGGTGAGTGCCTGTGGAATGTAAACAGATGCCAAAACATGTTATTGCATCGCATTGATAGACAGATAGATTAGTCCATGGGCCAGGTATCGAAACCCTTCCCCCCTGGGGGATTTTTGGAGACAATGATTTTTGGATAGCTCAGTATGTATCTTTTCAATATCTGCTTGTCTGCAAGATTAACTACTCTGCTTTTATGGATTATCTGAGATGGTACATAGCAGCTTAATGGCATCTATTAAAATGGGCGTGTCCCCTACAAATCCCAAACAATAGGCAGCTATACCATTCTTTGGTAGCACTGCTCTTGCGGCTGCTGTTGTCTTACCCAGGTATGGTGGCCTGAATTACGCGTGAAAATAAAAAATAAAAAATGCCACGTTGCATAATTTTGTACAATGCTCGTGTAAAAATATTGAACAAAAGTGCTTCATTTACCACCAAATACATCATGGCAACTGAGAGAGTCACACAGAATGTTTGGTTAACACCTGCATTAATGGATGGCGTCACGGAATAGAATATACTCAAGTTCAAAAGTTAAGCAACCTTTTACAAAAATGCACATATGTTCAAATCTCAATAAACTACTTCCACAAAATCGCTACAGGTGCTGTCTTATTCACTGGTCTACCTCCATTTAACCTGAAATCAGTTTCACAGTACTCTATACCCCATGGAAGATAGGCGAGAAACATGCCCGATGTATGTAAGGGGGCGGGGATAGCTCAGTGGTTAGAGCGCCGGACTCGTGATCGAAAGGTCGCGGGTTCGAATCCCTGCAGGAGTGGCGGGAGAATTTTCTTCTCCAGGGTAAACTTTCTGTGTTGACTGTTATTTCGGTATCCGTTCCACATAAAACATAAAAGACCCCGGTCATTCCGCCAAAAGTGCAGGTGGCAGGTTATAGCTAAACACGCATACACCTTACGTATGTGGCTTTGCATGAAGTGAAATGGTGCATGGTGCATGGTTGTATGGTGTACACAGAACGCGCCGAGAGTTTCATGTGGCACCGGCAATGCCAGCGCTGTAAGTACTCCACTTCGGTGGATATTCAAAAACGTGCTATAAAAAGCTATTCACTCATGTAGAATCACATGCGAGCGCAATGAGTCTGCTCGAAAGCGGAGAATAGCGCTATATAAAAGCGATCAATAATAATAATGTAAAACTTACCAGCTTTGCCTTTGTTGTGTCTCAGTAAAACAGTTTAGCATTAGCAGCCTGATGCCACCGGATCACATCTCTGGTTTGGCTTAATTCAGCATGCTTAATTTGCTATTATGCCAAGAATACAGACGAACAACTAGGAAATGTCAAAGATATTCACCAAAGTGATTGTCCACACTGTCAATGATTTGACAAATCATTACTGACTTTCTGAAATTGTTATCTGATAAAAAAATAAACAAAATAAACGCATTACTGTCTTTATTTCTTACTGCTTATCATTATAGCTTGGGTGTATTTTTCCCAGCCAAAGATACCAAAGCCGGTGCCATAGAAGGTTGCCAAACCTGAATGTCCCTTACTTTGAGTGACACTGAATGCATGTCCATTTTAGACATATCTGTCAGCCTCAAACCTGAAGCCATCAAGATTCTCAAGCTCTGTGTATTCTTGATAGTTATCTTCCTTTTGGGGTTGCTCCACCTGGATTTCAACCAGGTCTTGCGGCATGAAAAAACAGTCTGTCCAGTATACCTCCCACTTTTCCATTCGCAGTATGCAAGCCATGGTCATCTGCTCGAGGAATGGTTTTAGTTGCCTTAACTGCGGAATATCAAGAGTGCTTGAAAGCTTGCCCTTTCGATGTGCATTATCACTGCATCTCAGCATGGTTGCATTGTGACTGTTCAACAAGGATGAGGTGTGTTGACAAATTTTGTTGACATCTATCACTTATTTACCTCTACAGAGAAGATGCGTGGAATGTTCCAGTTTCATAATTTTTCCATAACGTGGTAATCTCTTAATCTCTAAACGATTCTGCCCATAACATACTGAACGATGTACTGAAAATAATGGTATATGGTCTTGTTGGAAGCTTGCTTTTCAATGGTTTTAATGTCTTTGATGGTTTCCTGGTGTCTGTCATCCTCTCGAGTGTAATCTCTCCGACAGGTGGCATGGTAATGAGCTTCTCCTCAGCTGTTTTTGACACACATTTGACTAATGTTTTCAACATGTTGTTTTCTTGTATTCAAGTCTTTTCACAAACAAGACATCTGTCACTGGGCAACAGCTAGCATTGGGGTTGCTGGCGGATTTGCTGTTCTCGCTTTTCGGAGGATCTTACATCATTCCCTTCCGATGGGTTCTTTTGTTTTAAAATAATTCTGCAGTCATTCATAAAGTAGCACAATGTGTGATTCCCATGCAGATTCGGTATATACTCATATATTTCATCCACGATATCAGGACTGGACCATTGCACATGTTTAAGTTATTTAGTTCTTGGATTTGTATACCTCATCAACCGCACTTCAGGACAAATCACAGTCACAGTTTCTTACGGGCAAAAAGATGGCTCATAGTTCTACACAGAACACAATCAATAGCAAACATTCCAGCCAAAACAGTCAATAATTAGCACATATCACTATCTACAACTGCAAAAGATACTTCCAGACAGATTCCCTGTAATGCATTCAGTACAAAATTAAAGAACAATTGATCAGATCACAAGTATGTCTAAATCACCTTTTCGAGGCACAGTAACACACGTTTTGGTGCCTATTTATATTCTGCAGGCACTCAACATGAGAACCTGCTTAAATCAGTTGACTATGAGCAGTGTGACCTATTTTATTTCGCAGGCTAACGCGGGAATTCGCTTCAGCCAAGACTAACGCAATTGAAAAGTATAGAGAGGATTTGGAAAAAATGAAGGTGAATGGACCGGGTAAGGGGAAATTAGGACAAGGAAGAAATTATGGCACTGACTAAGCATATTTGGCTATATTCTGACCTACTCCGTGCTTTTAAGGGAAAACGTTCGTCAGCTCTGGGGTTTTAACAGAGGGGACCTTAATATTTCTGCGTCCGCAGTGCCACAAGGACACATTTAAGACAAAGAAAAACAGAAAGCTACAACATATTAAACTGTTTAAACAATGAAAATTATATGGAAATGGCATTTTTTTGTCATAATAAATGAATTGCTAAGAGACAAGGTCGTCGCAATTTGGATTTCCATATAGTGCATTTATTAGAACCAGCACCACAGACACAAACAGCAACAGTTCACTTGCAGACAACCTGAACTGTGTAGTTGGATGGTCAAGGTACCCAAAAATTACCATGTGGTAAAATCCCCCCCACCCCCCCGCCGACGGGGGAGGGGGGGGGGGGGAGGGAGGGGGGTATAGGCTGGCTCATAGTCTAGATGGTTGGTTTTCGACGTTGTAACAGTTGACACCTCTGTGTCAAAGCGGTGTCAAAGCTGTGATTCGGTGACTTGTGATTTGAACTGGTGTAAAAGGATTTTGATTGTGGGATTCGTTCTGTGCGGTTGACGGGATGTTAAAATCGACTAACCAACCAACCAACCAACCAACTAACGAACGAACGAACGAACGAACGAACGTGGATTTCAGTATGTGTGTCTGAACAGATATGTGGGTTTCAGTGTTTGCACAGAGATATGCCGGATGTATGTGTCTGCACAGAACTGTGGGTGTCCGTGTCTGCACAGAAGTATGAGTTTCATTTTCTGCACAGAGGTGTGGGTGTCTCTGTTTTCTCAGAGATGGGGGTGTCTGTATTTTCACAGAGATGTGGGTTTCTGTGTGCTGTATGCGAGTTCCAGAGACATGCAGAGAGCTAACACCGTCACTGATCCCTGCCGTCTGACAGCACTGGCAACAGCAGTGTTTGGGCAGACTCACTAATCAGCGCACAGCGTGTAATGCTTACGTCGGTCCAGGCGGCATGAACAATGGTTTAAAACGACTAAAAAGAAAAGTAGACATTAATTTTCCTGAAATAACCTCAAGCTGAGAGTAATACCACGTTGGTAGTGGTGGTGATGATAGTGATGTGTATGTTTGTAGGACATTGCTATTATTATTACACAAGTATGATAGTTATGGTTATTTAAAAGATGTCTTTATAGTAGTATGAATACTTGATCAGTTTGGTTTGCTGACTTGCAAGTACTTTTTACTTGGTCACTAGTTGTTTTTACAGCGCAGTGAGCTTAACTCGGGTCAGAGAATTGCGCCTTATAAGAATTATCTGTTTCTGTGATTAATAGTAGCAGTATTCCGCACAAAACTCAGGCAATGGACGCCAGCATATTTGCCTCAAAAACGAAAGCATAGCAAAGGTGGATTGCGAACAAAACCTTCAAAATGCTGAAGTAAGGGCACACGTCCACTGGTGACGAGAAATATCGTCTGCAATCAAATGGGGCAAATTACATTCATCGGAATGCTGAATCAGATTGAAACCATCGTGCGATCCACAGGTCAACACATAATGAGACTGTAACCATCGTGCGATCCACCAGTCAACACATATCCGGCGGGGGTCAGAAGGCTGATGAACTTGAGGGAGAAGGAACGAAGCGTTCCGCTCTACGGCGGAACGCACGATTTAAGTTCGGCGACTTCGTCGTGAAGCTAGAGTCAGACTGGTTTAAAAAGGGTTTAAAATAGCGTCCTGATGGTTCAGGATACAAAATGACGATGCAATACAAAGTTAACGGCAACATCAACAAACATGTGCGGCAATGTTGGGCGGTTCAGGCAGGGTTGTTCACTCCCATTCGCCCGACATCGCTTAAGTTCCTTGGTTGCTTTCACTTCCGGTGCGTACTTTCTTCACAATGGAAGGCGGTGACAGTGAATTTCCGAATTTTACACTGCCAACTTTAAAGGCATTTTTGGAGACCTGTAATCAGAATGTGTCTGGCAACAAGCAATAACTTGTTGCTTGTGCTATAGGATGCCCCACAACACATTTCCCCCCCCCCACAAAATCGCGATCTTCTAGTCAGCCAAAAAACGACGGAAGACGCTTTTTTTTTTTTTTTTTTTCACCCTCCATCCCCTTTCCCCGGTATTTTTTGTCCGAACAATCAAAATATGTTCTAGTTATATATACATTTTTTTTTTTACCCGAAGACATAATCAGAACCAACACCAACAGAACGAATGTCATATAACAAGGCTAGGTGGAGTAAATAACTACTAAGGAGAGAGAAAAATGGGAAGGGCGAGGTGTGAGTAATCCCAGATATACCTCATTGACCATTCGCTCGCTATGGTTTCATTTTCTTCGTTCAAAATTGCTGCGCAGAAAAGCTCTTTAAGTTGTCCATTATTTTTACTGTATGATTTAGTTAATAAACAACACACACACACACACACACACACACACACACACACACACACACACACACACACGCACACGCGCACACGCACGCACGCACGCACGCACACATGCACACATGCACGCACGCCCACGCACGCCTGCATCCCTCCCCACACACACAAACACATCGACACCCATCAACCCACCCACCCCCATACACGCCACTAAGAACGTTTCTCTCTCTCTCCTGATGATTAATTTAGATGTTTGTTTTGTCTTCTCTTGATATTATGTTGTTTGATATAAAAATGCCAACTGTGGCAAACTAAATTAGTTAACTATGTTTAGGAACGTTTGCAATAAGCTTAGTTTGTTTAATGCTCATGCCTTGATATCGTTTGTTTATGTTGTTGTGCATGTGTGACGACTTTTGAGCGCTAATTAACTCCATTGTGTGTTGAGTTTAACCCCCCCAAAAGCAATAACCACAACGACAACAACAACAGATAAAGCAGAGTTGACTGCACTTGCTCGATTTTCCCGAATCTTAGTTGAGTCATGCTTGTTACGCCGTAAGCCATCTTCCAACGCTATTTCAAATTGTTACAACCACACTCGAGACGGATGGGATCAAATGTTGCGGTGAAACAACTGAGAACGGTCGCCACGTCACGCAGCGTGAGACTCTGCCTAGGTCACTGTGTTGCCACGTCACGCAGCGTGAGACTATCTGCCTAGGTCACTGTATCGCCACGTCACGCAGCGTGAGACTATCTGCCTAGGTCACTGTCGCCACGTCACGCAGCGTGAGACTATTTGCCTAGGTCACTGTATCACCACGTCACGCAGCGTGAGACTCTGCCTAGGTCACTGTGTCGCCACGTCATGCAGCGTGAGACAATCTGCCTAGGTCATTGTGTCAAAGCACTCGATCACACACACACACACACACACACACACACACACACACACACACACACACACACACACACACACACACACACACACACACACACACAGTGCATAGTAAGATGCGACAGAGAGACTTGTTGAATAAATAATGCTGCGGTAAGCCCACGATGGCACGTCACTTTGTCAGTAGCAATTCTCATCGCGCCCTGATGATCTGTGACTTGAACAGTAGGTGTTGAACGAGGCATCGGTATTGTCTACCTCACACTGGTCAGCTCGTGTCAGTGGCCGCGGACGTAGGGTGGGAATTTCCCCGACTTTGAGGAGCTTGTCACAGTGGCTGTGGAGACAGGCAGGACACCGAGTAGTCCGCGCCAAAGCAGAGCATAGTGCCCGCGTGTTCAAAGGGAGAGAAGTCTAAGCGGCCATCTCCAGAGCGCAGCCTCTAGGGTACGTTTAGCCTCGGTGCGGAGAAATGCAAACGTTGTGTTCAAAGAGAGAACAACACCGCGCCGTGACTGCACCAGTGTGTCAGCTGCCATATCGGCACCGCCGTCTCCGTCTTTCACAAGGCCGCCAGTGTTTGCACAAATTTGATAGTCTTGCCTCGCTGTTGCCTTCCCCATCTAACAACAACAAGCAGCCGCACTGAAAGTTTGAGCTGTGATATCCAGCTTCTGTACGATCTCAACCCCCCCCCCC
Organism: Alviniconcha strummeri; assembly: GCA_963584105.1. Classification (NCBI taxonomy): domain Eukaryota; kingdom Metazoa; phylum Mollusca; class Gastropoda; family Provannidae; genus Alviniconcha; species Alviniconcha strummeri. Next base: position 7,022,027 of record OY757553.1, on the reverse strand, counting down.
CCGCACCCCCCCCCCCACCCCGAAAAAAAAGGAACTAAATAAATGCGGCAGGCAAGGGTGGAGACACAAACAGCTCTGTTCCGCTACACCACTCAAGTACCTGCTTCTGCAAGATCGCCGTCTCCCGCTTTGCCCTCCACGTCCACACCCCTCTGTCTCCATTCCCCACCGGGACGGTGCCCCCAGTCCCCACTCCTTCTGTCACTCCTCGCAACTAACTGTCCTCCATATCCCCCCCCCTTCCTTTATTATCCACGTCTACCCCTTACCGCCACCCACCGTCCTCCATTCCCCACCCCCTATTCCCCATTCCCCACTGTCCCCTTATGGGTACACCTCCACCCTTCCCGCCACCCACTGTCTTCCATTCCCCACCCTCACAGTGCCCCCACTCCCCTATTCCCCATTCCTCACTGTCCCCTTATTGATACACCACCACCCCTTCTCACCATCCACTGTCCTCCATTTCCCACCCTCAGTTTGGAAGAAAATAAATGTTTCAGAACACTGGTATCAAATTTCCTTATTTTAATATGCTATCTGTTCTAGAGGATTTGAGCTACAGTAGTTGGACATCGATCTTTTCCCCCCCTCCATTATTGTTATTGATTATTTATCTTACCAACCCTTATCATGACTGCCCGTTGCCTCACTTTCACATTTTACGGTGGGGGAGGCTCCTTTCTTTACTCTTCAATATTAAGAGTATATATTATTATTCCATGAGTGAGTTTATTTACGCAGTTAGTGTGTGACGCTTGCATGTTGTTTATTGACTGCTGTCCCAACTGTGCAGACGGCGTGGACCCCTACAAGCTGGACCTGTCGGTCAAGCCGCGCAAGGAGCGCACGGCCTTCACCAAGCAGCAGATCACGGAGCTGGAGAAAGAGTTCAACGTGCACAACTACCTCACCAGGCTCAGGCGCTACGAACTGGCCGTGGCGCTTGACCTGACGGAGAGACAGGTGAGGAGACAGAGTAATATAGACGTTTTCAGTCAACAGTTAAACCGAGAATAATCTGCACGATCTCATTAGACAAGTGCACGAAGTAATCGACGATCTCAGTACACAATTACACCGAATACTCTGGGCGGTCTCAATACATAATTACATGGAGCGCACTGAGTTTTAGTTTTGTAAAATGATTTGCGTTCTGTGTGAGCTAGGCATTATTATTGTTATTATTAGCGGTAGTAATCTGGACGACCCATAATTAAGTTGGAGTAATCTGGACGATCTCAGTATACAATTACACGGAGCAATCTGAAACACAATGAGGCTCAAAGCGATGTGGATATATTATGTCACTTGTATTGAGGTGGAAGGCATTATGCCACTTGCACTGAAGTCGGGGTTGTTATGCCACTTGTAATGAAACTGAGGGGTTTTATACCACAGTTGTTCAAATAAAAGTCATTATGCCAGTTATATTGACATAGACGAAATTGTGCCACTTGAATTAACATAAAGAGTATTATGCCACTTGAGTTGAAAAGAGGGCATTATGCCATTGGGTTTTTAAATAGAGGGTATTATGTCACTTGTATTAAAATAGAGGGCATTGTGTCACTTGTATTGATTGTAATAGAGCGCATTGTGCCACTTGTATTCAAATAGAGGCCATTATGCAACCTGGGGCAACAACTCATCAACCTGGGGCATCCATTTTTCAGAGTGTGACCTTTTTGTAGAGTTGATTGACCGTTTAACGCGTTATTATGTGTTGAGGATAGGGCTGTCAAATGATATGTATTGGCCAGTTTGACGTAAGGCGTGACGTGTTTCAGGTGAAGGTGTGGTTTCAGAACCGGCGGATGAAGTGGAAGCGCGTGAAAGGGACGAAACTGGTGAAGGACAAGGTGGACGGTCAGATGAAGCCGATAATGGCGGACAGCGTTACCTCCACCAACACCGTGTTGCCAGACACCTCCCCCTTCCCTCCCCTCCCAGACACTCCGCTCCCCAACTTAGCGGGCAACGCCACGCCCATGGCCACGATACCCGACTCTCTGACCGATGACCACAGTCCGCCCGACACATCCTGACCGTCATGTCATCCCCGCCACTCCAGTGAATCCCCTCGTGAACTCAACACCACATTCACCCCGCTCACCTGGACAGTCGGCCTTGTTGTGCTACATAAAGAAACCACAGGGACAACGAGCCTTCTTGTGTGGTACGAAGAAACCATCAGGACAATGAACGCTGAGTGCTGCACAAGGACACCAGAAAGACAATCAACATTGCATGTTGCACAAAATCAGCAGGACAATCAACGTTGCAGTGTTAGACAACAAGACCAGCAGGACAACCAACATTACATGTTGCAGAAGACCAGCGGGACAGTCACGTTGTCGTGTTGCACAACAGAACCAGCGGGACAGTCACGTTGTCGTGTTGCACAACAGAACCAGCGGGACAATCAACGTTGCCGTGTTGCACAACAAAACCAGCGAGACAGTCAACGTTGCCGTGTTGCACAACAAAACCAGCGAGACAGTCAACGTTGCCTTATTGCACTAGGAAATCAGCGGGTCGGTCCACGACGTAACTGGATCTCAACCTGCCCATGTCGTGATAATCTAGCATTGTGACAGACTGGTATCGTGACAAACTGGTGTTGTGAAAGACTAGTGTCGTGACATACTGGTATTGTGAAAGACCAGTGTCATGACATACTGGTATTATGAAAGACCAGTGTCATGACATACTGGTCTTGTATAAGACACAAATACCCTGACAAACTGGTGGCGAGACGGACTGGTGTCTTGACAAACTAGTGTCACAACAAGTTGCTGCTATGACAGACTGGTGTTGTGACAGAGTGATGCATCACTGGCACCGAAAGCTACACACGCTGGATGTCAGGGGCATTTTATGCCCAGCCGAGGTCCAACACACACACACACACACACACACACACACACACACACACACACACACACACACACACACACACACACACACACACACACACACACACACACACACACACACACACACACACACACACACACACATTCCGTCTGATTAAAAGAAAGATACGTTTATATGCTTTATGTGAGAGAGGGTTTCGTTTCGTTTTACAGGTAGTATGACCAAGACGATCTACATAATCTTAAATGCAGTTTTGTTCTATGAATGGAGATTTGTTTTCAGTATGTTATATCCATCCTAAATAGCGTAATGCGTTACAGGTGGTCTCGAATGATAATCAGATATCAATATCCAATTACAGAAAGTTATAAAACAAAGAACACCGAACAAAAACAACCTCTGGCAAAAACAACAACAAACAAACTCCCACACTTTGAGAGAGAGAGAGAGAGAGAGAGAGAGAGAGAGAGAGAGAGAGAGAGAGAGAGAGAGAGAGAGAGAGAGAGAGAGAGAGAGAGAGAGAGAGAGAATACCAGCATGCCATGCCTGTCAGGAGTAACAAGAGAAGTGAAAAGGGTGGATGTGCGTTTGCCGTTAATATTTTAATTAGTATGGCCCTTTCAGATGCCGCCCCCCTCCCCCTCCCCCCCCCTTGTCTGGTTCCTGGTCCTTTACCCATTTGTGACGGGCCTGTAGCACAGGTTAAACATCGCTAGATCAGGACCGTAACAATTTGGATAAATTATCCCTAGAGGCGAGTGCAAACGTAGCACGACCTTTCCTCATCACTCGTGACATAACGGGTGTGTGTGTGTGTGTGTGTGTGTGTGTGTGTGTGTGTGTGTGTGTGTGTGTGTGTGTGTGTGTGTGTGTGTGTGTGTGTGTGTGTGTATGATGGACCGCACCAGCAAAATGACAGGGTTCGGTTCCTATCCGCGTGTAAACATTCAGTGACATCTTCAGTCTCAGGGGTATGAAGGTTCGTATAAACGTCATATGACAGGGAACTAGTTTTCCTCTCTTGCGATCCAAGTCCCGATATGAAATATTGTTCGAGTTGTAGAGACTATTGACGTTGCTAAATGCGTCCACTCGCCCCCTTTTTTGTTTTGGTTGATGAACTATTCCGTGGCCTCCGTTGCTGAGGAATATGTTATACGGATGCAGTCAAGGAACTTCTCAAATTGCAGGCATCAGTTTACGACATCCTTCCTCCAGGAGGAAAGGTGCCGGAAAGTGATGGTGGGAGTGTGTGAATGTCTGTCTGCAGCAATATTCCTCGTTCTGCATTCTGTTTGCTCTTGTGTACTTACATGCCAGTGCGCTGTGTCCTCTGTTGCTCAGTGACATCCTCGTGTCTCAGGGATAGTTTTTAACAACGCACACGTAAAACAGAGTACACATTTTCATCGACAGAGCGTGCTTTCGTTAGGCAGGCATAATCATCTGGGCAAACATTTGTGTCTGATGCGAATTTACCATTTTAATTAAAGCATGGGATCTTGTTGAAGCTGTCTCGCCTTTCAGGTACCAGCAGGCAATAAGCTTTTGATGTTGTTTTGTTGTAACACATAATGTCCATATATAACCCATTAGTACTCGATCATTTACATACCCACCCACTAACATACCTACGCACTCACTCACCCACTCAATCATTCTCTCTCCCACACGCTTCTTCACTCACTCACCCGCTCACTGACTGACTGACTGACTGACTGACTCACACGATTGTATGATCTTGCTCAAAGTGTGAGTCGGGATGGAGGAGAGGCGCAGAGGGCGACACAGAGTGGAGGCACGATGGTGAAGAAATAACTGAAGACGTCAATGCCCAGTGTTCTGATTTTGGTTTCTACCATTCGCTGTGTGTTGGTTGTGTTCGTAGTGTGAGGCTGACTGGTTGGTTGTGATCTGGGGCCTTAACTATGAATCGGGACTACGGTAGGCCAGGCCTAAACCAAAGTCCCAGACATTAGAGTCCGAGACTTTGAGTTAGGCAAATTTCATATACATGGACGCGGACAATGGTCGAGACAAAATAGTCACTGACTTCGCGCTGATAAGAAAGTGGTCATCACATGCGTCATCGCTTGTGCTAACTTTAGACGGGGCAATCCCATCTGGGCATGCACACCGACACGCTTCGTTCACTTCCCTGCGACGTATTCGCACGCGCAAACATCGGTAAACATGTACCTTAGGTGAAGGCATGCCTGGCAGGCCCCGATTCTGGATGTGATTCGCCATGTTTTACAACACCCAAACGATCTCGACGAGGTCATTATTCGTAAAAACGCTAATCTATCGACATCTTCGATTGGCATTTACTGAATCGAGTAACCGTAGCATCGTCTGCTGCGTCGGCCATTTTGAACTTGTCAGAAAGGCGAGTGGACGCTGTGAAATCAGGTAGCCTACGCTGTGCAGATGAATTTAATTAACACTGAAGAAAATAAATCAAGTAATAATGTAAGACGTCAAGCAAACTTGCTCTCATAATAATTTGCAAACATTAAATCGTACGATCACATTAATCGGTCATTATACCTGCGTCGCTCGGCTAGTGCGACCTTTCTTTGAAAGAGCTTTGGCCGACGAACATCTAGTAAACGAAAGATTTTTTTTATTATTAAAAAGTGA
>OY757553.1:7006504-7011504 GCA_963584105.1 Alviniconcha strummeri | reverse complement strand
AAAAAAAAAAAAAAAGGGGGAAAAAAAAAGGAAGTAGTAGAAGGAGAAGGAATCAGCAAGCATTTTACTGATATTGTTTTGAGCAATTAATTTAGCAGTCATTTTCTCACACGTCGCAGTTGCATTATGATTGTTGTACTTGTAGCCTCCTTCTCCACATGTTCTCCTTCTCTATTGTTCTTCCGACTAAGTCTAAATGATGCGCCCCGTACCGGATTAGCCTACATCAACTCTGCATTGGGCAGCCGTGGTCTCTTCTCTATCGCTAGCACAACTGTTGCGGGATATTCTGTCGCCGGGCATATCATGTCATTGTCGCCAGCGACAATATATGTCGACGTTCACGGCACAGTCGTATTGTCGCCGGCACCAGTATATGCCGACGCTCACGGCACATAATTATTGTCGGCAGTAGTCAGAGAGAAAAGAGAGAGAGATTTTTTTATTTTTTTTAATGACGACGACGACGACGATGATGATCATCATTATATTTTTAGAAACATGTTAGACTTGATTTTTGTTGAAGTTGAAAGTTCCTTGCAGCTTTTGAGTGAAATATACGGGTATTTGTTTGTACACGTGAAACGAACGTGCATAGCACTGAGAGACCCCAGTATTTATGCTGATAGTTGTACGTTTCTTGAGCGTGTGAAGAGAGCGGCCCGTCACTTTTGTGTTTGTACTAACTTTTTGAGCTGACATAACAGTGAAACAAACTCAGGCATGCACTCATATACATTCACTCACTCAGTTGCGCACACACGCACACGCACAAGCACATGCTCAAACTATGATGCTCTCTTTCTCTATTTCTCTCTTTCCCTCTCTCTCACACAATGCATAATCCATGTCCATTTTGTACACTTAAATCTTAAGCGGCAATGTCAGTTTCCAACGAGTTTTTTTCTTTTTCTCATTTTTTGGCGGCCTTACTGAGTGTCGGCACTTTTGATGCTAACATCAAAAATATGACTTGACTGATTTTGCTAAGTCCCGTTTTTCAATGATCACTTGCACCTTGTGAGGTACAACATGGCTCCAGTAAGCAAACGGTCCAAATTGTTTTTGTTCTATCTCAAAATAAAGTTGAAGAAAACTTTATCGTAGCGTCACAAATTCAGTTATTGAAATTCTGCCCTGTTTCTCTGTCTGCGTGTGTGTGTGTGTGTGTGTGTGTGTGTGTGTGTGTGTGTGTGTGTGTGTGTGTGTGTGTGTGTGTGTGTGTGTGTGTGTGTGTGTGTGTGTGTGTGTGTGTGTGTCTGTAGACACACACAACTGTTGCGGCATATATCTTCGCCGGCAACAATATGTGCCGATGGGCGACAAAATGTGCCGTAAAACCGCCCGACATGTATTGTTGCCGGCAACAATGCAGTGAACGTTGATGTATATATCGCCCGGCAACAAAATATGCCGCCACAACAACCCACCAGGGTCTACCAATATAGCAAAGTAGTACTCCAGTCTCTGCTCCATCGATAGAACAGCCCAACAGGACTATCAGTATAGCGAAGGATCACTGATCTCTCCGCCATCAGCAGCACAAACCACCAGGGACTACCAATATAAGTTATAACGAAGCAGCACTGGTCTCTGCTCCATCGCTAGCACACCGTACAACCAGGGTTACAAATGTAGCAAATCAGCACTGGTCTTTGTTCTATTGCGGCCTAGCACAAACCGCCTCAACTGACTACGAATCCCTGTGTTGTAAAGAAGCAGCTCTGGTCTCTGTTCCACCGCTAGCACAACCCGATCCCTCAACAAGTCAGTGTTTGTCAAAACCAGATAGCAGGCATTCTCGCCAGGCCCGCTGGCTTATCTGTTGACTTTCATCTGGCTTGCATAAAAGGCATGTATGGAAGAGCAAAAGACAAAACAGCTCTTTTTGCCCCGCGTGGTGTGACTTACCATCAACAACGATCCCCGAGCACGGCTCAAGCCAGTGCACAGCTGCCAGTCATGGGACTTGCTCTTCGTTGTCCCACTTAGAGGTAAAATGACAAGTCTGGACTGAGCTTGTTTCACAAAATCTAATACATCATCCAGATCAATGAACCGACGAATGCCCCCCCCCCCCTACCCCCCAAAAAAAGAGAAAAAAGAAAAAAGAAAAAAAGAAAAAAGAGAAGGTATTCAGACCAACTGAAAAGGTAAACTGTTTTTCGAAGAGAGAGACAAGATTGCTATGTCTGCTTTTCCAGCTAGCCTTTTCCCCCAGACTGAGCACGGCAATGGGGCTGCTTGCAGCCTGTTACATCCCGACCTGTCTGCGGCCCTGATTGGTTGAAAAGATCGTCTATTCAGGCGTCGGCGTCTTCGGAGGAATCATCAACACAAATTTGTCAGGTAAGAGTTACCGTAGGCGACTCGGGTCTTTGTTGTTGTATTTGTGTTACGTATTTTGAGCGCTACTTTACTCCCTTGTGTGTTGTTTCTGCACGACCGCTCTGGGCCTCGTTCTGTTTCAGATTTGATACAATAAGATAGTTAATACTGTATTGTGTGTAGGGTCAGGGGTCAGGTGCAAGCACAAATGTGTGGATATAGAACATCAAACCTGGTCTATGCTATTTCTTTTTTCTTTTACTCTAGTCATGTTTGATTTGAGTGATAAGATGATAATGCAAGCATTAAAGATTAATAAATCAACACCAGGATGCCCCTAGTGGCACACATACCCTCCATTTCAGGAACACTCGGCGACACAGGTGTGCAGAGGCATAAGGCATATCAATGTTTTATTAATGAACTGGCCTAGTCCTTTAATATCGAAACTGGCTCATATTTATCACACAAAATACAAACATTTGCATGTTAGCCTCAGAGTAAATTGTCACAGTCTGAATGAGGCCCAGAGCGCTCGTGCAGAATCAACACACAAGGGAGATAATTCGCTCTCGAAACATCACACAAACACAATAACAAAGACCCAAACTGCCTACGGTATCTCTCACCTGTCATGCGAGTAAATGCTCAACGCTAACCATGGGGACTCTTCACACTTAATCAATAATCACCAACCGCATAAAAATGTGCACACGCATTTTGTTTTGCTTTTCATGCAGTTGCATTGAAAAGCAAGAAAAACTAAATTAAGCAATTTGTTCGCAGATAGTTAAAAGCATGGCTGAAAATGTCCAAAAACAAAGGTAAAACGGGGTGCTTATTTGTTGCATGCCGACATCTGTGTTGCATAAACCTTCAATAAATTTACCAGATTAGCATACAGATGGATGGATGGACCAGCATCTATTCAACACTGTTTATACTGCATCTGAATCATTGACCTCTATTTTTACAAGCTCTTTGTAAAAGCTGTTTTCCATACGTAACTCGTGTAAGGTCTAATCTAGTTTGGTCTAATATCACCTTTCTGTGAACAGACACAAGGTAAAACACTGACTGATTGATTTGAATCCTGTCCAGTCATGTCCGTAACGGTCCCTGTATGTCTTTTTTTGATTAAAGTCACCTCATGCAATGTCTGAATGAAAGAAGCAAGAATAAAGAGTTAACTACCTCTGTTAGTGATTGCTGAGGATTACTGTTTTTACGCGCACTTTCACCATCAGCAGCAAATACCCAAACTAAATATTTTCGTGTCCAGTTCCTTATGTATAGAGGGGAACCTAGGTTGTGATTTGTCTGTGCTCTACTTAAGCATAATCTTGGTCCAAATTGCCATGTATCTCAGCTCACACTGTTCACAGCATCAAGTAAAGTCTGTTTTACCATTTTTGGTTTTAGTTGTCATGCCACATTTTCTGGAGCCCTGATGACAGCAGAACACACGTACGAGGCTGAAGCATAGGACACGGCTAATTTAAAATCGCGGTACAAAAACTAATAGTGTCAATCTTCAGGTAGGGCATGAGGTACGGGTAAGGATCCTTCAGCAAGAAACAATTTGCGAAATGATTCATGTTGCAAGTCGTAGCTTTTGTGGCACTGACATATCAACTACAAAAACACGGATTGGGGTTCAATCTCCAAAGACTAGATCAATCTCCAAAGAGACAGTACGAGTAATGCAAGTAAAGAGACCACACATAACCGACAGTGACGCAAGACGGCATTCATTCTGTAAGAATTGCACAATAAATGCACAAAACACCAACAATGACAACAAAATGAAACCGCTGTTCTTTTCTTTTACATTTTATTCACCAGAAACAAAACGTGTATCCGTGCTAATTTGCTGTTGTTTTTTGTTGTTGTTTTTTTCTGTTACGAATAGAAGCAGTTCTCACTGCTACCATCAAAACACGGATGAAAATCACACACAATATATTTTTTTAAATGATATTTTGCTCTTTAAAATTATGGATACTTAGAGCGCCTAGCCCGCACAGGCCCTAAGCGCTGACACGTTCTTTAAAATTCAATGCAACACAAAAACGGGGAGAAAAACAAAAACAACAAAAACGGGAAAGAATTCTCGTAGTCCTGCTGGTAATATGTATATAACTGGGATATTTTCTTCCAAAGTGTAAACACACACACACACACACACACACACACACACACACACACACACACACACACACACACACACACACACACACACACACACACACACACACACACAAGGGAATGTTTGAGCATGAAGTTGTGGGATATAACTGATATCAGCAGTTGAGCATGGTACAGGGCATACTCACACTCCGTGCTGCAGGTTCACTTAGCCTGCCACTCAGCTTTGTGAAGATATCAGATGTCTCGTGTGAGGACAACTTACAGAGCTTACACAATGGGTATGAGTGGGTTAGCACGAAATAATAAAGTCTTGACGAGCTGGCTATGGCAACACAACAAGTGTTTTCATGTCGCGGTAAACCACGAAGAAACCCGTTGTGTGAGCTTTTTTACGCTGTGCAGCTGAATGAGCAAGATAAAGGAATTAGTCCCGTATTCAGTGCATTCACCGTCAGAGGTATCTACGTGTCTTGTCTTTTTATTGACACAGACAAACAAGCGTTGTATTCGTGGCCTACTGA